>CP139505.1:266012770-266685270 GCA_021014915.2 Artemisia tridentata subsp. tridentata
TAGAACAGTCTGTCAAACAGAAACAGGAAGTACAAAGGTGTATAACTACACTTAAGCTAGAATTCAAAGAAAAAGAAAAGGAACTCTTAAATGATTTCTCTAAGCTCAAAACCTTAAAAATAAGCTTGAGGATAAGTTGTACACACAAGACCAAACCAGACAGACTGCCCAAATGATGTATAAGCACAGAAAGTTAAGTGACAAGCATAGTGAAAGCAATGTAGGTAGATCTAAATTAGCTATTCATGAGATTGCTAAGATAGCCCAACCTGCATTAAATGATTCTAATGTGATGTTTATTGTAAAACCCTGAAAATCTAAAACATGTAAAAAGACCAAAATGCCCTCATAATTTAAAAGTTTAATTAAAACTCATATAACTTAAAAATAAATCACAAAGCCTATAAAGCTAAACCGTATATGACATAAATTATTTACGAGACACCAAATAAAATTTGTACAAGCCACCAAAAATGTTTATAACACATTACAATGTCATTTGGGCCGAATTGTATAAGTATTTTATTTACTTTGTCTTAAAAAAATATTTATGTGAGGATAATATTAAAGAAAATAAGGAAATTATCAAAAGATTATGGAAATTGATTTGGTCTTCATTGTGGGCCGATTCTTGCTCCCTCCCTCCTCCAAAATCTTGGCTCAACTTCCTATAAGTTAGCCATTATCCTTTTGACTCTCCACAAGAAATACCGAACATCAAAAAAAAACTCAAAGAAAAACCCTAAATCAACCAAAAGTTCTGCTGCCTTTTGTTTCTTGCTGCTGTCGAGCCAAAGAAAGACCAAAAAGGGCCTTGATTTTGTTCCATTCTTGTGTTATTCATCTCAATAAAGGTAAATATGTTATACTAGTGTCAATCCATTCGAGTTTTTAAGCAAAAACCCTAACCATTTGTGTCTCTTTTTTTTCTCCTTTTTCTGCCGATCGACCAAGAAGGAAAAGAAGGGAGGTTTTCGTTGGTGATTCAATTGTAGGTGTTCTTGTTCCTTCGTTTGATCTTCTAGGGTAACGTATCATCCATCTTGTTCAATTCCTGTCCATGTTCTTGTGTGTTCAATCGAATGAAAGACCACATAAATAAGTACATAAAATCATAATCAAAAACCCTAAATTCTAATGTGTATATAATCGACTAGGAGTTATGTGATGTTTTAAATCGTTTGAATATGTTAGGATCTGAAATTTATCAACCTAAATATGTTTTGGACCAACCTATAATCATTATGTGTCAAGAATTAAAGAGGTAACATGTTAAACCCTAAGTATATACATGATTCTGTGATAACTGTTTCTGATCTGGAACTTTGCTCGACTTTAACCGGCTGTAAATAAATGAGATGAATGGGTATTGTAATGGTTTTTGAGTCTAAAACTAAGTTCAATGAAGTGGCTACCTGGAAAAATTTAGTTTGTAATTTTTGGAGGCCTGGAAGGTTACTTTTCGATTTTTGTAAAATTATGTGTCTGATCGGATTTGTAAAGTCTGGAAAAACAGTCCGGGTTTTTCATTTATCATTTTCAAACCATAACGAATTAGTATTTGTCCTTTTAGCTGAGTAATATATCACATGTTAGATAATTACTGTAATTTTTGTAGAATTTTATAAATTTTCTAGACTGGGAAAGAAGATGAAAAATGGTCGGGTGTTTTTAATTAGTCCGGTTCTGGAACAGGTTGGGAAAAAGGATTTTTAGTTCGTATCTAGACAACTTAATAAAATCTAGAAAAATTACATAAAATACTCAAGACCCTGGGGAACGTCTGTGAATTTTTATAGATTTTATTTTGAAGGTTTAAAATGGTTTACAAATTATTCAAAACGAGTCCAGTTAATACCTGAAAACTGTCAAGACATGTAAAAAGGGTGTAAATTGTTATTTTCCTAAGCTAAGGGTTATAAATTGTGAATCGTGAAACTTGAGGGTATAATTCGTATAATAAGTTAATTTGAAGGTACACTCTGTAATCTTGGAAAATAAAATGCGTGATGTGTTAATAAATTAATGAGAGGGGTTAAAATGTAAACTATGTAAATCTAGGGTTTCATTTTGAACTTTGATAAGTAAAGGGGTATAAAGTGTAAATTATGAAACCTAAAGGACTAAAAGAGTAACTTGAGGAATCTAAAAGCTAAAAAGAGAAAACCTTCTAAATATGGAAACTTGCTAAAGTTGGAAAGTTACTTAAAATGGAAAGGGTTGTGATTCGTTTCTACCCCTCTAGGTGTGAAGAAGGAGAGGACCTGATTCTGTTTCATCTTATTCATTTCTGAGTTGTATTTGCTTTTGGAATAAGGTACAGATATTCTGACATTCTCTGTAAGGTTTCCTATGACCTCTTTCAAGTTCTGATCTGTTTAGCTTCTGATTTGATACCTGAGACTTGACCTCCTGATAATGAACCCCTGCATTTATATCCTGTCTTGAACCCTGATATTAACCCTAATATGATACCTGACATTTGATACCTTGCTATGAATCCTTTGCCTTGAACCTTTGACCTATTATATGAACCTAAACTGTGAAGCCTTTTAATTCTGACCTGGAAACGATTTGAGGAAAAGCTATGTTAAAATGATGTTTGCAAATATGATACAATACTCTTTTAATTGGGATTTTACTAACTTTTATGAAAAACCATTTTGAAAGATCATTTTATGAAGATCATTATTAAGAGATTATTTAAATGGACTCTTAATTAGAAACCTTTTTAAATGAACTGTTACTATGGAACTTGGATTATTGAATTTCTGGTATTGACCTTCTGATATTGACCTTCTGATGTTGAACCTTCTGATATGACACCCTGATTTTGATATGAACCTTTGACCTTTGACTTTTGACTCCCAGTTTGATACCCGAGCCAAATTTGTGACCCTAGCCATGAAGGTAACATGGCCGTGTCTGTGATGCACCACTGGCATGACTAGTGTGTAGCCCTAGTGATTTGGTTACACCGTCCCCATCCTGATTCTGATATGTGCACACTCCTGTTATTATGGCCAATATGATTTGTTCTGGGGGGCGAATGGATGCTTCCTAGACCTGTTCTGTTTCTGATATATCTGGTATGTCTGGTGACTGGTACTGTGTGCAATACATGCCTTTCACAACCCTGGGAGCTTGCAACTCCAACCCTAGAGGTATCCCCTCAACCCTGTCCTGGTATGCTGAGGTCACCCCTCCATACACCCTGGTATGTGATTTGATATGATATGTTTCTGGGCTCGTGGTGGATTACTGTCCTAAACCTTTACTCTCTCTCTGTACCTTTACTTATCTATTTCGTTATACTATATCTGTTCTTTTCCTTTTACTTTCATTTCTTTTGCTTTCGTTTCCGTTTATTATATATCTGTTCACTGGGCTTTTTAAGCTCAGCCGCACGTTTCTTTTCGTGTGCGGCAGGTTTTAGTTGGAAGCTGGGTATGAGTGAAGAGACTTTTGGACTTAGAAGACCATGATAGTTTATCTGAAATAGAAGTTTGTAGAAGGATTTGCTTTGACAGACTTAGTTTTTAGTTTTGTTTCTCGCTTGTAATCTGGTAGTTTCAGTATTTCATTTGTAACCTATGAAATTTTATTGTATTATTTAAGTCGTATGTTATGCTTGCCTTTGATATGTCACCATTTGCGTGACACTTCTACCCTTGCCGGGTTGGGGTGTTACATTTATGCCTAATCATGACCCGCCTGAGCTTATCTACACTAAAGAGGAGGAGGAGATGAGTGAGAGAACAAGGGAAAGAATGAATGAGAAAATGAGGGATCCCGAGTGCATAGCCAGACGAATAATAATCAAGCCCCATGACTATAGTGAGGAAAATCGTTTGACTATGTTTGCTCCTCAAAAGAAGTTAACACCTGAACAGATATTCTGGAAACAAGATAATGAAAAACTTAAGGAAGAAAAACTTAAGGCCAACACCCCTCTCAAAAGAAGTTAACACCTAGGAATTTGGTGCCATTGTCTCTTCCCACTGAATGCAAAACCTTTATTAGCTTATATGTGCTTTGGCAACTGTTTGCTGATTTTGATAAAACATGTAAGAAGAGAATCACACCAACCGGCATTACTGAGGGGGAAAGGTGTTTTGAACATGCAAAAAGGTGTTACTTAACTGAGGTCATGCCATTCTTTAAACTACTCAAAGAACATTTTGAAGGGCTGCAAACTGCCCTCAACACAGAAATAAAAGAAATGAAAGTAGTGTTTAAAGATATGGAAAATGAGGTGAATGAATATGCAATAGAACTTAAGAGTCGTGAGATTGAAAGAAAAAACATACTCATCACTAATGACAACTTGATTGCTAAATGTATTGCACATGATGTATTTTACACTGCTACTGATTCTGCTTTGTCTGCTTGTCAATTTAATGAGTATGCTATTGCGTTAAATGTCACCCAGAATCGTGTTGTTGAGCTTGAGGGGGAGAATTTAAAATTGCTTGAAAAAATTCAAAATGATGACCATGATAACATGGTTAAACATTTTTCAAAATTAGAAGTTGATTATCTAAATTTGCAAATGAAATATCAACACTTAGAAGAAAGATGTAAACTATCAAATACCAAGACATCTTCGGATGCTCCTGAGTTTGATACGTATTTTGAATTAAGCAAACGGGATGAGAAAATTCAAGCTCACACTAACACGATTCGTCTGTTGAGGACTCAAATTGCCCAATTGAAATCCAACAAGTGTGATGTGTATGGCACCAATAAACCTTCGTCTTCAGATTCTCAGAATTTTCAATATCAAAACACCATAAATAAGTTACGTCATGAAAATGAGTGTTATCGAGAAGAAAATTCAAAGGTCAAACAACATTTCAAAGAGTTATATGATTCTATTAAAGTTACAAGAAGCAATCACAATGATCAAATAACCTCTTTGACAAATGAAATTGAGAATCTTAAGGCTCAGGTGAAAGGTAAAATGCCATGCATCACTTGTAACTGTGATGCACCAAAGGCTACTGCTAGTAAAAAGTATGATGTAGATGTTGGGCGTATTCCATTTAACCTTAGAAATAATAGCTTTGCCCATCAAACATATCTCGATCATCTTAGAGAGGGCCTTGACACCCTTCGTGAGGTAGTTGAAGAGGATAGAACTGAAAAGCCACTTGATAGGGCAGTTGTTTATGCCTGCAAACTCACGAAAAGGATTCAGGAAAACTTAGAATTTGCCATAGGCTCAGTTCCTAAGTTTAACAGCCATAGAGATAGATTTGTTGCATCTTCATTCACTGTTAAGAACAAGCTTGTAGCCTTTGATCTACCACCTAAAACATCAGAACCCAACACATCATTTTCAGGAAGGCATGTGACAGAAAAACAAACTAATGTTCCCTTCGATGCTTCTACAGGTGTAAAAAGTGACACCCAAGCTAGCGGGTCAAGGTCTAGAGGAAATGCAAGAAAGGATAGGACTACGCCATCTAAGAATGATCACTTGAAGAAAGTAGAAGCCCAACCTAGGAACAATAAGTTTGCAATGAGTAGGATGAATCGTATTGATTCTAGTATCAAAAGTACTGTAATTAATTCGAATTCTAATGCTGTCTGTAAAACATACGAAAATTGTTTAATTTCTGCTAATCATGATGATTGTGTTGTGTCTTCCTTGATGTCTTCTGCTTCACCCCATGTTAAGAATGTTAGGATAACTGAAACATGCAAAAAGGTTTGGAAAGCAACAGGAAAAACATTTGCTAGCGTAGGCTATCAATGGAGACCCACTGGAAGGAAATTCAATTTAGGAAAACAGTGCACATTACCTAAAATGAATAAGCCTAAAATTGTGAAGGTTAAGGAATGGAGACCAACTGGTAGAATCTTGCCTTTAGTGTCACAATGCCTTCCACCTAGGTCTTGTCCTGCCTCTAGTACAGTCTCCACTGTAAAGACAGTAGCATCTGCGAACTCTGTGGTTCCAGAATATGTGTGTGGGGATCCACATATTTCAGTTATCCATTGTTGTCTGGTTTCAAATGCAGGTCGTACAAATCGTCCTTTGGTATTTGGACTCAGGCTGCTCAAAACATATGACTGGGGATCGCTCACGGCTCTAGAACTTTGTGAAAAAGTTTATCGGGACAGTTAGATTCGGGAATGACCACTTTGGTGCGATTATGGGTTATGGAGATTATGTGTTTGGTAACAGTGTGATCTCACGGGTTTACTATGTGGAAGGATTAGGGCACAATTTGTTTTTTGTGGGCCAATTTTGTGACTCTGATCTGGAAGTGGCTTTCAGAAAACATACATGTTTCGTCAGAGAATTGGATGGTATAGATCTTCTCAAGGGTAGTCGGGGTACGAATCTATACACCATATTAATTGAAGAAATGTTGAAGTCCTCTCCCATATGCTTGCTTTCAAAAGCCTCTAAAACAAAATCGTGGCTGTGGCATCATCGTTTGAACCACCTGAACTTCGGTACCATCAATGATCTTTCCCGCAAAGATCTTGTTAGAGGAATGCCCAGATTAAAATATGAAAAAGATCATCTCTACTCTGCATGTCAACTGGGCAAAAGCAAGAAACAAACCCACAAACCCAAAACCGTCAACACCAACTTGGAAGTTCTTCATACCCTCCACATGGATTTATGCGGTCCAATGAGAGTACAAAGCATAAATGGAAAGAAATATATTCTGGTGATAGTAGATGATTTCTCTCGGTTCACATGGGTAAAGTTTTTGAGAACCAAGGATGAGACTCCAGAGGTGATCATTAAGCTTATTAAACAGCTGCAAGTAAGGCTTAACAAGACTGTCAGAATCATCCACACTGATAATGGAACTGAGTTTGTCAATCAACAACTCAGAAACTTTTATGAAAATATTGGCATCACACATCAGAAAAGTATACCTCGCACTCCTCAGCAGAACGGAGTCGTTGAACGGCGAAACCGTACTCTAGTAGAAGCTGCAAGAACCATGCTTATATTTACAAAGGCACCGATGTTTCTATGGGCAGAGGCCATTGCAACTGCATGCTACACCCAAAACCGATCTCTGATTCATCCCATTCATGAGAAGACTCCCTATGAGTTAATTCACAACAAGCAGCCAGATTTATCATTTCTTCGTGTGTTTGGTGCTCTTTGCTATCCAACTAATGATAGTCAAGACTTGGGAAAGTTAAAGGCTAAAGCAGATGTAGGTATTTTTGTTGGATACGCACCAGACCGTAAAGGGTACAGAATCTACAACCAGAGAACCCGACAAATCATGGAAACCATCCATGTCACGTTCGACGAGCTAAGTGAGCAAACTGTTTCAGGACAAACCAGTTCTGGACCCGATCTTAAACTTTTGACACCTGGACCAATTAGTTTAGGGCTTGTACAGAATCACACGCCTGCAGAGTCTTTCGTTCCACCAACGAGTGAGGAGTTGAAGAAGCTATTTGATCCTATGTTTGACGAATACTTTGAGCCAACCAAATGAAACAATCACAAATGCAGTAGCTGCACCTGACGCTGCGGATGTTCAAGTTCCACAAGGCTCAGAAAACCATCCAGCTTCAGTCTCAATCAGTTTCAATGCTCCTGCTACAAGTCAATCACCCACAACGTCAAATACTCAATCCTCTCCGGTGCAACAAGAATCTGCAGATGATCATTCTTTGGAAGTTAATCCTTTTGCTCATATCAATGATGTTCCTTTTCAGAACATATTTGCTCCTGAACCCTCATCAGACATGTCAGCTCACGAAGAACACAGCACGGCAACATCAATCCAAAACCCTCAACCTCATGACCATCTCAGAAAATGGACCAACGATCATCCAATTGACAACATCATTGGCAATCCTTCTCATCCTGTATCCACTTGTAAACAACTGGCAACAGATGCATTGTGGTGTTTCTTCAATTCTGTACTGTCTAAAGTCGAACCAAAAGATGTCATAGATGCAATGACCAAAGACTGTTGGTTCGAGGCCATGCAAGACGAAATCCATGAATTTGATCGACTTGAAGTATGGGAATTAGTGCCTCCTCCAGAGTGTGCTATGATTATTGCTCTCAAGTTGATCTTCAAGGTAAAACTTGATGAGCATGGTGATGTTGTAAAGAATAAGGCACATCTAGTTGCTAAACGATACAGACAAGAAGAGGGCATTGATTTTGAAGAATCATTTGCTTCAGTTGCTAGAATTGAAGCTATTAGAATCTTCCTAGCCAATGATGCAAGTCTAAATATGATAGTCTACCAGATGGATGTCAAAACAGGTTTCCTGAATGGGGACTTAAAGGAAGAAGTCTACGTGAGCCAACCTGAAGGATTTGTAGACGCTGAACATCCCACGCATGTTTATCGCTTGAAGAAGGCCCTTTACGGGTTGAAGCAGGCACCTAGAGCATGGTATGATACATTGTCCAAATTTCTTCTAGCTCATGGATTCTCAAAGGGTGTAGTTGATCCAACATTGTTCACCAGGAAGACAAGCAAACATCTACTACTTGTTCAGATTTATGTAGATGACATCATATTTGCTTCATCTGACCCTAGTGAGTGTGATATATTTTCAAAAGAGATGAGCTCCAAGTTTCAAATGTCGATGATGGGACAAATGTCATTCTTCCTAGGATTACAAGTATCTCAAAGTCCCGGAGGCATTTTCATCAATCAGTCCAAATATGCATTTGAGATCTTGAAAAAGTTTGGATTCGATTCAAGTGAGCCAGTTGATACTCCCATGATTGACAGATCTAAGCTAGATGAAGACCCGTCAGGGATTCCAGTCGATCAAACGAAGTACAGAAGCATGATTGGATCCTTAATGTACATTACTGCAAGCAGGCCAGACCTTCTATTTGCTGTATGCATGTGTACACGATATCAATCCAAACCCACCAAAAAGCATCTAGAAGCAGTAAAAAGGGTTTTCAGATATCTTCAAGGAACAGTTCATATGGGTCTCTGGTATCCTAAGGACACAGCCATGGAGTTAACGGCTTATGCTGATGCAGATCATGCGGGGTGTCAAGACACTCGTCGAAGTACTTCAGGAGGAGCCCAGTTTTTAGGGGAAAAGTTGGTTAGTTGGTCTTCTAAGAAGCAAATGAGCACATCCATATCTTCTACTCACTACTAGAAAAAATGCCTTTAATGACACCGATTGCGTGTCGTAAAAGGGGTCAGATGACACGCTTTTTGGTGTCATAAATCGACCCGTCATAAAGCTTTATGACACGCATTTCGCGCGTCATAAATTTATGACACACTTTTATGACACCTTTTTTGCGTGTCATGGTTCAAATTTTTTTAAAAAAAATATTTTTTATAAAATTACTAATATCCACACATTAAATAACAGTTAATCTCATAATACAAATAAATACACAAATAGCAAAAGAGCGAATTTCATATATATCAAAACAATGTGTTTCATACAACCACAAGTTAGTAACAGGTAACCTAATTGTATCTAGCTTGACATTGTTTCAGTGAGTTAGATGCACATCACGGGCTTCCCTTGATCAGTTTCTTGGCGACGGTAGCAATGTGCTTACCCTGATGGAAAGCTTGCTGCAACTCGAGCTCAGATGGTTGTCTTGACCCATCCCCTGCATAAGTACCTGCACCATATGGACTTCCACCTTTCGCCTTCTCCATTTCGAACATGTCAGCTCTAAAAGTATATCCAATTGGCACGAAGATCATCCCATGGTGAGCAAGCTGAGTAATTGCAGTCCATCTGTGATCAATAATTCAATATATGTATTACAAGAAATTGGCAACATAAGTACGCATACATTTATTATTTAAGAAGGTTAGCTGCACCATAAGCAATCTTTCTTACTTTGTAATGGTAAACGAGCCTCGTACTGAACAACTGCATAATATCTTGCACACTTCCCTTGTCGAGTCTTCTTTAACGAGCCTCGTACTGAACAACTGCAGCAGCAGATAGTAAACGAGGATCAGAAATATGTTTTGCTATAAGGTGAAAGAAAGTACGACATGCTAAACTTATCATGCAGCAATAAGAAGCTTAAACAAACATTTACATCATGGAATCCAGAGATCTCAGCAACACTAGACTCTGTTCATGATACGATATAACATATAACAAACTTCATATAGAATCACCCAGTTGGAGCAGGATGGTTTGTGGTACCGTGTATACCAAAGACAATTTCAACTCTGACTACATTGCAAAGATTTGGGATTGTCTGCATATATAAGACATTAAGACTAAGAGTTTTTTGTTTGCAAGTAGTGGTCACAATATATGAGCAGCCATATATAGATGAATATTGTTAAGAATATAGTCGTGTTTAAAAGCGAGTTCATCAGCTCAATTACAGTTCTAATAGAAATTTCACCCGCATTACGTAAAATCCAAATTCCAACAAGACAAAACAAGGTTCACGAAGCCATGAACAAGCATTATAACCCTACTCTAAAAAAGCCTCAAGAAACCAAAAATCTACAGAACCAGTTGCGCAAATATAGTGCTAAACAAACGTCATACCTATTCCCTGTATCCCGGTATCTAGCTAAAATATCACCCACGTAAAATTCTCATACAAAGCACCTTATACAGAAATTTTATATTTATCATGGATGAGATGTTACTTAACGACTAGGCATATCTAAGTTATTACGACAATGGATGAGCAGCTAACATAAGTTGAATTTGGTTCACTATTTCCGTAGGCTAAATAACAAAAACTTGGAAATACGGCTTTCTAACATTTAAAAAAAAATCGAGCTTTCACCAGTTCATATCTCTAAACACAATATCAATTAAGCAAAGGCGAAACTAGCTAAAACAAAAGAATGAAAACAAGCATAACAATAAAGAAGAAATGAGTTATAGATAATTACTTCGACGAGTACGCTTCTTGTAGAGGATACGATAACCACACTCCTTACACTGAATCACATCACCAACTTTCAACGTATTCTCCTGACCACAATCTGCATTACAAAATCACTCAATCAAAACTAATTCCATTATATTTTTATGAACAAAGAACTTATTACAAACAAAACTAATTCCATTATATTTTTAGCGTTTATGTAACAAACTTTTATTTCGTCACCAATGCATACTACGTGACACTTTTAGCAGCTATAAAAGGTCACGTACCTGCATTCGTAACAAAATAAAGGTCGGTTACATTAAGCAAACGAAAAAAATAAATTCGTTTATATACAGAGAGACAATGTAGTCAAAATTAGTTACATATGCTAGGTGAAAGAACAAAAACAAGTACTAATCTAAATCAGAATGATAAAAGGATGAGGCATACCAGGGCAATCATCCAAGCAGAAAACCGGGCTATCGAATCGACATTCAAGCTTCGATACGCCACTCGGAAGTTCACCGTTATCATCAAAGGATTCTGAAATAGATTTAAAATCGATAACTTCCGATAAATCTACTTGCCTCGGCCGCTTCTTCCTAAAATCAAACATAACAAATTTAAATAAAAAAAATATACTTTCAACAGATTAACTCTGTAATTAACAGTACAAATATATATTAGTAGATCCGTATTTGAAAATTAAAACAAAATATCATATATCTTCACTCCAGATCTGAAAATTAGAACAAAATATCAAAAACAACAAACTTGGAAAATAAATTTTTATAATCATATATATTGATGAAACCCCCAAATCTTAAAAAGAAAATTTGAAAGATTTATGATCCGAATGAAAACAGATTTATTACCCGATTCACGCCGGCGTCGATTACCCAATTTACACATTTGAATCCATGACGGCGACCTTGGTGATGGTGAAACGAATGGTGGCTGCAAATGAAAGGGGAGAGATTGAGAGAGGAAATGATTGGGTTTTTTTTTGAGGTTTTTTTTGTTTTAGTGGGAATATAAGCTTTTGTAACAAAATTATAAGACGACACCCAGGGATGACACGCAAAGAAAGTGTATCCCGTGTTACACTACCTTTTTTTATGACACCAAAAATTGCGTGTCATAAACCCTTCAGATTTTACAAATTATGACAGTATTTTTATGACACACGTTTTTGCTTGTCATTAAAATGCGTGTGTCATAATTTAGGTGTCATTAAAGGCTATTTTTCTAGTAGTGACTGAAGCGGAATACATTGCTATGTCGGCTTGTTGTGCACAAATTCTATGGATGCGGTCACAACTATCAGACTATGGATTCTCATACAACAAAATTCCTCTATATTGTGACAACAAAAGCGCCATTGCACTTTGTTGCAACAATGTTCAGCACTCCAGGTCAAAGCACCTCGACATCAGGCATCACTTCATCAGGGAACAGGTTGAAAAGGGAATTGTGGAGCTGTATTTTGTGAGGACAGAGTTTCAGCTAGCAGACATCTTTACCAAGGCTCTCCCAATAGAAAGGTTTCAGTTTATTCTCCCACGCCTTGGTATGAAGAGCATGACACCTGAAACCCTCAAGTGTCTTCAGGAAGAAAAGGAGGAGTAAAGGATTGTCTTCTTATATCCTTGTACATAGTTGTATATATCTTGAAACAAAAAGAAAATACAAAAATATAAAACCTATAAAAACCATAAAAATCGAAAAATCAGAAAATACCAAAAAATAGTCCTACTTAGGCATGTCTTCTGTTTATCGATAACATTTACGGATCTAGAAATGTCATTCAACAATGACACGGATCTTTAAATGAAGCTCGAGCATAAGTTATACTAATCAGTTAAAACATGTCTTAATGGCTTGCTATTACTTCAGATAGCAACCCTCGCTATAAATTGAGGAAAGCTTGTCGCCAAAAAGACAGCTGTTCCTCTAACTGGGTGATGTTCACCTGGGCATGGATTACTTTATATCCATGTTTCTTCGATCTGATGTACGTTTCAGTGCATCATTTCTTGTATAAGAAGAGAAGTCTTCTTTACATCAGACTCTTTATCTTGTTTGATTCTTCAAGAACGTCTTGATGATTACACAAGGTGGTAAATTGAATTAAATTTTCACAAATACTCGTCGCTTAATTGAATGACTACAGCTCTTTTAATAGAAAACGGGTCATTAATTAAGGGGGAGAGTACTTGTTCAAATTTCTGACACCTTGCCAAATTTGTGCAACATCAGTAGTGACACTCTCTCGTGGTTTAAGGGGGAGCGTCGTATGCTCCTAAATCAGAATACATTTAAACCTGACCACATTTTCTCCCAATTTTCTAAACTTATTTAAATCAGTTGGGATCACAAATCTCAAATGGTTTGAAATTTCTGATCGGGGGAGAGAATGTGATTTAAATATGAAATTCTGATAAAATGTGATGATTTGGAAATAAATGTAAGCTCTCCCGTATGTGCTAAACTGCTTTGTATATCAATGCACATATTGAGGGGGAGCAAAATGTTTTGGACGTAAAAGCAAGCTCTTCCATATGTGCTAAACTCTTTCGTATATCGATGCACATATTGAGGGGGAGCAAATGGTTTTTAACAAAACATAAAGGATTTGGGCATCTTATGTGAGCAAGGCTCAGACTTCACCAATGAATTGACGATAACTAAAGTCAGTAGTCGAAAGGATATGTCCTAGACGGGTAATAATTTCAAGCCAGTTTATCTGGTGATGTAAGCGTGTCTCGCAAAGGACGTGTCTGAGTAGAATGTACCGATTTCGAGCGATCTTCCTTGAATGTGATCTGGACGGGTAATAATTTCAAGCTAGTTTACTAGTGATGTAAGCGTGTCTCGCGATGATCATGTTCTTGGAAAATCAATCAATTCAAAAGTACGAGCTTCACCTGACATGTGCAAATTTATAAAACAATCATTTGAGCACATGTTGAGGGGGAGCATTTGAAAAATATAAAACTCTCAAGTGTTTGCAAAAATGTGTTTCAGAATTATGAACACTTTGAGAGATTTTTTCAAAGATTTGGTTTGGCAATTGTGGTAGAACACCAAAGACCAACCATTTTATTTAATGCATGGAGTTATAAGGATGGTAAGGTTAGGTTCAAGTTCCCACGATCCCGCCAGAGCCGGAGGGATCTACCCAGGGACAATCCACTAGATAGTGTAGAAGTCCTTAGGTATGATTAAAAAAGGAGAAAAGTGAATTAGGGAAGAGTGCCGACTGAGATGGAGCTAGTACTGGAACAAACCCAACAAGGTTCTAGTAATGAAGTCTCGGTAAGCACTGAAGGGGTTGAAGAATTAAAAAGAAACGAAGTGAGAAAGGGTGAAAAGAAATAGCCCTCCTTACAACTTAGGCAGAAACCGGGTCAATACATATGCTGTCAGAATCACATAGTTGATTGCTGGCATTGAAGACAAAGTATCATGGACCTAGTGATACGCTGCACAACCCTCCCTAGCCACTCAAGGTCCCTCAAAGGATCCTTGTTTCAATTGTCACAGAGTTCAATACATTCCTATTGTGGAGATCCGGATTGTACACGGTTAAGGTGGTTAAACCTTTTGTCTTTGTGTATGAGATATATTGACTTAATATGATTAAGCACGTGGAATTTACTTAACCACACTTAGAAGGTTATGTATGTTGTGGAAATGGAAGAATTATGTTTGTTACTTAACAATGAACAAAGAAAGTATTTCACTAAACGATTCAATATTATTCGAAATAATACGAGTGATCTTGAGTTTTTCACTAGGGTTACAAAAACCTTGAATCTTATGTTACAACTTGTGATTTGTGTTTGTTCTATGTCTTAACAGTTATGAGTCTATGTTATGCATGTGTGTCACTTACAATATCCAAGTCTAAGATCTCTTTTATAGTTGCAAGAGATCTTTACAAATTTGCTAAAAGTCTTGACCGACTTACTTTGTTAACTTATGCATGTTGGTGTCAGTACATAAGATACAACATGTATCTATGTATACAACTTGTTAACTAAGCACATGGAGTAAGATATTTTCTACCGTATATGTTTGACCAAAATACAATAAATATCTTCTTGATCTTATCCTCTTAAACAGCAGAGTGTTCTCTATCAGCAGGAACAATCTATCGCTATCAGTAGAATCATCAGCAGAGTTGTTAAGCCTATCAGCAGAGTCATTGCACTAAACAGCAGAGTCAATGTACTAAACAGCAGAGTCAACATCATCAGCAGAAACATACTTGGAGTATTTCCCGATTAAGAACTTCATGAATATTTAATTCCTAACAATCCTCCCCTAAACATGTGAATCAATTCAAACATGTTTTCTGAATTAAATGAGGACTTATCTTTAGAAGATCTTTCAAACACTTCATGATTCTGAACTGATCTGCTCTATTCTTCTTTGACTTTAGCAATATCAAAACATGGTACCAAAAGATGGTGCAATTTCCTTGGATGGAGGAATTGTAAGAGGCAATGAACTGAAATTGAAACTTTCTTTCGTTTGATCTAGATAGAACTTTCTCCTTTGGAATGCTTCATCCCTTCTAGATATTTGATCTGTTCTAATCATTTTCAACCTCTACATCATCATCTTGTATGCTCTTGTCTTCTCCTTCCATATATTGGTTTATTCTTCCTTTTCTGGGCAATTATTTCCTCCCCTGAAGCAAATAACTTTTGTTTCCTCCCCTTGTTTGGAAGATCTCACTATGTACTAAAGAACTTCTCTTCATATCACCTGATCTATCAGTTTGAACTTATTTTCAGACAATATTGTACATGAAGCCATCAATTCCTTAAGAGTTTAAGTTGCTGTCCTCATCACTTCTAGGTGTGTTAACTCCTATGAGAGGTGAATCAGTGGACATTTTGATTCATAATCCATAAATGAATGGTTTTTCTGAATCCTTGAAAATCCTTTTAAGAAATCATTTAGCTTAGTAGTATGTTTATGATTTTGGAATTGAAAAATCATACTACATTCAACCATTTTGAAAGAATCAAGTGTGTAACAGACACCTAATCAAAATTTCGGTTTAAAAATAACCTCTGGTTGTGTGAGAACCAATGTATTTCAGTTATCACTAACTGCCTGTGAAAAGATAAATCTATTCAAAAGATTTTCTTGACAGGGTTTCCAGCTCATAGCAATTGTTACCTCCAACACAAGTGTTAGATTCACTTTCACTAGCTGTTATTTCTATCAGATGTCCTTAGACTAACTCATTATACTTGAAAGTATAAAATGATAGAAAGTGAGTTGTATCAGTTACTATCTGATCAACTAAGTCATCAATTCAATGTGAAATATCATAACTAGATTTCAAGAAAGAAGTTTTAAGGAGGTTTAATTCCTAAACTCAGTCCATCATAAATCTACTATGGTCAGCAATATGATAAGAATTCTGCTGTTCCCATTTCACTTGAAACATCCTTTGTGTTCACATATTCATACCTGAAATAGTTAGTCTAAAACCAAAAGAACAATGTACAAAGTACTTGTCTTGCATTAGTATAATCATAAAACCAACTGTATGAATAACACAATTCAAATTTTGATATATTAGCAGTACCTTATAAATCCAGTAGTACCAACAAAAATTTATGTACAAAAACACATCATATTGAAAATTTAAAGATTAAGCATTCCAATACTTGCAATTAAGTACTGAAACCTTGAAACATCAAAAGCTTTTGTTAACAGATCTGCAAAATTATGCTCTGAAGCAATTTTAAGAACTTGAATTAATCTTTTCTCATTGCAATCTCTTATAAAGTGATGCCTAATTTCAATGTGTTTTGTTTTAGAGTGTTGTACAGGATTTTTAATAATACAAATTGTACTACTATTATCAATGTAAATAACAGTGTTTAAGAAATTGTACCCATAATCAAGGAGTTGGTTTTGAAGCCATAGAACTTGACTAGAGCAACTTGCAGCAGCTATATATTCAGCTTCAGTTGTTGAATTTGCCACGCTTGTCTGCTTCTTACACTGCCAAGAGACAAGTCTACACCCAAGGAATTGACATCCTCCAGTTGTTGACTTTCTGTCTAAGCTAGCACCAGCATAATCACTATCCGAATATGCTACCAAATCAAAAGGAGATTCTCTAGAATACCATATACCCAACCTTGGTTGACCTTTGAGATATCTAAAAATTCTCTTGACTGCAGTTAAATGAGAAACCTTTGGAGTAACTTGAAATCTTGCACAGACACAAACAGGAAACATGATATCAGGTCTAGATGATGTAAGATACATCAGAGAGCCTATCATAGATCTGTAATTGTGTACATCTACATTTTCTCCATCTTCATCTTTCAGAAGGTGCTTCTCTGAGTCCATTGGTGTGCTTGCAATTTTTGAATCAGCAAATTGAAATTTTCTAAGTATCTCTGCAACATATTTGTCTTGACTAATAAATATGCCTTCAGATGATTGCTTAACTTGCAAACCCAAAAAGAATGTAAGTTCTCCCATAGAACTCATCTGAAACTTATCTTTCATAAGCTTCTCAAATTCTAAACACATTTCCTTCCTTGTAGATCCAAAGATAATGTCATCCACATACACCTGCACTAACAGAAGATCCTTCTTGTGCTGTTTGATGAAAAGTGTCTGATCAATCTTCCCTCTTTGAAATCCATTTTCTAATAAGTAGGAAGCAAGTGTTGCATACCAAGCTCTTGGTGCCTGATGAAGGCCATAGAGAGCTTTCACTACTCTGTACACTTTGTTTGGATGTAATGGATCAATGAAACCAGGAGGTTGTGTAACATACACCTCTCTTTCAATTTTACCATATAAAAATGCGCTTTTGACATCCATTTGATAGACTGTGAAGCCTAAAAATGAAGCATAAGCTAGAAACAGCCTAATTGCCTCAATTCTTGCTACTGGAGCATAAACTTCATCATAATCTATTCCTTCTTCTTGTGTGTACCCTTGTGCTACTAATCGAGCCTTATTCTTGATCACAATTCCTCTGTCATCCCTTTTGTTCTTAAAAACCCATCTAGTGCCAATTAGCTTCTCACCTGTAGGTAAATCAGCTAGCACCCAAACCTTTTGAATCTTGAACTGAAGAAGCTCTTCTTGCATAGCCTCTACCCAGCTTGAATCATCTAGGGCTGTAAGAATATTCTTTGGTTCCTTTTGAGAAAGAAAACATACAAATAAACATGAGTTTGAAAGTTCATGTTGTTTTGAAGCATAAAGGGCATCAAGAATCCCTTTTTGGTCTGAAGAGACTAGTTGTCTTCTTGTCTTCACACCAGATTGTATATCTCCAATCACATTATCTAGGGAATGAACTTTGTGAATTCTTGTGTGTGGGGTTGTTGGAACTTGATAGTTAAGTGGAAGATTACTAAAATCCACTTCATCTTCAGAGAATTCTGCTTCTTTTGTGTGTGATGGCCCTATATCAGAAGTATTTGGCCCAACAGCAGAGTGTTCTGGCTTATCAGCAGAATGTTCTTGCTCATCAGCAGAGTGTACTTGCTTATCAGCAGAGTGTTCAGCAGGAACAACTGTACTATCAGCAGAAACATTGTGTTGATCCATAGTTCCATCATCTTTTCTTTGAGCCTCAACATCTTCTTTTGCTTTATTAGTAGAAGATTCATCATTGTTTGAAGCTAAATCCACACTGGTACTTGACCACAATGGCATAATGACATCAGATTGATCTTTATCTAACTCCACCTCATTTGTTGCTTGTGAACCTGAAAAATTATTATTTTCTGCAACAACAGGTAAATAATTCATAGAGTTTGTTAGATAATCAAGATCAAATATCCATTTTGGTCCTTGACCTACTACATTGGATTTGTTTTCTTGGAACTCCACATGTAGTTCTTCTTGAACTTTCTCAGTTCTTAAGTTGTAAACTCTAAAAGCTTTGCTAACAAGAGAATATCCAACTAAGAAACCTTCATCTGCTTTACCATCGAATTTTCCTAAATGGTCTAAGGTATTGAGAATTGTCACATGACATCCAAAAGGTCTAAGAAATCCTATTGCAGGAGTTCTACCATTAAAGAGTTCATATGATGTCTTATTGTGAGGCTGCACAACTAAAACTCTATTTTGAACATAGCAAGCAGTGTTGATTGCCTCTGCCCAAAAGATTATTGGTAGCTTAGAATCAGCTAACATTGTTCTAGCAGCTTCAATTAGTGTTCTATTCTTTCTTTCAACCACTCCATTCTGTTGTGGTGTTCTAGCAACACTATATTCTCTCCTAATACCTTTTTCTTTGCAGAAATCATCCATAACTCTATTTCTAAACTCTGTCCCATTATCACTCCTAATGACTTTTACTTTCTTGCTTACTTGGTTTTCTATCAGTGTAATGAATTCCTTAAGGATGCTTGATGTCTCATCCTTAGTGGCTAAAAAGAAAACCCATGTAAATCTGCTATAGTCATCAGTTATAACAAGACAATATTTTTTATGTTGTATACTCCTTACTGAAACTGGTCCAAATAAGTCCATATGCAGCATAAACAATGACTGATTGATAGAGTTAAAAATTTTGGGCTTACAAGTGGCTTTGTGTTGTTTGCCTTTTAGACAAGCAATGCATGTTTGATCATTTTCAAATCTTTTGTGAGGTAAACCTCTTACCAAACCATTCTTAACAATTTTATTTATGGTTTTGAAATTAATATGACCAAGCCTTCTATGCCATAACATTGATTCATCCAATGTGGCCTTTGATACAAGACAAGTTAAATCTTCTTTAGGAATGATGTTCTTCATATCAACACTATACATGTTGGCCTTTCTAGGAATTCTAAGAAGTACTTGATTTTCATCAGGCATCTTAAAATCCTTAGATAGAACAAGACATTCAGTGTCAGTGAAAAGGACATTATTCTTTTTGTCACACATTTGTGAAACACTAAAAAGATTATACTTTAACTCTTGTACATAGTACACATTTTCAAAATCTAAATTTCCGGTTTTAATAGTACCTTTACCAGAAATTTTGCCACGAAAACCACCTCCAAAGGTAACATATCCTCCATTGAATTCTTGAAAATCTGAAAGATAAGACATGTTTCCTGTCATGTGATTGGAACATCCACTATCTGAGAATCCTTGATCTTGATGATCAATAGAATGTCCCTGCACACAAATAAGAAAGTTAGTTTTCTTTGGGGATCCAAGCCATTACTGACTTGAATCTGCCTCTTGCATCAATATAGTTTAATCTTTTAAGGACTGTTGATGCAACATTGGATTTTTGAATCCAACATGCTGAGGCCTTAACAGCATTTGCCCTATTACCCTTAGCAGCAGAGTGAGTAACATGTTCAGCAGAGTTTGCTAACCTTGAAGTCACACCCTTTGGTTTCCAAATTTGTTTGTAAACCACTGCTTTTGTTTGAATGGGCCTTAGAACAGTTTTAGATGCATGAATGAAAGTTGTTTTTGCATCCTTAGCTGTTGATTTTGGGTTAATAGTCATAAATGGTCGAGCAGCAGAGTAAAATTTGCTATCAGCAGGATCATTTGGTCTATCAGCAGAATCAGATTTTGAGATAGACTTGCTTTTGACTACTCTGGGGTTTGATTTCTTATAACTAGAGTGAAAGTGAGATTTAGGTGTTTGCCTTTTGTGATTCACTCTATGGTTTTCATACCCAGATACCCTTTGGTTGCAGAAAGCTGCAAGATGGTCAAAACTACCACATGTATAACAAGCTTTATTGTAAAATTCAAAGTCATCACCTAATTGGTTAGACTTGAGGTTGTTCCAATTCCTTTGGTTACCTCTGGGCTTGTTTGTAGTTCTATATTGTTCACAATATCTAACTGGTTTCCTAACTGTCTTAACATTTGACTTAGGCCTGTTAGTGTTGTGATTGACTATCTTAGGAAGACTTGTTCCTACTTTCTTAACCAAGACAGGTTTAGACATAACCTGTTCTTCTTCACTATCACTATCAGTTGTGCAATCTTCAACAACTATAGCATCTCCTTTCTTAACAAAGGACACCTTGTCCTGATAAGATAAAGTTTTATCTAAACTTTTACTTACCTTTTCTATCTTAGGAGATTTAGTGACCTTAGAACCATATTCCATGATTGGTTCTTGAAACTCAGGTAACCCTGTGTGTGCTAAATCAATACCTGGAGGTGAATGAACACCTCTGTATGGAGGGGGTACAGATTTAAATCCAACACCAGAATTAACTTTATCAATAACTTGGGCTTCCCAAAGCTTATTGAATCCTTCTGAGGAATGTGCTAAAACATCCACAGAAACCTTTACATTTTCTCTTTCATTCTTGTGTTTAGCTAATGATTCATTCAACTCAACAATACACTCATTTCTGATCTTAATGTCATTTTTTAGTATATTGATGTCATCAGCAAAATGAATTTCATTATTTTTAAAATGTAAAACTTGTTTTTCTAAAACACCTAGACCTCTTTTGTGATTAGCCAAATTAAACAAAGAATCAAGCAGTTCTTGTTTATGAGCTTCAAATCTCTTATTAAGGTCTTCATAAGCTTTAAGATTAGGACATGATTCAGTACAAGATGTAATATTGTTTACCTCTGAATCAGAATGAGCCATTAGAGCAAATTCATTGGCCAAAAGAGCAGCATTAGGTGGTGCATCCTCTTCAATAGCCATAGAGCTCCAATCATAACCAATACCATCAATAGCCAACATAGCCTTTGGCTCTTCAACAGTAACTTCCTTTCTCCTATCTTGCTTATACCATGTGTTTCTATTCTCCTGCTTTCTTGGGCTTCTACACTCCTTAGCAAAGTGTCCTAACCTATGACAGTTGAAACACTCCACTTTCTTCTTATCAAACCCAGCAGTATCATTACCATTTATGGTAATCTGCTTCCCAGTTCTTTGCCAATACTTCTTAGCCCTCATGCTAAGCAAAGCAACCTGCCATTTAATATCCATAGCTTCCAAATCATCACCATCTACCTGCTCAAGGTCTTCATGGTTGAGAGGAGAGCCATTAGATTGACTGGTAATAAAAGCATAGAATGTTGAATCTCCAAGACCAGCAACATCCTTGTGAGAACTTGTAGAAGGAGCACTTTCACCTTCATCTACCTCTTCACTCTTACTAATACTAGGAACTGACAAGAGTGCCACGTTTCCAGAACTAGTACCATAAGTTCCAGACTTTCTAAGACTTTGTTCAACAATTTTGAAGTTGTTGTACAAATCATTGAGTTTCATTGTTTCAATGTCTGGCTTGTTCATCCAGACAATAACATGAGTATGGAACTCATCAGGTAGACTTCTTAAAAACTTCATGTTGAGATCTTCCTTCTCTGTCTCAACACCTAACACAGCTAACTGACTGACAAGCTTGTGTAATCTTGAGAATAGCTTATCAAGAGACTCATTACTAAAAGCAGTAAAGTTTTCAAATTGTTGCTTTAGTAGTGTCTTCTGTGTCTTTTTGGTAGTTTCATTACCACCAAAATATGCACAAATCTCTTCAAAAAGAGTTTTTGCATCAAGATACTTGTTGAATGATAGCATCTGCTCACTAGGAATGGTCATAAGCAGCAAATTTCTTGCTTTCTGATCATTTCTCTTCAGTATCTTCTCTTCATTTGACACTGGTCCAGTATTTCTTTTTCTACTTGTTTTACCTTCTAGGACAACCTCTGAGTAGCTTGGTGAAAAGGAATCACCATATATAATTATGTCCCAAAGAGTATAATCTTGGACCATGAAATATTGCTCAATTCTCATCCTCCATAACTCAAACTCATTGGGTTTGATTATGGGCAACTTTGCAGCAACATTTGTTTGAACATCATGTGGATCCATTTCTGTTTCTTCTAATTCAAATATATCAACCCTAAGCTCTGATACCAACTGTGGAGATCCGGATTGTACACGGTTAAGGTGGTTAAACCTTTTGTCTTTGTGTATGAGATATATTGACTTAATATGATTAAGCACGCGGAATTTACTTAACCACACTTAGAAGGTTATGTATGTTATGGAAATGGAAGAATTATGTTTGTTACTTAACAATGAACAAAGAAAGTATTTCACTAAACGATTCAATATTATTCCAAATAATACGAGTGATCTTGAGTTTTTCACTAGGGTTACAAAAACCTTGAATCTTATGTTTCAACTTGTGATTTGTGTTTGTTCTATGTCTTAACAGTTATGAGTCTATGTTATGCATGTGTGTCACTTACAATATCCAAGTCTAAGATCTCTTTTATAGTTGCAAGAGATCTTTACAAATTTGCTAAAAGTCTTGACCGACTTACTTTGTTAACTTATGCATGTTGGTGTCAGTACATAAGATACAACATGTATCTATGTATACAACTTGTTAACTAAGCACATGGAGTAAGATATTTTCTACCGTATATGTTTGACCAAAATACAATAAATATCTTCTTGATCTTATCCTCTTAAACAGCAGAGTGTTCTCTATCAGCAGGAACAATCTATCGCTATCAGTAGAATCATCAGCAGAGTTGTTAAGCCTATCAGCAGAGTCATTGCACTAAACAGCAGAGTCAATGTACTAAACAGCAGAGTCAACATCATCAGCAGAAACATACTTGGAGTATTTCCCGATTAAGAACTTCATGAATATTTAATTCCTAACAGAGTTCAATACATTCCTATCGTCTCTCTCACTCCGAGTTAGATGATATTGAAAAGGTGGCAGTCCTCTTCAGCCTCCGCTCACTAAATCAAAACGCACTATAGAGTCTAGAGCCACGAGATTCATAAAAAAGATCTCATAGGAACACAGATTATTTCTACACTGGTTGTTCAACATTATGGACACCAGTTGTAAACTTATGAGTCCTACGCAGATCTTAGCAATCTGCCAGAACATTTATGAGAGAATTTACAAATGTAATTCTTAATGATTGAATGGAAATTCCTGCCAGGGTCAACATCAAGCAGCCCTAAAAGCAGGTCACTTCGGTAATTCCCTGTGGATTACGCTTAGTGATCGCGGCGGTTTCAAACGGTCTACAGTCGTGGAGTGATCTCCAGCGACTCACCTAATCGTTGATATACTACGGTATGATCTTAAAAAGCCCTCTGTGGGTTTTCGATTAGGAACGGTCTTGGTAAGGATTAGAGAGAGTTTTCACACTATGCTGTTAGCAATCTCAAAGTCCGAACCTATAAGTACCGGTCGATTTGTTGCTAACTGTCGTATGCAGGAACATCTGGCGATTGTAGCTGTGGAATGCTGTAGCTGGTTGCTGTTGTAGCTGGTTGCAGAAAAGATGCCAAACATCTACCACATGTTCACACTACATCATCATTGTAACTCAACAAAGTCATGATCAACCTAAAAGACCTTTAACACGGCTTCTGCAAACTCTGATGCTAAAGATCATGACACCAAATAGTGTGAGCATGTCGGCTCAAAGAATACTTCATCACTTGGAGACATACTGATAAAAGATGACTTGAAGATACATGTTGGATGATATTTTCGAAGAATGCTCTAAATCATCCAAGATAAAGGAGAAGTCATCAAAAGTCCACTGCTGAAGGCACAATGATTACTAAAGTCTGAAGAATCAATGTCTACGAGCTACAAAGACAAGTTTCATGGATAGAGTGCTTGAATTAAGAACATTGTTATCGGGGTGACCTCCCTTAGGGGGAGATTGTTAGGAATATAAATATTCAGTTGAAGACTCGGTCACCCCGAGCACTCTCTTGTATCTAATAGCTCGTAGTATTACAAGTAATATTAGTAGTAAAGTAGTTAATTAATATTGTGGAGTGAGTCGGGTCTTTACCCACTGTCAGCTCGCTCCACAGTCCACTAGAGACAAAGTAAGTAGGCTAAGTATAAATACCCCTCTCCTCATGTGGAGAGGGTTGGACCTTTGCAAGCTTTCAATTCATTTTTATTTTTTGGTTTATCTCTCTAAAGGTTCCATACTTCTTTCTCTCTCTAGCTTCTTCCTTGTTCGATCCATATAGCCACCCAATCTTGTGTTTATTAGTTCATGAATATCCTACATTTAATTATTTAAAACCAAACACCCTCTATTTGTTATTTGGGCTCAGCCCATGACCAAACTAAATGCACCTAGTATGGGCCGAGGCCCGTTATCAAATTCAAATAAACTCAACACACCTTTAGTTATAATTGGGCTTATGAGCTCATGAAAATTTTTGACCCAACACACCCTAATGTGACTAAACAACAACACACACCCTTTCACATTTGACATCAAAAGTAAACAACCCTTTTGCGATTTGTGTTTAACAGGAAAAATCAAGTCACACAAGACGAACACAACCCTTGTTCTATTATTGCTTAACCAACCAAAACACCCTATGTGGGATCGCGACTGACCCGTCGTAAAACCATATCAAACGCACTCTATACAGGTTTAACCTTAATCCAAACCAACACTAAACACTAAAAAGTTTTCCAAAAACTAAAAATGAGCTAATCCAAACCCACGCGCAAATTCATACCGTAACCACATGGGTTCTACCCAAAAGTAACGCAAGACCAAGGATGGTACAAACAAGCAAAACCAACATCCAAATCGAGTTTACAACAAGACCCGAGGAGAAAAACTACGACAAACAAACTGAGACCAAAACCAAATTAATAACACAACAACAACACAAACCTAAACAGGTTTCACTAATGTAACACCCCCAAAATCGGGTCCAGCGGAAGCATATATGTCGCTAGGGTGCTACTCAATTGGTACCACAACACAAGTACAAAGAACGGTTTTTACCACAATTATTTGGAATAAAATTCATTAACAAAAGTATTATATTGACATTAATAAACTTTAGTGCGGAAATAGGCCCAGAAAATAAGTAAAACGGTCCCCAAATGAATATCAGAGTGTCTTGATCCTATAACCATGCCCTGCCATACCAACTGCCGCCGAATGTGAGCTAACACTTTAAGAACCTGAAAATACATGCTAAAACGGGTCAACACGAGGTTGGTGAGTTCATAGGTTTTAGTAAACAACAAGTATTGCATGGACCACAAGAAATCAAAGACCAATATATTCCAAATATAGAAAGGGTTATTGTCGTATCAAGTTCATGACACCTAAGTCTTAATATTTCTAGTTTGGGCATACTTTGACATAACAGTCAAGTGGGGAAACCACCGTCCGTTTGACATATCAGTCAAGTGGGGAAACCACCTGGACACCCAAAGTTTCTGGTAGATGTCCACCTAGGACATCCAAGGTTTCTCAAATGATTATGCGTCCGTTTGACTTAGCAGTCAGGTGGGGAACACCACCCGGACGGGGAGTTCAATCCCAATAGATCTATTCACAACATTCGCGCTTAATGGTTCATAACATAGGCAATATGTAATAGTTTAGTGAACTTGTGTCCATAAGAAAATAATCAAGTGTGTAACAGGTAAACACATAGTGCTTTTGAGTAACAAATCAAGGGTTTCAACCAATTAGTAATGCTTGAGAAAACAATTCACGTTTCAAGTAAAACAAGCATGGAGTTTAAATATAAACGAGCATGTATTCTCCCCCAAAACAGTTATAAAACAAGTAAAAGTAGGGGCCATGAACTCACCTGGAGCAACTGATAGGATAACAAAAGGAAAGCGAATGAATATCGAGGTACGGACGCTCTAACCGCATGTATTCTCTAACAAATCAAGGGTTTCAACCAATTAGTAATGCTTGAGAAAACAATTCACGTTTCAAGTAAAACAAGCATGGAGTTTAAATATAAACGAGCATGTATTCTCCCACAAAACAGTTATAAACAAGTAAAAGTAGGGGCCATGAACTCACCCGGAGCAACTGATAGGATAACAAAAGGAAAGCGAATGAATATCGAGGTACGGACGCTCTAACCGCAACCTAAATGGTTCATATGTCTTAGGTTCGAAAACAGGTCATGCAAGCAAGTTCATACTCTACTTTATCACTTGTACATGTTGTTGTAATATTTATCGTCAAAATATAATTGCGTCAACTTGATCCTTTATTTAGAAAATTACCACTTTAGAAAATGTAACTTGTTTATCTTGCGACCAAATTTTAGTCGTCATGTTAATAAGTATTTCAAAAGTCTCTAATGCGCCTAATATGTATATATTATGTTCTATCATTTTTGTTTACGCCATTTTTGCCAAAATGTACTCCAAAAGGTCCAAAATCCAATCTAAATAATCCTAACAGCTTTCTAGTAGCAAAAATAGAAGTTGTCGACGTATATGTCGATGTAAATCTTTATTAGGCCATAACTTTTGCGTCGTAGTTTCGTTTCTTAAGTTTGACCTATCCCCGCGAAGGTATTTAAGTGTACTATTGGATTTTCAAGGTCTCGGCTAGTCTATATACCATTTATCATCAGTTTTTATCCTTCAAAATTCTGGACAGATTCATTTATTTTCTGAAAATAATGTTTTCGTCGTAAAAATTGAAATTAGCGTATCTTTTTCGTTACAAGCCCGTTTTAACTCATTCAAGCGGCTACGGTTTCGTTTTTGTGTCTATTTTCTGAATCTCTAGTCTAAAATTACTCACAACCCACTGATTTTTCCAGTTTTTACAAAATGGGACAGATTGTTTATCAAAAGTGTCAAAACTATATTTCTAATCTCCTAGTCATTTTAACCACTTAACCACAACTTCAATTCTAATCCTAGTTCCTCCATCAACTTCTCAACATAATAACAATGATCTAACCATAAACTTAACAAGATTCTAAGGTCCATGTAATAATCATTAAGAATGTCTAAATATACAAGTTTACTAACATACATGTTTATAAGGTTTATTACCACTTTCTTATGAAGAGTTTTACTATCTAGTTTTCTTGTAACCAAAACTTGTTAAAAACGTAATCTTTGTTAAAGGATCATTGTAAATGTAAAACATTGTCAACATGTACCAAGTGATAACTAAGTATTTCTACTTGACTAGCAATATGACATAAAGAAAACATGAAATCTTTGTAGGATTACTTACAAAAGTAATTAGTGAGATGTGAGTTATAAAACACTTGATTATCATCAAGATCAATGCTCCAAATCCTTGCTAGAATTCCCTAAGTATACTTGATCTTAACCACAACAAGATTTCTCCTCTCCTTGCTCCTCTTAGTGTGTCGATTTATATGTATAGAATGGGAGGGGATATATTTTCACTTGAACTAACTAGTGCAAATGACAATACTTGAACCTATTTATACTAGGAAGTATTCAAATTTTTAATAGTGTAGTCAAAAATATCTTTGGCTAGTTGGATGTATGTTGACCGAATGGGGGTCTTACCGCGGGGGGGGGGGGGGGGGAACAAAATTTTGGTCAAGCCTCCATTGTGTAGTTTGACCTCGATGTTTCAAGGTTGTTTGTTGGCTAATAAATGTAGGATATCGTTTGTCTAGTGAGTAATTATGAGACAAGAGGGGGGCGGGGGCGGAAATGGAAAAAAATAGGATGAGATGAGTAGTTTTGATACAAAAGTGTATGTGTTGTATGTATTGGGTGTTAAAAATATGTATTGGTTGTTGGTTTGGTGATTAACGAAAGTTATACGTAATTAAACGTAAGTTGTAAAGAATTTACCTTGGGCGTAAGGGAATATTTTTGGAACTTTTGTAATCTTTTTGGAAGTATAAAAATACATTAGAAATATTCATTGGGAGAATTGGGTATATCGGGTGTTAAATTTTGAACTACGAATTGTGTTCGTTGAATTGACAACCGTAAGTAATTTAAGAAAAGGAATTCGTTTTATGGTTTAAAATTGTTAACTGGAGTAGGAGCAAGGTACGGGAGCGTTGTGGATTAAATATAGCCTAAATTCATAGTGTTCAAGAGGGTTGTTCCTCGTTTTATTTAACCAAATAGTTATTCGGAAAAAGTGTTCTTGTAAGAATTTCGAAGTGGTAAATTGGAGTTTGAAAAAAATAAATGTTGACGTGGAAAATTACGGGTTGCTACAACTAATCACCGAGGGTCAAGAGAAAGCAAAACAAACACCCCTATGTGCGTTGTCAAGCCGAGAACAAATAATCACAAAACAGCCACGAGATCAGCTCAACTCGGCTGAGTTAACTCGGCTGAGTCGACTCGACTCGCCTGAGTTGAGTTGGCTCGGTTTATAATAACAAACGAACACCCTTTTAATCTTTTTTGTACCACACAAAACTGAGTTAAAAGTCCGTTTATATTTCAATTTTTAAGCCACACTGATACAAAATGGGTCGATTGATTCATATTAATACAACTAAATTTACAACTTGCAAAGATCAAAACCGCAAGTTTTATTAACAAAATAATATCAAAATTTTACAAAATAGGAGGGGATCAAGAAAACCCTTACAAGAGGATGCGGGAGAATCGATTGGAAGGAAGACAAAACGAATACAAATTAATCTGATCTGAACCCAAGTGAGTGTACCACAGCCAAAGCTTCACCACAACTCTTTAGAAAACTTTTCTTGTGATAAGATTGAGATTGGTGTGGTTCTCCTGTGGATCGGTGGTAAATAAAAGAGAACCACATAACACTTTGACCATGGCTTTTCTTGGTGTGATCTCGTGAAGGGACGAGTTTGGCAAAGTTCACTATCAGATTCCATCTCCAAGGTTTTCTCGTGAAGTCTCTTGGGAAGGTGGAAGCAGAGAAAAATAATAGAAAGCGACTTACCCTTTAAAATCTGATAAGGAGATAAGGGAAAAGGCAGCGGGGCGGCTGAGGTATGTTAAATAGATGGTTAGGTTAAATTTTATTTATACCCCGTGTATCCCGTGTCCCGTTAAGCTAAAATGTAAACATGATACCTCGGTTTGGTAAAAATACGAGAAATACATTTCTGGAAACGTTTTTATAAAAATGGTATAAAAACTAAGTTATTGATTCCGAAAATTAATTATAAAATTTATGCCATTACTAATATGGTGTCGGTACGTGTGTGGTGTCGTGTTTTTCCAAAAAGCGAGATGACTTCTCGGTTTTGTATATAAATTTCCAGTAAGTGTCAGGAAGTGATTACTTCACTTTTCTTAATAAAATTAAGTAGTTTGGAGGGTTTCTGTATGTTACAGTGTGCGGAATAACTTTCTGAAATAATCAAGTAAGCTAAAAAATGCTCAAATAAATTGTCAAATAATATTAATTTAATTTTTATTATTAAAGTAATGTTTGGAAAATTACGGGTGGTTACAGTCTACCCTCCTTAAAGAGAAATCCGTCCCGGATTTCAGTTTATGTTATCCGATAAATTGGTGTCTGGGAAAATATGTTGGTACTCACAACAGATTTGGGTCACACCAGGTTGTTTAAGGGTTTCTCTTTGTTTCTGGGAGGGTACCTAGGTTGTCTGCCATTGGTTTTCCCCTTTTTGTAATTTGGTGAGATACAAGGATTTCTGAAGTAAGTTTAATAGGATAAGGGTTCTAATCTCAACCTCACGATGTTTCGCAGCCTTGTTAGTGCAGCTCCTCTAAATTTTCTTGGTCTTAACCCCATATATGGTTCCATATCTTAGTGACACAAAATTCTAACCTGATAGATGTAAAGTGGTTAAAATGACCTGATTATTGGTCCTCAAGATTTGTCTCGAAATTGTGTGTTTTCCTTCTTAGGGGAATGGATATAAGTTTGTTTGAAAATTTTATTTGAGTGAGTGTCTACACGAATTTGACCCAAAATAGGCATTTAATGTCCATTTGTTTTGAAACATATAGTTATGTAAAGCGGTGTAACTCCTAAAGATTTATAATTTATTAAAAATAGGTTTTGAAATATGGTGTAAATGAAACAATTTCGCAAGGGTTAACGTTTAGTCACTTTGCAAAATCCCTGATAAAGTTTGACCAGAAAAATTTTAACCCGTCAATTTTAGCAATTTAGAAAATTATTATTACTACGAGCTTTGTGATTTGATATAAACACATTTTGAAGGGAAGGTCCTTACGATAGGAATATCATAGAAGATGGTGTAGTCGGGTATGTACGTCTACGTAAGTTTTAATTATTTAAGGATAGAGTTTAGCTGTCATGGCCAATGTTGCAAAAATCGTGAATCGGTAGCCGGGCGGTCAACCACCCTGCAGCGAGTAATCGGCCGAGGCGGGATTAATCGGTGATTAATTGGATTGGCATTTTTTGCATGTTTTGGGTATTTCTGGAGACCAAACTAAAGATCGTAACTGATTACAAGCCTACTATGTTTCCAAACCTCAATAAAATGCTCCAATTCTGATTATGAGGCTCATTGTGCATTATAAGTGAAATAAACGATCCCCAAATTAAGTAGAATGCCTAAATTTTTATTTTTTTAAACCTGACCGATTCGGCCGATTTTTGGCCGAATCGGCTGATTTTTGGCCGATTCGGCGGATTTTTGGTCCATTTTTTTGCCTGACCGATTTTTTGGCCGATTTTCACTATTCTACAAGGTACTGGGCCGATTAACGATTAATCGGCCGATTCAGCCGATTTTTGCAACATTGGTCATGGCTGAGTGGGATTCGGTGCTTAATACCAGGCGGATTTCATAAACATAAATATTCAATTTACATTAACAGTACCAAGAGGTAGTAACATAAATGCTCTCCAGGTGGGTGGATAGTTCATCGGGTGATTGCAAAATAGTTTATAAAACGGGTTGTACGACAGTTGTAGAGTAATAGGAAGAAAATTTATTAATTGCAATTAGTAGCAAAATTGTAGTTTAGTTTTGTGATTTAGTAGCAAAGTACTTCATAGGGGAGTAAAATAGTTCGTAAGGTGTAGTAATACTTTATTACATCATGATAAAATAGTTGTAAAGATAATTCGTAAAACAGTTTATTGGATAGTAAGAAAACAATTCATTGTTAATAAAATAGTAGCAGGGTCAAAATCTTGATTTTGTGAAACAGTGGTAACATATTTTGCAAGATGACCACAAAATGGTTTGTAGAATAATTGAAAATAGTTTGTATGCTAATAGCGACACAGTTTATTATCTTATAAGAGGGTAATAAGGTAGATGATGAAGCGAAAAGTGTACCGCTTTTAAGGGGTCATTTAAGCCCTAAATCGTATTTATTTGATCAAATATTGCCCTAAATCGTTCCTTTTGTCATTTTAGGTACTTTTGAGAAGAAATCTGGAAAAGGAAGCATTTTGGACGTTTTTGGAGCATAAAAGTGAAGAAAACGACAAAGTCTCAAAATCATACTAAAAGTTACCTTTGACGGCGTCAGGATCCTCTCCAGACGGCGTCACGTCTTGGCAATAAAATGGTGGATGTGAAAATTACTCATGATAAGCCAGTGAAATTTGCATGAAATTCTGACGGCGTCACGCTTTAATATGATCAAGGTCGTCACGGCTTAATTTAGAGAGGGACGGCGTCACGCATAATCCTGACGGCGTCAAGCCTTGATAAGCCAGAACGGATTTTGGAGAGCTAAAGAGGGACGGCGTCAAGAAGGTCATCCGGGAACCCTAAAAGCGACGAGGTGACGGCGTCACACTCCATAACGTGACGCCGTCAGATCTGAAAGTCTATATATAGTTTTGCAATTTTTTGTCATTAGTGTGGAACTTATTGGGGAACTTTGTGTGTGAAAACCCTAGGACGAATTTGGCAGCTCTTTCAAGGCTTTTTGCCTTGAGATCTTCCATGTTACATTGAAGATAAGTTATCAATTAATCATTCAATATGTCTATGTGTTGTTTGATTCTATCTTGTTCTTGTCTTTTGTTTAACATGCTAGGCTAGATTTATCTTGTGTTTGCTTAGATCTAATGAAACCTAGCTATTGATTATTGGTTATTAGTGTGTTGTTAGTTGTATTGGATGATTGTTCATCTATGTTAGGCTTAAGAAAACTGGCTAACTTCCTATTCGGTAACTTGCTTGAACGTCTTAAGAAACATGAACCAATGCGTACTAAAGGTTTTTATGGTTGTATTTAATGCACAAGCGAATTCTAGTGATCCCATGTTAGGAGCTTCCTAGCCGACTCGACATAGGAGTGAAGTAGGAGCTTGTAGAGTTGGGGAAGTACGTACGCCACCCCACGAATGGTATTAAGGAATACACCCGTCATCCACGCAACTAATACACACTAATCAACCGGTAAAAGATAGTTAGGGAGTAAGGAAATCTAAGTAAACACATTTTCCTCCACATAAGTTTTCACCAACCTTTTCATTTTATGTTATTTTATTTTATTTGCATTTGTAGTAACTTGGGTTAGTTGACTAGCAACTAATTCCGCCCACTCTTTCAAACCCGAGATTTTACTTGCTTTCATAAAAATATAAAAAAACATAAAAAGAATCTTCTCTCACCCTTAGACCTATTAGAGTAGTTTTTCATACCTAACGAACACTATTCCCTGTGGAGAACGATCAATCCCCCGTACTTACCACTACACTATACTACATCGGTCAGGTACACTGCCTGGTGGGGTTGTAAGCCTCTTGAGATCCCTCGAGAGGTAAAACCTGTTGTAAGGTTGCAAAACCACGCATCAAGTTTTTGGCGCCGCTGCCGGGGAATAGTTATTGTTTAGGTTGAATTTTTATTTTATAGGTCTACTCACTAGATTCCTTTCTAGTGAGATTTTTATTTTCTTTTTCTAGGTTTTCTTTAGTCTATCTTTTTTTTTTCTTCGTTTCTTTGTTCGTAACCATTACCATTAGACATCATGGAAGATGGTAATATCCTTAATCCCAACAACCCACCACCACAACAACCACCACCACCTCCTAGAGCCCGTACTTTAGGAGAGTACTCCCGTCCTAGCCACCATGGCTATCGGAACACCATTGAGCTCACTCAAGGAGCCAATGTCACACCCTTGCGATCCGACACCATCCGGTTGGTGCAAAGCGGATGCGCATTCCATGGACTTCGTTCTGAAGATCCTAATCAACATCTCAAGGACTTTCTCAAAATCGTTGATTCTATAGACCTTGATGTTGCCACTCGAGAGACGACCCGATTGCGTCTCTTTCAATTCTCTCTGCGGGACCAAGCTAGTCAATGGCTAGAGCGTCAACCCGCAGGATCCATCACCTCTTGGGATGATCTCACCACTCATTTCCTTGCTCAGTTTTTCCCACCGGGAAGAACTACCAAGCTAAGGAATGATATCTTGATGTTCCAACAACGTCAAGGCGAAACCCTCTACGAGGCATGGACTCGATTCAAGGACTTACTCCAAAAAGTCCCTCATCATGGCATAGAACTTTGGCTCCAAGTCCAAATCTTCTATGACCATATCAATCTCTACACGAGGCAAACCATTGACCAAGCGGCTGGTGGTAAGCTACGTGATCTAAGTGCGGAACAATCATGGGCTCTCCTAGAGGATCTTGCTCTTTATGACAACGAAAGTTGGAGTGATCCCCGTGATTTGAATAAAACGGTCAAGGCAATATCTTTGCCTTCGAACAATTCAAGCACTTCCGACCGTAGGATCATAGAACTTGAAGACCAAGTCAAGTTTCTCATGAAATCCTACGAGGCTCCTAAACCTTCAAGCCAAGTGAACAAAATCACTTCTTCATGTGAATTATGTAGTGGTCCCCACGACACTCGTGATTGCATGGAACTCCCCGAACAAGCTTTTGTGGACTACGCATCCTCGCGTACCAACGGAGCGGGAGACAAGTGGTACACTTTCAAACCCGAGCCAAACCCCTATGGTGATTCATACAACCCCTCATGGAAAAATCACCCGAACCTTAGGTGGAAACAAAACCAAAACGCACAACAAACCAATTCTTCCAACCCACCTAATCGTTTCCAATCAAGCGGTTCCAACTCGAACCGTACTTTCAACAACAATCCTTCCGGAAATGGTAGTACCAATAACTTTGAAGGATTGATGTCCCAATTTATGGCATCTCAAGAAGCTCGGATAGCTAGATTCGAGTCCGAATTCAATCAACAACAAACGGAGATGACCAATAAAATTGACAACTTGTTGAAAGCTCTCAATAACCAAGTGTTATCACCTCCACATAAGGACGCTAGGAACACAAATAGCGGACCCCAAGTAAAAGACCCCTCTTCATCCAAACACGTCCACTTTGTCAACATTATCACTATTAAACCAATTGATAGGAATGAGGATAATAGTGAACCTGAGGATGAGGTTAAGAAAGTCGAGGTTGATAAGGAAGTTAGGACAAGTGAGATTGAAGAAGTAGATGATAATGAGGACTACTTCAATAGGCTACCCACTGAGGAAGAGCGCGCATATCATACAAACTTATTCGATGACCCCGAGACACCATACTTCCTAGGTAGACCAATCATAGAAATAGGCGACCCTTCTAATCTCAACATACCATGCAACATCGGAAATTTGCATGTGTGGAAAGCCTACATCGACTTTAGATCACCCATAAACATCATGACTAGAGCCCACTACAACTTGATAATGAAAAATCAACTTGGGTATAGGATGTTCCCTGACAAGGGTTGGATGAGTAACTTCACGGGAAGAGTTAAGGGATTACCGGTTTATGTAGGAAACTTCACCTATGTCACCGAATTTGTAATTGTAGAAGATATCCGCCCAATAGTCGATGCATCCTTAACTCAAGTGGTTTTTGGAAAACCATTTGTTGAGGTCTCTAGAATGACTTATGAACCTTCCTTAGGGATAGTTACATTTAAGGATGAGACCGATGAGGTAAACTACCAAATGCCATATAAGATAGAACAATTCCAACACTTGTCAAATGTTGAGAAGGAGCTCAAGCAAGCGGTCTACTATAGGAATGATGAGGATAGAAATAAAGGAGTAGACTATGTTATGGAAAGGATATTCGGTTTCTACAAGGATTGTTTGAAATTAGGACCGGAATATAAAACCGGAAATGAGAATGGCCTAGGAACCGTGACCAATGATGGAATCACGTAATGTACGTGACTTTGAGTCTAGCTACAAGACTCGTTAATAAAGAAAAGCGCTTCTTGGGAGGCAACCCAAGCTTTATTTGCTTTGTGTGTTTATTTGTTTGTTTGTTTGTTTTTATTTGCTTCCGTATGTGTGTTTAAATTTTATTATTATTGATTCATGTTCAAAAACTAATTGTGAAAATGCTTTATCTTGTTTTTAACTTCGTCTTAACTACATATAAAGGTATTTTGCAAAAGATAAGTGTAAGGGAAATCTAAATCGGTTTATTAGAGAACAAATGAACATGAATCATAATAATAATAAATTAACATACATATTAGTATTTGTTTGAGTCAAATGCTTGTATCGAGTCATAATGATGTTTTGCAGGATTTCCAGGAAGTATGGTATAGGTTTTTTTCAAAAATTTTTCCGGAAACGTAACATGAGAATTCTGTCAGATCATATCTGACGGCGTCAGGCGTTACAACCTGACGGCGTCAGGTTTAATTTTCTAAAAATTCTTGAAAGTTTTGTTTTCATGAAAAGTTTTTATTAAATCTATAACTTATAATCTCCATGAATCTGCAAAATTATCATTCCACAAGCATTATATCCTTATATATAGATTTTATCCCGCCGATGTTATGCAGGTTTTCGTGTTTGTTTTCTCAGGTTTAACAGGTTATTTTGGACAAGGAAATGTTTTGGATCAAGCTTTTGGCGATGCATTAGTCATGAAGCTTTTACATTCTCTTTGGAAGAAGATCTAACCGTGTTACTTCATTATCCACCGAGCGAATCAGGGGAGTATTTGATTTCATTCTTTTACTTTATGCTTTTACATTTGTTATTTGAACATTGGGGACAATGTTCATCTTAAGTGTAGGGGGGGGGGGGTAAAAGTACGATTAGAGAATGCTATTACGCTTGATTTTTGATTGTTTAATAGAAGATGTGTAATAAAACTGAGAGAAATACCTGTTAGGGTAATTTTAGTGCCAAATTTAAAATTTTTTACAACATATAGGAGTGAAACTTTGATCTTAATGAGCGTCTCACGGATAGGAGTTATATGACTAGCACAAAAAACCGTACCACTAAAAATTTTTCCACCCCAAATATGTGAGGTTCGCCCCTAGAATTGGTAGGAAAAGCATTTATGCTATGATGTGTGTACCGGTAGCACTTAGATTCTAGAACTTGCGTTAGGACATTTCCGAGGCCACAAGTGAGACTACATTCGTGTAGTTAGATTTACTACATGATAAGAGGCATTAGGATTAACCCATTGTTTTACACCTGTGTTTTTGTTATAATTACTTCGGCTACATTGGTCAAGTAATTCTCCCACACCCTTTGCGTTGTACTCATTTTTAGTACACGATACCCCTAGTACACCCCTCAGAGCCTATCTTTTCGTTTCTAACTTTAAGCATTTTAATTAAAGGAAGAATTTTTTTACACCCCACTTAAATGTACACCCAAATCGCCTTAGCCTACCTTGTATGCACTCATTTTTAGTGCATTATTGTTACAACATTTGTTTAAACCCAAGTTAATTATCTAGTTGATTACATGGTTACTAAGTCGAGTCATATCCTTGTACATATTGTTTTGGGACGATTGGGACTCATGGGTAAAGTACTAGTGTAATGGAGTAATGGGGAAGAACATCATTTATTACCCCCATATGTGTTAAATATTTTAAAAGTACTCCAAGTTTTTCGATTATCTTAATTCGAGTCATTAGATTAGTTATTTGTAAAGTTATGTAAAAGTTCAAGTGTAAGGGGAATGCAATGCCCCTATGATGTATTATTTTGGATGGTAGGGCAAAAGTGTATGCAAAAAAAAAAAAAAAAAAAAAAAAAAAAAAAAAAAAAAAAAATCGAAAAATCAAGAAAAATACAAAAAAAAAATGAGAAAAAGAAAAGTAGAAAAAAACATACGGACTACCATCCTGTTTCATTTTATGTTTATTTTATGTTTTTGTTACTTTGTTTTTAGCTTAAGATTGAGTCGAGTCTTGGCTTAGCAACATTGTATAATACATGTAATTGATCAAGATCTTTAACTCGCCACCAGTAAAATATCCTTTATCCAACAAAACCGTGTTTTCCTTTTCCCTACACCTCACGTTATAACCCATGTAAAAGCCCTCTTTGATAGTTTATCTTAGGTGCTTACGCCTAGTGGAGGAGGTTTTCGATCCTTTCCCAAGCCTATGGTAATCTATTTGCTATGACAGGTAGTGAGAGATATTATCCGTTTTCATTTATGAGATTTATTTTGATGACACCTGAGAGATGTGAGTATCTAAACACTACTTGTGAGGTGCTAGTTTGTAATCTCCGTGCTTATTATGATTAAAGTGGAACGAATATTTGTTGTAATTACTTTTATGTTAGCATTAAATGACCCCTAACTTGTATTTTGATTAGAATAAAAGCGCATTTGCTTGAGGACAAGCAAATCTCAAGTGTAAGGGTATTTGATGAAGCGAAAAGTGTACCGCTTTTAAGGGGTCATTTAAGCCCTAAATCGTATTTATTTGATCAAATATTGCCCTAAATCGTTCCTTTTGTCATTTTAGGTACTTTTGAGAAGAAATCTGGAAAAGGAAGCATTTTGGACGTTTTTGGAGCATAAAAGTGAAGAAAACGACAAAGTCTCAAAATCATACTAAAAGTTACCTTTGACGGCGTCAGGATCCTCTCCAGACGGCGTCACGTCTTGGCAATAAAATGGTGGATGTGAAAATTACTCATGATAAGCCAGTGAAATTTGCATGAAATTCTGACGGCGTCACGCTTTAATATGATCAAGGTCGTCACGGCTTAATTTAGAGAGGGACGGCGTCACGCATAATCCTGACGGCGTCAAGCCTTGATAAGCCAGAACGGGTTTTGGAGAGCTAAAGAGGGACGGCGTCAAGAAGGTCATCCGGGAACCCTAAAAGCGGCGACGTGACGGCGTCACACTCCATAACGTGACGCCGTCAGATCTGAAAGTCTATATATAGTTTTGCAATTTTTTGTCATTAGTGTGGAACTTATTGGGGAACTTTGTGTGTGAAAACCCTAAGACGAATTTGGCAGCTCTTTCAAGGCTTTTTTCCTTGAGATCTTCCATGTTACATTGAAGATAAGTTATCAATTAATCATTCAATATGTCTATGTGTTGTTTGATTCTATCTTGTTCTTGTCTTTTGTTTAACATGCTAGGGTAGATTTATCTTGTGTTTGCTTAGATCTAATGAAACCTAGCTATTGATTATTGGTTATTAGTGTGTTGTTAGTTGTATTGGATGATTGTTCATCTATGTTAGGCTTAAGAAAACTGGCTAACTTCCTATTCGGTAACTTGCTTGAACGTCTTAAGAAACATGAACCAATGCGTACTAAAGGTTTTTATGGTTGTATTTAATGCACAAGCGAATTCTAGTGATCCCATGTTAGGAGCTTCCTAGCCGGCTCGACATAGGAGTGAAGTAGGAGCTTGTAGAGTTGGGGAAGTACGTACGCTACCCCACGAATGGTATTAAGGAATACACCCGTCATCCACGCAACTAATACACACTAATCAACCGGTAAAAGATAGTTAGGGAGTAAGGAAATCTAAGTAAACACATTTTCCTCCACATAAGTTTTCACCAACCTTTTCATTTTCTGTTATTTTATTTTATTTGCATTTGTAGTAACTTGGGTTAGTTGACTAGCAACTAATTCCGCCCACTCTTTCAAACCCGAGATTTTACTTGCTTTCATAAAAATATAAAAAAACATAAAAAGAATCTTCTCTCACCCTTAGACCTATTAGAGTAGTTTTTCATACCTAATGAACACTATTCCCTGTGGAGAACGATCAATCCCCCGTACTTACCACTACACTATACTACATCGGTCAGGTACACTGCCTGGTGGGGTTGTAAGCCTCTTGAGATCCCTCGAGAGGTAAAACCTGTTGTAAGGTTGCAAAACCACGCATCAGTAGACAACTGGTATTCTCGAGGGATACATGAAGGGTTAGGTGTTTGTTCCAAATATAGTGGTCCAGGTTGCTCCTTAAGGTCTTAAGGTTTCTGTTGGGCATAACATCTCTGTTGAATGGGAAGTTTGGCAAGTTTAGAGTATGACCCTGAAGGAGGATGTTGATTGCTACTAGCAATCAGTTGGCTGTCTCAGTAGTGTACTTAGTACTTAACGCAGAAGGTACAACATCGATTGAGTGTAGGGTTTCAGGTGGAGGCGACTGTAACATAACCCGATTGTGGTAAAAGAGTATTCCAGCTAAGAGAAAAAGTGTTGTGATGCCAGTGTGTTGTGTGTAGATGTGAATGTTCATGTTAGGCAATGATTATGTACACACACAGAAATTTTGAAACTTTCAGAAATCAAGTAGAAAATCAATCTGGACATAATTCTAGTATAACTACTCTCAGTATCGCAAAATTTACCTCTGAATCGGACATAGGCACGTAGGTGATCAGGCTATGTCCCACTGTCCCTGGTCGAATATAGGTGATCAGTCTATGTTCCACCGAGGTTCAATAAATTTTGAAATACTCAGCTCAGTTACACCAGTAATATATCTCTTACTTTAAAAGAAAATGTTTTATCATAAGTAAGGCAGCAGGCAGGCATGTGGCAGTCATAGGGTCAAGTTTTTGTAATAGTAGTTATCATCTAAGTTTTAAAAATACCTAGTTCTCTATAACCAAGACTCTGATACCAATCTGTAACACCCCCAAAATTTGATTTAGCGGAAGTATACATGTTAGGGTGCCACTCAATTGGTATCACAACACAAAGTACAAAGAATGGTTTTACCTCAACCGTTTAAAAGAAATTTTAGATTCAAAAGTATTTTGTTTACAACATTCCAAAAATAGTGCGGAAATATAAGCCCATAAAAGAAAAAACGCGGTCCCAAATACATCTGAGTCTTCTATGACCATGCCATGCCATGCCAAAAGCCTCCATAACTAGGCTATCGCCTTAAACCTGAAAATACATGCTAAAAGTGTCAACACGAGATTGCACACATTACGTATGAAGAATTAATGGATAATAATTAATATATAAACCGTTATATATTTAATTATTAAAACACAAAAAATAACGACTAACGGACGTTAAGTAGTTAACGACAATTGACTAACGACCGTTAGAATATAAGAGAAGGACTATAGATGAAATTAGAGGAACAAGAAGCTTTCGGAATCCATAAGGATCCCTTGGCCGATCAGTTATGGGCTTGGGAAACCCAATCCCATGCCAACTTGTTCTCCAAGATTGTCATGCTATAAATACAAGACCTAAGGTTATTGATTCATTAACTCTTGTGCACTTGCTATAACCCTAAATCCTTTTCTTCTTCTTTCTTGCTTGAGCCGATCGATCAAACACCCATTAGGGCCGATCGACTTTGGTTTTTACAAAACAAAATTGTGTGGTTTAATTTGTGTTTAATTACTAGCATAAACATTTATTCGGTTATAGTACGTGTGTACAAGATCGTTGTAACACCCCCAAAATCCGATTTAGCGGAAGCATACATGTTTGGGTGCTACTCAATTGGTATCACAACACAAAGTACAAAAAACGGTTTTACCTCAACCGTTTAATAGAAATTTCAGATTTAAAAGTATTTTGTTTACAGCATTCCAAAAATAGTGCGGAAATATAAGCCCATAAAAGAAATAACGCGGTCCCAAATACATCAGAGTCTTCTATGACCATACCATGCCATGCCAAAAGCCTCCACAACTAGGCTATTGCCTTAAACCTGAAAATACATGCTAAAAGTGTCAACACAAGGTTGGTGAGTTCATAGGTTTATGATAAAGCAGTAAAATAATGTGAGTTCAATAAAAGTTTTGTGACCATTGTGTCGCTCACAATGTCATGAAAATAAAGTTTATCTTAAAGTAAAATTAGAAATGTGGACCATGAGTAGGGTATGTGACCATTACAACGAATATAATGTCACACAAAATAAAATAGTCTATTACGCTAGCTCTAAGTTCATGCAACCGAAGCTCGACAGTTCAGTGCGCTATAATATAGCACATAAATAATAATCAGGGGTCCATAGCGAGTGTTTATCCCCAATAGATCTATTTATATCAATCATGCTTCGCTGTGGGAATTAAAGGTTCATGAAGGTGGGCATAACAGTGGGTTCAGGGGCTTAGGCTAACTACGCAATAGTTTTGAGAAAATAAACATTATTGTGGTCCAGAAAAGGTTTTGCATGTTTCTCACCCCATAGTTGTAAAACAAGTATAAGTAAAGTGGGGCTATAAACTCACATATATTATTTAAACACTTGTGTTCAGAATAAGGTAATCTAGTGTGCAATAAGCAAATAAATCATGTTTTCAAGTAAGAACAAGTAATGAGTTTAAGTATAAAAAAGCATTGAGTTTAATTAAAAACGAGCATGTATTCTACCCCAAAACATTTATAAAATAAGTAAAGGTAGGGGCCATGAAATCACCTCAGTAATAGCAACGCAAAATATCACAATGGTCACAACTAGCATCATGAGCAAAACACAACGGTAACGAGAGTACAGACACAACGGTACCGAATCGGCGCAACCTAATACGTATATGGTTATCTTAGAATATGTCACGTAAATTAAAAGAGTTTCAAATGACAAGCATCTTAGTTTTCGTTGATTACTCGTATCAAAGTTTGTAAAATTTTAGTATCAATGTTTCGTGTGGTGGTAAGAAAACATAGACTCAAAATGTAACTCACGCCAAAGTATAATATATATTCCAATATATTATAAAGGAAGTAATAAAAGAACATTCAAGAAATACTGACGAGGACTCAAGTATACACACGTCAAAGAGGAATAGATAACGACATAGTCGAGAAAAGTACAGACGAAAACTTGTGTCGAGAAAGGATTGGTATGGAGGAGTCAAAAATACGGCGACAAGGAAATACGTCATTAAGATAAGTCAATTTGTACGTTTCGGTATTTACCCCATAACCCCAAATAGTTTGGAAATGTCAATTAAGCTTGGAAAGGTAATTTACGTTTTATAAGAAAACTTAAATTAGAATATCAATTAGTAAAAAGTTTACAAGTCAATAACACTATGAGTTTCGATCATTGTCACGTTTTATACAAATAAAAGGCTTTTGAAATCAAAGTGTAAGTCTAGAAAGTTTTAGAAATTTCGGCATGATGCGTCCGTTTATACAACGTTTCCAAGTCATCATGACTTAATAAAACTCAATTTCTCAAACAATATTTCCCAACATGTCTGTAGTGAGAACAATTGATAATAATAATAACTTCCACTTATTAGAATATCTATTAGTTATCGAGTATTACAGTTTTTTATTAGTTTAATTAGTTTTAGTTTTAGCATTTTAGATCCGATATGAGTCTATATAATTTGTCCAAATGATTCGAAACAAGTCCAATGATTTGTCCAAATGATTCGAGTGTTCACACGAGCCTCCTTCAGCAGCATGCAACAATTCAATGTTACGAGCATCATTCGCAACTGCAGTAACATCCTCATACTCAGTGTTCACAATACGATCCAATACCCACTTCTTCAATGCCCACTTAAAGTGCTTAGCCTGACGCTGAGCATCCCCCGTAACATCTGGCCCAACAAAACTAGCCAGCCTCATGAACCTCCGCATGAACTCCCCAGACGACTCTTGATCCATCTGACTAATAATCCCATACTCTCGTTCGTACCTCTGCTGTTCAGACACTGGAATATACTACTTATAAAATATGCCACAAAAATCCTCCCATGAGCAAGTATCCGCGAAATCCTCTTCCTGTGACTGAACATACGCTGTCCACCAACTCAGCGCATCACCCTCAAACTTAAATGTGGCCAAACGTGTCTTGAATTCGTCAGCACAACCCAAGACTCTGAACAGCTTCTCAACATGAGTGATCCAGTCCTCTGCCTATGTGGGAGTGGCAGCAGACCGGAAAGAAAGAGGTTTGAGCTTATTGAACCTTTCGATCCAAACATGAATACCAGCAGGTGGAGCACCGACACCACCACCACCTGATGGACCAGCACCATCTCCTCCTGATGAACCCGCACCATTTCTGATGTCATTGGTGATTTGGGTCACCAACTCAGGAAGAGCATTAGCCAAAGCAGCGACTATCATTGCGTCGAAATCAGGGACCTCCTGCCCATCAGTATACTGGGTAAAACGCGTATTCACCATCTGAACGATCACGAAAATGATTAGCAAAGATAGGAAGATTAAGCACGAATGGAAAGAAGAAACAGGATCCTAACGTCTACCCAAATCCTCACCAGTCAAATCCTAAGTCCTAAGGGTCAAATCCTAAGGTCCATATGACTCACAGGCCATGACATTATGTACTGCAGGTCGCAAAACCTTGGTCTCTGATACCATAAACTGTAACACCCCAACCCGCCAAGGGTAGAGATGTCACATTATGGTGTCAAATCAAAGCAAACATACATAATACACAGCGGAAGTCTTAAACAAATTCATTAAAGAAATCCAGCCAAACACGGCTTAAAACCAACATGAGTCAATGATAATAAATAATCCAAGGAAATAAAGATGAAATGAAATCCAGTCTAATAAAGGTGGTAACTAAGGTAGAATCTTCTTCTAATCTCTACTCTCAATCCCATAGCGAAAATCCCAGCTTCTAACTTAGATACCTGCCGCAGGAAAAGAAATGCGGCTGAGCTTAAAAAGCCCAATGAACAGATATATACGATAAACGGAAACGAAAACAAATGAAATGAACAAGTATATTGTAGTGTAATGGAATATATATAAGTCAAAGGCAAAGAGTATAATAATATGAAATGAGAAAGAAGAAATAAAAGAAAGATCAGTAATCCCCCACGAGCCCAAACAAACCAAATATAGTAACCAGAGAGGGGAGTCCTCTCAAATGTGAAGGACGTGTATTGCACACAGCATCAATCACCGAACAATATAATCATTAATACAAACTCGAACCTAGGATGCATCCATACGCCCCCCAGACAATAATATAGGCCAATAATAAATATAATGCGCATGTTACAAACAATATGGGGACGGTGTGTAACATCACTCGAACACACTGGAGTCATGCCATTGGTGCATCAATGACACGGCCATGTTACCTTCATGGCTAGGCAATGAACTTGGCTCGGGTATCACACTGAAGGTCAAGTCTAGGTCAAAGCAAAGGTCCAAGAAGTCTAAGTCCAACTATCAAAGGTTCATGGCAAAGGGTATATATCTAATCAAGTCAAAAAGATCAAGCATAGGGAACATAGCAATGGCTTTGGGAAATCCTAAACGAATCAAGATAAGAAATCAAGATAACGAAGGCACCTTACTAAGAAGGGCAGAATATCTGTACGTTATTTCGAATGCAAGCAAACAAGAACTGAAAGACTGAACGGATTAAGACTTCTCCTTCTTCACACCTAATGGAGTAGAAGAGAGTTACAATTGATTCTTAAGTATTCTTTTTAACTTGTCTTTCCATTTTAAGTAACTTCCTATTTTTAGCAGGTTTCCATATTTAGTAAGTTTCCTTATTTAGTAAGTTTCCATAATTAGGAAGATTTAAGTATTATAACTTAGGTTAAGTCATAAATTAAGAATATTATGGACATAGGGTACATTTTAACAATTCATGATAGTTCAGGGTTAATTATGACAAGTTTCCATAACTTAGGGTTTTAAATGAAAATATATCAAAGTTACGGGTTTAAAATGAAACTATTACAAATTACTAGTTTTAACACATAATGGATTCAGAATCATACTTTAGTCCTTTAAGTTTCATTAATTACACTTTACACCCCTTTAGTTATTAAAGTTACAAAATAAACCTTATAGTTACATAATTTACAATTTAACCCTCACTATATTTATAATTACATCATAAGCCCTTATACTTTCTAAGTTACAGAATATAACCTCACATTTATCATATGGTACGAATTACACCTCCATGTTTCACTTATTTACACAATTAGTCCCTTTAGTTTACAAATATTACAATTTACATCCTTACTTTATTTTAATTACATAATAGCCCCATAAATACCCAAAATTACATATTACCTCCCTAATAGTATTATTTACACAAAATAATCACAAGTTCCCTGAATTTACACTTTTAGTCCCTCTAATTAATTTATTTGTAATTCGAACCAATATTTAATAATTAATCCATGATCTTGCAAATTTTAAACATAAGGACCTCATCTTATAATTTTTACACATTTATACTGACCTAATTAACATTATAAAAATAACCTTTAAGTTTCAAAGTTGACAAAACAAGTCCTTCTTATTAAATTTTCAAATCGTATAACATGTTTAATATGCAAATCGAAACCCTAACACATCTAACTATTCCACAATTATTACCTCATGATTAGCAAGCATTAAATGACCAGATTCATCATTCAAACCCTAACCCTAATTTGATCTAGGGTTTTCTTTATTTTCTTATTCGATTAACATGAAACCCGATTCAAAGAATAATTAACCACGACCGATCTAAGCTTCTACAATTCGAATCAACATTTTTCCCAGATCATATATGTCGTATAGTGTTCAAAATAAATAATTATAACACCTAGATAAATCGTATAGCTTATTATGGATTTAACGTACGTTTTAGCTCTCAAAATTTGGTACGACTGATATAGCTTGCATGATTCGTTATATATAATTTATTTGAGTCTTATATGATCATACTAACATAAGAAAATTACTATATGTAAGATCGAACGTGTAAAAGGGAATATAAGAATTTATACCTCTCGCTAGGCTCAATTCGACAAAACAATTTTGCAACGATCGAACCAACTAAACCCACGACCTCCAATTAATTTTCCTAGCTTCTTTAGGTTATGTAGGATCCCAAAAAAATAACACATGAATTTTATCTGATCGAATGAGAGCTGATCGATTTTGTGTAAAGGGTTTTTAGGGTTTCGGTTTGTGTTATATATATACATAAATTATAAAAACGTGTTTAGATGATAAAGATCAATGAATTTCAGCCCAATTAAGTTTATTTAAGCTCAAATACTGATTGTGATAATTTCCTTAATTTATTTACATTTATCTTGTATTTATTTTATTTATTTTGTATTTTTAAATCGTAAATATATACGAAACATATATATATTCGGACAAATAAATATTTTTTGTATTTTTGTACTTTTATAAATATTAAAATGTAATCACAAAAATTATTTTGATTCATATCTAGTTCATTCCCGAAGTTTTGGAATTTATTTGGCGATTTGTAAGCTTTTAAATAAATTTTTAAGATTGTAGGGGCATTTTGGTCATTTTGCACATTTTGGATTTTTAGGTATTACAATGTGCGTTGTCAAGCCGAGAACAAATAATCACAAAACAGCCACGCGATCAGCTCAACTCGGCTGAGTTGACTCGACTCGCCTAAGTTGAGTTGGCTCGGTTTATAATAACAAACGAACACCCTTTTAATCTTTGTTGTACCACACGAAACTGAGTTAAAAGTCCATTTTTATTTCAAGTTTTAAGCAACACTGATACAAAATGGGTCGATCGATTCATATTAACACAACTAAATTTACAACTTGCAAAGATCAAAACCACAAGTTTTATTAACATAATAATATCAAAATTTTACAATATTGGAGGGGATCAAGAAAACCCTTACAAGAGGATGTGGGAAAATCGATTGGAAGGAAGACCAAACGAATACAAATTAATCTGATCCGAACCCAAGCGAGTGTACCACAGCCAAAGCTTCACCACAACTCTTTAGAAAACTTTTCTTGTGATAAGATTGAGATTGGTGTGGTTCTCCTGTGGATCGGTGGTAAATAAAAGAGAAACACATAACACTTTGACCATGGCTTTCCTTGGTGTGATCTCGTGAAAGGACGAGTTTGGCAAAGTTCACTATCAGATTCCATCTCTAAGGTTTTCTCGTGAAGTCTCTTGGGAAGGAGGAAGCAGAGAAAAAGAATAGAAAGCAACTTACCCTTTAAAATCTGATAAGGAGATAAGGGGAAAGGCAGCGGGACGGCTGAGGTATATTAAATAAATGGTTAGGTTAAATTTTATTTATACCTCGTGTATCCCGTGTCCCGGTGAGCTAAAATGTAAACGTGATACCTCGGTTTGGTAAAAATACATGAAATACATTTCAGGAAACGTTTTTATAAAATTGGTATAAAAACAAAGTTATTGATTCCGAAAATTAACTATAAAATTTAAGTCATTACTAATGTGGTGTCGGTACGCGTGTGGTGTCGTATTTTTTCGAAAAGTGAGACGACTTCTCGGTTTTGTATATAAATTGCCAGTAAGTGTCAGGAAGTGATTACTTCACTTTTCTTGATAAAATTAAGTAGTTTGGAGGGTTACTGTATGCTACAGTATGCGGAATAACTTTCTGAAATAATCAGGTAAGCTCAAAAATGCTCAAATAAATTGTCAAAATAATATTAAGTTACTTTTATTATTAAAGTAATGTTTGGAAAATTACGGGTGGTTACAATCGTAGTATTAACTCATTATAGTTAATATCTTGGATTGAATTACAAAACGGTAAGGGGTAACTCGTTAATCCATTCTTGATAAAGATTGAAGAAGATTTGAAGTTTGATTATTGTTTTGCTAGAATTAAAAGGTACGTTCACTTTAATATTCGGTAAATTCTTATGTGTTAAAATAGATCCTACGCTTCCGTATGTGTACGATGATTACTTGATTAATATATGAACTTGTCATGATTATTAAATTCTAACAGCGGCATCATGAGCCGTTTTAACATGTAATAAATTACCGAAATACATAAATAAAAAAAACGAATCTTGGATTAGGTTTTGATGTTAATCAATTTTTTAGGTTTTAAAAAATCGAAAACCCTATTTTTTTTAGGGGGGGGGGCGATGCCCTAATATATAAAAATTAGTTTTGTAGTTTTGAAACCATAAAATTGTAACATGTTTATGTGGTTAAAGTTGTGTATCTTGTGACTTGCATTAATCCATGAAACATGCATGTTTATCATGGATTAGATTTGATTAATTGTTAAGTTGATTTACACATGTAATTATGATAGATCTAAAATTGGGGAAGACCTCAATTAATTATATTAATGAATCTATTATGTGCAATTTGGTATATGTTTGCTAAGACTAACGCAATTGATACGTCGATGCATGTGGCTCACTTACCATTGTAAGTGATAGTCTTAGTTAAATATATGCATAATTAACATAGAAAGATTATTAATAGGTTTTATCAAACAAGTTTGCATGTGGCTAATTGTAACATAAATTAATTGTTAAGATTATGTGTGCTTATTTAGTTGTTTATTTTTATTAATTACTTGTTTTTTGTTTAAATTGTATGACACATTGTAAGCAAAAAAGGGTAATTTTTTTAATAGAAAATAAATTGACTAAATAACTATGAAACTTGATGTGATAAATTATGAATCTTGCAAAGTCTTATGTGCCGATAGTGGTTCGATTCGCACGGTAATTTGTTCCCAAGCGAGACTAGCAAGATTATAATTTATAACATGTTTTTAAGACTTAAAGTCATAAACTTTTAATTTAGTGATGAGTTTTGTACCAATAGTGTGAACGAATCACCCAGTTTTGACAAACTATAAGCGGGGTATAAGGAGGATTGAAATTAAATTGTCAAACCGAAAGAGACGCGTTTTTAATTGGCACTTGTGCTGACGTTTGTCTCTCTGCTCCTTTGTGCATCAAATTGGAGCTACCTAGTATGGCTATTAATGTTAGGAATATAAATATTCATCTGAAGATTCGGTCACCCCGAGTACTCATCAGCATTTAAATAGCTCGTAGGAATATTAGTACTATTAGTAATAGATTAGTTATTTTAGTATTTGTGGAGTGGGTCGGGTCTTTACCCTCTGTCAGCTCGCTCCACAGCCCACTCGAGGCACTTATTAATGTACCTATATATACCCCTCTCCACCTAGGTAGAGGGTTGGAACTCCTTCTCATTTTCACATAATACAAGTTCATTTTCTCTCTCTAAGTTCCCACTTTCTTCCTCTCTCTAAAACTGCCACTTTAATTCGACCAAATCTCCATTGTTTGTGTGTTATATGATTATGAATATGCTACAAATGGTATCAAGAGCCATGGTTAGGTTCGTGTAAGAGCATATTCAGATTCATGGTGTGGATTTTTGGTTGTTTTTAGTTCGTATAAAATAGTGAAGAAAAACCCTTGTTTAATCTTTGTTTGTGGTTAAATCTGTTGAAAACTTGTACTTTTGTGTTCATAGAACTGGTTTACATCTTCTTTGATAACTTACAACTTGGTTAGTGCGTGTTTGTGGAAGATTTGAAGGGTTTCTTGGCAGCGGTTTGGCTTTCGGAAGAGTGTTCATCGCAACAGTTTGACTCTCGGTGAAGGATTCCTCATAGCGGTTTGTGTTATTCGGGTAATTCTATGTAGCGGTTTGGTAAACAGCGGTTTGGAATTTATCCATAACGGGAAACAAGACAAAACAAACGGAAAGTGACATTTTTGTCCTATTCCTGCAGCGGTTTGAGGTTTTTGTCAGGTAGCGGTTTGTCGTTTAGCTGTTGCGGTTGGACTGTTAGCGAGTTGAGTCTTAGCGGTTCTAGTCTCAGCGGTTTAATTCTCAGCGGTTTAATCTTCAGCGGTTTAGGTCTTAGCGGTTCTAGTTTCAGCGGTTTAATCTTCAACGGTTTAGGTCTTCGCGGTTCTGGTTTCAGCGGTTTGATCATAGCGGTTAGGTTAATTACTGCGGTTTGAGAATGGCGGTTTGGTATTCAGGACTTGCGGTTTGACTTAGCGGTTTGTTGCGTGTATCAGCGGTTTAGATATAGCGGTTTGGTCTTCAGGTTTAGCGGTTAGATATTTGCGGTTTTCCTAGGGTTTTAGCGGTTTGATACTTACTGTTTGAATTGCACTTCAGCGGTTTTGGAATTGCGGTTTGTTCTTGAATTTTGTAAAATCCCGCGAAAGAACTCATTTCTCGGTTTAAATCTCAAGAATTGTAAAATCCCGTATACAGTATGGCAACCATACCAAGCACTGCATTTGATGACATTCAAGCAGCTGGGTCCGATACCCGTCCTCCTATGCTTGATAGGACGGACTACGAGTCGTGGGCACAACGAATACGGCTTTACTGCTTGGGCAAAGAAAATGGATTTAATATTCTCAAATCCATTGATGAAGGACCATTTCAGATGGGCACCACCAGAGATGTTGTTACTACTAGTGATGACGGAACGGTCACTTTGGGAATCGACAGGCCTCGAACTTACAATGATCTCAATGAGGAAGAAAAGAAGAGGTATGATGCAGATATTAGAGCCTCAAACATTTTCATTCAAGGTCTGCCCAAAGATGTTTACAAACTCATCAACTTCAACACTGAAGCAAAAGCAGTATGGGACAATGTAAAAATGCTGCTGGCTGGATCAGAACTCACAAAGGAAGATCGTGAGTCACAACTGTATGATGAGTTTGAGCATTTTAAGATGAACCCTGGTGAGAACATTACAGACTACTATGTGAGATTTCATAAGTTGGTAAATGACATGAGGATCATCAGAATGACTATGCCCAACATCCAACTTAACTCAAAGTTTGTAAACAACATGACTCCAAAATGGGACAGATTTGTTACTGCAGTAAAACTCAACAAAGGTCTGAGAGAAACAAACTATGAACAGTTGTATGCCTATCTACAACAACATGAGAAACATGCTGCTTATGATCGTCTGTTGAGAGAAAAACTCAATCCAACTGCAACAAATGATCCACTGGCATTTGTTGCAAGTGCTCAGCCAATCAACCAATTGTCATCTGACCAAGCTTATCACCATCCCTATTCATCACCATCTGCTATGAGTCCACAACTGGATTCAGGTTACACTCACACTGACAAAATGATTCATAACCTTACCAACCAAGTGTCCTTACTTGTTCAACAATTTAAGGCTACACTCCCTCAGACTAACAATCAACTCAGAACCTCATCAAACCCACGCAATCTGGCAACGGTGGAGGATGGAAGAATTGTAGTTCAAAATGTTCAGGGGAGGCAAAACTTGAATCAAAGGAACATGGGTCGAGGTAATGTGCAGATCAGAGTAGGGAATGCAAATCAGGGGCAGGGGAAACAGCCTAAGTGTTATAACTGTGGTGGACTTGGACACATTGCCAGAAACTGCAATCAACCAAAACGTCCTCAGAACTCAGACTATTTCAAGGACAAGATGTTGTTGATGCAGGCTCAAGAGAGTGGAGCGATGGGGGAAATACTTTTGATGCCGATGTGGACGAACAGCCAGTTCAGGACCTTGCACTTAATGATCCCAACATTTTCAAAGCTGATGATTGTGATGCTTTTGACTCTGATGTGGATGATGAACCAACAGCTCAAACAATCTTCATGGCTAATCTGTCCTCTGTTGTCTCATCACCTCAACAAGCTGGTTCCTCCACTGCATCTGTGATTTCTGAGGTACTAAAGCTTTATGACACATATGACGTGGTTGATAAACAAAAGATTCCCAACGAAGTACAACAGACAGATGGGGTTGATTCAGATACTGTTGACATGAGAAATGGTAATATTATTCCATATGAACAATATGTGAATCACAACAACGTGTCTGATGTACAAGGTGGTGCATCTTTTGTTGAAAATATTGCTTGTGTTGTAGATAATGCATGTGTGGTAGATAATGCTTGTGAGTGGCATGAAAACACCGAGTTCATCCCTGATGACCCCTTGACCACTAGACTAAACATATATAAAGATCAGGTGGCAATTTGTGAACAACGTGCTAAATTTGAACTAACTGAACGTGAGCAGAAAATGGATAGTCAAATGCGTACACTTATAACTGAGCGTAACTTAAGGGAGGAAACATTAAAACAAGAGTTGAATTCTTTACAAAAACAGCTGGATAAGACTATTAAACGAAAACAGGAGGCCCTAAAGCATGTAAATACACTAAAACAAGATTTCAAGGAAAAAGAAACACAACTCTTAAATGATTTCTCAAGACTTAAAAACTTAAAGAATAAGCTTGAAAATAAGTTGTACACGCAAGACCAATCTAGACAAACGGTTCAAATGCTTCAAAAGCACAAAAAGTTGTGTGATAAGCACAGTGTAAATAATGTAGGTGAACCTAAATTAGCTCTCCTTAGGAAAGCTAAAGTGACCCAACCTGTCTTATATGATGCCAATGTTATGATTATGCTTGGTCATGCCCCACCTGATGTTTCATCTTTAGAAGAGAGTGATGAGATAGATGTGAGAAATAGAGAAAGAATGAATGAGAAAATGAAGGATCCCAAATGCATAGCCAATCGAATAATAGTGAAACCCCATGATTATTATGAGGAGAATCGATTGACTGTGTTTGCACCTCAAAAGAAGTAAACGCCTGATCAAATATTTTGGTCTATAGATATGGAAAAGAGAAAGGCCGGTGAGCTTGAAGCCAAAACTCCATCCCTTAGGAAAATTGCAGCTACGACGGTGTATCCTCCCAATACACCTAGGCATTTGGTTCCTTTAACTCTTCCTACTAAATGTAAAACCTTAATTAGCATATATGTATTTTGTCAACTATTTGCTGATTTTGATAAAACATGTAAGAAGAGAATTACACCAACCGGAATTACTGAGGGGGAAAGGGGTTTTGAACAGACAAAAAGGTGTTACTTAACTGAGGTCATTCCATTCTTTAAATTACTCAAGGAACAGTTTGAGGGATTGCAAAACGCTCTTGATACTGAATTAAATGAAATGAAAGTAATGTTTAAAGATATGGAAAATGAGGTAGCTCAAAATGCGATAGAACTTAAGAGCCGTGAGATCGAGAGAAAGAACATTCTCATCACCAATGAGAATTTGATTGCTAGATGTATTGCACAGGATATATTTTATACTGCCACTGATTCTTCTTTAACTGCCTGTCAATTTCATGAGTATTCTATTGCATTGAATGTTACCCAGAATCGTGTTGTTGAGCTTGAGGGGGAGAATTTGAAACTGCAAGAGAAAATTCAAAATGATGACCATGATAACATGGTCAAGCGTTTTTCAAAACTAGAAGTTGATTATCTTAATTTACAATAAAAATATCAACACTTAGAAGAAAAATGTAAAATATCAAATGCCAAGACATCTCTGGATGCTCCTGAATTTGATACATATTTTGAATTGAGTAAACGTGATGAAAAAATTCAAGCTCACACTAACATGATTCGACAGTTGAGGGCTCAAATTGCCCAATTAAAGTCAAATAAGAGTGAAGCAATTGGCACCAATAAACCATCGTCTTTGGATTCTCAGAATTTTCACTATCAGGACACTATCAATAAGTTACATGGTGAAAATGAGTGTTTTCGAGCTGAAAATTCCAAAATCAAACAGCATTACAAAGAGTTATATGACACAATTAAAGTCACACGAAACAGTCATAATGAAAAAATAACTTCTTTGTTAAATGAAATTGAGAATCTTAAGACTCAGGTGAAAGGAAAAATGCCAATTGACACTTGTGATAAGGTTGCTCCAAAGGCTTCTGTTGTTAGAAAGTATGATGTTGATGTTGTGCCTATTCCAATTCCCCTTAGGAACAATAGGTCTGCCCATCAAATTTATCTTAATCACCTTAAGGATAGCCTGGATATACTTCGTGAGATTGTAGAGGAGGATAGGATAGAAAAACCACTTGATAAAGCAGTTGTTGATGCCTGCTTCCTCACTAAAAGGTCTCAGGAATTTTTAGAGTACGTCATTGGCACTGGCCCTAAGATTGATAACAAAAGTGATAGATTTGGTGCATCATCATCTACGACTAAAAACAAGCAAGTAACCTTTGAACTACCACTGAGAACATCAGAACCCAGCACATCTAAGTCAGGAAAGCAAATGACAGTAAAACAAACTAATGTTCCCATCATTACTTCTACAGGAGTAAAATGTGACACCAAAGCTAGCGGGTCAAAGCCTAGAGGCAATGCAAGGTAAGATAGGACTGCGCCGGCTAAGAGTGGTCACGAGAAGAAAGTAGAAGCCCAACTTAGGAACAATAAGTTTGCAATGAGTAGAATGAATCGTGTTGATTCTAGTATCAAAAGTACTGTAATTAATTCGAATTCTAATGTTGTCTGTAAAACATGTAACGAATGTTTAATTTCTGCTAATCATGATGATTGTGTTGTGTCATTTTTTATGTCTCCTATACAACCCCATGTTAAGAATGTTAGGAAAACTGAAACAAGTAAGAAAGTTTGGAAGGCAACAGGAAAAACGTTTGCAAATGTCGGGTATCAATGGAGACCCACTAGAAGAAAGCTCACTTTAGGAGATCAGTGCCCCTTAACTAAATTGAATAACCATAAAGTAGTGAAGGTTAAGGAATGGAGACCAACTGCTCGAATGTTGCCTTTAGTGATACAATGCCCTACTACTAGGTCAATTGCTTCTTCTAGAGTAATTTACACTGTAAATACAGTTGCATCTATGAAACCTGTAGTTCCAGAATTTGTGTGTGCTAACCAAACGGACCCAGTTGTACGTGGGGATCCACATTTTTCAGTTATCCATCGTTGTCTGTTTTCAAATGCAGGTCGTACAAATCGTCCTTTGGTATTTGGACTCAGGCTGCTCAAAACATATGACTGGGGATCGCTCACGGCTCAAGAATTTTGTGAAAAAGTTTATCGGGACAGTTAGATTTGGGAACGACCATTTTGGGGCAATTATGGGTTACGGAGATTATGTGTTTGGTGACAGTGTAATTTCCCGAGTATACTATGTGGAAGGACTAGGACATAACCTGTTTTTTGTTGGTCAATTTTGTAACTCCGATCTTGAAGTTGCTTTCAAAAAACACACTTGTTTCATCAGAGAGTTGGATGGTGTTGATCTTCTTAAAGGCAGTCGTGGTACCAATTTATACACCATCTCAATTGAAGAAATGATGAGGTCCTCTCCTATATGCTTGCTTTCAAAGGCCTCGAAGACTAAATCATGTCTTTGACACCGTCGTTTGAATCACTTGAACTTCGGCACCATAAATGACTTGTCTCGCAAGGATCTTGTACGAGGCATGCCCAGACTAAAATTTGAGAAAGATCATCTTCGTTCCGCATGTCAATTGGGCAAAAGAAAGAAACATACTCACAAACCCAAAACCATTAATACCATCATGGAAGTTCTTCACACCCTTCACATGGATCTGTGCGGACCAATGAGAGTGCAGAGTATCAATGGAAAGAAGTATGTTCTGGTGGTGGTGGTCGACGACTACTCTCGGTTTACATGGGTAAAGTTTTTGAGAACCAAGGATGAAACTCCAGAGGTTATCATTAAACTAATCAAGCAGTTACAAGTAAGGCTGAACAAAACTGTCAGAATCATCCGGACGGACAATGGAACTGAGTTTGTTAACCAACAACTCAGTCAATTTTATGAAGATATTGGCATAACTCATCAGAAAAGTGTTGCACGCACTCCTCAGCAAAATGGTGTTGTTGAAAGACGAAATCGTACTCTAGTGGAAGCTGCAAGAACTATGCTAATATATTCTAAGGCTCCGATGTTTCTTTGGGCAGAAGCAATTGCTACTGCATGTTACACCCAAAATCGTTCCTTGATACACACTCTTCACAACAAAAATCCTTACGAGCTGTTACATGGGAAGAAACCAGATCTTTCCTTTCTTCGTGTGTTCGGTGCTTTGTGCTATCCGAAAAATGATGGACAAGATTTGGGAAAGCTAAAAGCTAAAACAGACGTAGGTTTCTTCGTTGGGTATGCACCATATCGCAAGGGGTATAGAATCTACAACAAGAGAACCCGACAAATCATGGAAACTATTCACGTTACATTCGATGAGCTGACTGAGCAAACGACTCCTGAACAAACCAGTTCTGGACCCACACCTAATCTATTGATACCTGGACCAATTAGTTCAGGCCTTGTACAGAATCTCACGCCTACAGTTCCTTATGTACCTCCCACCAGTGAAGAGTTGAAGAAGTTATTTGATTTGATGTTTGATGAATATTTTGAGCCACCAACAGTAAACACCACTACGGAAGTTCCACCTGTACCTCCTGTTGCTGATGCTCAAATTCCACATAACTCAGAAGGTCCATCTGTATCTGTATCAATCAGTGAAGATGCTCCACCTGCCAGTCAATCGCCCTCATCATCAAATATTCAGTCTTCTTCGGTACAGCAAGGTTCTGCAGAAAACAATTCTTTTGAAGTTAATCCTTTTGCTCTTGTTGATGATGTTCTGTTTGAGAACATATTTGCTCCTGAGTCTTCAACTGATACATCTTCTTCAGAAGATCACAACATGGCAACATCAGTTCAAAACCCTCAACCCCATGATCATCTCATAAAATGAACCAATGATCATCCAATTGACAACATCATTGGTAATCCTTCGCGTCCGGTATCTACACGAAAACAACTTGCCACCGATGCACTGTGGTGTTTCTTCAATTCCGTACTAGCCAAAGTCGAGCCAAAAGATGCTAAAGAAGCAATGTCCAAAGACTGTTGGTTCAACGCTATGCAAGATGAAATTCATGAATTTGATCGACTTGAAGTATGGGAATTAGTGCCTCCTCCAGAGTGTGCAATGATCATTGCTCTAAAGTGGATCTTCAAGGTGAAACTTGATGAGCATGGTGATGTTCTGAAGAACAAGGCACGGCTAGTTGCAAAAGGGTATCGAAAAGAAGAGGGCATAGACTTTGAAGAATCTTTTGCTCCGGTTGCACGAATTGAAGCCATTAGAATCTTTCTCGCAAATGCTGCTAGTCAAAATATGATAGTCTACCAGATGGATGTTAAGACAGCTTTCTTGAATGGTGACTTAAAGGAGGAAGTCTATGTGAGTCAACCAAAAGGATTTATGGACGCTGATCATCCCACTCATGTCTATCGCTTGAAGAAGGCCCTCTATGGCTTGAAGCAGGCACCTAGGGCGTGGTATGACACGCTGTCCAAGTTCCTTCTTGCAAACGGATTTTCCAAGGGTGTTGTTGATCCCATGCTATTCACCAGGAAGACGGGCAAACATCTACTTCATGTTCAGATATATGTAGATGACATTATTTTTGCCTCTTCTGATCCTAGTGAATGTGATCGGTTTTCAAAGGAGATGAGTTCTAAGTTCCAGATGTCGATGATGGGACAAATGTCGTTTTTCTTAGGTCTGCAAATCTCTCAAAGTCCCGGAGGCATCTTCATTAATCAATCCAAATATGCATACGAAATTTTAAAGTTTGGATTTGATTCAAGTGATTATGTTGACACTCCCATGGTTGAAAGATCAAAGTTGGATGAAGACCTCTCTGGGATCCCGGTTGATCAAACAAAGTATAGAAATATGATTGGATCCTTGATGTATCTCACTACTAGTAGACCTGATCTTCTGTTCGCAGTATGTATGTGCGCTCGGTACCAATCCAAGCCTACCAAAAAGCATCTGGAAGCAGTGAAAAGAGTCTTCAGATATCTTCAAGGCACTGTTCATATGGGTCTCTGGTATCCTAAGGACACTGCAATGGAACTCACGGCTTATGCTGATGCTAATCATGCTGGGTGTCAAGATACTCGTCGAAGTACTTCGGGGGGAGATCAGTTTTTGAGGGAAAAGTTGGTTAGTTGGTCTTCTAAAAAGCAGATGAGCACTTCTATATCTTCTACGGAGGCCGAGTACATTGCTATGTCTGCTTGTTGTGCTCAAATCCTATAGATGAGATCACAACTTTCAGACTATGGCTTTGCATACAACAAGATTCCTTTGTATTGTGACAGCAAAAGCGCTATTGCTCTTTGTTGTAACAATGTCCAACACTCCTGGTCGAAGCACATCGATATCAGGCATCACTTCATAAGGGAATAGGTTGAAAAGGGGATTGTTGAACTATACTTCGTGAGGACGGAGCTTCAGTTGGCTGACATCTTCACCAAGGCACTTCCGAGAGAACGGTTTCAGTTTATTCTCCCTCGTCTTGGTATGAAGAGCTTGACACCTGAAACACTCAAATGTCTTCAAGAAGAAAAAGAGGAGTAAAGGATTGGCTTCACATATCCTTGTATATACGTGTATATATCTTAAACCAAAAAGAAAATAGAAAAATATAAAACCTATAAAAGCCCTAAAAATCAGAAAAACATAAAATACCAAGAATAGTTCTTCTAGGCATGTCTTCTGTTTATCGATAACATTTACGGACCTAGAAATGTCATTCAATAATGACACGGGTCTTTAAATGAAGCTCGATCAGAAGTTATACTAACCGGTTAAAACATGTCTAAATGGCTTGCTATTACTTTAGATAGCAACCCGCGTTTCAAAATGGGGAAAGCACATCGCCAAAAAGACGGCTGTTCCTCCAACTGGGTGATGTTCACCTGGGCATGGATTACTTTATATCCACGTTTCTTCGATTTGATGTACGTTTCAGTGCATCATTTCTTGTATAAGAAGAGAAGTCTTCTTTACACCACAAACTCCTTCTGTTCTATGATTCTTCAGGAGAGTTTTGGTGTTTCACAAGGTGGTAACTGGACTTAAATTTTCACAAATACTTCACACTCAATTGAATGACTACAGCTCTTTAAATAGAAAACGGGTCATTAATTGAGGGGGAGAGTATTTGTTCAAATTTCAGACACCTTTTTAAGCATTGTGCAACATCAGCAGTAATACTCTCTCATGGTTTTAGTGGGAGCATAGTATGCTCCATAATCAGAATACATTAAAACCTGACCACATTTTCTCCCAAATTTTCTAAACATATTTAAATCAATAGGGATCACAAATCTCAAATGGTTTGAAATTTTTGATCGGGGGAGAGAATGTGATTTAAATATGAAATTCTGATAAAAATGTGATTATTTGGTCTTAAATGTAAGCTCTCCCATATGTGCTAAACTCTTTCGTAAATCGATGCACATATTGAGGGGGAGCAAATGGCACTACAGCAAAAAGGATGTGAAATCTCATGTGACTCAGACCTTACCAATGAATTGACGAAACACAAACTATCATTAATCGAAAGGACATATCCTGGCAGGGTAATAATTTCAAGCTGGTCTAACTAGTGATGTAAGCATGTCTCGAAGAGGATATGTCTGAGTAGAGTGTACCATTTCGAGAAACTTTCTGTGGATGTGACCAGGCCGGGTAATAATTTCAAGCTAGTCTAACTAGTGATGTAAGCGTGTCTCGAATCGGTCATGTTCACTGAAAGTGGATCAATTCAAAAAAATGCAAGCTCTACCCAACATGTGCAAATTTTAAATTAAAACGTATGAGCACATGTTAAGGGGGAGCATTCGAAAAATACAAAACTCTCAAAGTGTTATCAAAATGTGTTTCATAATCATGAACACTTTGAGAGATTTTTCAAAGATTTGGTAAATGGCAACATAGGATAGTCATGAAGTTATAAGGTGGCTAAGGTTAGGAAAACCGTCCTATGATCCGCCAGAACCGGAGGGGTCTACCCAGGGACAATACCGAATAGTTAGTATTAGAAAGTCCTTGGGTATGATTATGAAAAAATGAGTAATATGAGAAAGGAGAAAGAAGGGGTTGAAGAATTAAAAAGAAATGAAATGAGAAAGGGTGAAAAGAAATATCCCTTCAATTATTCAACCTTAGGGCAGAAACCGGGTTCAATTCATATGCTACTGGTGGTTACTAATGTAACACCGGTATTGAAGACAAGACCTCATGGACCCAGTGACGCACTGCACTAAACCTTCTAAACTACTCAAATTCTCTTATAAGGACTTGTTTCATTCTCACGGGGAACCCTGCATAATCTATCGACCGCTCATTACGAGTTATGTTGATATTGAAACAGGAGACACCGCTCCAGTCTCCGACCACCAAAAATGCACTTATCGAGTCTAGAGCCACGAGATGTATCATAAGATCTCATAGGAACACGTGTTACTTCTACACTGGTTGTTCAACATTAAGGACACCAGTTGTAAACTTATGAGTCCTACGCAGATCTTAGCAATCTGCCAGAACATTTATGAGGGAATTTACAAATGTAATTCTCAGTAATTGAATGGAAATTCCTGCCAGGGTCAACATCAAACAGCCCTGAAAGCAGGTCACTTCGGTAATTCCTTGTGGATTACGCTTAGTGGTCGTGGTGGTTTCAAACGGTCTACAGTCGTGGAGTGATCTCCAGCGACTCACCTAATTGTTGATTTACTACGGTAGATCTTTAAAGCCCTCTGCGGGTTTCTGATTTAGGAACAGCCTTGGTAAGGATTAGAGAGAGTTTTCACAGTATGCTGTTAACAATCTCGAAGTCCGAACCAGTAAGTACCGGACGTTTTATTGCTAACTGTCGTATGCAGGAACACCTGGCGGTTGTAGCTGATTGCTGTTGCAGCTGTTTGCAGTTGTAGCTGATTGATGTTGCAGCTGATTGTGGTTGTAGCTGATTGCAGAAAAGATGCCAATCCATCACCACATGCTCACACTTCACCATCATCATACTCAAGGAAGTCATGATAAACTAAAAGACCTTCAACACTGCTTCTGCAAACTCTGATGCTGAAAATCATGACCCAGAATAGTGTGAGCATGTCGGTTCAAAGTGTACCACATCACATGCAGTCATACTGCCAAAAGATGACTTGGAGACATATATTGGATGATAACGTTAAAGAAAACACAAAGATCATCCAAGACAAAGAACAGTCATCACAAGTTCACAACTGAAGGCACAAAGATCAATGACATTGAAGAATCAAAGACTACGAGCTATGAAGTCAAGATCATATGATAGAATGCTAGAATTCTAAATATTATTTCCGGGGTGACCTCCCTTAGGGGGAGATTGTTAGGAATATAAATATTCATCTGAAGACTCGGTCACCCCGAGTACTCATCAGCATTTAAATAGCTCTTAGGAATATTAGTACTATTAGTAATAGATTAGTTATTTTAGTATTTATGGAGTGGGTCGGGTCTTTACCCTCTGTCAACTCGCTCCACAGCCCACTCGGGGCACTTATTAATGTACCTATATATACCCCTCTCCACCTAGGGAGAGGGTTGGAACTCCTTCTCATTTTTACATAATACTAGTTCATTTTCTCTCTCTATGTTCCCACTTTCTTCCTCTCTCTAAAACCGCCACTTTAATTCGACCAAATCTCCATTGTTTGTGTGTTATAAGATTATGAATATGCTACAATTAATGTACAAAATCATCTTAAGGGTGAATTGACCTCAATCCACGTGCCACTTTGTGGTAATTATCCGAATAACTTGGATCTTTTGACTCATGCAGTAGTAGGATATAGTGGGTGATAATTGTAGGTAATTCTTTGATTGGTGAACCCAATACCTCAATTAAAACTTTGTTGATTTAAATCTTAGCCTAAAATTGGTAAATAAAAAGGTTTTGAAAACTTATGATACGAAGATGTGTGCATGCTTCTTCGTACATATTTTGATTGATACCTCAAAATTAGTACCCTAAAATTTAAGTTCATGCCATCTAATTATAAGAAACACTTGAAGTTATTATTTAGCCTAAGTGAGACCTTACCTAGATTTTAATGACAAGGTAAATTTCCATTATGCGTGAGACCAGTAATGGAGAATTTGTAGTTTCTAAATTAGACGACTTAATTAAGTTGTTAGTGAGACCTAGAAACTTAAGGCATGAGATGGGATGAAACATGCTTACTTTGAAATTTGTATTTGGAAAATGTAAATCCCATAATGATCTAGGAATCGGAAATCGATTGTCGATTATTGTTCGACAGATTACCATATTTTGTACTTTCATTACTAGCAGATCAACTGATGTAGTGAAACTATGAAAATTTGGATCCTAGTTTTTCAAGAAAATTCAATGGTTATATGAATATTTCATAGGGTATTTTATTTTCTTGAAAAGTTGTATTATCAGAATACTAATATTTGAACTTTTTCTGTTGAAATGGCTCAACCCGATAATGTTGTACTAAGTTCTGCGTTCAAAAACCACTTTGAACGGGAAAAATTGACTAGCCCGAATTTCAATGACTGGCATAGGTCACTCAGGATTGTCTTGAGAGTGTCCGATAAGCTGGAATACTTGAATAAGCCTTGCCCTGCTGAACTAGATGCTACTGAATCCGAGGATGTCAGAGAAGCCTGGAAATTAGAGTACAAAAAGCACAATGAAGTTGCGTGCTTGATGCTTGAAAGTATGGCTCCCAAATTGCAAAAGCAGTTTGAGCACCATTTTCCTTATGATTTGCTTCAAGAACTCCAAAAGACTTATGAGAAGCCACCTACAGTTGAATTGTATGATTTGATCGATGCATTACATAGCTGCAAGCAGGGTGAAGGTAAACCTGTTAATGATCATGTATTGGAAATGAAGAGTTACATGGACCAACTACATCTACCCAGAGAATGTATGTGTGAACCTAATCAACAGATCCTCGAACAAGGATTTTTCTGGTTTTGTTCGAAATTATAACATGCATTACGCGGGGAAGACAGTTACAGAGTTGCTTGCAATGCTTTTGGACTATGAGAAGGGTTTACCAAAGAAGGCACCTACTCCTCAGATATTAGCTATACAAGGAGGTAGGATCCAAAAGCCAAAACCGCAGGCGAATAAGAAGGGTAAGGGAAAGGTTGACAAGGGTAAGCAAGTTATGGCCTATCAACCTATGCCCAAGAAGAACAATCCTAAGAAGAACAAGGTGAATCCCAACAAGAAGGATCAAGCTTGTCACCACTGCCATGAGATAGGACATTGGAAGCGGAACTGTCCACTCTATCTTGAGGAGTACCATGTGAAGAAGTTGAGGGTTGAGGCTGGTAACCCCAGCACTTCAGGTGACTTTTTCATGATTGAATTATTTTCATTAAATCATAAAATAAATTCCTGGGTATACGATACCTGATGTGGTATTCATATTTGCAATACACTGCAGAGGTTTAGAGTTGAAAGGAAACTGGCCTATGGAGAACAATATCTGCACGTGGGTAACGGAGCACATGCAGCTGTTGAAGCTATAGGCGTATTTAAATTAGTTTTGCCTTCGGGCTTAGTACTGTTTTTAAATAATTGTCATTATGCACCTACTATTGTTAGAGGTGTTGTTTCCTTTTCGTGTTTATTGGATATTGGTTTTAAACATACTGTTACGAGCAATGGAATTTCAGTTTATTTAAATAATGTTTTTTATTTTAATGCTATTGCTGTGAATGGTGTTTTTGAAATTGATATGAATGAATCAAATAATTATAATTCAATGCTCATATAGGCAAGACTCGTATGGAAAAGCTGCAACATGATGGTCTTTTACAAGATATCAATGATGAATCATTTGATAAATGTGAATCTTGTATATCTGGGAAGATGACAAAGAAACCTTTCAATAATCGTATGGAAAGGGCTTCTGATCTACTTGGTTTAATACATACTGATGTATGTGGACCACTTAGACATGTGTCAAAGAGAGGTGCTAGCTACTTCTTAACCTTTACTGATGATTTCAGCCATTATGGATATGTTTATTTACTTAAACATAAACATGAGCTATTTGAAATATTTAAGGTTTTCAAAGCAGAAGTAGAATTGCAACTTGGAAAGAAGATTAAAGCTCTTCGATCTGACAGAGGTGGTGAATACCTGAGTCAAGAGTTTAAAGATTATTTAGCTGAGAATGGAATTGTCCAGCATCTCACATCTCCATATACTCCACAACAAAATGGTGTATCTGAGAGAAGCAATCGTACATTGTTGGACATGGTGCGATCAATGTTTAATCTTACAACTCTTCCTTTATCCTTTTGGGATTATGCCTTAGAATCTGCTATTCGCATTTTGAATATGGTTCCGACCAAGAAGGTTGATATGACACCTTATGAGTTATGGTATGGAAAAACTCCTAACTTGTCTTATTTAAAGGTCTAGGGTTGTGAGGCGTTTGTTAAACGTGACTAAGCAAATAAACTCCAACAGAGATCTGTAAAGTGTATCTTTATAGGATACCCAAAGGAAACGATGGGTTACTACTTTTACTATCCACCTGAAAACAAAGTAATTGTTGCTAGGTATGAAGATTTTCTTGAAAAAGATCTCATATCTCAAGAATTCAATGGAGAATTTATGATCTGGAAGATGATCAAGAGGATACATTGCCTTCTGAAAACACTAGCGAACTTCCTGTGGAACCTGAAAGTCTGGGTCCTCCACCTGAAGTTGTTCCCATTCGCAGATCTGCAAGGACTGTGAAAGCACCTGAACGTCTATGTCTTAACGTAGAGGTTGAGGAAACTATATTAGGGGATCTTGGAGAACCTACTAATTATAGAGCTGCCATGAATGATCTTGAAAAGGACAAATGGCAGATTGCTATGAATGGGGAAATGCAATCCATGAGAGATAATGAAGTCTCGATTGTAGTAGACCTTCCTCCCAATGCCAAGGTAGTTGGAAGTAAGTGGCTCTTCAAGAAGAAAACTGACATGGATGGCAATGTAAACACCTATAAGGCTCGTTTGGTAGCTAAAGGCTTTACTCAAACATATGGTGTTGACTATGAGGAGACCTTTTCTCCTGTAGCTGACATAAGAGATATTAGGATTCTCATAGCTATAAATGCATACTATGAATATGAGATTTAGCAAATGGATGTCAAAACCGCCTTCTTAAATGGTCGCCTAGATGAAGACATCTATATGGCACAGCCTGAGGGGTTTGTGAATCCAAAATTTCCAAACCGTGTACGTAAACTTCAAAGATCCATTTATGGATTGAAGCAAGCATCACGACAATGGAATAAAAGATTTGATGAAGAAATCAAAAAGTTTGGGTTTACTCAGAATCTGGATGAGCCATGTGTATATCACAAAGCTAGTGGAAGTGATGTTATTTTCCTAGTCCTATATGTTGATGACATATTAATCATGGGTAAAAATATTCCAAGATTGAAAGAGGTTAAAGCCTATCTTGGGAAATATTTTTTCCATGAAGGATTTAGGAGAAGCAGCATACATTCTGGGAATCAAGATTTATAGAGATAGATCAAAGCGGTTGATTGGATTAAGCCAAAGTGCTTACATTGATTAAATATTGAAGAGATTCAATATGCAAAATTCCAAGAAGGGATATTTGCCAATGCAAGAGAATCATGGCTTAAGTAGCAAAGCATGTGCTTCAACACCTGCAGAGGTGACACGCATGAAGAGAGTCCCTTATGCTTCGGCTGTGGGATCTATTATGTATTCGGTGAGATGCACAAGGCCTGATGTGGCGCTTGCTCAAAATATAACCAGTCGATATCAACAGAATCCAGGTGAACTCCACTGGACTGCTGTTATGGGGGAAATACAAAAGCAGAACTTGGTATTACAGGTTACTGTGATGCTTCCTGGAAATGTGATAAAGATGATACGAAGTCTCAGACAGGTTATGTCTTTGTCATTAATGGAGGAGTTGTGGATTGGAAGAGCAAGAAGCAGAGTACCATAGCGATGTCTGCAACAGAAAGTGAGTACATAGCTGCTTCAGAAGCTGCAATGGAAGCCGTCTGGATTAGGAATTTCATTTCAGGGCATGGAGTTATGCCCTCAATCGAAAACCCTATAAAGATGTATTGTGACAATTCAGCCGCAATTACATTTGCCAATGAACCTGGAATCATGAAAGGCACCAGACATTTCCCGATTAAATATGTAAAACCCGAAATATTTGAACCATAATTTTTGCGCCATTTTGAATTTATCCTAAGTTTGAATTATTAATAATATGACATTAAAACTTTACCTTATAATTAATATACACATTAACAATATTAATCCTAAACTATGTGTTATAAAATAATTACAAAATAAAAATCCTATCCTAGTCCTATATATATAACGACACATATACACTTCACACGTTAGCTTGAAGATAAGACCGAGTGGAATATATTGTTATATTAGAAGATTCACTATGTCTCCTATATCCTATTATAAAAACACGGCATTCCCCTATTTCCTCTCAAATATCACACGTTTTCTCTCTAAACCGTATAATCCCTTTGTCCCTCTCCCTCCCAAGAACGACACACAAGAAACCCTAAACAAAAAAAAAAAGTCAGATCATTCTTCCATTCCAAGACCAAGACTTATTGTTGTTCTTTACTATTGTTGTTGTGATGATCAATTGGTGATCGTTCCATTTAATTCCAGCCAAAACAGCTTGTGTGGTGCTCGTGTGTTCTTTCCTTTGATCCTCTCGTTAACTGCCAAAAGGTATCACCATCCCCCCTCTTGTTTTCTGTCCATTCGACACATATATTCGTATATAAACTAAACTAACAACTATCCACAAACAAATTTCAATCAACTTGCTACCTCCTTGTTTATTGAACATGATAAGATATGCGTATGAAAACAAGTTGTCACATGAAATCATAAACTATATGCCTATATTTGGATTTATTGGTATCGTATGATGTTGTGTTGTTTTGTGTCATTTTGGCAGATCTTTTTCGACCTAGATATACCACATATACAATCCCTAAAATCAGTCCTTAATAATCATTTAATGAGGCATTGAAAAGAGAAACCCTAGACTGTTTGTTAAGGCGTATTCCGTGAGTTATGTGAAGGTTTGTGATTGTTTTTGGCTCGTTAAAATCTGGTGTGTATGGGCTGTTTGTGTGTTGTGTGGGTGAGTCTAAGATTTGTCGAAACGTGTGGCCTAGATCGTGTTCAAGTGATGTATGTTGTGTGTCTAGTTTTGTGGTTGTTTTGGAGTCGTATGTTGGGACTGTTTTGATGCTCTCTTTCCAGCCCTTAGGTCGACATGTATATAACCGTTATTCAGCCCTAAAATCTGTAATAAAGGATCATTAATGTGGCTAATAACTTCTGGAAAACCCTAAGAATTAATATGGGTCGATTAGAGTTTAAGAGGGTTGGTTTTGTGTTGTTTCTGTCTCAACTGTATGCTGTCCAGAATTTGGGTCGGGTTTAAAAGGGTCTAATTTGATGATGCCAACGTGTTTTTGCAAGATTTTTTAGTCTAAAACTAAGTTCGGGTTGTGTTCTATCTGGATATAAAATTTCATAATTTTTGGAGGTCGGGTAGGTGACTTTTTGATTTTTAGAACATAAGATGTCAATCTTGAGTTTAGGAGTCTGGAAATTCAGCTAGTGTTTTAGAATTTTAGTTTCCAAAAAGTGAGGAGTTAGGAGGTCTCATTTGACAAAGAGTATATTTATGATATATAGGACTTACTGGAATTTTTGTAGATTTTTCTGAATGGTTCTAATGGGTTAAGAAAATGAAAACTTTCTGGGTGTCTGTGCAGTTATTTTTCTGGGTAGGTCTGGAAAGATGAATTTTAAAAGAGTACTTTCACTTATTAATAAAATCTGAAAAAATTTGAGTAATTACTTAATTCATGTGGGAACCTCAGGAAAAATTGGGAGGGTCTCTGGAGTTCATTTGTTGTGTCTTAAAATTCATAAGAAGCTTAGTCTGATTTGCATTCTAAACCTAAAATAAGTTATGAGTATAACTATAAGTATTAACCATGAAAACCATTTGTAACTTGTGAAATAAACATATAAGTATTAAATGATCCTTAATTCGTGTAGATCATTTAAAGAGGCGCGACGTTGTTTCCTTGTGTTCATTCAGTCGTTTGCTTTCCTTTCATTCGCGTTAAGGTACAGATATTCTGCCCTTTTTCAGTAAGGGTATCTCATGACTTTTTATTCCTTGATATTTGCTATTCTGAGTTATGATTCATTTGATGTTCGTTTGGTTATTCTGTTTGATATGGTTTGATTCATCCATTCTCTCTTATGACTTCAATATCCGTATTAGAATCCTTTGATACTTTGTAACCCATTCAATAGTATAACCTCGTGTGAAAAACCTTTCTTAAATATATCATGATAATGTTTTGAGAAAAAAACTGCTTTAAAATGATTGATATGAAACCGAGGCGATGCCACTTTTACATGAAGGTTTAATGACTTTTATGAAAACTGTTTTCAAAAGAATACTTTCATAAAAACAACATTTAAATGATTTTCACAATTACATAATCTGATTGTACTCTATCCTTAAAGATTTCACATGACTCATTGTTTCCTGATATTTGTTATGCTTTGATCCTTATTTGTTTAGTTATTCGTTTGATTATCCGTTTCATGCTATATTCATTTCATATATATAGCTATTATCTTAGTTGGACAATTTATAATTGTCCCTCATCATTATATTGTATGTTCCTTGCCTATTATGTTGCCCATATTTGTAGCCAGTCATGGGGAGTCCATGGCCTTGCCATTGATGCACCAATGGTATTGACACTATCTGTAGAGGTGGGTTTTAGTCCACAGCATTCCCACTTATGCTATATAGCAACCATGGCCGCCATATTTTTTATTATTATATTAACGTACGTATGCACAGTCTCGAACTTGTTTATGTATATCTGTTTTGCAGGGAGCGTATGGATGCACCCTAGGTACTTTGTTTAGTTCAGTTATTTAGTGAATGGATTGTGTGTGTGCCATATACCCCATTTTACACTAGTAGTATTGGAGTTTGCAGCTCCTATGTACTATTTGCTATGATATGATATACGTTTGTTACTTAGGCATTTCCTTGTTATGATTGTTATCCGTTTCATATTCCTTGTTATGCTTTGATTCCATTATCATATATCCCATATTTCATTGATATCTTGTTCAGCAGGTTCTTGTGGTTCCGTTTCACTTATCCGTTCATTTTACTACTTATTGTGACTTATATCATTTTATCCAGCAGATCCTTATGATTTCATTTCAGTTATTCTTTTGCTTTAGTTATCCATTTGTATATATCTGTTCACTGGGCCTTTTAAGCTCAGCCGCATTTCTTTTCCTGCGATAGGTTTTAGGTTGGAAGCTGGGTTTTGAGTGAAGAGTGCTTAGGAGCTCTTATTAGACAGCACCTTGATAGCTTCCCATGGATTAGAGATGCATTTAGAGTTTCCTTTTGGACTTAGTTTGTATTTTAGTATGGAAGTTGTAATGTTCAGATTTAGTACCTTATCTTTTCCTTAGAATACCTTTGTAAACATTGTATTATTAAAGTTTTCCGCTTGCGTATGTTCTGTTTGACATCATAAATGTGACATTTGACCCGTTCGGGTCGGTTTTCGGGTTTCGAACGGAAAAAACCAAAAAAAGCGAATCGAACCGAAACCGAAATAAACCGAAATAAATATACAAAACCGAAACCGAACCAAAAAAGGTCGGTTCGGTCCGGTCTTAGTCGGTTTCTCGGTTCGGGTCGATTTACGGGTGGATTTGCTCAGCCCTAAATTAGAGATTCCAACATAGTTCGAATAAAAAGCTGCGTTATTGTCGTTAAGTATTTATAAGTTTGTAAAAAGTAAAAGTTGTTCGCACTTGTAAGTATTCAATTTTCACACGCTTGCTAAGCACGTAGAAATTTAGTGCCGCAAGGTGATTTCTACACTTGTAATACGAATAAACTTTAAGTTGCACTCATATATTATTATTATTATTTTGAAAATTAATGATATCACAATATATAATTAAAAAATCTATCTCACATTTACTAAGCAAGTAACTTTTAACTATTTGATTGATGAGATTTTCACACAACATATGATACTATTATAATGCAAGCTCTTTGATAGGTGTGTTGACTCTTATTTTTTGTAAAAATGTGAAGTATATATTATTATCAAACTACAATAAGTACAAGCTTTTCATACTAAGGAATCAGATGGACATGCACATGATTCATCAACAAGAAGACATACATTACAAAATCCATCAAAAACATCTATACAAACTTCACTTTCTCACAAGCAGATACTACATTTCCTTTTACAACATCAAGCCATTAAATCCTTCCAGAATAAAAGACTTAATCAACCTAATATCAAAAGGTCTCATATCTGCTTAAGATCTTTATATAGGCTACATTTTTCTCATGAAGCTGTCTTGACAAAACCATCTAATGCCCTACCTCACAGATAGCTCAGCAAGACAACATCCATGAAAGGCTCACCTAATACAAAGAGTCTTGTTGTTTTGACTCTTATTTTGCTATGTTCCTTCTCACTTACAAAAATAAGCATATTGTATGCGTTTATATGTCCGAATAAATAAATCAAATTTTACGTACTTCTCAAATGCTCGTAGAAAAACATGTACAAAGATCACATTTTTGTTGTAGCAGTCGTATCATTATTGTAAACTTGCATGTACATGGTGATTAAAGAAACTTGTAAGATTAGTTTGTCTACATTGCAAGCTTAATCACATAGCCCTAAGGGCTGGGGTGGGCCGAGGTGGCTATGAGTGATAAAGATGATAGATATTTCTATTAAGGGTGTTGAAATCGAACATAGTTATGTTAGATTGATAAAACCCCGTAGGTGTATTTTATTGTTAGTCAAACTATATATAGTGTACACATAGCATGAAACTTTTATTGTCCTAAACCCACAATCGGGATTGAATCATATTTATCATCTAATACTCTCCCCACAATCCGAGCGGCGAAATCATAAAAGCTCGGATTGTATTAGACAACTAAATAAACATTAAACAAAGCTAAACTAAGAAGAAGAAAAACATTATGACACTAAAAGCAATGATTTGTAGATGAAGAAATCCGTAGGTGTATTTTATTATTAATCAAGCTATATATAGTGTACACATAGCATGAAACCTTAATGGTCTTAAACCCACAATCGGGTTTGGATCATATTTATCGTCTAATAATCTCCCCGCAATTCGAGCGGCAAAATCGTGAAAGCTCGGATTGTATTAGACAACTAAATAAACATTAAACAAAGCTAAATTAAGAAGAAAAAAACATTATGATACTAAAAGCAATGATTTGTAGATGAAGAAATCCAACAGCAAGCGGAAGCAATTCTTCAAGTAACAACAAAAACAAATAAAAGCAGTAGCAACGGCAAATAACAAATTTGTTGATAAAGATATCCGACAATAAGGGAGATTAATCTTCATCATGTAGCAACAGCAACGGCAAGAGCAAAAGAAAAGCGTAGATTTTTTTTAATTTTTTTCTCTTTGGAGGAAGTCAGATTTCGGCATCGCGTACGGCGGCCGACAAAGGTGATTCAAGTTAGGTTTTGTGTAGAATTGAAACTGAAGAGAATGGCATAACCGCGTCAGTTAACTCCAAACAGTTTGAAACTTATGGCCAAAACAATATACAATTAGGGTTCTAGCTGAATATTTGTATTTTTTTTTTCAAGGAAAATGAATAACGGTAGCGCTAAGGTTTGACGGGTGGCATAAAAGAGGAGACTCAACATGGCCATCTAGGTCTAAGGCTCAGACCCGCTCTAATACAATGTTAGATTGATAAAACCCCGTAGGTGTATTGTATTATTAGTCAAAATATATATATAATACACATAGCATGAAACTCTAATTAACCAAACCCGATTTGGCCGTATTTATTGTTTAATATGTAAAACAATATAGATTAATATTGATCGAATACTTTTTCCATTACATAATATAACATCTTTATTTATAATAGCACATAGCTTTGAGAATAAGCTAACATAAACCCCAGATCTAATGGACCCTAAGCCCTTGATTAGGCTTGGGCCTTAACCAATCATCTAACACTCCCCTGCAGTTTGAACGAGAGGTTTCCGAACGTTCAACCTGGATAGAATGTTGGAATTGTCATCTTCTTTTCTTCTTCTTTTTTTCTTCTCTTCTTTGTTGTTCATTTAACGAAGATGGATTGTATCTTGGAAACATAATTGTATGCTGTTTGGCTGTTTCCTCCATTTTTATGACGTTTGCTAAAAAAAATTTACGTCATACCTTGCTTTGCCCTTTGGAGTGAGCGGCAATTTGGTGGTCAACTTTTGTTGTCAACGACAAATCTTCGAGAACGAAAAAATGATGAGGAAGACAAATATGGTTGATTGATGGAAATTCAACATATTTAGTGTATTTATGACGGCTAGAGTTTTGTATTATATGGTTTATTTGTTAAATACGAAAGAAAAATAATCCTACTTAAACAAAAAAATAAAGAGAAAATAATCGGGATCCTTCCAAATCACCGGTGAGTAGCCGATAACCGGAGGATAACAAATTTTTGTTTGTGAATCTTACCTAAAGCTCGGATAATATGTAAAATAATAAAAATTAAAATTGATTGAATGTGATGTCAATTACTTAAGATAGCATGTCTATTTATAATATAACATAGATTTGAGAATAAGATAACATAAACCGTAAACCTAATGGACCTTAAACTCTTAATTAGGCTTGTGCCTTAACCTATCATCTAACAAGTTCCACTCCTTGATGCCATGTATTTGACTTAGCTAAAAAATATAATTACGTAAGGCTAGTCGTTGCGACTTACACAAGTTTGTGGGGGTATTCATGTACAACGAGTTTTAGGTTTTAGGTTAATATTAGCTAAATTGAGATTTGACAAATACCGTAGGAGAACATCTTGTCTGCAAAACAAAGGTGATAAAATTGAGAGATAGGTGATTAGGCATGTTGCATAAACTGACATATGCCAAACATATGTCGAAATGAATGGATCACTTTTTGATGATCTATTTAGCACCTTCACGTCCATTTTCCCCTGATATTTTAACTAAGTAAACTGCAAAAAAATGACTCTAAACTTTGCAATTTTTGTAAGAAATGTTCTCATTTTTAAAAAATTGCGAGAAATGTCCCCAACGTTTCGTCTTTTTGCGAGTTATGCCATTGAACCGTTACTATAGTTGCAAAAACCCGATTATGGCTAACGCTCATTAGTAAAACTCATTAGTTATTCCTCACGTGCGTTGCACGTGAGAGTATTTTCGTTACTTCACTATTCTCGCCATCAAATCTACCTGACGGGCTCACTAGCACAACTACCTTTGTGTTGAGGGACATTTTTTGCAACAAAGTTGATCTTCTTTCATATCTTATATAACACGATTAACCAGCCATTAATGCACACCCAAACCTACTGTTTCTTCTCATCATCTGATTCATCTGAAAAAATGGTTCTTTGCGCCTGTGGTCTTCAAGGTATGGTAAGAACATCCTGGACGAACAGGAACCCTGGTCGGCGATTCTATTTGTAAAACCCGAAAATCCGTAATCACATTTTATTTGATAATTTATATATAACCTAAGTTCGATAATAAACATTTGACAATTAAAACTATATGTTATAGGTTGGAACTAATATTAAGTTAAAATATATGTTGTAAATTAATATGTACAAATAAATGAATTTCGAAAATGTGCCTTATAAAATAAATACAAATTTAAATATAAATCAAAAGCTTCCTAAAATAAATACCCAACAAAATAGTCGGTCCATTTAATTTTGCTATAACCGATTATGGGCTTCCTACAATTTCGGGATTTGATTTGAATCATCTATACGGTTTATACTCGGTTCATTCCCTTCATCTCTCAAAAAGAATACCGATCTAAAGAAACCCTAAAACTCAACTTGGTCCTCTCCAAGAAATCGGCAAAGAAGAAAAGCAAGAAGATGGTGGTCGATTGGTGTTCTTTCGGTGTGTTAATAATTCGTGCCCTAGTTGTGTTTGGTCTCGTTTTCTTTGACATCAAAGAGATTCGCTGAAGATGGAGTTTACTTCCGATCTTTTTCGTTTCTAGTTGTGTTTTCACTTGCGGTCTAAGGTACAGATATTCTACCCTTTTTCAGTAAGGGTGCATTCGTTCTCATGATTTTCTTGATCTAGATTCATTAGGATTCCCTTAAGCCATTGCTATAATCCCCTATTCTTTGATTCATTAGTTTGATATGCTTCGTTGATATTATGATTCATTTGACATAAGTATTCGAATCACTTGATGCTTAGAAGGTTCATTTGATTTTGTAATTGGATGTGAAAACCTTTCTTAATTTTATCATGGAAATATTTTGAGAAAAAACTAATTTTAAAAGGATGTTTATGAACGATGCGATACCACTTTTATATGAAATTTTACTAAACTTTTATGAAAACTACTTTTAAAGACTACCTTTATGAAAACCATTCTTAAAGATCATTTTTATGAAAACCATTATTAAAAGATTTCTTTAAATGAACATTTGATAGAAACCTTTGAATTGAACCTTGCTATGAACCATTTGATTTCGAACCTTTGAGATCCTATGCCTGATAAAATTCCCTCATAGACTCATGACATTCATTTTATGATTGTCATTCTTATTTATTCATTCTGACATTTATTTAATTGTCTCTGCTATGCTATGCTTATGTTTGCCATGTTATTTGAGTTACTATCTTGTTTCTCTTGCCATGTGTGGAAAACTAGAAGGGGGGTTGAATAGTTTTACGTCCTTTTTAATTTATGAAAAACTTTTGTTTACTTTTTAAAAACTTCGATTCAATCTTATGTGAATTCAACTCTTGATCAATATGAACATATATAAACAAATATAAATAAGTAATGCAAGTAAGGTAAATATAATGAAATGAAAGAGAGAGATAAAAAGATCAAACCACAACACGGAGATTAATAGTGGTTCGGCTACAAGGACACCTTCCTTGCCCTACTCCACTCCTCGAGTCACCTACTCGAGAGTTTTCTTCACTATGTCAACTGATGAAGCGAAAAGTGTACCGCTTTTAAGGGATCATTTAAGCCCTAAATCGTATTTATTTGATCAAATATTTCCCTAAATCGTTCCTTTTGTCATTTTAGGTACTTTTGAGAAGAAATCTGGAAAAGGAAGCATTTTGGACGTTTTTGGAGCATTAAAGTGAAGAAAACGACAAAGTCTCAAAATCGGCTAAAAGTTACCTTTGACGGCGTCAGGATTATCCTTGGACGGCGTCATGGCTTGGCAAGAAAAGGTGGATGTGAAAATTACTCATGATAAGCCAGGGAAATTTGCATGGGAATTCTGACGGCGTCACGCTTTAATATGATCAAGTTCGTCACGGGTTAATTTAAAGAGGGACGGCGTCACCCCTAATTCTGACGGCGTCAAGCCTTGATAAGCCAGAACGGATTTTTGAGAGCTAAAGAGGGACGGCGTCAAGAAGGTCATCCGGGAACCCTAAAAGCGGCGAGGTGACGGCGTCACACTCCATAACGTGACGCCGTCAGATCTGAAAGTCTATATATAGTTTTTCAATTTTTTGTCATAAGTGTGGAACTTATTTGGGGAACTTTGTGTGTGAAAACCCTAGGACAAATTTGGCAGCTCTTTCAAGGCTTTTTGCCTTGAGATCTTCCATGTTACATTGAAGATAAGTTATCAATTAATCATTCAATATGTCTATGTGTTGTTTGATTCTATCTTGTTCTTGTCTTTTGTTTAACATGCTAGGCTAGATTTATCTTGTGTTTGCTTAGATCTAATGAAACCTAGCTATTGATTATTGGTTATTAGTGTGTTGTTAGTTGTATTGGATGATTGTTCATCTATGTTAGGCTTAAGAAAACTGGCTAACTTCCTATTCGGTAACTTGCTTGAACGTCTTAAGAAACATGAACCAATGCGTACTAAAGGTTTTTATGGTTGTATTTAATGCACAAGCGAATTCTAGTGATCCCATGTTAGGAGCTTCCTAGCCGGCTCGACATAGGAGTGAAGTAGGAGCTTGTAGAGTTGGGGAAGTACGTACGCCACCCCACGAATGGTATTAAGGAATACACCCGTCATCCACGCAACTAATACACACTAATCAACCGCTAAAAGATAGTTAGGGAGTAAGGAAATCTAAGTAAACACATTTCCCTCCACATAAGTTTTCACCACCCTTTTCATTTTCTGTTATTTTATTTTATTTACATTCGTAGTAACTTGGGTTAGTTGACTAGCAACTAATTCCTTCCACTCTTTCAAACCCGAGATTTTACTTGCTTTCATAAAAATATAAAAAAACATAAAAAGAATCTTCTCTCACCCTTAGACCTATTAGAGTAGTTTTTCATACCTAACGAACACTATTCCCTGTGGAGAACGATCAATCCCCCGTACTTACCACTACACTATACTACATCGGTCAGGTACACTACCTGGTGGGGTTGTAAGCCTCTTGAGATCCCTCGAGAGGTAAAACCTGTTGTAAGGTTGCAAAACCACGCATCAAGTTTTTGGCGCCGTTGCCGGGGAATAGTTATTGTTTAGGTTGAATTTTTATTTTATAGGTCTACTCACTAGATTCCTTTCTAGTGAGATTTTTTATTTTATTTTTCTAGGTTTTCTTTAGTCTATCTATTTTCTTCGTTTCTTTGTTCGTAACCATTACCATTCGACATCATGGAAGATGGTAATATCCTTAATCCCAACAACCCACCACCACAACAACCACCACCACCTCCTAGAGCCCGTACTTTAGGAGAGTACTCCCGTCCTAGCCACCATGGCTATCGAAACACCATTGAGCTCACTCAAGGAGCCAATATCACACCCTTGCGATCCGACACCATCCGGTTGGTGCAAAGCGGATGCGCATTCCATGGACTTCGTTCTGAAGATCCTAACCAACATCTCAAGGACTTTCTCAAAATCGTTGATTCTATAGACCTTGATGTTGCCACTCGAGAGACGACCCGATTGCGTCTCTTCCAATTCTCTCTGCGGGACCAAGCTAGTCAATGGCTAGAGCGTCAACCCGCAGGATCCATCACCTCTTGGGATGATCTCACCACTCGTTTCCTTGCTCAGTTTTTCCCACCGGGAAGAACTACCAAGCTAAGGAATGATATCTTTATGTTCCAACAACGTCAAGGCGAAACCCTCTACGAGGCATGGACTCGATTCAAGGACTTACTCCAAAAAGTCCCTCACCATGGCATAGAACTTTGGCTCCAAGTCCAAATCTTCTATGACCATATCAATCTCTCCACGAGGCAAACCATTGACCAATCGGCCGGTGGTAAGCTACGTGATCTAAGTGCGGAACAATCATGGGCTCTCCTAGAAGATCTTGCTCTTTATGACAACGAAAGTTGGAGTGATCCCCGTGATTTGAATAAAACGGTCAAGGCAATATCTTTGCCTTCGAACAATTCAAGCACTTCCGACCGTAGGATCATAGAACTTGAAGACCAAGTCAAGTTTCTCATGAAATCCTACGCGGCTCCTAAACCTTCAAGCCAAGTGAACAAAATCACTTCTTCATGTGAATTATGTAGTGGTCCCCACGACACTCGTGATTGCATGGAACTCCCCGAACAAGCTTTTGTGGACTACGCATCCTCGCGTACTGACGGAGCGGGAGACAAGTGGTACACTTTCAAACCCGAGCCAAACCCCTATGGTGATACATACAACCCCTCATGGAAAAATCACCCGAACCTTAGGTGGAAACAAAACCAAAACGCACAACAAACCAATTCTTCCAACCCACCTAATCGTTTCCAATCAAGCGGTTCCAACTCGAACCGTACTTTCAACAACAATCCTTCCGGCAATGGTAGTACCAATAACTTTGAAGGATTGATGTCCCAATTTATGGCATCTCAAGAAGCTCGTTTAGCCAAGTTTGAAGCCGATTTCAAACAAAAACAAAGCGAGATGACCAATAAGATTGACACTTTGTTGAAAGCCCTCAATGACCGAGAAATGGGAGCACTCCCTAGCAACACGGTCAAGAACCCGAAACTAAACGTTAACGCCGTTTCATCGGTTACGTCTCCTAGTTCTTGTCCACAATATTATTCGGTCAATTCCATGAGCTCGTGTTTCAAACAAACCCATGTCATAGTTGAAACACCTCCCACTCAAAACCTTGACGAAGAATTCAAGGAGCTCCACCTTGAAAGTCCGGTTATTGATGTGTTGGATGAGAAGAAGCTCAAGTTAGGCGAAAAAGGGACCGCCTTCGTTCAAAATAAGCTACCTAAGAAGTTAGACGATCCGGGCTTATTTGTTCTACCTTGCAAGATCGGTAATTCGGAGGCTTATGACACATTAGCCGATCTTGGATCAAGCCTTAACCTACTTCCGTCACCTCTTTACACCTCTCTAAAACTTGGAAAACTTGAAGAAACCGAGGTAATAATAGGCTTAGCGGATGGAAGTGTTGCTTACCCGGTTGGAGTAGTTAAGGACGTTTTAGTACACATAGGAAAACTAACCATTTTAGCCGATTTCCACGTCCTTGATATGGTTAGCGACCCTACATGCCCCTTGTTGATAGGTAGAGGATTTTTGGCGACCGCTAGTGCTATGATTGATTGTAAGGAATCTAAGATAGCGGTAGGAGAAGGTGATACTTGGTCAGTCTATGATGTTAAGAAACATGCCTATGATACTAGTGAGGAACCGACACCACATTGGTTAGAATCAAATAGGAGACCATCTAGATATGGACCTTGGATTGATAAAGACTTCATTGGACCCCAACGCCCATTTTACCTAGAAGAGAACTTTGTTAACCGAACACATACGGTAGAGCAACTCTTAGCTAGGGACACCGAATTGGATCCATTTGAAGACTCTCTAGTTTTTAGGAAGATGATTGATTTCCTAGGAGTTTTGCCAATTAACCTAGGAATGAATAAGTGGACTTGTGAGGAAGATGATCATAAGTGGAATTGGGACAAACCACCCAAAGATGGAGATGGGTCATGGCATATTAAGATGACATTGTATGACCCGGATGGAGAGAAGTTTGAAAAGATATATTGTACTAAGCGGACCAATAGAAAACTTCAATCCAAGCTTAACCCTAAAGACGTCCTCGATGACGAGCTTACTTACATAGGGTAGCATGACTTTGAGTCTAGCTACAAGACTCGTTAATAAAGAAAAGCGCTTCTTGGGAGGCAACCCAAGTTTTATTTGCTTTGTGTGTTTATTTGTTTGTTTGTTTGTTTTTATTTGTTTCCATATGTATGTTTAAATTTTATTATTATTGATTCATGTTAAAAACTAATTTGTGAAAACGCTTTATGTTGTTTTTAACTTCGTCTTAACTACATATAAAGGTATTTTGCAAAAGATAAGTGTAAGGGAAATCTAAATCGGTTTATTAGAACAAATGAACATGAATCGTAATAATATTAAATGAACATACATATTAGTGTTTGTTTGAGTCAAATGCTTGTATTGAGTCATAATGATGTTTTGCAGGAATTCCAGGAAGTAAGGTATAGGTTTTTTCAAAAAAAATTTCGGAAACTTAACATGAGAATTCTGTCAGATTGTTTCTGACGGCGTCAGGATTTACAACCTGACGGCGTCAGGTTTAATTTTCTGAAAATTTTTTGAAAGTTTTGTTTTCATAAAAAGTTTTTATTAAATCTCTAACTTATAATCTCCAGGAATCTGCAAAATTATCATTCTACAAGCATTATATCCTTATATATAGATTTTATCCCGCCGATGTTATGCAGGTTTTCGTGTTTGTTTTCTCAGGTTTAACAGGTTATTTTGGACAAGGAAATGTTTTTGGATCAAGCTTATGGCGATGCATTAGTCATGAAGCTTCAACATTACCTTGGAAGAAGATCTAACCGTGTTACTTCATTATCCACCGAGCAAATCAGGGGAGTATTTGATTTCATTCTTTTACTTTTTTCTTTTACATCTTGTTATTTGAACATTGGGGACAATGTTCATCTTAAGTGTAAGGGGGGTAAAAGTACGATTAGAGAATGCTCTTACGCTTGATGTTTGTTTGTTTAATAGTAGATGTGTAATAAAACTGAGATAAATACCTGATAGGGCAATTTTAGTGCCAAATTTAAAATTTTTTACAACATATAGGAGTGAAACTTTGGTCTTAATGAGCGTCTCACGGATAGGAGTTATATGACTAGCACAAAAAACCGTACCACTAAAAAATTTTCCACCCCAAATATGTGAGGTTCGCCCCTAGAATTGGTAGGAAAAGCATTTATGCTATGATGTGTGTACCGGTAGCACTTAGATTCTAGAACTTGCGTTAGGACCATTCCGAGGCCACAAGTGAGACTACATTCGTGTAGTTAGATTTACTACATGATAAGAGGCATTAGGATTAACCCATTGTTTTACACCTGTGTTTTTGTTATAATTACATTGGCTACATTGGTCAAGTAATTCTCCCACATCCTTTGCGTTGTACTCATTTTTAGTACACGATACCCCTAGTACACCCCTCAGAGCCTATCTTTTCGTTTCGACCTTTAAGCATTTTACTTAAAGGAAGAATTTGTTACACCCCGCTAAAATGTACACCCAAATCGCCTTAGCCTACCTTGTATGCACTCATTTTTAGTGCATTATTGTTACAACATTTGTTTAAACCCCAAGTTAATTATCTAATTGATTACATGGTTGCTAAGTCGAGTCATATCCTTGTACATATTGTTTTGGGACGATTGGGACTCATGGGTAAAGTACTAGTGTAATGGAGTAATGGGGAAGAACATCATTTATTACCCCCATATGTGCTAAATGTTTTAAAAGTACTCCAAGTGTTTCGATTATCTTAATTCGAGTCATTAGAATAGTAATTTGTAAAGTTATGTAAAAGTTCAAGTGTAAGGGGAATGCAACGCCCCTTTGATGTATTATTTTGGATGGTAGGGCAAAAGTGTATGCAAAAAAAAAAAAAAAAAAAAAAAAAAAAAAAAAAAAAAAAAAAAAAGTAGAAAAAACATACGGACTACCATCCCGTTTCATTTTATGTTTGTTTTATGTTTTTGTTATTTTGTTTTTAGTTTAAATCGAGTCGAGTCTTGGCTTAGCAACATTGTATAGTACATGTAATTAATCAAGATCTTTAACTCGCCACCAGTAAAATATCCTTTATCCAACAAAACCGTGTTTTCCTTTTCCCTACACCTAACATTATAACCCATTTAAAAGCCCTCTTTGATAGTTTATCTTAGGTGCTTACGCCTAGTGGAGGAGGTTTTTGATCCTTTCCCAAGCCTATGGTAATCTGTTTGCTATGACAGGTAGTGAGAGATATTATCCGTTTTCATTTATGAGATTTATTTTGATGACACCTGAGAGATGTGAGTATCTAAACACTACTTGTGAGGTGCTAGTATGTAATCTCCGTGCTTATTATGATTAAAGTGGAACGAATATTTGTTGTAATTACTTTTATGTTAGCATTAAATGACCCCTAACTTGTATTTTGATTAGAATAAAAGCGCATTTGCTTGAGGACAAGCAAATCTCAAGTGTAAGGGTATTTGATGAAGCGAAAAGTGTACCGCTTTTAAGGGGTCATTTAAGCCCTAAATCGTATTTATTTGATCAAATATTGCCCTAAATCGTTCCTTTTGTCATTTTAGGTACTTTTGAGAAGAAATCTGGAAAATGAAGCATTTTGGACGTTTTTGGAGCATTAAAGTGAAGAAAACGACAAAGTCTCAAAATCGGCTAAAAGTTACCTTTGACGGCGTCAGGATTATCCTTGGACGGCGTCATGGCTTGGCAAGAAAAGGTGGATGTGAAAATTACTCATGATAAGCCAGGGAAATTTGCATGGGTGATGAAGCGAAAAGTGTACCGCTTTTAAGGGGTCATTTAAGCCCTAAATCGTATTTATTTGATCAAATATTGCCCTAAATCGTTCCTTTTGTCATTTTAGGTACTTTTGGGAAGAAATCTGGAAAAGGAGGCATTTTGGACGTTTTTGGAGCATAAAAGTGAAGAAAACGACAAAGTCTCAAAAATCGGCTAAAAGTTACTCTTGACGGCGTCACAATTTACTCTGGACGGCGTCATGCTTTGGCAAGAAAAGTTGGACGTGAAATTTACTCATGATAAGCCAGTGAAAATAGCATGTGAATTCTGACGGCGTCACGCTTTAACTTGATCAAGGGCGTCACGGCTTAAATCATAAGGGGACGGCGTCACGTTCACGAGCTGACGGCGTCAAGCCTTGATAAGCCAGAATGGATTTTGGAAGAGCTAAAGAGGGACGGCGTCAAGAAGGTCATCCGGGAACCCTAAAAGAGGCGAGGTGACGGCGTCACACTCCATAAGGTGACGCCGTCAGATCCAAAAATATATATATAGTTTTCTAATCTTTTGTCATTAAGGAGAGCTTAGTGTGTGGAATTTTGGGATAAAACCCTAAGATGATTTTAGCTACTTTTTCAGGGCTTTTTGCCTTGAGATCTTCCATGTTTCATTGAAAGATAAGTTATCAATTAATCATTCAATATGTCTATGTGTTGTTTGATTCTATCTTATTCTTGTCTTTTGTTTAACATGTTAGGCTAAATTTATCTTGTGTTTGCTTAGATCTAATGAAACTTAGCTATTGATTATTGGTTGTTAGTGTGTTGTTAGTTGTATTGGATGATTGTTTATCTATGTTAGGCTTAAGAAAACTGGCTAACTTCCTATTCGGTAACTTGCTTGAACGTCTTAAGAAACATGAACCAAACGCGTACTAAAGGTTTTTATGGTTGTATTTAATGCACAATCGAATTCTAGTGATCCCATGTTAGGAGCTTCCTAGCCGGCTCGACATAGGAGTGAAGTAGGAGCTTGTAGAGTTGGGGAAGTAAGTACGCCACCCCACGAATGGTATTAAGGAATACACCCGTCATCCACGCAACTAATACACACTAATTAACCGGTAAAAGATAGCTAGGGAGTAAGGAAATCTAAGTAAACACATTTCTCTACACATAAGTTTCTCACCACATTTTCATTTTTGTTATTTTATTTTATTTGCATTCGTAGTAAATTGGGTTAGTTGACTAGCAACTAATTCCGCCCACTCTATCAAAACCGAGATTTTACTTGCTTTCATAAAAACTATAAAAATACAAAAAAAGAATCTTCCTCAACCCTTAGACCTAATTAGAGTAGCCTTTCACACCTAACGAACACTATTCCCTGTGGAGAACGATCAATCCCCCGTACTTACCACTACACTATACTACATCGGTCAGGTACACTGCCTGGTGGGGTTGTAAGCCTCTTGAGATCCCTCGAGAGGTAAAACCTGTTGTAAGGTTACAAAACCACGCAATCAAGTTTTTGGTGCCGCTGCCGGGGAATAGTTATTGTTTAGGTTGAATTTTTACTTTATTAGGTCTACTCACTAGATTCCTTTCTAGTGAGATTTTTATTTTATTTTTAGGTTTTCTTTAGTCTATCTTTTTCTTTGTGTGTTTGTTCATAATTTCCATTGACTCTTCCGTTCACCATTATGGAGTACGCGAATCCACCATACCACCAACCACAAAGGCCATTCTACCCTATTGACATCTCGAATTTCAAACAATATCGAGATGAACCCATATATGATGCATGGACTCGTTTTAGAAATTTACTCCGAAAATTCCCTCATCATAGTTTCGCTTTAGCATCCCTAACCCGAACCTTTTACTATCGTGTTGGCCAATATGACCAAATGCGCATTGAGGATTTTGCCAATGGGGACTTTAGGGAATTAAGTGCTGAAGAAGCATGGGATGCCATAGAAGATTGTGCCCAATATTATTATAGGGTAGACAACCCAACAAACGTTGGTACAAGTCAATTGAATATAAATTTCCTGGATCATGAAACAAGTTTGTTTGGGGATGAATACATTAGTGTTGAGATACCTAAGTGGTTGTCATGTAATGCCATAGTACAAAACAAACACATCGGTTATCTTGATGTGATGGAGGATCTAGCCGAGCATGATCACATTGATCAAAAAGACCTAGGTTTTATGATCGATGACGATGAATCTCAAGAAACACATGATGAATCTTTTGGGCAATTTGAATATAGCAGTCAGAATATTGAGGATGATCCTTATGATTCGGACATAGAAGTTGAGATGCCTAGAGAAGCACTTGAGATACTTGGGAAAATGTTAGGGTTAGATCCTACTAAAACACATGATGAGGATATAGGTGGTCTTGACACAAGGAATGATGAGGTAAGTAACATAAGCCTACCAAGTACCCCACAAGTCCTACCATCATTTGAGGCACACACACCGCCGATGACTTACCCGGAAGAAGTTGAGGAGACTATAGGAACCCCAATAGAGGTAGACCCCTTGGACCAAACACAACTAGAAGAAATAGGTTTGAATGCTTTTAGTGATCACAACCTTTCTTTTAGTTCTATGGAAGTTCCTAGTTTTGATGAACCGGAGCCTCAACCAAAACCGTTACCAAATCTTCCATCTTTAGATGTGAATTTAGGAATTGAAAAAGGTCCCAATCCACCCATCAAACCATGTAGTTCGGGTAATGTTAAGATTAAGGTAGTAGACTCTAGGCCATGTGGAGTGGAAGCTAATATAGGAGTGAAACATGACCTTACATGCTTACATCACCCATTCATGATTGATCACAAGAAACATTATGGGTTTAAACCGGGTTTATTAGGTCAAGATGGATTCCCAACTAGGAGTCTCTCGAAGTTGATAGAAGATGATCCCTTTTTAGGAGGAAACTCAAAATCACCCATTGACCAAAGTGAACTAGGCAAGGTTATGATGAAAGGAGCACACCCCTTTGAGCATATAATTCATCCACCACTCTTTCCTCACGTGGCATACTCCTACCGAGCTGGTGTGTATCGCTACTATCACCCGCACTTAATCCTAAGTGTAGGGAAAACCTCTCTTTTATCCATTAAATAAGGGTAGAGTCAGGCTCATGACTCGAACAAAAACAAGCGCTTCTTGGGAGGCAACCCAAGCGTTATTTGCTTTATTTGCTTTGTGTGTTTATTTATTTGTTTGTTTGTTTTTATTTGTTTCCGTATGTGTGTTTAATTTTTATTATTATTGATTCATGTTAAAAACTAATTTGTGAAAATGCTTTATGTTGTTTTTAACTTCGTCTTAACTACATATAAAGGTATTTTGCAAAAGATAAGTGTAAGGGAAATCTAAATCGGTTTATTAGAACACAAATTAACATGAATCGTAATAATAATAAATTAGCATACATATTCGTATTTGTTTGAGTCAAATGCTTGTATCGAGTCATAATGATGTTTTGCAGGATTTCCAGGAAGTAAGGTAAAGGTTTTTCCAGAAATTTTCCGGAAACTTAAAATGAAAATTTTTGTCAGGTCATTTCTGACGGCGTCAGGGGTTATAACCTGACGGCGTCAGATTTAATTTCCAGAAATTTTTGAAAGTTTTGTTTTCATAAAAAGTTTTTATTAAAATCTCCAACTTATAATCTCCAGGAATCTGCAAAATTTTCATTCCACAAGCATTATATCCTTATATATAGATTTTATCCCGCCGATGTTATGCAGGTTTTCGTGTTTGTTTTCTCAGGTTTAACAGGTTATTTTGGACAAGGAAATGTTTTTGGATCAAGCTTGTGGCGATGCATTAGTCATGGAGCTTCAACATTCTCTTTGGAGGAAGATTTAACCGTGTAATTTCATTATCCACCGAGCGAATCAGGGGAGTATTTGATTTCATTCTTTTACTTTTTGCTTTTACATCTTATTACTTGAACATTGGGGACAATGTTCATCTTAAGTGTAAGGGGGGGTAAAAGTACGATTAGAGAATGCTATTGCGCTTGATTTTTGTTTGTTTAATAGTAGATGTGTAATAAAACTGAGAGGAATACTTGTTAAGGTAATTTTAGTGCCAAATTTAAAAATTTTTACAACATATAGGAGTGAAACTTTGATCTTAATGAGCGTCTCACGGATAGGAGTTATATGACTAGCACAAAAACCGTACCACTAAAAAATTTTCCACCCCAAATATGTGAGGTTCACCCCTAGAATTGGTAGGAAAAGCATTTATGCTATGATGTGTGTACCGGTAGCACTTAGATTCTAGAACTTGCGTTAGGACCATTCCGAGGCCACAAGTGAGACTACATTCGTGTAGTTAGATTTACTACATGATAAGAGGCATTAGGATTAACCCATTGTTTTACACCTGTGTTTTTGTTATAATTACTTTGGCTACATTGGTCAAGTAATTCCCCCACACCCTTTGCGTTGTACTCATTTTTAGTACACGATACCCCTAGTACACCCCTCAGAGCCTATCTTTTCGTTTCGACCTTTAAGCATTTTACTTAAAGGAAGAATTTGTTACACCCCGCTAAAATGTACACCCAAATCGCCTTAGCCTACCTTGTATGCACTCATTTTTAGTGCATTATTGTTACAACATTTGTTTAAACCCCAAGTTAATTATCTAATTGATTACATGGTTGCTAAGTCGAGTCATATCCTTGTACATATTGTTTTGGGACGATTGGGACTCATGGGTAAAGTACTAGTGTAATGGTGTAATGGGGAAGAACATCATTTATTACCCCCATATGTGCTAAATGTTTTAAAAGTACTCCAAGTGTTTCGATTATCTTAATTCGAGTCATTAGAATAGTAATTTGTAAAGTTATGTAAAAGTTCAAGTGTAAGGGGAATGCAACGCCCCTTTGATGTATTATTTTGGATGGTAGGGCAAAAGTGTATGCAAAAAAAAAAAAAAAAAAAAAAAAAAAAAAAAAAAAAAAAAAAAAAAAAAAATCGAAAAAATCAAGAAAAATACAAAAAAAATGAGAAAAAGAAAAGTAGAAAAAACATACGGACTACCATCCCGTTTTATTTTATGTTTATTTTATATTTTTGTTATTTTGTTATTTTGTTTCTAGCTTAAGATCGAGTCTAGTCTTGGCTTAGCAACATTGTATAGTACATGTAATTGATCAAGATTTTTAACTCGCCACCAGTAAAATATCCTTTATCCAACAAAACCGTGTTTTCCTTTTCCCTACACCTAAAGTTATAACCCATTTAAAAGCCCTCTTTGATAGTTTATCTTAGGTGCTTACGCCTAGTGGAGGAGGTTTTCGATCCTTTCCCAAGCCTATGGTAATCTATTTGTTATGACAGGTAGTGAGAGATATTATCCGTTTTCATTTATGAGATTTATTTTGATGACACTTGAGAGATGTGAGTATCTAAACACTACTTGTGAGGTGCTAGTTTATAATCTCCGTGCTTATTATGATTGAAGTGGAACGATTATTTGTTGTAATTACTTTTATGTTAGCATTAAATGACCCCTAACTTGTATTTTGATTAGAATAAAAGCGCATTTGCTTGAGGACAAGCAAATCTCAAGTGTAAGGGTATTTGATGAAGCGAAAAGTGTACCGCTTTTAAGGGTCATTTAAGCCTTAAATCGTATTTATTTGATCAAATATTGCCCTAAATCGTTCCTTTTGTCATTTTAGGTACTTTTGGGAAGAAATCTGGAAAAGGAGGCATTTTGGACGTTTTTGGAGCATAAAAGTGAAGAAAACGACAAAGTCTCAAAAATCGGCTAAAAGTTACTCTTGACGGCGTCACAATTTACTCTGGACGGCGTCATGCTTTGGCAAGAAAAGTTGGACGTGAAATTTACTCATGATAAGCCAGTGAAAATAGCATGTGAATTCTGGCGGCGTCACGCTTTAACTTGATCAAGGGCGTCACGGCTTAAATCATAAGGGGACGGCGTCACGTTCACGAGCTGACGGCGTCAAGCCTTGATAAGCCAGAATGGATTTTGGAAGAGCTAAAGAGGGACGGCGTCAAGAAGGTCATCCGGGAACCCTAAAAGCGGCGAGGTGACGGCGTCACACTCCATAAGGTGACGCCGTCAGATCCAAAAATCTATATATAGTTTTCTAATCTTTTGTCATTAAGGAGAGCTTAGTGTGTGGAATTTTGGGATAAAACCCTAAGACGATTTTAGCTACTTTTTCAGGGCTTTTTGCCTTGAGATCTTCCATGTTTCATTGAAAGATAAGTTATCAATTAATCATTCAATATGTCTATGTGTTGTTTGATTCTATCTTATTCTTGTCTTTTGTTTAACATGTTAGGCTAAATTTATCTTGTGTTTGCTTAGATCTAATGAAACTTAGCTATTGATTATTGGTTGTTAGTGTGTTGTTAGTTGTATTGGATGATTGTTTATCTATGTTAGGCTTAAGAAAACTGGCTAACTTCCTATTCGGTAACTTGCTTGAACGTCTTAAGAAACATGAACCAAACGCGTACTAAAGGTTTTTATGGTTGTATTTAATGCACAAGCGAATTCTAGTGATCCCATGTTAGGAGCTTCCTAGCCGGCTCGACATAGGAGTGAAGTAGGAGCTTGTAGAGTTGGGGAAGTAAGTACGCCACCCCACGAATGGTATTAAGGAATACACCCGTCATCCACGCAACTAATACACACTAATTAACCGGTAAAAGATAGCTAGGGAGTAAGGAAATCTAAGTAAACACATTTCTCTACACATAAGTTTCTCACCACATTTTCATTTTTGTTATTTTATTTTATTTGCATTCGTAGTAAATTGGGTTAGTTGACTAGCAACTAATTCCGCCCACTCTATCAAAACCGAGATTTTACTTGCTTTCATAAAAACTATAAAAATACAAAAAAGAATCTTCCTCAACCCTTAGACCTAATTAGAGTAGCCTTTCACACCTAACGAACACTATTCCCTGTGGAGAACGATCAATCCCCCGTACTTACCACTACACTATACTACATCGGTCAGGTACACTGCCTGGTGGGGTTGTAAGCCTCTTGAGATCCCTCGAGAGGTAAAACCTGTTGTAAGGTTACAAAACCACGCAATCAATGGGAATTCTGACGGCGTCACGCTTTAATATGATCAAGGTCGTCACGGCTTAATTTAAAGAGGGACGGCGTCACCCCTAATTCTGACGGCGTCAAGCCTTGATAAGCCAGAACGGATTTTTGAGAGCTAAAGAGGGACGGCGTCAAGAAGGTCATCCGGGAACCCTAAAAGCGGCGAGGTGACGGCGTCACACTCCATAACGTGACGCCGTCAGATCTGAAAGTCTATATATAGTTTTTCAATTTTTTGTCATAAGTGTGGAACTTATTTGGGGAACTTTGTGTGTGAAAACCCTAGGACAAATTTGGCAGCTCTTTCAAGGCTTTTTGCCTTGAGATCTTCCATGTTACATTGAAGATAAGTTATCAATTAATCATTCAATATGTCTATGTGTTGTTTGATTCTATCTTGTTCTTGTCTTTTGTTTAACATGCTAGGCTAGATTTATCTTGTGTTTGCTTAGATCTAATGAAACCTAGCTATTGATTATTGGTTATTAGTGTGTTGTTAGTTGTATTGGATGATTGTTCATCTATGTTAGGCTTAAGAAAACTGGCTAACTTCCTATTCGGTAACTTGCTTGAACGTCTTAAGAAACATGAACCAATGCGTACTAAAGGTTTTTATGGTTGTATTTAATGCACAAGCGAATTCTAGTGATCCCATGTTAGGAGCTTCCTAGCTGGCTCGACATAGGAGTGAAGTAGGAGCTTGTAGAGTTGGGGAAGTACGTACGCCACCCCACGAATGGTATTAAGGAATACACCCGTCATCCACGCAACTAATACACACTAATCAACCGGTAAAAGATAGTTAGGGAGTAAGGAAATCTAAGTAAACACATTTCCCTCCACATAAGTTTTCACCACCCTTTTCATTTTCTGTTATTTTATTTTATTTGCATTCGTAGTAACTTGGGTTAGTTGACTAGCAACTAATTCCGCCCACTCTTTCAAACCCGAGATTTTACTTGCTTTCATAAAAATATAAAAAAACATAAAAAGAATCTTCTCTCACCCTTAGACCTATTAGAGAAGTTTTTCATACCTAACGAACACTATTCCCTGTGGAGAACGATCAATCCCCCGTACTTACCACTACACTATACTACATCGGTCAGGTACACTGCCTGGTGGGGTTGTAAGCCTCTTGAGATCCCTCGAGAGGTAAAACCTGTTGTAAGGTTGCAAAACCACGCATCATCAACAAACTCCCTTATGGCGGAGAAACCTTACACAACTTTAGCTTACACCGGCTTAACGACACAAAGCTAGATGTCGAGTTCTAATCGTAGCTAGAACCAATCTCACAACTTATACACAACTTCTACACGACTTAATCACGACTTCTTCACAACGGCTTCACGACTTCTTCACGACTTCTTCACGACTTCTTCACGACTTCTTCACGACTTCTTCACGACTTCTTTACGACTTCTTCTCCACGACTACTTCACAACTACTTCTACACTACTTCTTTACAACACAACTAGTTGCTTACACTAGGATCTACTTATCACAACTATACAACACTTTACACAACAACACAATTGAATGAGGTAAGTAATAACACTTCTTCACTAGTTGAAGTAGAGTTCTTCTTTTGCACTTTTGGTGTTGGAAGCTTGGATCACTTAGAAACCAATGCTTAAGAAAATATGATCAAAGGATTTACAATGTTTAGAAAGGTTTTAAAACAGAAAGTTTTAGTGTGCAAAAGGTGAGTAAAAATCCAGGAGAAGGCTGGTATTTATAGGAGAAAAACTGGATAGCTGGAGACCTACTGGAGCGTGGCCGGCCCCCTTAAATAGGGGGCGGTCCCCTTAATTTTAAGGGGGCCGCCTAGTAAAATTAAGGGGGCCGCCCAAGGTGTCCGTTGCCCAGATTTGTCCTTTTGTGGGGAAGGTTTTTCTGGAACATTTTAACAGATTTTGGTTAAAAATTTGAATTCATATTTTTATAAAAGATTAAACATTTTTATTTAATACCAAAAATGTTTTTCAAAAATATATAAAATGTTTTTGATGTTTTATAAAAAATCTAGTTATTAGGAAAATGTTCCTTTGATCATATAATGCATTAAGCATTAGTTCATTCATACCTTAAGTGATTTGAGTTGTAGAAATAGATATTTACAACTAAATACTTGTTTACGTCATAATTTTCCGATTAATGATTTTACATTTTGTGATTATCAAAACGTAGAGATATCGAAAAATATTAATAACGTGTTTAGACATTATTTATATCAACAATCTCCCCCTTTTTGATGATTACAAAATCTAAACTCATTAAATCTAAAAATTAGTTTTTAGACAAGTATTTAGTGAGTTTACATCTATTTCTCCCCCTTTTTGTAGAATCAAAAAGGTTATGCCGACAAGTTTTAGAATCTAAGTTTGTCGGGACGAGAACTCCCCCTTGATGGTTACTCCCCCTCGTTTGGGGGCACCAAGGAAACGAGCTATGGAACGCTTGCAAGAAAAATGTTAGAAGCACAAGTATATGTAACAACAATAAGCAAGCATATAGAATAAGAACATTCATTTGATAAAATTGTTGTGTATGAATACACAACCAAGAAGATTACAACATAAGGCATGGAAGCATTCAAAAAAAAAATAACTAGTGATACTACATAATCGTCCTAGGAGTACATGATCTTCCATGGAGCTTGCATACAAAAGGGTTTGAAAATTATTTATAAGCATTGCATATGCTTAATTGGGTGAAAAAGGAGGTGGTGGTGGTGTAGTGGGTGAAGGTGGTGGTGGTGGTTGGTTGGTAATCATGTGTTCAATAGATGAAAACATGTAGTGTATCTCATCTCTAAGACCAAAGATTATGGTCCGGTTATGGATGCAACAAAGACAATTGTCACCATGGGCTTCAAGCAATGCCCAAGGTATAGGAAAGAATGGTTGTGGGGTTGGTGATGGTGAGAAGTGAGCATCAAGAGGTGTGATGGGTGATAAGGAAATGGCAAGTTGGGTGTATGAAGGTTCTTGAGTGGATGGTGGTGATGATGCTCTTGGTGATTATGTTAGGTGAGTGTGGATGTAGTCATTGATGGATGAAGTGGATGGAATGGAGGAAGATGAAGCTCCATGGGTAGAGGGTGTTTTTGATGGTGCATTAGGTGCACTTGGGGATGAATTTTGAGGTGGTGGTGATGGAGTTTTGATGTCATCTTGGGTTAGGTCTATGAAAGGTTGTTTTGGTCGTATGATAACAAGTCTTTGCTTCCTTGGAGTCTTAGAGATGGAGGATTTTGGTGATAACATGGTGTTTTTGGATGATGAAGGATGATGGAATGAGAGGTGATTGTATGGAGGGAATTTATAGTATGAAAATGTGGTTGGTTTAGGTTGATTTTTGAGGTTTTGTAGGAAGATTCCAATACCAGTTCGTCCATAAGGAGAAATGGTAGCTGGGGCTAGGTAAAAGTGGTCACAAGATGCAAAAGAAAACAGTAAATTTTACTGTCCAGATGGCCGGTCCCCTTAATTGCTGGCCGGCCCCCTTAAAATTAAGGGGACCGCCTAGGTAATTAAGGGGGCCGCCCATCTGGTGTTTTTCCAGGCGACCAAATTTGAAAAATTTCCAGAAAAAGGTCATTTTTAGGGTGTATTTGCAGCAAGTTCCATTTGAGTCATGTACATCAAGAATGATTAAATATTATCAATAGCATACTAAACAAATAATATACATATTTAAGACTAAAAAAAATCATATTAGAAGCATAGGCATATTATATCAAGTAAACTAGCAGCTTAGTTCTAATAAGTTTATCATCTAACATAATAAAGGTCATAGTAAACAAATGTTAAGATAATAATACTACATATAAATGTCTAATCATAACATCAATAATAATCAACTAAACACTCATCAAACATGTCTACTTCTTCTTCTTTCCAAACATCCTTCCAAGTGTCTTTCCAATAGACTTGAAACCGCCTCGTACTTCTTGGTGCATCTGCTGTGTGGTGTTGAGTAGTTCGGTTTGTCTTTCAAACAGTAGTTCGTCTGTTCGTTCGGAGCGAGAAGGAACTTGATACTCGGTGTAATCAAGATCCGGAAGATTTTCAACCAAGGTCCTAGGTGATGGGGTACTAGCACGTGTTGTGCCCTCCTCCTCATCATCATCATCATCGTCTCCTTGATGTGACGTGGAACCACGAGGTAGAAGTGAGACAGGTTTACGAGATTTTCCCTTGTCGCTTTGGGGGCGACGTTCACGGACACGAACGAGTGGATTAAGGACCGGTTGAACAGACTCATAAATTGGACTCTGAAGATGTGGATAATGCATCATGACATGATTGTAGAGGTGAGTGAGAAACATGCCATACGGAAGATTTGCATTATGAGTGTTTTTGGCGGACATGATGCGGAAGACAAAGAGATATGCCAAATTGTACGGCTGTTCAGCGACAATACAATACAACATATGAGCTATGCTCGCCGTGACATGATCACGGTGACCACCGGTACCGAACGCATTCTCACGAATGAGTTCTTCCCAACGCTTCATGTCGGGGCGTAACTCCTTGAGGAGGATTTGGTTATCATGGATGTCAACATCTTTTGACTTGATTCTCCGGCTAGTCGTACCACGAGCTAGCCCAAGATATTGACGAATTTCTTCGGAGGATGGAATCTCAGAGTAGTAAGGACCCTGTTGAGGTCGATATTGCTCAAGAGATGAGAGATCCCACTCATTAGAGAAGACAGCTTGACCGGAGTAGGGGATTCTTAGAATTTGACCGAATTGAGCGAGAGTAAGAGTAATGAATTCGTGTTGAATCATAAAGGATATGAGGATACAACCATTGGGATCGGTTTGCACCGTCACTTGGCTATAGAAGTCAAGAACAAAGCGGGGAATGATAAGCTCATTGATTTTGTAGAGACAATCAAGACTAACGTTGGAGAACATTCATTCGATATAGTCGGATTCATAGAACGATGGATAGACAACTCTCCCTTCATGAATGTTTCTATCTTTAATAGGACGATAGAAACAAGCAACAGCGGGAGAAATGCCTGGAGTGGCAGAGACTTTAGGAATGTATTCTTTTGTTTTTGAGACATCACCGACTGTAGTTTTGGGCATTTTCACCTATACAAGAAAGCAACAAACAAAGAAAAATAAGAAAATGACATGCATATATTATATATGCTACTTATGTGGAACGTAAACATACTTCGACTCTAAACCTTGAATCCTAAGAAGTAGTTTACAATGTTCCTTAGTTTTAATTTTTAACTCGCTTAAAATGTATTTTATGATGTTAAAGAATAGTTATAGGGACATTATGATAAGAAATCAAAAATATCCGAACGTTCTTTTATACGTCATAAGCTACTTTGAAATGTGGCTAGACAAACATTGGATTGTATATCTAGCTATTTCTTACAAGTGTTCATGTTAAGTAACTTAGATTTTGACTCAAAAATTTCTTTCAAAATGTTGTGCCAAATGCTCCTTTAAATATGAAAATAACTAGTAAAATTTCAATATACATATGAATTATGTATCTTGATGACTTAAAACAACTAATTGCGTGTTTATAAACTTGACAAGTAGTTGTGAACTTAATTTTGATCAAATTTTGATGATTCTAGCTCCTAATCCAAACACTCTCTTATATTTAACAAAAACATTTTTTATGATTCGAAAAATATATTTTTAAGATTAGTGAGTTGTAATAAACCAATGTAATTAGTTTTAACAAGTGTTTATGGCATAATTCAACAATGTGATTAGTTTTGAAAAGAAGTGATTAGTTTATCAATGCTTTGACATAATGGTGTTTAATTACTTAGTTTCTAGGTTGATTAAGCATGCTAATCCTATGGGGAGCATTTGGTTATAAGATTTCTAGACTTAATTTTAACAAAATTTGGATTAAAAGAAAATTGAGTAAAAGACCTAATTATGATTAGACTCAAAATTGAATGGAATTAGATAAAATGTGAATTAGAAAACTTACAAAATGTGTTGCTAATCTAAATATAGGTGTTTGCCCCTTGCGGAATTAGTCGGGAATGATGATTTGGTGAATGGTTTTGGGTTTTGGTTCGTTCACAGCAGCAGCAAGTATGGGTGTGTTTGAAAAGTGGGGTGTTTGGCAAATGAAATTGGAAGAAAAACGTTTTTGGAAGCTACAGTAGGCCGGTCCCCTTAATTATTAAGGGGGCCGCCCCCGTTTACTAGCCGGTCCCCTTAAACATTAAGGGGGCCGCCTACCAAACTTGGAATTAGTTCGGGTTTAGTTTCTGATCGCAAAATAATTTTATGTATATATATGTAGATTTATTATATATCAAAAATACGTTGGGTTTTAATGGCACGAGGAAGGAATACTTGACATTTTATTAACATTTCGTTAAGAAAACATTTCTTGAGAATTTTGGATAAAATGATCAAGATGTCAAGTCGACAAAGGTTTTAGGGAGTGAGAGTAAAAGTGCATTATATATATATATATATATATATATATATATATATATATATATATATATATATATATATATATATATATATATATATATTATATGTATATGTATATGTATATATATATATATATATTGTATATATATATATATATGTATATATATGTATATATGTATATATATGTATATATGTATATATATGTATATATATGTACATATATATACATATATACATATATATACATATATACTATATATACATATATATATATATATATATATACATATATATATATATATATACATATATATATATACATATATATATATATATATATATATATATATATATATATATATTTATATTGTGTGTAAACGTGGGATGTTGAATGGAGTTGAGAAATGATGAGGTAATGATGGAGATAGGTGCTGACGGCGACGGGAGTTTGTTTCATCCATAGTTTTCTTGACTTGACGGTCGAAGTGCTACTTCTACGTTAATCCACTTAACTCACTTCTCTTCATCACCATGAGTTATGTGATAGTGGACACGGAAGATTTTCGTGTTGAACGTTAAAGTTCAAAAGAGGCAAAGGGGGAAGAAAAGGTTTGAGGTCGAACAATTTTTTTTAGTTCTAGATAGTCAACAAATGACGTATCTAGGTTATGTGCGGATATATTTATATATGTATATTTTATATATAATAATATGGATATATATATATATATATGTATATATTTATATTATGTATAAGAGATTATCTACTATCTACCATACAAGTACTGACTAAACTAGGCATTAAAAACTTATGGGGGCATGCAATTGGCTAGTTCATTAATCTACGCACATAATGATGAGCATGAAAGAGGGGCGTACATTTTAGTCTTCAACATGTGGTCTTCAAGCGCTTCAAAGCGTTTATGTTTGACTTGTAGAAGTCAATCAAGAAAGAGATGCCAATAATCCAATGAGATAGCAATTCAGCCACTTGGTCCCCATTGTCTCATTGATCCAAAGTTGTTTGAGCCAAAAATGGGTTGTAGTTGACTAGGATGCATGTATGGTGGAAGTATTCCCCAAGGATTGAAGCTTGGTGGATTCGGGTAATTCCACATTGGGTAACCATTATTATGACAGTTTGGTCTATTTTGGTTTCTTTTAGGTTGAGGTGTTTTAGGCCGAGGGTGAGGACTAGGTGGTCTTCTAGGAGGAGGTGTTTTTGACCTAAGCTTTGGTTTAGAGTTTTCTACTTCGGTTTTTAAAGATGGTTTGTAGAAAGCTTTTATTTCCTCATTATTGGCTATGGGTATTTTTCTATCTTTTATAAGTATATATTTAGGCTTTGACTCTAATAATTTTTTATTACTAGTTTCACTTTCAAACTTTACATTTTTAGTTTCACTAGTTGTAGCCTTAGTTGAGTTAAATCCTAATCCGGTTTTATCTCCTGATATTCTTTGAATGCTTATTATATCTCTAAGTGAATTACTACTATTTTCAAATTTGTTAATTCTACAAATTTCTTCCTTAAGTATTTCGTTTTCATTTTTAGTTTCTTGACATGTTTTACATTCAAGGACTTCTTTGCCTTTTTCTAAGTTATGTAGTTTAATTTTTAATTCTAGTATTTCTTTTTCTAATTGGTTATTTATGTGTTTTAGTGATTTATTTTTAGTCATTACTTTTTGACCTAATATACATAACCTATTATATTCGTTATCTAGATCTTTTTCATCTAATGATAAATTTTCATCACTAAAGTATTCGGTTTCGGAACGTACCTCACTTGATGTCTTAGCCATAAGACACTTCTCCTCTTTTGTGGTTTCTTTCTCGTCTTCTTCACTGTCACTCCATGCTCCTCCAATAAACGCCTTTTGGTTTTGCTCCTTTGACATCATAGGACATCTTCCAATGAGATGATTTGGATCACCGCATTTGAAGCACTTCCTCTCGCTCTTGCTACCTTTGTCGTCTTTGTTTCTTTGGAGTGTTTTCCTTTCGTCATGCGGTTGTTTAACGAATCTTCCTCATCTTTTGAAAAACTTCTTGAAGTCTCTTAAGGCCATGGCATATTCTTCATCATCACTTTCGGAGGTTGAGCTATCCTCGTCACTTGATGCTTTCCTAGCTTTCAACGCGATTGACTTGCTTTGCTCTTTCTTTCCTTTGACCATCTCGAAGTCTTTCTTGATTATTGCTTCGTAGACTTTCAAGTTGCCAATCAACTCGTCAAGTTGAAGAGTTGACAAGTTCTTCGATTCTTCAATCGCCGTAACTTTAGCTCGCCATTTTGGATGAAGAGCCTTAAGAAATTTCCTGACAAAATTCTTACTTGAAAAACTCTCATCAAGTTCCTTTAAACTTGTGATGATTGTGTTAAACCTAGCAAATGCATTATCAATTGATTCCTCTTCCGGAATCGTGAATTGTTCATATTGTTGAACAAGAAGATCTATTTTATTATCTTTGACTTGACTATTACCTTGGTGAGTTATTAATAAAGAATTCCAAATTTCTTTTGCGGTTTCGCACATAAAGATTCTTTCGTATTCTTTACGTGGTAACGCATTATAAATAACCATTTTAGCCTCATTATTTTTAGAAAGTTTTCTTTTTAAATCATCACTTTGTTTTTCAAAAGGTACAATTTCATCCTTTTTAGTTTCAAGATTATGTTGAATAGGTAAAAAATCACCATTAGTAATAACATGTCAAAGATCTAGATCTTTTGATTTCACATAAGTTTCGAATCGATTTTTCCAATATAAAAATCCATCACTTTCAAATAGTGGTGGTCTTTGCATAGATTGCCATTCTAAATATTTTTCAGATTCCATAGATCGTTTCAAGTTTTAAAATACAGTTTATTTTAAAAATCTTGTTTGACGTGGCTCTTGATACCAATTGTAGAAAACTAGAAGGGGGTTGAATAGTTTTACGTCCTTTTTAATTTATGAAAAACTTTTGTTTACTTTTTAAAAACTTCGATTCTATCTTATGTGAATTCAACTCTTGATCAATATGAACATATATAAACAAATATAAATAAGTAATGCAAGTAAGGTAAATATAATGAAATGAAAGAGAGAGATAGAAAGATCAAACCACAACACGGAGATTTATAGTGGTTCGGCTACAAGGACACCTTCCTTGCCCTACTCCACTCCTCGAGTCACCTACTCGAGAGTTTTCTTCACTATGTCAACAAACTCCCTTATGGCGGAGAAACCTTACACAACTTTAGCTTACACCGGCTTAACGACACAAAGCTAGATGTCGAGTTCTAATCGTAGCTAGAACCAATCTTACAACTTATACACAACTTCTACACGACTTAATCACGACTTCTTCACAACTTCTTCATGACTTCTTCACGACTTCTTCACGACTACTTCACGACTTCTTCACGACTTCTTCACAACTACTTATCCACAACTACTTCACAACTACTTCTACACTACTTCTTTACAACACAACTAGTTACTTACACTAGGATCTACTTATCACAACTATACAACACTTTACACAACAACACAATTGAATGAGGTAAGTAATAACACTTCTTCACTAGTTGAAGTAGAGTTCTTCTTTTGCACTTTTGGTGTTGGAAGCTTGGATCACTTAGAAACCAATGCTTAAGAAAATATGATCAAAGGATTTACAATGTTTAGAAAGGTTTTAAAACAGAAAGTTTTAGTGTGCAAAAGGTGAGTAAAAATCCAGGAGAAGGCTGGTATTTATAGGAGAAAAATTGGACAGCTGGAGATCTACTGGAGCGTGGCCGGCCCCCTTAAATAGGGGGGCGGTCCCCTTAATTTTAAGGGGGCCGCCTAGTAAAATTAAGGGGGCCGCCCAAGGTGTCCGTTGCCCAGATTTGTCCTTTTGTGGGGAAGGTTTTTCTGGAACATTTTAACTGATTTTGGTTAAAATTTTGAATTCATATTTTTATAAAAGATTAAACGTTTTTATTTAATACCAAAAATGTTTTTCAAAAATATATAAAATGTTTTTGATGTTTTATAAAAAATCAAGTTATTAAGAAAATGTTCCTTTGATCATATAATGCATTAAGCATTAGTTCATTCATACCTTAAGTGATTTGAGTTGTAGAAATAGATATTTACAACTAAATACTTGTTTATGTCATAATTTTCCGATTAATGATTTTAAATTTTGTGATTATCAAAACGTAGAGATATCGAAAAATATTAATAACGTGTTTAGGCATTATTTATATCAACACCATGCTAGATTATATTTGTTGTATGCTATGATAGATCTGTGCCTGAGCTTACCTAGTTGTGGAGGTACCATGACCATGTCTTTGATGGCACCTTAGGCATGACACTCCCGTAGAGGTGTGATAGATCTACGGCGTTCCCCCTTATGTTTATGTATTATATTGTGATCACTATTGGCCATTAATGCGTGTGTGTGCTTAGTCTAGTACTGACATACATACTTATGTTAGGGAGCGTATGGATGCATCCTAGGTTTTATGTTTTATGTGATTATGGTGACCAGGTGGTGTGTGCCTTGCACTCCTTCTCACACTTTTATTTACTTAGAGGTCTCCCCTCTTCGTATACTTGTTATGCTTTAGTATGATTTGACGATTTATGTATGGAGTTCTTATGGCACATCCTTATATGAACCTTTTCATTATTTCATTCTTTCTCTCGATTCAATTATTATTCAGTTCTCATGCATTCCTGATTTTTAGTTCTCTTTAAATTCGTATGACTTTCATAATTATACTTTCGTTTTGTATTCTTATTCCTTCGTTGCTTATGCTTATTTACCGTCCTGTTATGTTATATATATCTGTTCACTGGGCTTTTTAAGCTCAGCCGCATTTCTTTCCATGCGGCAGGTTTTAGATGGAAGCTGGGTTATGAGTGGAGAGCACTTGGGACTTAGAGGACATTTACTTTCATAGCTATCCTGGATTAGAGATGACTAGAAGTAATTACGATTGTAGACTTAGAATTTATTATTGGATTTTCCCCATGTAACCTTGTACTTCAGATTTTCCCTTTGTAACCTTGAATTTCATTTGTATTAATTTAGTCATATGCTTGTGTTTGCTTTGATATGTCACCATAACATAATACTTCTACCCTTATCCGGTTGGGGTGTTACAATTATGGTATCAGAGAGACAGGCTGCGACTTGTAATACATTTACCCTTGACCTGTGAAGTTTGGGACATTAAGTTTCCACTGTAGGCGCTCATAAGACAACCTTTAAAAATTTGCTTTAGGATTTCCCCATAAGAACTTAAGTTACTATCGGTGAAGAATGGGTAGACTAGGACATCTATTTAAGTAGCATTGCTTTCGCATCACTCTGATTTGTGCCTCTGCCTTTAGCTATGCCTTATAAGAACACTTGTTTCAGAAGCTAGAAAGTTTTGCAACCTAAGTTTAGAAACCAAGTAAGATTGAGATACCTCGGGAACTACATGTATACCTTACACCATTTAAGTTTCACCTCCTGATTTTGATCCCCAATTCTGATCTGTTTGATAAACAGTTTGATACTTTTTCGACCATCCCGAAGGTCATTCGACCGTAATGTGTTTGACACATTCTATGAATTCATTACCCGTGCTGGATATAAACGTATCATCTGATACTACTCAGTCCTGCAAAATCCATTTAATACTCCTATGAGAACTCTGGTGATTATTAACTATGGATATAGGAAGTTGTATTCCCTCCCTTTGAATGATGAATCTTGCCTGACAACCAGTTTCCTTTGGAAGGATATGATGTAAATACTATCTCAGTACGGAATTGTTAACTGAGCATGATGATGCTGATAACTAATATTCCATACATCTCACTTTTGATGATTATACGATGTTCGTATTACCAATGATGCACACCCTACCTGCCCCTTATGCTAAAAAGCTAAACAAAATTCCAATACCTTGAACTGTTCGTTTATCTATCTCAACACAATGATGAACCCATGTACTTGACCTTGATATATGAACTACCCGTCTGGTTTGACGACCATATTCGTTCTACGGATCTGTTTACTCTTGATATAATTGACCTTGAGGTCTTTTGGTTATGGATTGGATGGCTCTTCGTAAAGCTACCATAGACTACCGTATCTGAAATGTGACTTTTAACAATCTGCTTCACCCTACTTTTGTCATAATGACTCTCAACCGCTTAAATTGTTAAGATTAATGTTGCTATGAAAGCACATATTCCGATCTCATTTGATTGTCAAATTTCTCCTGACATCTATTAGTATCCACCCTTAGAAAGCTCTGACATTGGAAGCAGTTTGTTGTACGAAATTTTTCCGATGTTCTCGGATGAACCTCTTGGGATTCCCTCTTGCTTGGGAAGTAGAGTTGGCATTGAACTGATCTCGGTTGGCGAACCATGATGCCATAGAAGTTGAGAGATTAAAGGAACTGATGAAATATGATTTTCTTCACCCTAGTGTTTATCCTAGGATTTTCCTGTTGGTTCACGAAGAAAAAAGAGAGAAGTATACGGCGGCGCATCGACTATCGTGAACTTAACCGTATCACTATCAGAAATCATTATCCATTTCCTCGTATCAATGATCGATTTGGCCTATCTTTGAAAACTCCGTATCAGATGGCCTCACTTAGGTTTGAAGGACTGAAGAAGCAACCACAAAAACTTCTAAGAAGGGAGTTGACTAACTGAGAGTAACCCCGTGAAGCATTTCAGTTTGATTCGTGAAGAGGAATATTGAGGATAAGAAGTAGATATGAAGTTTCCTGATGTGTCGTTGTATAGGTGATTATTCCTTATCAAGTTTTACATTTATATTTTGCCGACTTAACCTATAACAACACTAACGGGCAGTGTACCCGATCAATGTAGCCTAGTTGGTAAGTAGGGTGTCGATCACTAAGAGTGAGATTTCTAATATACTAATTCTAAAGGTATTCGACTCTACTAAATTAATCCTAAACTAAAGCAAAAGGGGGTTCAGCCTGAGAGACTGGCACGAGTTTGGTTTTCTAATGAACTAATTAAGTAAAACAAACAATACAAGTATGAAGACACCAAAGATAGGAAGAACATGTTAACCAAGTTTAGTCATATAAGATTAAGTTTTGATAAGTTTCTAAGACATGTAGTGACGGTGCTCACGACTAGGCGCGGTCTATCCTAAATAGGCGAGGAAGGGGCATGGCGACCCAAGCAATGCTCAGCTAGACACAGAGGTTATCAATGCACTAATAAAAGTCACCAAAGCGTTGGCTCTAATCTTATCGGCGAGTAAACCCTTAATGATTACTTATGTCTATCCTATTCTAGATTCCATTTTAAGTCTTTTTGACTGACTAATCCTGTCACAATTAATCAGAACCCGCATAAAGCTGCTTAATGATTACCATGTTTATATATTATTTAGCCCTTAAGGAGCTTACATTAATCACGCAAACGATATTAATGAAGTATAAACTAATAAAGTAATCAAAACGAAGACTAAGCAACCAATCGAATTAGAAACTAATTAAACCATCAAATAATCATAAACTTGGCTAACACCAAAGGGTGTTAGCCCATAATCTCTGTAACAAAGTACATAAACATAATCATAATGAATAGAGTATGAAACATAATGAATACGATACGCTAACCGAATGATTAAGTAATATAACAATGATTAGAGATGTTCTTCAAGGATGATTGGGTCTTCAAGGGTGATCTTCTGCTGTTTTGAGAGGCCTTGATCGTCTGGGAATGGCCCTAAGGGTTCCCAAAGATACCCTAATTCGTTAATGAGCTCGGTATTTATAGATTCTGAAATCTGGGTCGATACGGCGCATCTAGAGAGTTAGATGCGCCGCATCTATAAGTAAACGTAGCCTCCAAGTCTGAAACTGACCCAATACGGCGCATCTAAAGACCAGATGCGCCTCATCTCCCAATACGGCGCATCTAAATACCAGATGCGCCGCATCTCCTTCAGATTTAGATAGATTTTCTTTTTCTCTTCGCGTGGCCGCTTGAATCAACTAAATCGGAGTCCGGATGAAGATTTTATGGCCAAAATACGAAAGCATCTTCAAGTGTCGACTTGTAATCTTGACTTCTTCATTAAGCTTCTAATCTCCACTTGATTTCTTTGGTAAGGATTGTGTATGGCCGATACGGCGCATCGGATTGGTCCGATGCGGCGTATCTGGAGTAGAATAAGTTGGTTCTTCTTCGTTGACCAAAGTTTCATATGCGACGCATGATAAAATCAGATGCGGCGCATGCTTCAAAGTCAGGCAATGGCCTTTAATCTCTTCAATTCAGCAGACTTTTCCAACTTGATTCTTTTACTCCGTTTTTAGTCCATAATCGCTAAGTTTCACCAAATGCTTGTTTTTACCTGAGAATTACAAAAGTAAGCAATTAAGTATCAATTCTCATATATAATATAATAAAACAAGTCAAATACATAGGATAAATGATGATAATAAAATGTACTTATTTGAGTTCATCATTTCCCTAAGACGATTCCTGAAGCTGCTTTCGTACTCGTTGTGATCATTATGAGTTTTAAATGATGCCAATCGTATTGGCTAATAGAATTATGTTTTCGCGAGTATTTGGACAATTGTCATAGTATGACAGTGTGTTTGTGCTCAGAGACGAACGAGGAACATGTAGATCATCTTCGTATTAAGTAGAATGACCCTTTGTTCTGGAAGAGTAGATGTGATTGGCGTTCAGAATTGTAGCAGACAGTACAAGAGAGAAACTGAGAAAGGTCTAGATTATATTTCATGCAGCACATGGAGATTTCAGTTCGGGCATCAAGACAACCAGACCGTAGGAGACGAACTATTCAGCACATAATCTGGAGTTGACAGCAGCTGGAGCTGGCGAATTTCGAACTATGCTAGAAGATCTATCGAAGACATGCAGTCTTGTTTCTCTATTCATTTTAGTTGTACTAAGATGAATTGAGAGCAGAAGCAGACTCGTGAATGGAAGAATGCACAGCGATCATGCCAGAGATTCACGTTACCACCCCACGGTGTCCAGAAAAGGTGTCGAAGGCTTGAGGGACCAGACTCAAGTTTGTAATTCCTTTCCACCCTATGATCATATGAACAGACGTAGACAGATTACTTGAAATTTTAAAGAGATTTGAGATCATGTATTTGAATGGATGAAATTTGAAGCAAACGTTTGGGTTTGGAAGAGTTGATTCTGTGAAGGATGAAGCTATTGATGGCGTAATTCACTCCCTCTCAACCTACTTAAGTTTCCGTTACTCGATAATAAGGTACTTTGAATGATTTAGGTTCTCTGTTAGTAATTCCGTTCTGTGTTCACTCTGCGTTTGTTGAATAACGAGTGTGGTATGAGAATTTTGACGAATTATGGAAGGAACTTTGAGATTTATGTGCATGAATGGGCGAATGTTGAAGCAACCACTTATTTTGGCTAAGTTGATTTTGGTGAGTGATGAAGGATTGACGCTATTAAAGACGTACCTTAACTCTGATAGACATTCTAGGATTTCCGTCACTCTTTCGAGTAGTTTCGTTCTCCTCTTAGTTATGGTGTTGATTTTGGTGACCTCTGAGACTGTAGAAGGACTAGGTGGATTAAGATAGGTTGTTCTGTTCACGAATTGAGATAAAGTATGACCATCATGAGGGCATATTTATATGATGCTAGTATTATGACGCCTGATCAACGTGATAATACTTACATCATATAGCGTGCACTTATTGTGATCATATGATATTTCGAGGAGTGCCTTAGGAGCCTTAGAATTTCTGATAGCTGTTTGAGATTGTCCGCGTTTAGTGAGACTTTAGGATTCATTCTACCTATATGCGTAATCTTCCTCCACCGTTATACGATTTGATATGTTTGGATTCTCGACACGCGTTTTTCTCACCTCTGCACTTCCAATAAGAATCTTAGGTACTGTTGTAGAGCTTTCTGCCGATTGATGTTATCGACAGTCTATTTTCTGTATGTTCTCATCTGATTTGTCTAATCAAATTCTATGGACGATATATTGGTCAAATCCTACGTATTCCCTGTATCTCTTTCGAGAGAATACGATTATTATCTGTTACGTTTGGTATATTATTCCTTTGTTCTGGATTCAATATGGTATGTCTTTTTTGAGGAACCGAAGCTATTTTGATCAACAAGATAGAGTCATGAGAAACAAGTCATTCGCATTTCCGTTTCTAGTCCTTTGTGCTTCCGTTTCGTTTCAATTCAATTTTCGAGGACGAAAATTTTCTTTTAGAGGGGAAGAGTTGTAAAACCCGAAAATCCGTAATCACATTTTATTTGATAATTTATATATAACCTAAGTTCGATAATAAACATTTGACAATTAAAACTATATGTTATAGGTTGGAACTAATATTAAGTTAAACTATATGTTATAAATTAATATGTACAAATAAATGAATTTCGAAAATATACCTTATAAAATAAATACAAATTTAAATATAAATCAAAAGCTTCCTAAAATAAATACCCAACAAAATAGTCGGTCCATTTAATTTTGATATAACCGATTATGGGCTTCCTACAATTTCGGGATTTGATTTGAATCATCTACACGGTTTATACTCGGTTCATTCCCTTCATCTCTCAAAAAGAATACCGATCTAAAGAAACCCTAAAACTCAACTTGGTCCTCTCCAAAAAATCAGAAAAGAAGAAAAGCAAGAAGATGGTGGTCGATTGGTGTTCTTTCGGTGTGTTAATCATTCGTGCCCTAGTTTTGTTTGGTCTCGTTTTCTTTGACATCAAGGAGATTCGCTGAAGATGGAGTTTACTTCCGATCTTTTCATTTCTAGTTGTGTTTTCACTTGCGGTCTAAGGTACAGATATTCTACCCTTTCTCAGTAAGGGTGTGTTCGTTCTCGTGATTCTCTTGATCTTGATTCATTAGGATTCCCTTAAGCCATTGCTATAATCCCCTATTCTTTGATTCATTCGTTTGATATGCTTCGTTGATATTATGATTCATTTGACATAAGTATTCGAATCACTTGATGCTTAGAAGGTTCATTTGATTTTGTAATTGGATGTGAAAACCTTTCTTAATTTTATCATGAAAATGTTTTGAGAAAAACTAATTTTAAAAGGATGTTTATGAACGATGCGATACCACTTTTATATGAAATTTTACTAAACTTTTATGAAAAATACTTTTAAAGACTACCTTTATGAAAACCATTCTTAAAGATCATTTTTATGAAAACCATTATTAAAAGATTTCTTTAAATGAACATTTGATAGAAACCTTTGAATTGAACCTTGCTATGAACCATTTGATTTCGAACCTTTGAGATCCTATGCCTGATATAATTCCCTCATTGACTCATGACATTCATTTTATGATTGTCATTCTTATTTATTCATTCTGACATTTATTTAAATGTCTCTGCTATGCTATGCTTATGTTTGCCATGCTTATTTGAGTTACTATCTTATTTCTCTTGCCATGCTAGATTATATTTGTTGTATGCTATGATAGATCTGTGCCTGAGCTTACCTAGTTGTGGAGGTACCATGACCATGTCTTTGATGGCACCTTAGGCATGACACTCCCGTAGAGGTGTGATAGATCTACGGCGTTCCCCCTTATGTTTATGTATTATATTGTGATCACTATTGGCCATTAATGCGTGTGTGTGCTTAGTCTAGTACTGACATACATACTTATGTTAGGGAGCGTATGGATGCATCCTAGGTTTTATGTTTTATGTGATTATGGTGACCAGGTGGTGTGTGCCTTGCACTCCTTCTCACACTTTTATTTACTTAGAGGTCTCCCCTCTTCGTATACTTGTTATGCTTTAGTATGATTTGACGATTTATGTATGGAGTTCTTATGGCACATCCTTATATGAACCTTTTCATTATTTCATTCTTTCTCTCGATTCAATTATTATTCAGTTCTCATGCATTCCTGATTTTTAGTTCTCTTTAAATTCGTATGACTTTCATAATTATACTTTCGTTTTGTATTCTTATTCCTTCGTTGCTTATGCTTATTTACCGTCCTGTTATGTTATATATATCTGTTCACTGGGCTTTTTAAGCTCAGCCGCATTTCTTTCCATGCGGCAGGTTTTAGATGGAAGCTGGGTTATGAGTGGAGAGCACTTGGGACTTAGAGGACATTTACTTTCATAGCTATCCTGGATTAGAGATGACTAGAAGTAATTACGATTGTAGACTTAGAATTTATTATTGGATTTTCCCCATGTAACCTTGTACTTCAGATTTTCCCTTTGTAACCTTGAATTTCATTTGTATTAATTTAGTCATATGCTTGTGTTTGCATTGATATGTCACCATAACATAATACTTCTACCCTTATCCGGTTGGGGTGTTACACTATTCATGCTCGACAATCGTAAGTTTGACTCTTGATTAAAACAAAATAATGGTACATTTTACAAGTTGCCTTTGTTTTCTTCATTTTATTTACATTTCTTTCATTTTACAGAACTCCAGCTGTCCGTTCATAGGTTGGGTAGATTCGCCTATGAGCGACCGATCTTTAGACCTCATCCCTAGTCTACTTAGGACCAGGGATGCATTGGAAGATGTGTTGGCGTTAGAGCAAGAGAGGGCTGACTTTGAAGAGCACCGAGCAAACGAGGAGGAGACCCGGGCAAACCAGGCGGAGACCCGAGCAAACCAGGCGGAGCTTCGGGCAAAAATGGAGGATTAGCGGGCTAACAAGTTGAGGAAATACCTTATCATAAGTTGGGTTTTCTTCGCTTCTTATGTTTACTTGCAAAGTTAACCGTTTGGTTTTGGTCAATGTGGGTTGGTTTTTGGATTTCTGGTAGTTGATGGTGTTTATGTTAGGTGTATATGAACAATGTATTTTGTTGATGGTTGGTTATGTAGTTAATGTACATTATGGTATCACAACAATGGTTCAAGTATCTTTAATTATCTAATTTGATTTCTGTTATTTGTTTGTTAAGTAGGATTGTGATTTTTTATGATTTGTGTTATTTGTTTGTTAAGTAGGATTATGATTTGTGTTATTCATGTCATTATGCAAGTCCATAAATGTGCTTTAAAAGTTAAACATAAACCTTTGGTTGGTCGTGGGTTGGATGGCTAACATGAGTAGAAGTTGTGGTCTATGTGTTTAGTAAGGTGGATGGCTAACATGAGTAGAAGTTGTGATCTATTGTGTTCAGTAAAAATAGGTGGAGTAGAAGCAATAACACTATAGGTGATTTGGTGAATAAATCTTTAATCATCTGTTAAAGATTCAGTTATCATGATTTAGGTTTAGTTTTGGAGTTTTGAATGCCCTGTTTATTGTAATACTCATGCTGTCAAAATGGGTAACTATGGTCTTGTCATACTACCTAATGATTGCATTTAATGCCCTGGTTGTTGTAATACTCATGCTGTAAAAATGAATAACTATTGTATTGTCATACTACCTGATGACTGCATTGGTATGTATATATTTGTTTGCAGTTTAATAAATGATTAACCAGTTCACCAAAAAAAGGATGGATAGAGTATGAGTGTATCGGTTATGTTTGATAATGAACCAAATACTTATGCAGGTTCATATAGTGGCAATGAAGCAGTAGAATACTTATGGACACTCATAGACTCACTCAACTGCAACCTTATCAGTGCAAAAGACTTCTCCACAAATACTCATTTACTACTGCACAATAGCTTAACTAATTGTAATAGAATGTAGCATGTAGTGTATAGTAGCAGTTAGTTAGCCAATGTACTTTACTCTTGTAAAAATACCTATGAATGTGTACATTTCTCATTCAGTTGAATACAATCATAATTTTCCCTTCATTTCTCTCTCAACTCACAATATTCATTTAACTAAAGTTGAAGATGAAGAATTGTCATCGAGATTGTTATTGAGTGATTTTGATTGTGTGTTATGAGATTGTTATTGAGTTCAAGGTCTGCTATTTGAGCGCAGTTGACTAAAAAGTCAAAGCCAACCCACATGGGATTGTTGACTTATGTCAATTAACATAAGTCAGTTGTTACTTAACCCGACCCACATTATTGTTAGGGACATTATTTCATTTTACTCTTACAATAAATAGGAAACCAGACCCTCAAATCACCTCACCTAACTTATTTACCTAACCCTTGATTTATCCCCAACTTACCTCATAACTCAATTCCACTTCGAAAACCATGGTGAAAAAAGGTTAGTTGCTTATACACATTTATTTAATTGTGCTAGACAATCTGAATATTTTATTTACTGCCTATGTTACTCTAGTTTTGTATTTGTTAGTCAATGCCTATCTTTTTGTTTATGTTTTCAGAAATCATTTTCATTTATTCTTTTGATACAAGCAGTGACATTGTATCATCAAACAGTGATGATATTAACTGTGATGATCTCAATGTTCAAGCTGTCAAATGTTCAAGCCCAATCTGTGAATGGTTATACTCAAGTAGTGATGATTATACAAGCAGTGACATTGTATCATCAAACAGTGATGAAGGGATTTTCAAGCTATTAAAGATCTTGAAAGATGCACCTTTATGTGGCCATCAGAAAATGATCCTGTTAAAAAGGTTCCAGCTCAAACAAGTTCCAGCTCAAAAAATGTTCCACATAAAAAAGTGTCTGGTAAATGGCTTCCTCCAGTATCAGATTATTGCATACTAGCCCTGCCAGCACAACATACTTGGGATGGTATAGGTAATAAGACATTAGGAGCAATTTCAGATAATGACAGTAAAGGAAAAAAGGAAGGTTGAAGTTACAGGTGGAAAAAGGAAGCTTGTCAGTAAAGAAAAATGAAGAAATGACATCTTTGTTAAGTCTTTTGTGTTGCGCCAGTAAATGATGAAACAGATGATATAAAAACTTTGTGGTAGTTGAAAAAATTTTGGTTGTATTTTGGTAGTATTATGTATTGGATTTGTTTAGGAACCGTTTGGTAAAAGTGTTTCGTAATAAAACTATGACATTCATACCCATTACAACTGTTTGTTTCAAGATTTAAGAATCAAACTATGACTCTACACCCATAGATCCATACCACATAAAATATGTGACTTTTCTCCATTCCTGTGGGACCATTTGCTTTTTCTTATCACACACCATACCACATATTTTAAAAAATCATATGGGCCCACCAAATTAATGCAAATTGCAAGCTTTGTACGTTGAATGAAGATAAAAATGGGGCCTACCAAATGATGATACCTTTATTTGAACTTTTGTAACAAACATCAACAATCACAATAATATATTTTGATTCCAATCAAACCTTTTATCAAATACATACCAATTGTGATTCCGAATAGCAAACCAAACGCACCCTTAATGGATTTGGATGGCAGTTAATGGTCATATGGTGTCCTAGGTTGTTTACCAATTTTGAAAAATGTATATCAACATATCAGATATTATAGTATCCAAATAATTACACAGCATAAACAAGCCAGGCTCAGAAGGCAATAATGCAGATTGCAGACCATAACAGAAATAAAGACACACCAATTGTCTTAGTCACCATTGTATAACAAACATAACAGACATAATGAAATAGCAATTGTCTTAATCTAAAACTTACAAACAATAATAAAACTTAAAGAAATTGTTTATCTCACTCATACATAAAGCCTTTCAAATTGCGGCTTGTTTGGAAGCCTTTCTGGTACTCTTTCTCCTCTGACTACCAACCTCTTGGGTTGATTGTGAATCCATTGGTTGACTTGGTCATGCATCAGTTTCAGTTGCTTCAGTGTCTGCAACACCCTCAGATCTCGCCTTCTTTTTGCCTTTCCCCTTTACATTATTCTTTCTTGGACCTGTACATGCTCTTTTGTTGTGACCGTTTGTACCACATTGACTACAAGTGACAGTCTTTCCCTTTTTTAAAAGCTTCCCACCCTTGACCATTTCCTTAAACGCATTCCCAGCCGTCTCATCTTTGGCCACTCTCCTCTTCTTCCTTGGTCTGCCAACGGGAGTATCATGGTGTGGGGGCAATAAGATACTAGGGATGGTGCACTTGGGCCAAAATTTATTGTTAGCAACACATTCAATCTTATGGATGTACATCTCCTTCCATGTTCTTAGCCAATATGCTTGATGTACCCAATCCTTAGGTATACCTACCTCCCTACCATCACTTGCTATGCTATACATTGCTGCCATAGCATGTTTGCATGGAATACCGGTTAGCTCCCATCTCCTACATGTGCATGTCCTTAACCTCATATTCACTACACATTGGTCATTCCATGGTCCCTTACACTGGTAACTGTCAGCCACATTCCAAATAACTGAATATTTATTAGCTTCTCGCTTACTAACTTCATAAATGGATGTTGCAGTTGGGGTTTAGGGACCATCAGATTTTTCTATGACCTTTTGCACATTCACTATCCTCTTCGTCAAATACTCCCTAATGTATTCCAAACATCCTATTATTGGTTTATCTCTACCGTCTACTAACTTACTGTTGAGTGACTCATAAAGGTTGTTGACAAGAATTTCACAATTTACTCTGCCTGTTTTTTTTATTAATGATTAAGGATAAGTTAATGTGTACTATATACACACTTAAAGTACAAATATGAAAAATGATATACCTGAAAAAAAAGCCCTTGACCATGAGGTTGGTGGTATCTTTAGTAACCACTCATGAGCTTTAGGGTCGAAGTACTTCAGATCCTCCATTCCTTGTTAAAACTGAGGCACAGTGGTTGTTGTTGCACACTTCCACAGATAATCCTTGTGAAGCCTTCCTTTGAAAATCTGCTTCATGTTCTCATGGATGTGTCTAACACAAAATCTGTGTTCAGCAGAAGAAAAAAAGCTCTTGAATGGCTGGTAGAATACCCTGTTACAAGTAAGACATAGTGGATTAAAACATTGCTTATGTGTAATGAATTCTTTTGTAATTAGTGTTAATGGAATTTATTATAACTTTTGTCAATCTAAAATGAAAGTGTAGTTGTAGTTTGGTTGTAAATCAAGGTCATCACCTAGATATTTTAGGAACCATAACCAAGAACTCTTTCATTTTGCCTCAACAATAGCATATGCAAGAGGGTAAATACCATTGTTACCATCAATACCAACAGCCGTCAAAATTTGCCCTGTATATGGTGCTTTTATGAAAGCATCATCAAACTCCAGTATCTCTCTTCTTGTAGCTTTATACCCAGCTTTAAGTGCACCAATACACACATAAATTCTTTTGAATACCCTAAAATTAAGAGTCAGATCTGTGTTGGTTTCCACTTGGATCTTGACTGTTGTGTCTGGGTTTTTCGCTTTGAGCTCCATAACATAATCTCTAAGGAGGGCATACTGCTGTTTGTGATCACCTGTCATCTTCTCCTCAGCAATTTCCTTTGCCCTGAAAGCTTTATTGAATGATACGTTTATTTGTAACCTCTGTATTAATTCAAACTGTAATGCTTTAATTGAGATTTTGGGATTGTTATTAAGAATCTGGATGACATAAGTTGACAGAAACCTAGTTGTAGCAGTAGAAATCTCTTGTTTGAATACATTTATGAGCATCCGTCAATATTTTAACCAACCAACACTGCTCATTCCCCCACTTTGAGACGAGTAGGTCCCATGGGCAAGGGGGTTTATGATTCTTTATTTTATATCCTTTAGCACTAACACCCTTGCTTTTCATGTCCTCATGGTTTTTAGTTTTCTAAAATTGGCCCCATGACTTTGAGATTGATAGCAAACCCTCTTCTCTGCCATGTGTTGGATTGAAAAAAGTTGCACCAAGCACAGTGCCATAGCATTTAGCTTTCACCCTATTCTTATCACACTTGAGAACCCCAATAGCTCTCCTTGACTGCAATGCATGAATCCTCACCTTTTCAGTCACTTCCTTTCTTGTAACAAACTCCTCTCCCACCTTAAATGCACCTTCTTTTATTTTAGACTTAACCTTATAATTCTTTCTCAATAGCTGCAACCTTCTCTTTCTTTGACCTATACCCTGTTCAGTATCTGCTTCATCAGCACTATCAAGCTCATCCATGTCAACTACAGGTGCAAGTACAGGTTCAACAGACTATTTCAGAGAAAGTTTGGAAGCAGCTTGTCTCCTACTCTCTTGAATGTTAGAATCCAGCTGAAATGAGAAACCACACATGTCAACTTCTAGTTCAGGTGTTGGCATGTCACCGGCATCATGATAAAAATCACTACCACCCCCTTCTGGTTCTGTTTCTCTCCTCTGTACGCATGCGTCTTCAATATCAGGTTCTTCCCTTTCTACAACTTCCTCATCAACGTCTTCAACAGTATTTCAAAAAATCATACTCCCATTTTCTGTATATAAGTCATCAATCATTTCTGCAATAGCTTTTGGCCTTTCATCAAAGCATGTATCCTGATCCAAATTCACTTCACTATCTTGCTGGAACAAGTCGTCATCAAAATATGTCTCAGCTTGTTTACACTTCGAAGGCATAAAACCACCCATAGGGTCACAATCACTGTCTGCCATCAAATTTAAGTAACTGAATGCATGGGATGAGGGTACCTCATTTTCACAATGCAGGAACCCTACATTAGCATAATTAACAGTACTTTCAACCAATTGACAAACATTAGTGGTTGAAGCTTGCGTTGGTGCCATTTCATGATTATACCACTCTAACAACAACAATTTATCTTTGTTTTTCTTAATAGGTGCACTGACCACATTATCCTCAACAATCTCTTCAATCACTAGACCCTTTGAGGACTGACAACCCCTAACCAACAACATATGTTTTTCTACCAAAGATGCATTAGTCTCTACATAAACATCTATTTCCTTATTCTTATGGACAAAATTTAACAATGTCCTCACATCCTGATCAGACATCAATGGAACTAATCTATCATCTAAACACAGTCCTGGGACCCTAAAATGGGTAAACAACAACTGTTTATTATCACCCAAACCCAGTTCAGCTAACATTTTGACCATCTCGCGCATGGAGAAATTTTCATACTCAATTAGGTCGACATGATCAACAATATCAAACTTGTATACACTGCCAGGTGGATTAGAAAACTCGCCAGTGTGGTAGATTTGTATAGTGAAGATGTTTGGGTACAAATCTGGGAATAATAATCAACGAAACAAAAAACCCAAAATCAAAAAATAGCCACAACATTATCATGAATCTAGGTAACATGCTTTACTTTTCAGATATACATTGCGTGGTCATTCGAAAAAAAAGTACACCCAAAAAAATTGTACCGTATATTGTAGCAATATCCGGAATCAGTGAACTTCGAGCTCTAATTTACAATTTGCCCATGTTGGATCTACTGTTAATTGAGGTGATTTGGACAATATAAAAGTTGGAAGCAAGGGTTCGATCGAATAGGTGTGTAGGTGTGTTAAGAGGTAACACATGAAAAAAAAAAAAAAAAAAAAAAAAAAAAAAAAAAAAAAAAAAAAACTTTGTTGCAAAAAATGTCCCTCAACACAAAGGTAGGTGCACCAGTGGGGTCGTCAGGTGGATTTAGTGGCGGGAAAAGTGAAGTGACGACAATACCCTCACGTGCATCGCACGTGATGACTAACTAACGGATTTTTAGTAACGAGCGTTAGCCAAAATCGGGTTTTTGCAGCTAAAATAACGGTTCAAGGAGATAACTCGCAAAAAACCGAAACGTTGGGGACATTTCTCTCAATTTTTTAAAAATGAGGACATTTCTTGCAAAAATCGCAAAGTTTAGAAACATTTTTTGCAGTTGACTCTTTTAACTTGTTTGTGTATAGAGCATTAATACATGAATTTTGATAACGTGTGACACATGTTAAAGATGTACTACATAAGTTTATATATTTGAACTTAAAAATTTCCTTGATTTACTTTACGATTGAATAATTAATATACTTAAAATTTTCTTATGAATGTATATACATGTGTCGTTAGTGAAACTCTTATCACAAAGCTTTAATATAAAAGATTAATTATATTTATAGCAAAGTAAATTTAGAGGTTAGAAAAACTCTCAACCTAGTTCATATATTATTTTTGAGAAATAATTCATTCTTACTTATTATTCCTACATATCTTGCTACTTACAGGATCTTAACATGTGAAAAAACTGACGGTTCAGATGAAAAAAGATAATGAGTAGAAAACACTTGTAATATTTTTATGTTGGTAGGACGATGAGTAAGAATAAAATGTACAAAGATATAGCAATGCTCAACTTTTTAACACAACTGAGCTAACGTTCCAAAATTTTGCAGCATTAACCATGTTGTAGGCTACTTCCATTCAAAAATTTAGTATTTTACATCTAAATATTCTACAATACAACGCAAATTAGCTTGTTTTCATATATACATAAACTTAGATTACCTCCTTTACAACTTGTAAAATGTGCAATTCATATAATATTCAGACATATTTATTTATATACTGTAATAACAATCACCGATACTATTTTAACTTCAATTCACCGTAGATGAACACTAACCGAGTTGGTAAAATGTCATAAACACACATAAGTTTATAATAAATAGAAGGGTTAATTCTGAGACTAGTCCGGTCGCTCAAAGTGGCGGGCTTTTTTAGACTCACTTTAGTGGTTTTTTTGAAATATACCGAGCGACTTGCGACTTTTTAAGTTTTAATATGAATGCAACATGTGGCACCCAAAAAAGTCGCGCCCAATCATTGTTGTGGTACTTTTGTAAGGGCCAATTATGTGTAATTTTTGAGCGAAATATATCCAGCGACTTCTTCATACTTTGAGCGACCTTTTATTTTGTCATTTTCTACAAAAAAAGTCAAACTTCAAAAAATATTATTTTATTCTCTTTGCCCCTTCCCAATGTTGAGCAACCTAAGCGACTTATGGCTTGGTACGTTGAACGACTTTCTTTACTTTTCACATGTCAACTACAGGTGCAAGTACAGGTTCAACAGACTATTTCAGAGAAAGTTTGGAAGCAGCTTGTCTCCTACTCTCTTGAATGTTAGAATCCAGCTGAAATGAGAAACCACACATGTCAACTTCTAGTTCAGGTGTTGGCATGTCACCAGCATCATGATCAAAATCACTACCACCCCCTTCTGGTTCTGTTTCTCTCCTCTGTACGCATGCGTCTTCAATATCAGGTTCTTCCCTTTCTACAACTTCCTCATCAACGTCTTCAACAGTATTTCAAAAAATCATACTCCCATTTTCTGTATATAAGTCATCAATCATTTCTGCAATAGCTTTTGGCCTTTCATCAAAGCATGTATCCTGATCCAAATTCACTTCACTATCTTGCTGGAACAAGTCGTCATCAAAATATGTCTCAGCTTGTTTACACTTCGAAGGCATAAAACCACCCATAGGGTCACAATCACTGTCTGCCATCAAATTTAAGTAACTGAATGCATGGGATGAGGGTACCTCATTTTCACAATGCAGGAACCCTACATTAGCATAATTAACAGTACTTTCAACCAATTGACAAACATTAGTGGTTGAAGCTTGCGTTGGTGCCATTTCATGATTATACCACTCTAACAACAACAATTTATCTTTGTTTTTCTTAATAGGTGCACTGACCACATTATCCTCAACAATCTCTTCAATCACTAGACCCTTTGAGGACTGACAACCCCTAACCAACAACATATGTTTTTCTACCAAAGATGCATTAGTCTCTACATAAACATCTATTTCCTTATTCTTATGGACAAAATTTAACAATGTCCTCACATCCTGATCAGACATCAATGGAACTAATCTATCATCAAAACACATTCCTGGGACCCTAAAATGGGTAAACAACAACTGTTTATTATCACCCAAACCCAGTTCAGCTAACATTTTGACCATCTCGCGCATGGAGAAATTTTCATACTCAATTAGGTCAACATGATCAACAATATCAAACTTGTATACACTGCCAGGTGGATCAGAAAACTCGCCAGTGTGGTGGATTTGTATAGTGAAGATGTTTGGGTACAAATTTGGGAAGAAAAATCAACGAAATAAAAAACCCAAAATCAAAAAATAGCCACAACATTATCATGAATCTAGGTAACATGCTTTACTTTTCAGATATACATTGCGTGGTCATTCGGAAAAAAAGTACACCCAAAAAAATTGTACCGTATATTGTAGCAATATTCGGAATTAGTGAACTTCGAGCTCTAATTTACAATTTGCCCATGTTGGATCTACTGTTAATTGAGGTGATTTGGACAATATAAAAGTTGGAAGCAAGGGTTCGATCGAATAGGTGTGTAGGTGTGTTAAGAGGTAACACATGAAAAAAAAAAAAAAAAAAAAAAAAAAAAAAAAAAAAAAAAAAAAACCTTTGTTGCAAAAAATGTCCCTCAACAAAAATGTAGGTGCACTAGTGGGGTCGTCAGGTGGATTTAGTGGCGGGAAAAGTGAAGTGACGACAATACCCTCACGTGCATCGCATGTGATGACTAACTAACGGATTTTTAGTAAGGAGCGTTAGCCAAAATCGGGTTTTTGCAGCTAAAATAACGGTTCAAGGACATAACTCGCAAAAAACCGAAACGTTGGGGACATTTCTGGCAATTTTTTAAAAATGAGGACATTTCTTGCAAAAATCGCAAAGTTTAAAAACATTTTTTGCAGTTGACTCTTTTAACTAGTTTGTGTATAGAGCATTAATACATGAATTTTGATAATGTGTGACACATGTTAAAGATGTACTACATAAGTTTATATATTTGAACTTAAAAATTTCCTTGATTTACTTTACGATTGAATAATTAATATACTTAAAATTTTCTTATGAATGTATATACATGTGTCGTTAGTGAAACTCTTATCACAAAGCCTTAATATAAAAGATTAATTATATTTATAGCAAAGTAAATTTAGAGGTTAGAAAAACTCTCAACCTAGTTCATATATTATTTTTGAGAAATAATTCATTCTTACTTATTATTCATACATATCTTTCTACTTACAGGATCTTAACATGTGAAAAAACTGACGGTTCTGATGAAAAAAAATAATGAGTAGAAAACACTTGTAATATTTTTATGTTGGTAGGAGGATGAGTAAGAATAAAATGTACAAAGATATAGCAATGCTCAACTTTTTAACACAACTGAGCTAACGTTCCAAAATTTTGCAGCATTAACCATGTTGTAGGCTACTTCCATTCAAAAATTTAGTATTTTACATCTAAATATTCTACAATACAACGCAAATTAGCTTGTTTTCATATATGCATAAACTTAGATTACCTCCTTTACAACTTGTAAAATGTGCAATTCATATAATATTCAGACATATTTATTTATATAATAACAATCACCGATACTATTTTAACTTCAATTCACCGTAGATGAACACTAACCGAGTTGGTAAAATGTCATAAACACACATAAGTTTATAATAAATAGAAGGGTTAATTCTGAGACTAGTCCGGTCGCTCAAAGTGGCGGGCTTTTTTAGACTCACTTTAGTGGTTTTTTTGAAATATACCGAGCGACTTGCGACTTTTTAAGTTTTAATATGAAGGCAACATGTGGCACCAAAAAAAATCGCGCCCAATCATTGTTGTGGTACTTTTGTAAGGGCCAATTATGTGTAATTTTTGAGCGAAATATATCCAGCGACTTCTTCAAACTTTGAGCGACCTTTTATTTTGTCATTTTCTACAAAAAAAGTCAAACTTCGAAAAATATTATTTTATTCTCTTTGCCCCTTCACAATGTTGAGCAACCTATGCAACTTACACTACTAGTAAAAGGGCCTTTAATGACACGCTTTTTATGACACACACAATATAATGACACGCAAAATTTTAAGTCATAAAAAAACTGTCATAAATTGTAAAATCTGAAGGCTAGACGACATGCATTTTTGTGTGTCATAAAATTCGTGTCATATCTCAAATTTTTTAAAAAACACGGACCACAAAAGCTTGAAAACTTTCAAATCCCCTTTTATTTGTCTCCCGCTCACAAAAGCTCGAAAACTTTCAAATCCCCTTTTATTTGTCAAGACCATTTACCACACCATTTTCACACACACACACTAGACGCTTTCTTCATGCTTAACAATATCAATGGCGGAAAACGGAATTGGGTCTGCTGGTGTTGTCAGGCGTCAGGCAGTACCAACTAAACGAATAAGTGTCAAGTTGGATATATTTTCAGACCATTATTCCTAAACGTATTTTTTATTAGTTCTGGTGATTTATAATGATTTTGTGTGATTAGGTGAGGTGGAGGTACCGGCGTTTACGCAGGCGATAGAGGCGCACCAGAGGAAGATTACTGATGCTATTATAACTCATGCTATGGAGATTTGTGCTAATAAGAATGTTAGTGTTTATTTATCTCTTGATTGTGATTTTAGTATGTGATCTGTTGTGTAAGTCCAGTGATATGGTTGTTTGAAGATGTATTGTTGGTTATAGATGTGAATTAGGTGTTAGTTGTGGAGATAGATGATATTATAGAATAGGTTCGTGCTAAAGGGCTTGTCGCCTGTCTCGTGGCATCCGTGAGATAGCGTGAGAAGCTCCCCAACCTGGTGGTAATGCACCTGATGTCCTAATAGAATAGTTACTCCGTATTGTATAGTAATGTTCTATGAAGACCAGTGCTGATCAGAATCTTAGGTTTTTATACTTGTTCTAGTAAATCGTGATTTTAACATGTGATTTGTGGTATAAGTAATAAGATGGCTGTGTGATGAGGTTTGTTTAAAATCTATTTTTGACTGCAGATGGTAGTATAGGCCCAAACTGTGACAAAATGGGCAGGAATAAGTAACTTTTTTTGTTGCTAATGCTGTCTGAAATTGTGTTGTAAGGCTCTTTGAGGATACTTAATTAACGGTGGATATATATACACTAGTTAAGCAAAATTGGAATATGACAGGTAGCTTATTTTTGCTGCTGACTTGTATGAATTATCATTTATATTCTATACAACGACAGTGAAAACTGATAAGAGAAGTTCCCAATATGAGGAGTAGAGTGAGAATGTGATAATCTTTCTGATAAAGAGTGCGTGCGTCTTCATGACGCTAACCTTATAGAAGTTTGTCATGAATCATGTGAAGCGCTTGCTACTCTGCACATGAGAGAACTAGAATGGTGAAACTAGATTTGACTTTGTAGATATGTCATGTGAAGGTCTATTATTGTGAGTTGCATTGGTGCACATAAACTAGTCATTCGTTGTGGATTCAAGTCTAACAGGTATACACGACTATTATCTTCATTTAGACATTAGCTTATTCAGGGCTTATTTTAATTTGAAATATGCTTTTATCATCTTAATTAAGTTGGTTAATCACTAATAAGTCAGAGTCTTAATTTATTTTGGTCATTTCTAGTTTCAATCTCAACTCAGTCAACTTTAAGGACTGTTTGGTTTAATAGTCAAACAGGTCAAAAGTGACCTACACTGTTCATTTGCCATTAAGTTAATTTTGATTGAGCTTATAACAGCTTGTATAAGCTGTTTTCATTATCATATTGGTTGTTTTGAAGTGTTTGACAGGTTGGAGTTGGGTAGTGCAGACACAAGAAGCTAGACTGTCAGTACAATCTTCTGATAAGCTGAGCTTATCTTGGACTCCATTTTGGCATTTCTCAGGTTCCTTATAGCCTATTTTCAGTTTGCACTTAATCCCTATATGTCTTGTTTAAGTAATCACTCATATCAGTACCAATTGGTTAGTGCAGACTGCTTCAGGTTTTACTAGCTTTGCTCAGCTGATTTTCTGCTTATATCTTTAAGTTGATTCTCTGTAATTTGTTTTTCTTAATAGCTCATAGTAGTAGCTAGAGGGTTCTGAGCTTAGTAAGAATCTTGGAGCTTATTTAAGTGCCTTATTTTGGTCTGCAAAAGACCTCAGTGAACCATAGTCTGCCCTGCACCACACCTTAGTGGTCTGATTTAGCTAGTTATCATTAATTTGTTTTTCCCCAGTTTCATCAGTTTTGTGTGATTTTTAGTTTCTTAGATAATAGTAGTTATAAGCTGTAATTTGGTACTTAGTAAGTTGACCAGCTTATCTAGCCTTCCTTATTTTTATTTGGATTTTAGGATTTAATCTAAGCAGTTTTCTCAGGCCTTGAACAGACATGTTTTTGCCCTGCCCCTAGTTAGACAGCAGACTGATTGAACAATTGGCATGTCTGCAGTATTCTATTGACGTGTAACGTATTTTGAATTTGTCTATCTTTTCTCTTTTTTAGATGTGGTTAAAGGGAATGGGAGACTTATTCCTCATCAAGCGGTTAAATCGTGGGTCGAGCAATACGAAAAGGAGCCAAAACCAGCAATGGTTGAACTACTGCTTCAAGAGAGCTGCACGGATAACTCGGGTAGTCTTGTTGTATACTCAGTGGTCGATGTGGAAGCTGTCAAACTAACTTGTTAATTGCTATCGATATGTAATTTTTGTCGTTAATTAACTTGTGACTTATCGTGAATTAGTACTTGAATTAACCTCATTGTTTTGATATATATATATGAAATGCGTTATTTTGATATTTGTGTTTTTAATTTTGTATTATCAGGTTTTTAATTTTCATTTAATAGAAAATTAGGAACTGAAAAAAATTAATTTTTTTTTTAAAAAAAATTAGGTTATGACACGCAAAAAGGAGAGTCATAAAACGTGGGTCATAAGTGCGCGTCATAGAGGGATGACGCACAAATGCGAGTCATGAAGCTTTATAACTGGTCCATCCTTGACTCGTATTTGCGCGTCATAAGACCTCTTCTTGACTCGCATTTGGAGTCAAGGATAGCCCTTTTTCTAGTAGTGTTATGGCTTGGTACGTTGAACGACTTTCTTTACTTTTCACATTTTTGTACTTGCGTCAGTACTTTTGTAAAAAGTATTACTTTTTAAATACTTTTTAAAATACTTTATAAACACTTTTTAATTTCAAATTCTTGAGCGACATGATAAAATATTTGGGCGACTTTCTTATTCTTTAAGCGACTTTTTCTACTTTACCCATTTGGGCGCCCTTTGTTTTTCACACTTTTTATCACAAAAACACAAAAAAAATGGCTATACCCTCACAAACCAATACCCATCTTCTCCGAGTGCAATCTTGTAACCTGAAAAGAACCCTAATAATGTTTCATATTAAGGTATGTATACTCTTATTGTCACTATTCTACTATAAATTTTGTAAATTATATTTGTATTTGTACATTAAAAATGCTTAATATTGTTATATATGATATGTTTGTATCTTTTTTTGTCTCTAATGTTGTTCTTTATGTTTTTAGTTTAAATTTAATTAATGTTTCTGGTTTGCTGCATAAAATAATAAATGGCGGTTTTGTGTGATGTGCTTAAATATTAATGTTTTGTTTCATATGCTATTCATGTTTGTTTAGCATGAAAGTGTTTTTCTGATTTTCAATTTTTTAACCATGAATTTTTTTTAGAGCTTAGTTTAGTTTAGCTTTAAATTACATAGTTTAGTTTGTAACCATATCGTGTTTCATCGGTTCCATAAGATTACTCAAACTTTGACTCTTTAAGATAGAGCGATTTTGGTTGGAATTATGATGCTAAATAGATTATTCAATGTGTGTGTGAAATAGAGAGACTGAAATGTATGTGAATTGTTACTACTAAATGAAGTTACATGTGATAGTTATTACAAAAATGTGCTATGCTCTCAATGTATCATTAAACTCTACAAGACATTGATTGTCAAGTATCTTTATCTTTTGGGGAGTAGCAGCCTTCTGTATACTTTGGTTTGTTGCTGTATTAGTGTTTTGGATAACATTAGAAGTGGTGTTTGATTAGCTTTTGTTTTTGTTCTTGTAGGAATATGAAGCCAAAGTCATCATTAAAAGTAAACCGAATTACTTTTCTTTAATAAAATCCAAATTGGATCAAAAACGAAGGAAGTTGTTTCGGGGTACTTGTTTTGGTAAATGGTTGGACCTTTCTTATTTTGACCACGAACCACATATGATAGATTGTATCTTACAAAAACAATGTTCTCCGAGTAATGCCCATTATGATATGCCCATTGTATATTATGTGGAAGAACGTCCCCTATATTTTGGTCGTCCAGAATTTTCTCTTATCACTGGTTTTCGTTTTGGAAATGTAAGTTTTAGCTCATATAAGTCAGGACACCTCAATTTTAGGTCAAGGGTTTTCCCACGCCGTGTAGGTCAAAAAGTCACCAACTTAGATATTCTTGTTCTAATTGAAGATGAAAAGGCATTTGGTATTATATGCGACGAAGATGCAGTACGTCTTTGTCTATTGTTAGCATTGGAGGTTATCTTTATGGGCAGATTATTGGTTCAAGAAGTTGATGATACACTCTTTCGATTGATTGAAAACCTTGATGACTGAGATGCCTTTCCATGGGGGGAGCATATTTGGAGACATTTGAATGATCAAATTTTAGATGTGGCGGATAAACACAAGTGGGATTTCCTTCAAGGTACTAACAAAGACAGCAAGTTTTTTCTAACATATACGCTTTCGGGCTTTGTTTGGTCTTTCAAGGTTAGTATTTTTTGTATCAATATAGACAGTGTATGTTACTTATGTTATTTTTTTTCACTGAACTTGAAGCATTTGTTAACATTTTATAGATATGGATACTTGAGTCATTTGAAAGAAGCATTCTTTGGTGGAATAAAGTGCCAAAATGATACCAAAGAGGAGTATCGTGGTCAAAGAATGCAACATTTAAAAGATCAGATTATAAGTTTCTTTTTGGAAAGGTAAAACTCTTTATCAAATTTGTCGTATTAATGCAATCTATTATTATAATTTTTTTTTTAAAAAAAAATTTGTAAGGAATCGAATGTTGTTCAAGATCTTAGACCGACATTCGCTGAGAGGAGATCTGATTGGTATATACAGTTTATGGAATTTTTCCATCATTACTTACCTAGAACTCCTCCACCCAAAACCACACATCTTTACGATGTGTATTTGAAGAATCTGGCTGCAGCTCGCAAACGTGGAAAGATAGAACGGAAACATTTACCTATTGTATGTAAGAGTGAGAGCATTATAATAGAGATCAACATAATTCAGGATGGTGTTATTACAGAGTTGAATGCCCGCTTGTTCAAACTCGAGGCAATTATTCAGGTTCTTGCTCGAGAAAGAAATGGGGTAATATATCATGTTCACTTGTTTACTTACATTGACATCCTTTTTTCTTATTGATTTTGTTTTATAACCACTATTGTTCATTCGCAGGAGAAATTGGATTTTGATGATGATCTTCGGAATCTCAGTGCAGAGTTTTGTAACGAGCTTAATCATGATTTTCTTGAGTTGTTCTAGTCAAGTATGGATACCAGTGGATCAGCGCGTGTAGATGTGGATGACAATGACAATGTTGCAAAGGTAAATTACAGATTGAATGTATATGTAAACTCTTACCGTACCATAAGATATTATAACAATTGTAAACTAATTTAACTTTCATAGGAATTTATTATTCAAGAAGAATTAAGATTGCGACGTGAAGAATTAGAAAAGGCGCGGTTAAAGAGCAGAAGTTGAGGCAAGAGGATAAGAGGTCGAGGATAGAAGAGGATAAGAGGATAAGGATGGAAGAGGATAATAGGTTGTTGGATGAAAAGGATCGAAAGAAAAGGGCAGAAGCGCTTAAGAATTCTAATCACTGGAAAATTCTAGAGCACGCATAGCACCTACAAAGAGGAGTGAATGTTCTGCTGAAGCTAATCCGTATTATTGGACTAAAGCATATGCGGAAAAGAAAGCACAATGCTTTGGCTTACTAGATCCAGATATGATGGAAGAGCTTAAGAATGTTAAGCCTTGGGTTGAGGTATGAAAACTACTTCTTTGATTGTTTAAAAGATATCTTATTGTTGATTTATGATCATAAGCGTAATTATGTCATATACTAGGATCTGAAACGCTGTAACAATGTTGTGAACAAGGTTTATTTCACAGATGAATATGACCAATATCTTCGTCAAATTGGTTCGCTTAATTGTAAGTTCCCATGGTGTGAAGATGTGACTGTGGATAGAAGGTTCTGGGAAAGTTTAGTTTGCTTAGACTCGACTAGGAAAGGTTGGCTAATGGATGAGGCAAGTACTTATACAACTGTAATTCACCCTATGTTATTGAATTAATTTCTTTTAAGGTTGATCACACTCATTTATGTTTCGCAATTTACAGCACATAGAGTTGTGGGTTAATTACATGTGGCATGTGAGACCCAATATGGCTGATTGGGTGATGGTTAGTGGCTACTTTGTTCAACTTCTACTTCAAAACTCGCTGCCTTTGTGGTATGCTAATGGGGAAAGGTACTATATTCCATGGTCCGATGTTAAGCAGGTAAGTCCTTTGATTTCCATCTAGGTAGCTTAATCCGCTTACTTGCTTGATTTGCTCCACAATTTGCTTGACTAGTTCCACATTTTTTCTTTGGCACACCTGTGTTGTAGGTTTTTATGCCTATTAATGAAACGGAATCTCATTGGTGTCTTGCACGTTTCGAGATAGAGACAGGAGTAGTTACATTTTACGATAGCGGTGAAACTTTTGTCAACGAATGGCGAGATTTTTATATCGTAGTATTTACAGGTTTGACTATATATCCACATGTATTATGTTGAAACATTATGTTGTTTTAACACTTTAACATTTTTCCACAGTTTCAACTACCTGAGGTCTTAAGTTAAGCGCAAGTATTTGAGAAGAAAGGCATAAATCCTTCAACTTACAACATTACCTTTTGTCACGCTGACAAAGTACCGAAGCAAGGCGGGATATTTGGTGATTGTGGTATTTGGGTATGTATTTTTTTATACCGCTTGGCTTATGGTATGTCGTTGGACGTTAAGGATCCTATTTAGGCTGCACTTGCATACCGTGAATAAATGGCTATGTTTTTTTAGACACCGAGTTTGCGTTTAGTCATGTATCAAGTATGTTGTAGTCTCTCAAAACAATTACTGACCATATGATCCCTTTAATGAGTTCAAACTTTTGTATGTGTACTCTTGTTCCATGTATCGAGTATGTTGTAGTCTATTTGATGTCTTTTGTTATATACTCGGACAACGTTACTTTATGTAGTTTTTGTAAATTGCAAATCAATAGGAGTAAATTTTTCTTGCTGTCTTACGCATTACCATAAGTTATGTAAAGTTTTATATGTTAATATGCTCCTAAACACCTAGTTAAAAAGATAAGCAAGAAGGCACACACCAACACAAGCATACACAAAAGAACCCATGCATGCTAGTTTCTATGTATTAACCTCCAGGTAATAGCACTAGATCTATTGTCCTATAGGTAAGAGAGATAAAAACACTAGATCTATTGTCCAACATGTAAGTATATGTACTACATAACCTAGAATCCCATGCATTTTATCTTGGGAACTATCAACTGATATCATAAAAATAGAAACAACCACCAAGTTTTCTTTGTATTTTCAGTTTTTACCAAAGGGATGGCATCTACCGATTCAGAATCAACAACCTGTGATGATATTGTGTTTCACCAATGGGTGTAAGTTTGTCTATTATTTTTTCTATTCTTTTTAAAGATTTATTGTTTGTCTAATAATATATGTTTGTTTTAATTCTTTCAATTGTTACATATGAACTCTCATAATGCTGATGAGCTCGTGTTTGAGGTACATCATGGTAGTGTTTTTATGTATCTTCCCTTAAGGTACGCTGCTGGAGAACTTATAGACTTGAAGTTATCTAGGTCAAGTAGTAACTTATTCTGAAATGTGTGACCTTTTGTTGAAAAACATAAAAGAGGATATATGGGCGTGGTTTTATTGTAAACCAAGGTGTAGCTTAGAAGAAGGTTTGACATGAACAAAATGTATGAATTGGCTGAGATTCATGGGCTCATTGAGGTCTATGTCAGTCAAATTCCGCAAGCAGAATTAGTTAACCACTATCATAAGAACTTTCCTTTTGATGACTCTGATGATGAGGTGACATCTAAAGTTAGAATTCACGAAAAAAAAAGATATTGAAAACATGTCGTTAGAAGAAATAATTGCCTGGCAACAAGTAGAACAAAATTCACCAGGTATCCTTAGGACACCTTATGTTAAGCCTTTTGTTGAAGCAAGTCTTTTTATAGGGAGGGGAGAGATGGAATATAATGATGACTTCTTAAGTTGCCCGACTTTTTTAAGGTCAGTTAATAGCCCGTATGTGCCAAAGGACTGTGAGTGTAGCTGTAGGTCTCTGACTTTTTAAGGTCTCTTGCGCCTGTGGGAGGGTCAACAGAAAGTGGTTTTGAATCTAGTCCTTTAAAGGTTAAGAGGCTTGTTAATGACTTTGATGATGTTCCTACAGTTGGAGGGTTTACTGTTATCCAAAATGTGTTAAAGGAAATTGGTTTCAAAGCTAGTCCTTTCAAAGGTAAGAATCTTTTGCCTGACTTTGAAGCTGTTGTAGATGATCACCTTCAGGATGTTGCGGCTGTGTCAACTGTGGGAGGGTCTGATTCCATCCCGTATGTGTCAACTGAGAAGAAAGTTTGTGAATCTAGTCCTTTAAATGGTAAGAGGCTTTTTAACGACCTTGATGAAGTTCCAACAGTTGGAGGGTCAACTGTTATCCAATATGTGTCAAAGGAAAGTCGTTTTCAAGCTAGAACTTTAAAAGTTAGGAAACTTTTTAATACTTTGAATCCGTTGGTAATGATGAGTCTGTTGATGTGCGTAATGATGTTGAGTATGAGGATGGTGGTAAGGATGCAGTTGCATGTCAGACTGTCGGAGGTACAATTGTCAACAATGTATCTAACAACAATGGTTCCCAATCTTGAAGCTCTAAAATTCAGTAACTTCTGCAAGTGTATGTGCACTTCCTTTCTGTTGTTATATTATGGTGGACGGTAACAATGTCTCTAATTAGTTTTTGTACTAGTTATGTTGGGAACATTTTCTCATAATATGTTAAGTTTTATGAACTATTTAAGTATTGTTGTAATAGGTTAAGTTGTATGAACTGTTTAAGTATTGTGACTTGTTGTCAGTTTGCAATGCTTTTGTTTAAATTTTCAATGTTGTAACAAAACGGATTGCAATACTATATATGTTTGACTCCGATCTTGAAAATCAAGCGTAAAAGCTATCACTTATTGATTCAGTTAACCAAATCAAACATTTCCTGTAGAAAAGACTGTTTGCCCTTTAGATAAGGGCTGATACCATATTTTACAAACCACATAAAAGGAAACATCCTAACATAACATACCTAAAAAATCTGCAAACTATAATCATTAACAATGTACTTCAAATAAATAATTGAAATCTGCATTTAAAGTTTCATAAATAAATATTACATGAAAATGAGACTTTCAAAATTCCCTCCTACTATTCCCAATTCACATCGATAATATGTAAACATGAATTAAAATCTGCATTAAACATAGAACTTTTGGTTTTCCAAAATCCTTTTTTATAGTCATTTCCATGAATCATAAATCAAAAAATCGTTTTTCTACAATCTTTAACCAAAAACCTGCATATCATCTTCATAAACCATGGCTGGAAGCAGCAAGAAAAGCAGAGAAGTTAGACAGATGGTTAACGACAAGGAACAACAATCAAAGTATGTACACTTTCAAACATGTAACCATAACATGAGATTTGTTGCAGCAAGTTCTATATGTAAATTAACTAATTTTTCTTCAATTTCAGGAAAAAATGTATTCAAGGAGAAGCTTCAAGCGTTAAAGAATCAAGTAAAGGTATGTATAAAACACTTATACATGTTTATTAACTGCTATGAATTTGTTCTCAATGCAATTATTTGTATAAGAAAGATGCAACCAGTATTTATGCTTCTTTGATGTGCAGAACAAAAGTTATTTATTTCCAAACTAAACAGTTTTAATTTTATATACATATTTTCAGCTTTATACATTGATGATCATCTATTATGTACGGGTAATGAACAAGATAAGGTTTTAAAAATTGAAAAACCATGCAAATGGGATGCTAATGCGTGGTACGAGTGGTGGATGTCTGCAAAAAAGAAAGTAGCAAACAAACAAGGTTTGCTTCAACTTGCTAAAGATGAAAAGGAACATGTTCCATCCAAGGCGTACGTTGGTTTAGATGAAGACGATCCGACTGATGTGGCCTTTTACAGTGACAAGGAAAGTTTTGATGGTCTGGATTACGAAGATGCATATTTAGCATTTGACTCGGAGAAATCTCCAAAATTACATTAGCTGTAAGGTTTAAATAAAAATCATACTGTTAAACTATTAAAATATAAAGCCATTGTTTTATGTAAATTAATTAAATATTTAATAAAACACAGACACTAACGGATTAATTTAGTACCTCATCCCCAAGCCATCCTCTTTTGTTACCTCTGCCATATCCCACCAATGCTAACCAAAATTGGCGGCGAACAACAATGTCAAATTTACCCCAAGGAAACGTATGCGCTGACTTTAAACCTTTTTTCAAAAGAATCTCCATACATTCTGGCTTAATTACCTTGTTAGTTACCTTCTTGTTGGTAAGGAAACCATCCGGACATGACAGATTCTGAAAAAAAAATTAAAAAGAAAACATAGTAATGCATCATCTAGTACCTTTAATTACCAGGGTATATCAACACGGTCTGTTTCGAAATAAAAACTAATATTTGTAAACTATCCGGATCCTATATGACCAATTGAGTTAAGTTGTGGTATACCTCTACCCAAGGTTCCAACTGAATTTCTACGCCAACGTTTCTGAAGACACGGGGGAAAGTAATTACTTCATTGAGTCTCTTGGACCGCCTTTTGGGCACTTGTGGAGTTGTAGTCGGTAGGTTCACATAGGGGTCCTTCAAAGACTTACCTACCTGTTTCGTCCTCTTTGGTTCAACATCTTCTTTCAACTGAGTAGTCTTCTGTTTGGTGACATTCGACTTACAACGTTTCTTTTTTTGTTCGCCATCATAGGGTGTTTGTAGAGCCTTACCCAAGTTCCTCTTCCTTTTAAGACGCGTGAAAATTTCCTGTACGCACAGTTCAGCATTGATATTAACATCGTTATTAACCTTTGATATTTAAAAAAAAATGTAGTCATATATTAAAGTACCTCAGAAACTTGAGTCAAAGGCTTATTGACTTGTCCTTCTTTCGCAACCTCCTGGCGAGTTTTTTTCAGATTTATGAAAAACGGCATTTCTTGCTTTCTTAGCATCCTGGTCGATTTTATCAAAAACCGCCTTGCTTACTGTCTCATTTGCATTATCAGATACCGTTTCTTTTAAATTTTGACCAATATAATCACATTTATTATCAGCCCTCGTCTCTTCCATATCTAACACAGCCTCCATTACTTCCTCACCAGCAGCAATGTTCTCTTCATTGTCCAACGGCGCATCTCCTAATTTCTCACAATCATTATCGTTCGTCTCACCAACATGCCCATCAGCCTTGTTCTCTTCAACATCCTTGTACTGATCAGCCCTCGTCTCTTCCATACCTAACGCACCCTTCCTTACTTTCTCACCATCAGTAATGTTCTCTTAATTATCCAACGATGCCTCTCCTAAGTTCTCACAATCATTATCATTGGTCTCACCAACATGCCCATCAGCCTTGTTCTCTTCAACATCCTTGTATTTATCAGCCTTCGTCTCTTCCATATCTAACACAGGCTCACTTACTTTCTTACCATCGTGACCATATGTATCAGTAACATGCCCATCCGACATGTTCTCTTCATTATCCAACACATGGTCGCTTACTTTCTCACCATCATGATCTTCTCTATCAGTAACATGCCTATTCTCAATGTTCTCCTCCATATCTAACACAATCTCGCTTAATTTCTCACCTTCATGATCATGATTATCAGTAACATGCACATCCGCAATGTTGTCTTCAATATCCAACACCGCATCTCCCACTTTCTCATAATTATTACCATATTTGTCACAAACATGCCCATCAGCCTTGCTCTCTACAACAGTAGACACCGACTCTCCTAATTCATTTGGACCTTTTGATTTTTCTTCTAAAGCCATTGATTGAGCAGCCGCTTCTATCTTATCAGCAGAATGACAATCCAGTTTCACTATAGCTAGAGAATGATCAGCCGCTTCTACCATATGAGCATCTTGATCATCATCCTTTGAACAGTGAACTAAATCATTGTAATCATCATCATACTGATGGCACCGTAAGTTTACATGAAAACACAAATATAATAAGAAAATGAATATAGCAAACAACTGTAAAGTGTGGATTTCTTATAAATTGTATACGTACATTAACAGCCGATTGAGAAAAATGGTCATTTAAATTAGGTAAATGGATATCACTGGGATTATCAACTTACATGTGATCAACTACCGGGAAATCTCCAATTGAAAGACATAAATTCTCAAGTTGTAACATGGAGGACGGATACGCGGCAGGGTCAAGATAATTAAGCTTCCCATGTTCGCCATTATCAGAGGCAGCAAATATTGATGTCTCACATGATACATCAGCCGTTGGGCTTATGGTTTGTAATTAACAACATATGAATAGGTGGGTTACAAACTAAAGATAAACAAATTTAAGATTACGGAGAATATTACCTTTTTATCATTACTGTTAAACAGCTTCCCATCTTCAGCGTCAACATGACTACGAATAGGGCTTTCATTCTCGATGGGGCTTGAAGTCTGAATTTGAAAATATACTAAAAAAGTATTAATACTAAAAGAATGATACCTAAAGGATTAAATAATATTAAAGGATATTACCATGGCATCTTTGGAAGCTAAATATTCATTGACAAATTGTTGTACCTCTGAATTGTCATGAATAGGACCTGAAGTCTGAAATTCAAAATATAATATGAATTTACTATCAAAAAAGAAATATACATATATGTGACAAATTCAAAATATCATTTTACATTTGCAACTTTGGAAACAAAGTGATCACCAACATATAACCTTACTTCAGATGTTTAATAAAATAGACAAAACAATTTTGAAGTATGGTCATAGACCCCAAGTGGTCCAAAACCTTCTAGTTATACACTATACACAATATGTATAGTATTAAAGTTAAGGATAGGGTCAACTACCTGCATTTATTAGGATTTTAATGCTTAAAAGGGTTTATAGTTGAGGCCATAATCTTATGTTTTGAAGTACATATACGCAAATGTCATACATAATTGTAACACCCCAACCCGAAAAGGGCCTAAGTGTAACATTATGGTGTCAATCAGAACATATAAACGCCAGCGGAAGACTTCTTATTAAAATACTAAGTAACGAATTACAGAGACTTCCAAAATATAATCCAAACAATAGTCTAAAAAGAAATACATATCCAAAGCATAATTATAATCTAACAATGGGGAAACTAATCATGGGTAGGTCCTATAGCTCCTACTCTCAACACTCATGCCCAACATCCCGCTTATAACCTGCCGCAGAGAAAAGAAAATGTGGTTGAGCTAACGCTCAGTGAACAGATATAAACAAATGAAAGGTAATAAGCGTATACGAAATGAATAAGCGAATAAATCCAAGAGAACCTGCTAAACAATATGTCAAACAGAATATGAAACATATGAAAGGGATCAAAGCATAATAATGAACATAAATTGGATATCAATATCAAAGGAAATGCCCAACAAATCATATAACAAATTGTACATGGAGTAGCTAGCTTAATGTACCAAATAGTGAAATGGGGTGTATTGTACACACTCAAGTCCATTCACAATATATATATCTAAACTAAACTAAGTACCTAGGATGCATCTATACGCTCCCTTCAAAACAGAGATACATATGCCAGTTCTAGAATAAACATACATATAATAAACACGGGCCAGGTGCGCTATATATACAGCTATATAAACAAATGGGAACGCTATGGACAAAAACTCACCTCCACAGATAGTGTCAATACCATTGGTGCATCAATGGCAAGGCCATGGACTCCCCATGACTGGCTACAAATATGGGCAACATAATAGGCAAAGAACATACAATATAATGATGAGGGACAATTATAAATTGTCCAACTAAGATAATAGCTATATGAAATGAATATAGCATGAAACGGATAATCAAACGAATAACTAAACAAATAAGGATCAAAGCAAAACAAATATCAGGAAACAATGAGTCATGAGAAATCCTTAAGGATGGAGTACAACCAGATTATGTAATTATGAAAATCATTTAAATGTTGTTTTCAAGAAAGTATTCTTTTAAAAGCCGTTTCCATAAGAGTCATTAAACCTTCATATGAAAAGTAGTGTTACCTCGTATTCATAGAAATCAATTTAAAAATAGTATTTCTCAAAACCATCATTCAGATATATATTCAAAATGTTTTTCATACAAGTCATAGTATCTAATGGATTACAAAATATTAAAGGATTCAAATACTGAAGTCACTGGAGATAACGAATGAATCATATCACACAAAACAACCAAGCGAATATCAAATGGATCGTAATCAGAATATTAAACATCAAGAAATCCAGTCATGAGATACCCTTACTGAGAAAGGGCGGAATATCTGTACCTTAAGGCAAATGCGAGGATCATAGATATATATATATATATATATATATATATATATATATATATATATATATATATATATATATATATATATATATATATAACCCTTACTTCAGATGTTTAATAAAATAGACAAAACAATTTTGAATTATGGTCATAGGCCTCAAGTAGTCCAAAACCTTCTAGTTATACACTATACACAATATGTATAGTATTAAAGTTAAGGATAGGGTCAACTACCTGCATTTATTAGGATTTTAATGATTAAAATGGTTTATAGTTGAGGCCCTAATCTTATGTTTTGAAGTACATATACGCAAATGTCATATATAGTTGTCTATATAGGTTAACCTATTTTAAATATAGTTGTCTGTTTAGGTATCAAGTACAGATTTATACAAATGACATATTTCTACCTGCATTTATTAGGATTTCTGCAAATGTACATGAATATTTTATGTCTTAAATTTTAAAGGGTTTTGGATCCAACAAAATTTTTTCAAAATTTACAATTTACCTCAACAGCAACGTCTGGTCTTTCAACAATGGCATCATCTGCAACGTCTGCTACTTGGTTTTGTATAAGATCCAGCTCTCTAAAATAATCATTACTACGTACAAACCATGGTTGCAACCTTTCTTCATTAGTTGGAACAAGTTCCAATACTGGATTCGAACGCTGGGTAACAAATTATTATAATGTCAAAAACAAATATAGAGAAGTCGTAACTTATTTGACAAATAACAAAAAATAATGGACATGCTTACCGGACCAAACAGTAGAGTATAATCACGTTTTCGGAATGTTTTACCCTTTGACCATGAAAGACCACGTGGGATCTTACTCGTGTTTTTGTTCCACCATGACTTGCTGTCGGGATAACTCTCAAGAATCCATATCTAACATGAAAAGAAAACAATACAACTAATGTTATTCTTAGTACACGAAAACACGACAAGAATTACAAAAAGTTTTATTCCAAAATCAAACCTTAAAAGCCCAAATAAAACCACGTAGATTATATGTGGCAATTTTACTTGGGGTTATGTCCTGCTTCTTCTTGTAATACGCTTCATAATGCCTAGGAACCGCATTTGCTAAATTGACGTAGAAACGTTTTCACAAGAACTCCCCCATGGATAGGCATTCTAAGCAGAAAAATCCTCAACCAGTTGCAAAAAATGATTAGGAACATTGTACAAAGGTCTATGACCAGTAAATATGATCTCAACCACTATCAACAGGCAAACTCTAACCGCATCCTCATTTGATAATGCATCAAATTGTTTATCGTTTTCCAAAATAGCTAAAAGCTCAGTACCTTTTACAGTAACCCTTCTCTAACACTTTTTTCTTCAGGAATGATTCGCAAACCAAACGGGCTATGATCAACTTCTACATGCTCAGGCAAAGGACCAAAAAGAAAACCAGTCATCAATAGAAACTCTCGACGACCAAATTGCAAAACATTATCCCCAATTCTGTAGGTAATGGGGGGCAATAATCAAGCAGTTTTGGGATATATACCTGTTGCTGTAAAACGAAGTTTAGCAATTGGTTATCATTTGCATGACAAGGGGGTATATCTAACCATGGACAAAAAACAGTTTCTCGGAACAGGCTAATTCGATCTTGATTTTTTCCCAACTTACCTTTAATCGTTTCTAGATAATGTACCTTGGAAAGAACAGTTATCTTTGCATCAAAGTATCTGCTTAGATTTTCCATGTAGGCCTTGACTAATTAATAATGGCAACGTCTAGGGTTTGAGTAGATTAACCCTTTAATTGAAATTGGAATACAGAATTTAAGGTTAGGGTTTAAACTTTGATTTTGATTTAGAGTAGGTCGAAAGGTAAATGAAAAGGAAAGAGACTGGGTATGTGTGTTTTGGGGTAGTTTGATCGTGTGTGTGTGTTATGGGTTAATGTGGGGGTGTTTTTTAAAAAAAGTCGCTTAAAGAGTAAGAAAGTCGCCCAAATATTTTATCACGTCGCTCAATAATTTGAAATTAAAAAGTGTTTATAAAGTATTTTAAAAAGTAACACTTTTTACAAAAATACTGATGCAAGTACAAAAAGGTGAAAAGTAAAAAAAGTTAACTCAAAGTACCAAGCCGTAAGTCGCTAAGATTGCAGGAAGAGGCAAATAGAATAAAATAATATTTTTTGAAGTTTGACTTTTTTAGTAGAAAATAACAAAATAGAAGGTCGCTCAAAGTATGAAAAAGTCGCTGAATATATTTCGCTCAAAAAGTACACATAGTTAGCCCTTACAAAAGTACCACAACAATGATTGGGTGCGACTGTTTTGGGTGCCACATGTCGCCTTCATATTAAAACTTGAAAAGTCGCAAGTCGTTCGATCTATTTCAAGAAAATCACTAAAATGAGTCTAAAAAAATCCGCCACTTTAAGCGACCGGGCTAGTCTCAAAATTAGCCCTACATACAAAGCAACACTTAAAGTTACTAAGTTTTATAGTTTAACCTCTCTATCCTCTTAACTTAAGTAATATACGGAGTAGCATTTAACACATCCACTTATTAAACTCTATACATTTACTCTTTGATTTATGCTTTAACATTCCTTTAATTTTAGTAATATAAGAAGTTAGCCCTCTAAACTCATTACGGTGTGTATTTTCACTCATTTACATCAATTTTCTTTTTGTTTATAATTGAAAAAACATATTGATATTAAAATTTTGGATAAATTTCATATATATCCACTAAAACATTTGCATATATGCCAAAAACATATTTAGCTTGTATTGTACATCATGCAATGAAAATTTGTATTTTAAAAAAAATACACAAATATTTAAGTTTTGATTTAAGATCAGACCAAACTTTTTTTATATACCAATGGATTAATATTCACCCTCCATCTTTATTTGATCTAATGGATGAGATTAATCTCAACAATTTAAAAAACACTTTCACCATTTTTTTTCCCAAATATTAATATCTTTCAAATCATTAATCGTTAAGCGGAAAAAAATATACCGTTACGACGAGCATTTAATTATCTTTCTATAGATAGGCACTTCGATATACTTTCGACAAAAAAAAAATCGTGTTTTTCACGTTTTCTTTTTTTTTTTTTTTTTTTTTTTTTTTTTCGTTACTGATATTTGCATGAAAAAATCATATGTGATTTAACACTAATATCACATGTGATATTATATATCATATGTTATTTAACACTAATATCACATGTGATATTACATATCATATGTGATTTAATACTAATATCACATATGATTTTTCATGCAAATTTCAATAATGAAAAAAAAAAAAAAGACGAAAAAACGATAAAAAAAGCACGTGAAAAAAACGAATTTTTTTTGTCGGAAGTATATCAAAGTGCCCGTCTATAGAAAGATAATTAAATATTCGTCATAGTGTAATTATTTTCGCTTAACGATTAAGGGTTTAAGATATATTTAAATTCTAAAAAATAAGTGAAATATTAAAATATTTTTAATCTTAACCATTTATTTCATTTTAAATGGATGGTATGGATGAGTCACTTGGTATGTAAGATAAGTTTAGTATGTAAAATATCTCTCCTCTTAAGTTTTAGTAAGTGTATATGTAATTCCCCTAAAATTTTATTTTCTACCTAAAAACTAAATTCTTTAGCCTTTCGGTGCAACGCGCAGGTTCTATCATCTTGTATAATAACAATCACCGAATATGGTATGCTATTTATAAAGGGAGGTGATTTGCACACTCTCATATTTGATTAGGACACTTTAAAATATGCATTAAATAGTTCTATTGTAAATATAAACTGCTTTAATTGTTTGTACATTAAGTGTCCCAATCAAATTTATAAGTGTGTCAATCATTTTCTATTTATAAATAGTGATTTTCAGGCTGTTAATTGAAATTATAATTTTCGGGTGCGTTTGGTATGCTGTCATGAATTACAATCGGTATCGGTTTCGGTATAAGATGGATCCCCCACCTATGATAGATTCATACCTCCCCTCTTGAACTCCTATGGAGTATGGACAATATCCATATTCCATTCCAATATAATGTGGGCCCCTCATCTTAACCAAACACTTAGGGTGCGTTTGGTTCATGCTTTTGGGTGGGTATCACCCAAAGAAAAAATGAAACCTTTGTTTGGTTGTAAATAGGGCCCACAATTTGGGAATGATGGAATGAAAATGTGATAGATTTCATTCTACCACAATGTGGTGGGTTTTCTTGATTCCACCCAATCAAAAAAAAAAATTTTTTTTTATAGAATTTTTCAACCACACATTATTTATTCTTTTTCTTATTTTATAATTTTTTCAACCACAAATTATATATAATAATATATTTTCTCTCTCCTACTTTTTTCTCAAATTTTTCCTACATCTTTCAAACTTTTCTCAAATCCAAATTCAATTTCAATCCCACTTGCGAACCAAACGCACCCTTAAAACCATTACCACTATGATTCTCTCGTTCTCATTGGGATACCAAACGCACACTTCATTCTTTATCTAATCTTGTTGAGAGTGAGATAGATTGTGGGTCCCAATACAAACACCAAGTAACAAACTTCCCCCTTCAAATTCCTTCTCCCATTTCTCATTCTCTAACAATTTTTCTCAACTCATTTTTCAAAAACACAAAATGCTAGTTGATCCTGAAATGTATGAAGGAAGTGCTTGCTATGATCCAACTCATCTCGAATCGCTTATCGACCATCAAGATGACAACAATATGTCCCAAGCACATATCCATAACTACCATCAAGCTCAAAATTTTAACTCACTTGATCAACAACAACAACAAGATTATCATATGATCAACATGGAAATGGAACACCAAAACCAAATCATGCAAGACCACCTTAATTGGTCCACTACTCATTCCCATGATCAAATACATATAGAAAACAATAATAGCATACCAAACATGCCTTTAATCACACCTAATCCAACTCCACCTGATCTTTTGAACTTGTTTCAATTACCAAGATGCTCGAACTCATCTATATCGTTTTCTAACCCTACCCATATGGACCAAACTTCGTATGATCCTTTGTTGCCTTTAAATTTACCTCCACAACCACCTTTTTTTCGCGAGTTGCTTCATTCGCTCCCTAACGGGTACAATTTAACGGGTGGTGGGTCGATTTTTGGAGAAATGGACATGGAAAGAGATCACCAATTGTATCATCATGAAGGTGATGGAATTTTGAAGTTTAGTGGTGCAGATATTAGTGGGATTGTTGGAAAAGGTAGAGATGTAAAGGATACTAAACATTTTGCTACTGAAAAACATAGGAGGCAACAATTGAATGATAAATTTGATGCTTTGAAGAATTTGGTTCCTAATCCTACCAAGGTATAATAGTTTTGTCTATCATAGATATTCTAGTATATGCAGGAAAAAAAACATGTTTGGAAAATTATAAAAGTACCCAAAATGGCAAAAATCAGAATGTTACTACTTTTTGTTTTTAGTTATAGTTTGTGATCTATGTGTCTTTTTAGTTATACCCAAAAGGGCTTTATTATGATTAATCTTCAAGATCTTATCATGACACATGAAACAATGTCATACTACTTTGATTTAAAAAAAAAAAAAAAAAAAAAAAAAAAAAAAAAAAAATGAAACATGTAAAACCAAAAGTCACTTGTTTTCTTGTTAGTTGTCTATTAAAAAAATTGATTTGATCATGAACCACTAAAGGCGGATCGAGCATCAGTGGTAGGAGATGCAATTGAGTACATAAACGAGCTCAAAAGAACCGTCGAGGAACTCACAATTCTTGTGGAGAGGAAAAGATGCAACAGAGGAAGGATGAAAAAGCACAAAACCGAAGATGACTCGACTCTAGATGTTGAAAGCATCAACACTAGGCCGAACGGTGGTGGTGATCATGACCAACAAGGTTATAATGGTAATTCCACTTCTACGTTGAGAAGTTCATGGCTTCAACGAAAATCAAAGAACACTGAGGTCGACGTTCGTATCATTGATGATGAAGTTACCATCAAATTTGTCCAACAAAAGAGAATCAATTGCTTGTTGTTTGTTTCCAAAGTTCTTGATGAACTTCAATTGGATCTTAACCATGTTGCTGGTGGACTAATTGGTGACTTCTATAGTTACCTATTCAACACCAAGGTACAAGTAACTCACTATCTTATTTCTTGTAATTGTTCGTCTTGGTTGTTCTTGCTGGTTTTCTAATATAATCGCCGTTTAAAAAAAAAAAACAAAACAAAAAAAACAAGTACTTAAACCACAGCTTACATTTTTTTTTTTTTTTTTTTGCATGCAGATTTGTGAAGGGTCATCAGTTTATGCAAGTGCTATAGCAAATAAGCTAATTGAGGTTGTGGACAGGCACTATGCAAGTATCCCAACACCTAGTGGCTACTAGGTAGGAAAATCCACAAGGTACAACTGAATATGCAGAACGTACAACATCTTATGCATGGTGTACAACCCACTTATAACTGCCACATGCATGTTCTTGCGCTGATTTTGTGAATGGTACACCATAGTATGTAATTGATCCAGTATATCTCAGTAACCACTGGCTAATTAGGTAAAAAAAATTGCACAAGGTACAATTGACTATGCATAAGGTACAACCCTCTAGGCGTTATGTACGTTTTCTTTTGAATGTACAACATTAAGGTACAACCCATACAACATTTATAAATTCAATTCTACACAACAACACTTTTACAACGTTAAATTCTTTTTTGTTCTTTCTTGTAGTTTAATTCGAGTGCAAACATTCTAAATCTTAAAGTTGCGTTTATCTAGAGAAAAAATTTCTTAGTTTTTTATTTTCAGATTTGTAAAAAAAAAGAAAAAGAGATCAATTTTTCATAAAACATAAAAAACGCATTCATATGATATTATTTTCTATTCTCCGGGTTACAAGGGAAACAAGGAAAAAAAAAAAAAAAAGTGTTTTGTAACGCAATTTTTATATTCTTTGTTTTGTACAAAACATTTTGTGAAATACAAGGATGTGTTCCTTTAACTAAATGCAACATAAAGGTTTTATTGTTTTTTCTTGTTCTTATGTTTTTACATTTAAAAATAAATAAAAAAATAAAAATCTGATCTTAGCATATATTTTATTAATCTTACCTAACTAAAAGGATAAATAACGAGGAAAAAATAATAGGGTTATATTTTTTTGAGCAACATATTTTTGGAAAATGTATAGTAGGCTAATATGTAATGAAAAAAATATGTTGCATACTTGCATTCCTATATAACATGATACATTAGTACATTTTTGTCATGTGATTCTCTTTAACATAAAAGAGTTTGTCAGTCCTCATTTTTTTTGTCAAAAAAAATTGATTTTACTTGTATGTGTTACTAGTACTAGTTAACAAAAGCATTATGTATGTTTCTTGTTTGATTTTTGTTTTACTTTTCTCCCAAAACTTGAAAAATTTAGAATAAATTTCTTGCTTCTACTATTTTAGTCCTAGCTAATTCTTGTTTTTTTTTTTTTTTTTTTTTTTTTTTTTTTTTTTTTTTTTTTTTATCGCAGTGGCCTAAATGATTTTCAAGTTCAAGCACAAGATGGCATTAGGGGATGAGCGATTTTGAGAATCGAATTAGTTTTAATCAGTTAACGACGCAAGGAAGTCACCACTAGTTACTTGTTAGAAATAAAGACAGTGGTTGTTTGGACAATAACATGTTTAATTTATTTCGATAATATTTTGGGTGTTTATTGATATTACATCATACCAGTAATGTTCTTGGACTTCGCTTGGTAACGGGGTTCGCCTGAGACCATTTATTAGATAATACATTAATCGGTAAGAAAATAAAATAACGTACATGCAATAGATGCACACAAAACATCTTACATACAATAGAATGAAGGATGAAACTTACAATTTGGTGGTAAATAAAAATGGGTTGCAAGATATAAGGAAAACGAATATGCTAACGAAAAAAATAAAAATTGCTGAAGCAAAAAATAGTCATATGGATCCGGTGCGCCCCAAGTGTACTAAGTGTGTGCAGAATTCGGGTTTCACCCACAAAAACCAAAAAGCGAAACTGAATAGAATTTGTAACCAAAACCAAATTACTAAAACCGAACCGAAAACCGAATTTTTATAAATATATTTTTTTAATATTGTATATTAAAAAACACATTAAAACTATTTTATAGTATAAATATAACATTTTTTAAGCTATAATTTTTTTTTCTTTTTTTTTCTTTTTTTTGCAAAAAATCTATATAATAAAAAATAAATGGAGTAATTATTTAAAACTATGTAATTCGAGTTATTCGGGTTGGTTTTCGGTTATTTGGTTCGGATTTCAGTTATTCGGTTCGGTTTTTGGTTTTACCTAGGAATTTTTTTTAACCGAACTAACCGAACCGAATAAACCGAACAACCCGATAACTGACCCAATGAACACCCCTAAAGTGTACTCAAAAATAAAAATGCATAAGGCCTGTCTACTTTATTAAAAAACGATAATTGATTATACACAATCTACAGATTTACTGTTGTAGATAGTACATAATTTTTTCTTAAAAAATGCATGTGTAAGTAAACGCGGCGGAAACCATTTTAAATAATTACCCACCTCCACAAAAGAAATTTATTTTTAGATATCAGATGTAAGTTGCAGCCGCGACTGATGTCACAAGGTTCCGATATCATGATAATCTTTACCCGATCTCATGACAATGTACATACTCATTCCTACAACCAACAAAAATCCTGCCACCTATCATCACCGGGGATGAAAATATTGCTCCTTGGATATCTAACCTAGCAAACTCATGTACTACGTGTTTCTCTACTGGAGTTGTCTCTTTGACGTTCTCTAAGCTGATTCTGAGTAGAGTTATTATTCCAGAACTGGAGCAAACGCATATCAACCTGAACATAGGTTGATAGTAATCAATATATACTGAAGACATATGTTTATTAACTTCAATGAATTTCAGTTACCTGTCTGGAACAATTGAATGATTAGATGTTAACTGCATGTTTTCATCTACATAAGCGGATGAACTAATTGGATCCCCTAAATCGTGTTTCCAAAGTAGATTTCCTTTCTCCTGCAGACATTACCATTATAAAAAACGAAAGTCTGTCAGATTAAAAGTAAATGAAAAATATCGAACATCAAAAGTAACTTCAATATGTGGAAATCATAGTGAAACAAATAAAATTTAGTTCGTTTTATTAGAACAATAACTTCGGTTAAACATTTAAACATGTAAATCTGAAAGCTAAAATTTAATTTAGCTTTCTTGTTAGGACTTACCAAACCAAATGAATAGACCGCTCCATCTCTGGAACATATAATCACCTGTCATATGAAACAATAGAGCAAGCACAGTGAAACTACTAGCATAATCACTATTAATCAGATAAGCGTGTACGAATGCCATTTTGGATGGCAATAGCACAGAACGGCATATAGAATGGGACAGAAATGGAGGGGAAAAGCTAACCTGTCTATTTAAAACATGAGATAAGCATGGTCCAGCAAAGATTGGACCTCCAGTTATTGCCTGAATTCCAAAAATGACCACATAAATGTAAAAGACGAGTATCTGGGAAAACTGTGAGTTGGAAAATATAATGTACAGTTTACGGAGAGAGGCAGATTTCACATAAAATCTACTAAAAATACTAAATATCTTGTAAATAAACAAAGATGGAGACGAGCCTTACCCTCCAAAAAATGGAACCGACAGCATCGACAGCAACGATATGTCCATTCACCAAGCAACAAATGACTGCAAAAGTAGGCCAGTAATCAAAATTTGTTCTAAATACTTCTTACTAACACACACATCGAATCGAAAGACTTACGTTTTAACATGATATTTTAATGAATGTAATTATGACAAGCTACATATTGGCTTCAAGATAATAAATATAGAAACCTTGCATATTAGGATATGCTAATTAAACAACATGTTTTATTTGGATATCAAATTTTCTACTGTTGGTGCAGATAATGATTAAATGAAGGATGAGATAACACATACCGTTTCCATTATTATGATCGATTAGAAGAGAACCAAATATGGGTGCTCCCATGTCTTGCTGCCATAACATGCTGAATGGGTTAGCCTGCATACATGATCTATTAAAAGTTAAATATGTATTAATAGAAAGTCGAATTCAGATATTTCCCATACCTTTAAAGATAACGCGGTCATAGAGCCATTAGTGGATGGAAAATATAGCCTTTCATCAACCTACATAATCAGCAGTATAAACAAAAATTAATGTATATAAGCAAACAATTAATCATATCTGGGAAGAGTTGCAATCAGAAACTTAAAGAAATTATGGACCTCGCATGTGAATAGCTATATATTATACCTCATTGATTGCAGGCGACCCATATATACTCCCACCACAATCAAGCTTATAGACACAGCAGTAACTTAGATAATCGAGGGCGTATAGATTATGGTCATAAGATCCACACCTATATATTGGACAACACATATAGTTTAGATGTTTAAAAGGTAATATTCATCCATTGTACTTGCAAGCACTTAATAACTGACATACACTGAAAAGTCGATGCATAATCAAAATGAACATTACCAGACTAGATGCCTCTGCTTGTCTACTACCGGCTGTGACTTTACCTTCAAAAGATATTAAAAATGCTCTGTTAACCCCACGCAAAAATATAAAAGTAATTGAATCTATTATACAGAAAATGCATGCGTACCTCGCCACCTGTCTGGAAAGTCCAGCTGATGCTTCCACTGGAGGAATTGAGAAAATATATGTTCCCTTTGTAACAACCCACCACAACCTAATATATAAAACCTTGTCAGAATACATATACAAATTAAGAAGGATAATATAATGATCATTAAAATTAGATTCAACCTCGGAAAAGTCTCCTAATATTGCAGCCGAGCACTCTACTCTTCCTTCTAACTGTACCTCCCACTGGACAAAACCACTGTACAATTCATGCCATCAAATGAGTCAACAATGCCATGTTATAAACAACTTCTATACAATGTAACAAGTATAACAGTGGAGAATACAGGAGCTTGCCTTTGGCCGTTGATACAAATAAATTTATGTGAATGAGATCCAATGTACACAAACATATCCTTTTCTCTCACTACAACAAGCGGTGATGCATCAACACAAGACTCCATATGAACTTTCCATAGTTTTCTTATAGAAGCCTTTTTGTCACTGAACCATGTTGTTTGTAATGATTTACTAATGTCATAATGATCTCCAAACATCACTTTGTTACAACGACTAATTGCAAAAGATGTGTCATCAATATTCAGATCAGCGTCCAGTTTAAAAACCTTTTTTCGATGATACTTAGCATCAGGTTCACCAAGTTTGCCAGATAACCTACCACGTGGTTTTATTATTTCCAGATCAGTACCTTTAGAATCATTAGGATGTTGTGGGCCCCATCCCAACACTTCCTTATCTACACTACGAATTTTGGGATCCAGGAGAGCCATCGCCAGCTTCAATGGAGTAGGAAAAGTATATAATAATTTCATATTGATTCCTAATTTATGAGATGTGTGAGCAGCTGAAATTGAATCACCACCCATTGCAAAGAAATCATCGTTTTGGGTAATCTTTTCAACCACCAAAGCGACACAAAAGGCCTGCATAAGTATTCATACATGTTAAAAGTATCGATTTATTAAAGCGTACAAGGTTAATGAATAAAAAAAACATGAAGCTCCATTAAATACAAGAATGTCCCAATGCAAAAATATCCAAGACTTGCAAAATTAAAAGGAATTATTTATTTCATTAGCCAACACAAAATTATGCTACAGCCTACAGCCTTGAAGACCAGCTTCGAAATAGAAACATTAATATGAAAACATCCTAAACTTAAAATGAAAACAAATAATGATCTTACAAGGTTGAGCTATGAACTAAAATGTAAGGTCGCCATCAATCAAGAGTGAAACATATAAGAATAATCATTCCGCGTAGAGGTGGCAAAACGGGCGGGCCAGGTGGGCACGGGCCATGGTCTAAACGGGCTCGGGCCTGAACAGGCACGGGCTTAAACGGGCACGGGCCAAACAGGCTCATGTTATACAAATCGCTTTATAAAAGAGCCAAAACGACGAAATAAATTTCACAAACGTAACACCTTATTTATATTTAAAAAATTAAATATATTATATCTATAAGTTTTTCTTTAAAAACAATCGTAATGTTTTCCAATTGAGAGAAAATATGTACCTGTTAATGCCCATTAAACTTTTAAATGGGTCATACCTGCCCATTTCAAAAAAAGGAGGGGCTAAATGTGCCCAAATCTTTTACAAATTAGCCCAAATAAGCCCATTTTTTTTTATTTTGGGCACAAATTGCCACCTCTAATTCTGCAGTATAAGAGTTGATAAAACTGTACAAGGACCAATTATTCCTTCATTTTTATTTACATAAATTACTTTAGTAAAAGTAAAATATATCCGGTTTCAAAAGCATTGTAATTTATAGTGACAAACTAATATAAAAGCACAGAAGGTATAAAAGAGTTAATTCTGCAAATCCTAACAATATAGTTATCAGATATTAAGTTTTAGCATTTTTTTTCAGGAAGATCCAAAGTGTGTAATGCTTTCCAATTTCTTTCTCCATTTCGGGGATTATAAAGGATATGGAAATCAATAGAAACACAATAATTATTAGACACAAATAGACATACCAGAATACAGCCTGAAATATCATAATGCATGTTACATAGTACACATAATTTTCGTTTTGTTATATTAAGGGAATATTATAGAGGATGAAGGGTAAAACCTCTTTTATTGTCAGTAAAAGATGGCCATCAGGAACCTTCTCAATCTCACTACAGATATCTGATGGTGAACATCTTACATCAACCAACGACTTATAATCCACCTTCCCAGATGAGGACATTGGTATTGTCTCAACAAAAAACAAGCGTTTAGGAATCATTGCCAATGGGAGTTTGTCAACCATCCAACCTCGAAAAGAAGAGCTCAAACCTTTTACACAATCATGCCCTAATTTTGAAACTATAAATGCTTCAAGATATGCAACCTCCCCCTCAGCATTATTAAATATCACAGCAGCATCAAGCACATCTTCATGTGTTCTAATTGTATATTCAATCTCCTCCAACGCGATTCGGTTGCCATTCACCTTTACGGTACGATCATTTCTTCCGATATAAAGTATGTCACTGCCAGGAAGTTGTTTGGCAAAATCGCCTGTTTTAAAGAAAAGTCGACTTTCCTTCTCATCAACAGAACAACAAAAAGAAGATTCTGGAAGATTCTTTACAGATTTGAAAGGCATAATCTCGTGACTAAAGTATCCTGATGCAGTACATGGGCCGGAAACGTATATTTCTCCACAATTTGGCGTGTCTTCTCCAATAAGCCTGACCTCACAGTTCGGAATAGGCATTCCTATTGGGACAGTACTGATTGCCTCAGTTTCCAAAATTGCTGACAGCTTTTTGCAATCAAAATATGTACAATCACCTGAAACCTTAGATTATAAGTTAAATCCATTAGAAGGACTAACGAGTAAATACACATAAACAGACATATATAATGCAAGGTTGTAAAAATCGCTAGGCACTAGTCGGGCGGCCGGGTACCGCCTAGCAATGAATCGGTTAGGCGGGGATTAATCTGATTGGATTTTTTATATATAAAATTATAAACTTCTTAAATTATATGTATACCATAAACGAAATGCTTCAAAATACTCTAGGTTCAACGTTCAAATGGTTCAGTTAAATTTCAGAAACCATTTTCCGAATTCTATTAGTGTCATAAACATTCAATTGAATTAAGAAAAACGAGCATACCTTCACATATTGTGTTAAATCACTGCTCGAGGTGCGTTTGAATGGCTGTGTCGACTGGTTTTGTGAAAAACGGGAGGTATATTAAAAAAACCTTAATTTTAATTTTTGGAAAAAGTTGACACGCGTTGACCGATTTGGCCGATTTATGCCCGATTTGGCCAATTTTTTTTCGATTAATCGGTATGTTGACCGATTTTTAACAAAACCAATTAATAAGGCTGATTAGGCAAAATTTTGGGGGTTAATCCCCACCTAGCGCCTAGGAGCCAATTAATCGGCCGACTAAGTTGAGTTTTACAACACTGACATAATGTGAATTTAGTTAGTGCAGAATCTGTTGCTCACCTCTGTACTACCATATAAATTCAAGATTGCAGTGTCGGGCAATAACTTTGTAAGTGAATTCCATAAGGATAAATGCAGGATCTCTCCACTTAGTATTAACAACTTTAAAGAGTCCTGAATCGTTGTATTATATGAACTTTGAAGAGTTGGAAGAAGGATCCTCATCAATGATGGTACAGCAACAAGCCTATTTATAGAGTAGTCCTGCCATTAATTTCACAAGATCCTTCAACAAATTTAACAGACTCGCATCAAAGTAACAATTAGAACCACAAGAGTTTAAGATGCAAGATATAATCGATACAAGTAACATGTAGCACAAACTTTTAAGGGGGTTAGCATATTGTACACATGTGTGTATGTATTTATTGGAATCTACAACTAACGATGTTTTAACATAGATGTCCCACAAAGTGTCATATATGACCAGTTAGAATACTCCTATCAGTTTCTGTACGTGAAATTGATACAAACTTGTATTTTACAAACGTTAAGCAGATAGACATTGAAAACAACACTAAATAGCTTATAAGACTTTGTAGCAACTCGTGGAATTTTCTTATGACTGGTGTTATTGTACCTGTAAATACTCGCGGATGGAAAGTATATTTTCTTTTAGCACACTGAAAGATGGAATAACCAAAGTACAACCGGTAAGTAGAGCTCCAAGAATTTCTTGCAGGTGATCAATGAAGCCTACAGACGTTTTGAACAGCAAACTTTCCTCACCACATAAGGGATACGTGTCTTGCATCCATAAGAAGCGGTTCAGAAGACCTGAAAGATGCAAGAAGTCCATTATGGGAAAATGAAAACTTATGTAATAAACAATAATACCAGAATAAGCATTAAGCAGCAAACTTATCTTACATCCAGGGTGTTTGGGATTACTTAAATAAGTGTTTATCAGCTATTTTAAGCAGATAAGCAGTTCCATTGTTTGGATAAAACTGCCTACCTGTTTATTTTTAAGCATATAAGCATGTTTAACTAAGCAATCCCCAATAATACCCAAACAGAAGTCAGGCAAAAGATCGAAAACCATGGTTACCCAAACAAACATAAAAAGCCACACAACAAGACTGAAGTTACTCTCACTCTTCCAATTGAGACAAACATATATAATGGCGAAAGCATTCAGTTACTACTATATTATATCATTCAGTATGATCAATTGCATTCTGAAAATTAATACATTGCTCACCTTGTTCAGTACCACAAACACCTTTAGGTGTTCCAGTTGATCCAGAGGTGTACATCAAGTAACAAAACGGTCTCAGCATCTTATTTCCACATGGCCAAAGCAAAGAGGACGAAGCAAGCTTTTCGTTAAGGATCGTTTTTATGGAAACTACCAAAACAGGACAGCCACCACTATCAATGAGCCAATGATCTTTGCCAACCTGGTTACTGCAGTTTCCATCAAATAAAGTAGAACCACAAAGAATAAGGTTGGGAGTTGAAGATGAAACAACAGATAATACTCTTTCTTTTGGCCATGAAGGGTCGAGCGGCATAAAAGCTTCCCCGCATCTCAAAACAGAAAGAACAGATATAATGTACTCTACGGAGGGAACCATGTATATCCCCACAATTCTTGGGATGTTTGAGGACTGGTCAGCAAAGTACGGCCCTGAAAAGAAACAGCTGTTATTTTAAGGATCAAGCTAACAGTATACCAATTTAATGTAGTACGCATCATTTTGCACTAATCCTTTTATGTCCTAAAGAACATAATCTTCCATCATATGAAATAACAATTAATTTCGGCCTTCCAAAACAGAAAAGGGATTCAATCAAGTTCGCTTATATCTGTGGATAATCCTAAATACAAAATATTTAACTTTCATTGTAATACCATGAGACCGTAGTCTTAAAAACTAAAGTCTAAAAAGTTTGGTTTCACGTTTCCTTGACTAGAAACCAGTAATCTCTAATCAGAATTACCCTCGTGCAAGTTATGATCAAATTCTTCTCCTACAAATTAAGTACCTTATGAAGAGAGTGTGATTATCTAGTAGCAGCAAAAGCTATTCGCACAGTGATGTGGCACACCGACAAGGGGTCATAGAGAATATAGGAAACTAGTTCTACAATTTAAATTCAAAGTGGACTCAGATTGAAGTTAAAAGTTTGAGCAGGTTTAACAGCAAGCCTGATCACAATCAGAGTCTCCAGGGCCTCAGCAACAAAGGTGAGGGCCTGGATGAAATGGCATAGCAGGATGATAAGGCGAAGAGCATGCTCATGTAATGTATAGCTTATATCCACAGGCACCAGCTTTTGCCACTTTTTAAAATACTCTACGACAAAAATGTAAATTTAGAAACTTTGGACTAGTATAAGTAGATACAGTAAACAGAACACGAGCAAACAAACACATCAAACTCATACATTTTTAGCACATATATAGAGTACTCATTCCTCATTTTCTTGTCTACAACACAAGATGACTCACTTCAACACACGTAAGTACGTAACAATACCACTTGTAACAATTTCGTGTGCCTATAAGAGTGGCAGGACAAGGGGTGGGTTGGGGGTCACTAGACACCAATGAAATTTTGGTTCGTAATGCTAGTTTTCGTAAAAAAAAAAATACTGAATTTTCTTGAACGCAGAAAATTTGTTGGTTAGTCCATTAATAGATGAAAAATAAACTCAAGCAGTTTTTACTCTCGGGTTTTTCCTACCCTAACAGCTAACACACACTACCATTAACAAAAAATAAATGAACGTAGTATACCAGAGGAAGAAGTTTTGAAAAGATAAGGATCATCATCATGAGCACCATCAAGAATGAACCGCAGACGACGGGTAAGCAAATGAAGGGCTCGTAAAATATCGGAATAGTTAAAACAGACATCACCTTCGTACACAAGTGGTGATGTGGTTAATTTGGTACTCCGGGGTTGTGGAGAAGAGTGAATGACTGCTATTTTGTTAGGGTTTTTAGAACCGGTTTTCTCAAATTCATGTGAAATACAACAAGAAGAAGATGGATTACTCATCCCGGCGAAATAAAACCTATTTTAGTTTACTGCTTGTTTTAAAGTCGTTTGGTTTGTAAGGAACAAATCACTATGGTTATTATAAAAGTCGAATCCAAATATTGATGGATGATTTTGGATATTAAAATTATCCCTATTATATATTTATTGCGCGACCCGCCCGGAATTCTTTTGCTGCCCGCTTCAAACTGGGTTTGGGTTACACATTGGGTTGCTGTTGGGTCATCCAACTGTTGCCCTTCAGTCACATGGCCTTCTTTCCCTTGAGATCCGGGATGGTTAATTCCGATACCTTTACCCGATGGTTATTTTGCCTTTTCCGATCCGAGTTTAAGGGTTATTTTCGATCTACAGGGATTTGTGAGGGAGACTACAGTAGAATGAATAGTGTGTTTATTAATTTTTTAAATTTGTGGTTGTTTTTAGGCCATTTGTTGTTGCTACAGTTATTAGGTTGCTTATATCCATACTTTTGGATCTAATTTAGATGTTCTGCCATTTTTTCTGATCAAAAAAACGGGTGCTTTGATTGTGTGGGAGAAACGTTTGCAGGCATTCATTGTAGGTTCTTTTTTTTATTATGTTTGGTTGTTTGTGTTGTTGTTGTTAATTTCATCATGTCATTTAAGTTGCCTCTGCATTTAATAATGGATATAACTGCGTTTGTTTAGGGCCTATAGCTTTTGCTTAGTATTTATTGTGGTTGTTGGTTAATTTTTTTTGTGTCACATTTATGATTGTATATTTTGTTTAGGGTTTTCTGTCAGTTATAGGAATTGCTATTTTAAGTTGTGTTGCGATATTTTGTTGCCTGTTTTGTATGTAAATAAGTATGTTTTTATTTTTATAGTGGTCCCTAACTTCTTTTGCCTTTTTTTCCTGACGTTGGCTTCATACGTTTGTCGATGACTGTTTAAAAATGTTGTTGTTGCTCATAGTGATTACTTATAAAGTGTTTGTCATTGTTTTTTGGTTATCTATTTTTTTTCGGTTCTTCCATCTTTGTCTTGCTGTTTGTAACTATGAAACCAAATGCTACAATGAAACCAAATGCTACACGTCATGCCCAAAATATAAGAAACCGACTTTTGCAAAACCCAAAAACCAATAACGAGATGAGTATAGATGGTTGTGGCAACTCCGCGTTCGAAGGTCAGACTGAAGACAATGTCATACCTCCCTTGACATTAAGTGTTGGTGCTTCCGAAGGTTAGTTTCTTTTATATAGTTGGTAGAATGTTTAGTATTATTTTTTATGCAATGTAGAGTTTATGTTCATATTTTGGTAGGAGATGCGCGCCTAACAGCCCGCCAACTTGGGTTGAAACGTCGTTGTGGTGTAACCGGTGTACATGTGTTGTTTTTAACCCATCTTGTGGAAAACTAGAAGGGGGGGTTGAATAGTTTTATCGTTTTTAAAATTAATTTAAACCGTTTTGTAACTTATGTGAATTCAATGAAACTATGCACACAAAAATAATCAAACAATATAACCAAGAAGTAAAGAGAGAAATGATCAAACCATATAACACAGATGTTTATAGTGGTTCGGCTACAAGGACTCTTTTCCTTGCCCTACTCCACTTCCCCAAGCCTTTAACTCGAGAGTTATCCTTCACTAAGAAACAAACTCTCTTCTAGGTGGAGAAAACCTTTACACTTTGCTTACTTCCTTTTCCGGTACTAAGCTAAACACCGGGTTCTATTTCAAGGTAGAACCAACCTAACGTCGCCTATACAATTACCGACACTAAGCTAGATGTCGAGCTCTTTACAAGGGTACAACCACTCTCGTTTGGTTCTTTCACAAAGGGTACAACCACTCCCTACACTCTTTGTGTTTTGAGGACTAAAACACTAACCACACTCACTGAGATAAATGATACAAATAATGATGTGTGAACTACAACTATATCACACAGTAACTATGCCAAAGGTTTTACACAACTGTGTTGAACCTTGATGCTTAATCTCCTTTGCTACAAAAGGAAAGATCAATGAAATGAATGAATGATAAATGTTAGATGATATGTAAATGAATGAGTATGAATGTTAGGCTATATGAGTGATGGTGTGTCCAAATGATCAGCTTGCTATTTATAGGCAAGCTGGTGAACAGCCGGCGGATCCCATAAAAGGGATCCGTCTTTGATATCGTTTGGTTCCGCCAAACATGACAGCTAAGAGTTTATGGATATCTTTCCATATCCAGCTGTATCCTTCACATCCTTGTTATGTCACATCAAAATCTCCCAAAGTCAATTATCTTGCTTGAAGATCTAGCCAAGATATTACATAATCTATGTATGATGCATGCCATGATGTCATTGTATCATTTTAAAAATAAAGTTTCCTTTTAAGGAAATAAACTAGTAGATGTGTCAAATGTAATTCTAAGTAAACTTGTGAAATGTAAAATGTGTTTTAAAGAGACTTTAGCTAGTATTTATGATTTGCTAAAAGATATACTTTGTAATTGTCCTTAACAAAACTAAGTAAAGATTGTAAAATATAAATAACGTTTTTAGGACGATATTTGTATTAACAATCTCCCCCTTTTTGTTGATGACAAAACATAAAGTATATTTTTGAGAAGAGTAAATATAGCATGAGTTCTTTAAAATATATATTAAGTTTGTTTTATTTAAGTTTAAAAACTATTTTTATGCAAAAGTATATGTACTGTGATGATTCACAGTTATGCAAACTTAATCCTTTCTCCCCCTTTTTGTCGAAACAAAAAGAAGAGTTACGTAGCGGAATGCGATTTTGAGAACTTTAAGAGCTCCCCCTTATTTAATACTCCCCCTAAATGGAGTAACAAGGTAATGATGCATGATCCTACAAAACAAATGGTTAGAAAAATGAAATGCTCCCCCTTGATGTATACTCCCCATTACAAGAGTCCCAACGTATACATTAGAAGGATATGAGATACTGCAAAAGAAATGTTAGTTGTGAATAGCTTCAATGGAGAAGCATAATGCATATGAAATGGTCATCGAAATAAGAATGATAATCTAGTTGACTTTAAAAAGTCAAAATGTAGTGTCTGATCAAAATTTTGTACCTAAAGTACAAGTGATCAAACTAGAATGTAGATTCCAAATAGCTACATAATGATGTTAGTTACCTACCTAATGATAATATGCTTTATGTTGATCACTCATAAGCATAAAAATATCACATTCATTCATTGAAAATTATGTGACAAAAGTCACAAACATAATATGATGTTACATGAAAATGAAAAATAAAAAGTCCCACAACAACATCTAAAAGGTCCTATATAATGAGACTAAAATACTCCTATTGAGGAGGATGAGAGATGGCGTTTAGACGCTCAAGAATGTGGTTCAAAATGAACCTCATTTCATTTTGGAGGTGCACCAAAATGTTTGTCCTTTGAGCTATGTGAGCGGTTCTTTCACACATGTTGCAATCATGGCGAGGAAAACCGGGCGGAAGAGTAGACTCATTTGGTTGTGGTGGTGGTGTTGGTGATTGGTTGTTGGGTGGTTGTTCATTGGTTGGTGGTGGTGTTTGGAGGGAGTTCATGAGGATGTTTTGGAGGTCCATGGCTTCATTGAGGCGGTGATCTACCATACCCGAGAGAGTGTAGAGACGGTTGAGCTCTTCACTAATCTCCTCTTGGGTTTGAGGCAAATTGATCCACATTGCCTCGTCTATGGCAATGAGAGTTGATGTGGGTGAGAGAGGTGGTATTTGAGGTTGAGATGATGGTGCATCATGGTATAAAGGACCATGGATATCCGGGAAAATCGGATGAAAAAGCATAGGCTCTTGACCTTCAAAGGTCATGGGTGGAGGATTGGTTGATCTTGGTGGGAGATCCTCCAAGTCATCAAGGTATGGATGAGGTGATGTAGGTGGAGTCCTAAATAGCTCCATAGGTTGGAGTTTGGGTGAGTTTGGTTGTGATTGGAGTTATGGATGGAGGTGGAGTTTGTATGACAACATTGGATGGTGTAGGTGTGGATAAAGTAAGGAAATTTTCACTTGCTATAGGAGATGAGATATTAAGAGGAGATGATTCCTCTGATGATGAGTTAGCAAGATTTATGAAGCAACAGGGCTTAACACTAATGCGGGCAGTGCGTTTTGGAGGTCTAGAGGTGGAGGAGTTGGTTGATTTGGTCATGGTGAGCTAAGAGAACTAAGATGTACAGGTTATATGTTGTGAAGAAGGTGAATGAGTGAGTTTTGCTCTAAGTTATGATCTTAATATATAGGCAGATGGTTTATAGAAACTAGTGTTTGGATTTGATGTAAATCCAATAGAGAATGTTGGTTCCTAATGATTTGGAACAAAAATTTGTGCAAATCACATCACATAAGTCAATCCATAGAACTTATGTTGAGTAATATGATGAAGATATGCAGTAAATGCAAAGGGATAGTGGAAAATCCTCTGATGTGATGTACCCACGGATTTGAAGGATCCCTAAAAAGGGTTCCTTGTTTGTATTAGAAAGGTAACTCACTCCTTAAATTCAAATTTTGGTGGGAAATGTTGTTCTTAAGTTTCTAAGAGTTTCTAAATCATTCTAAGATGTATAATGATCAGTGAACCTATTCTAAAGAATACTAGAAACTAAAATCTAAGAATCGGGATGAGTCGAAAAGTTTTAAGAAATTTACTGTTATACCTGCGGATCCAATCGACAAGGCGTGCGGATCCAAATTTTGGGATCCGCCTGATCCGGAGGTTGAAAAGTGGCGGAGCCAACGCTAACACATGGCAGATCCAAAATGAGGGATCCGTCGTTAAGTTTGTAGGAAAAATGTTAGTGTCTGATAGAGAAAATTGTCTAAAAAATGAGAGGCCAAATCTATCATGTATTAAAGTAAGATAGTACTACAAATATTTGATCACCTACAAATATTGAAATATAACTTTTATTCATTGAAAATTTGCTTGTGACAAACGTCTCAAACTTGAAGTTACATTTAGAAGGTCCCTAAAAATTGAAGAAATCTTAGAATAAGTACACTAAGATAATATTTAGGAAAAGCTAACATCTTCTATGAAGTGGAATTTGTTGGTGTTGATGGAGATATGATGGATGCTAGCCACATAGTTTCTAAATCCTTAGTGTCACAAAGATTAGTGTCATGTTCTTCATTTTCTTGAGTGTTTGTTTGATTTAGTCACATTGAATCATCAATGTGTTGAAGTGTGGTAAGTAGATCATATGGTTGAAGGTTGGGTGAATTTAGTGGTGGTGATGATTTTCTTTCTTCAGATGGTAAAGGTGATGGTGAGGAAGCTATTGGTGTAGTTACAGGTGGTGGTGTGCTATATGTGGGTGATGATGTTGTACCTAGTGGAATTATGATTGGTGATGGTGATTTTGTAGATGAAGACATGTTGACTATAGGAGTTATGATAGAAGTCGTAGTGGCAGTAGTGGATATGATTGGTGAGCTTACGTTTGAAACTGGATTAACGAGCCAGTAAGGTCTAACACTAATTCTAGCGGTTTGTCTGTATGGTCTAGACATATGAGATTTGTTTGATTTGTGCATTGTGAGAGGTTTACAGGTATGATGTGCAAAGAAGATGAAGATTTAGTGTGTTATGATCATCTTTAAGGTTCTAATTTATACTTCCCATTTTTATAGAAGTTGGGGTTTGGATTAATGATGTGTAAATTTCAAAGACTTGGAACAAGATAAAGTAGTTTGTCCTATTGACAAAGTCAATCCATAGAAATGAAGTTGACATGAAGATATGCAGAAAGATGACTCAAAAGGGAGAAATGTGATTGATTCACGGTTTTCGAAAAGGTAATGAAAGAGTCTGTGAGTTATGAGCAGGACAAAATATTCAAATTTTGATGGGAGGTGGATTTTCCTAATTTTCTAAGATGTCTAAATATAATCTAAGAAAGCTAAACTACAATCTAAGTAGGGGTGATCACGGTCCAAAAACCGAACCGGACCGGCCAAGACCGGACCGGACCGAAGACCGAGAACCGGAAAAACCATAGACCGAGACCGGACCGAATGTGGTCGGTCCGGTCGGTCTTCGGTCGGTCCGGTCCAATTAGGCAAGATTTGGCAAGTTTTTTCGGTTTTTTGGTCGGACCGGACCGGACCGAGGACCGAATTAGCCAAAAAGCTTAGACCGAGGACCGGACCGAATGTGGTCGGTCCGGTCCGGTCCGGTCGGTTTTTTCGGTCGGTCCGGTCCATCCGGTCCGTTTGCTCACCCCTAAATCTAAGTATTGGAAAGAGTTGGATTTTGTGAAAAAGATTACTGTGTATTCCTGCGGATCCAATTGACAAAGCATGCGGATCCAAAACTTTTGGATCCGTCTGATCCGCAGGTTTAAGATGGGCGGAGCCAACGTTAACACTAGGCGGATCCAAACTGAGGGATCCGCCAGATCCGCCGAACAAAATTCCTAAAACAAACAGAGAGCAATGCAAATTTTGCGTTTTTCGATGAAAACCCGTAAATTCTCCTGGAACATATCTATTGTCTATTATGTAAAGCGAAGCTACCAAATATGTAGATTCTAACATACGTTATAAATAAAATTGATCATCAAACTTCATCACAAAAGAAGTTAAGCCAAACAGTGGCTTAAATTTGGAAAATTGATAACAATACATGTTATCATTAGTTCAAGCTGAGCTAAATCACAAAAGAGCCAAGTGCTTATCATAAGGTCTTAGTAAGCACATAAATCAATACATAGTCTAATAATGTATTATACCAAACACTCTTTAAATCTCACTTATCTTTCAATAATTTAAGTATTTTCTTCTGATCCTTGCGGAGTTTCATCATCCATCGTCCTACATTCTTTAAAATTCCCTTTGCTTGTTGATGTTCCGCAGATTCATCATCAAGGGAAGGAAGTTGACTCAAGTAGTTAATTGGAGGAAGCTTAGAGTTAGGTAAACCATCTTCATCACTAGCCGATGATGATGATGAAGATGAGGATGAGGTGTGAGCCCGTTTCCCTTTTCCTACTGCCACTCTATAGTCACTAAGCGGAACGAAGGTGTGTTTGATTTCGATGTAGTCTGGAACAAAGCCGAATGAGTCTAGAGGAATAGGAATGGACTCTCTAAACAAACGTGTAAGAAGCATTCCATATGGCATTGAGGTTTTTCCTAAGACACGTATATCGACCATTCTTTTGGCGATATAGTAGGCTAGATTGAACTTTTGATGGGTAGACACACAATAGAGCATGTAGCATAAGCTTGCATTCACATGATCTTTGTTTCCAATAGTGCTAATGACATTAGCTCTAAGAATCTCTTCAAGTTTCTTAAATTCGGGTTTAAGCTCATTGAGTTCCATAGCGAATGGATCACGACTAACATCTTTTCCTCGGAGTTTCTTAGTTTGGTTGCTTCTAGGTTTGAAAAGATGATCACGGTTGCTTCTTAAGTCCTTCAAACATTAAATGAGGCCGTCTGATACGGAATTTACAAAGATAGGACAAATCGATCACTGATACGCGGAACTGAGAAACGATTTCGGGTAGTGATACGGTTAGGTTTACGATAGTTGATATGCTGACGCATAATTTTCTCTTTCTTCTTCATAAACTAATAGGGTATTCAAAAGGAAATACTGAGGTGAACAGAATCATATTCCATCAGCTTCTTCAATCTCTCAACTCCTATGGCGTCATGGTTCGTCAACTGAGATCGGTTCAAAGTCAGTTCTTCTTCTCAAACAGGAGGGAAACACCAGGAGTCCCATCGGAGAGCACCAGAAAATTTGTACAACAAAACTTCCAATACCAAAGTTTTCCAAGAGTGGATACTAATAGGTGTCAGGAGACAATCATCAATCAAATGAGATCGAGGTAAAAGTTTCCGTAGCGGCGTTAAGCTTAACAGATTTGAACGGTTAAAGGTTATCATAACAAAAGTAGGATGAAAATAGATTTCCAAAAGTCACATATCAGGTACGGTAATCCATGGCAGTTTATGAGGGCCAGCCAATCCATAACTTAAAGACCTCAAAATCGAATATATCAAAAGTAAACGGATTCGTAGGATGAGTACGGTCGCCAAGCCAGACGGATAGTTCATATATCAAGGTCACGTTCATGGTTCACCAAAGTGTCGAGGCAGATGAGCGAACAGCTCAAGGTGTTGGAAGTCTTGTTTAGCTATTTAGCATAAGTGGCAGGTAGGTAATACGAACATCGTATACTGTCAAAAGTGAGGCGTATAGAATATCGGTTATCAGCATCATCATGCTCATCGAAACAAAATTACCGTCATATCAAGGAAACTAGTTGACGGTAGGATTCATTATTCAAAGGGAGGGAATAAACTTCCTATATCCATGGTTAATATTCACCAGAGTTCTCATAGGAGTAATAATGGACAGAGTAGTATCAGATGATACATTTATATCTAGCACGGGTAGTGAATTCATAGAATGTGTCAAACACATTAGGGTTTAACGGCCTTCGGGATAGTCGGAGAAGTATCAAACAGATCGGAAGTGATGATCAAAATCAGGTAGTGGTAGCAAAAGTTTAACAATCGGAAATCATGGTAGGGAGTTCAAAATGGTTTCAAACACCGAAGGTGAAACATAGGAGAATAGTCGTCAATGATCAATCAACCTATCCTTTATCAGAATAAAATCAAAATTAGCTATCCAATGAAAACAGATCGACAACGCAAGTCTTATCGTTCAAAAGTGAGAGGAAAACACTCTTATACTTGTGGTTAAAACACCACCAGACTTCTCATGGGAACAGAGATGTAAAAGACGAACTCAAATAGTGTCAGAAGATTCATAGATGCTTATCAAAAGTAAGAGACAATTAACAGAATGTATCAAGTATATCATCGTCGGGGAGATTCTCAGAATGCCCGAAGAGGCATCAGAATGATTAACAAAAGAATCAGAGTTCAGAGTTGAAATCTCAAAATAAGGTTCAAATAGTGTTAGGAAAATTTTATGCAATTACCAATGATTCCAAGATTTAACTAGGTTTCAGACCTTAGGTGGTGCAAAGCGTGAGTTTTCAATCTCCGAAAGTGATCTCAACAAGCAGGGCACGAATCAGAGTGATGCGGAAGCAATGATACTTAAACAAAAGCCTTATAGTCTACCCATTCCTCACCGGTCAGAACTTAAGTTCCTATAGGGAAATCCTAAAGCAATTTCTTACAGATTATCTTATGAGCACCTACAGTGGAAACTTAGTAGTCTAACTTGCACAGGTCAAGGGTAAATGTATTACGAGTCGCAGCCTGTTCTCTGATACCATAAATTGTAACACTCCAACCCGACAAGGGTAAAGATATCACAACAATGGTTTCGTATCAGATCAAAACAAAGCATACATCTATAGTAATACAAGAATTCTCAAAGATTACAATTGAAATATAGGAACTACAAGGTTACAAAAGAAACTTCCAGTAAACACTAATTCCAAAATAATAATAACTTCTAATCACTTCTAAGTCCAAAAGTAGCTATCAAGTCTTCTAAGTCCAAAGTACTCTCCACCCATTCCCAGCTTCCTACTAAAACCTGCCGCAGGAAAAGAAATGCGGCTGAGCTACGAGAGCTCAGTGAACAGATATAACGATAACAAACAGTAATAGAGAATAGTACAGAATAACAGAAACAAAGGTCAAACAGATGTAATATGGTTCAAGGGATAAGTCAATGAATAAGTATAAAGGAAAGAGAAAAAGGGATAGTAATCCACCACGAGCCCAGAAACAGATCATATCATATCGTAACCATAACTCTTCTAATCATATAGAGGGGAGACCTCTCAGATAATCAGATAATATGAGGGGTGTCCTCATTCTTCAAATGGAGTAGCTAGCTCCCAGATATATGTGAAAGGCGTGTATTGCACACAAGCACCAGTCACCAGACAATAATAAATCATATATAGATAATCCACTAAACAGAACAGATCTAGGATGCATCCATGCGCCCCCCAAACAAATACTGGCCATAACAAATATAATGCGCATATCATAATCAAAATGGGGACGTGGCGGAACATCACTCTACCGCCCTAGAGTCATGCCATTGGTGCATCAATGACACGACCATGTTACCTTCATGGCTAGGAAAACAGATTTTGGCTCGGGTATCAAACTAAGGAGTCAGATATCATATCAAATCAGAGTGTCATAACAGATGGCTCATAACAGATAGTTCATAACAGATGGTTTATATCAAATATCATCAGAAGTAGTACCAAAAGTCCAAATCAGAGTTTATCAGATCAAGGTTCATATTAAATAATCAAGTCAAGGTCCAGATCAAAAGTTCATTTCAAAAGTTTCTATCAAAAGTCCATTTTAAACAATCCTTTATTCATGATTTTCAAAAACGATCATTTAAAGTGGTTTTCATAAAAATAATCTTTCAAAACGGTTTTTATAGAGATAGTCTTCAAAATATAGTTTCCATAAAAGTTAGTAACATTTTATATAGAAGTAGTTTCGCATCATTTATAAACATCTTTTTAAATGGGTTTTTCTCAAAACATTTCCATGGTATAATTAAAAAGGTTTTCATAACATAGATTCATATCAGAGGTCATATCAAATGGAATCAATAGAGGAGGTTCAAGCAAAGGGAATCATAGCAATGGCATCAGATCAGAAACTAACGGATCAGAATATGAAAGAGATCATGAGAAACCTTATAAGAAAGGTCAGAATATCTGTACCTTATTCGGAACGCAAACAAACACAAGATAGCAAACACTGAAAAGAATCAGATCACTCCTTCTTCAGCGAATCTACACGAATACATGATCGTCTTATTATTAATATATTAATTAAATCAGATTACTTATTTTAGTCGGCTTTCCATTTTTAGTAACTTCCCGAATTAGTAGTTTTCATAGTAAGTTTTCCGATTTAGTAAATAAACTTAAAGGTTTGACGCAATAAAAATCGTAGTTTAGAGTTTATTATGACAACTTATTATAGTTTAAGGTTTATTTTGCAATTTAATTAAATCAAATGGCCACTTAGGTTCTAGCCGATTTCAGAGGCCATGATAAACGTATTCCCACTCAATTTAAGCCCGAAACAACTCACTCCCATATGTTTACACACACTATCCCATGCTTGAACATAAAATCATATCCAATACACGACCTCCTTCACAAGATAAAAGCGCACGCCATTTCTTTTATTTCTTTAAGTTAAATTCAGTTATTAAAATCAGATCAAAACGCATCATGAAGTCACAGAATATGAATTGATAACATAACTCACACACTTGCAGCCCCTTCTTCAACGTATGCCCATGCACACACACATGTTTTCTTTGTTTAATATTCATCACGAAGGATTTATCCACATTAAGTCTCCATGTGATCCAGCCCACCAATTATATTACACACTCACATTCACCCATACGTATTATTTAAAACAAAATTTCAAAACAGATTCCATGCACTCCCATATATCTAAACCTTGCCCATGCGACAGAAAAGTATCCCATCTATTATTTCTTCCGTTTGAAATCAGATCTTTATACCTATATCATCTATCCTACGCAGGTCGTCCCATCTTCATATTCCTTAGACCGATATCTAACGACAACCTGATGCTAAGACAGACTCACACATACTCACACGCTACACATGCCCTCACACCATCCGTATTTCATGCAATACATACCACACAACAGACCCTATGTTGCCCCCTAAGCAGTGAGCATAAAGACCCCATATCGACACCCAGTTTACACCATGTTAACACACACAAAGCCACCTGAACAAACACTTATTTCCCATGCATTCGACCCAGTTACAGCCGACAACCCATGCATAAAACCCCATGTTTTATCTCTTTAGGTTTAATATAAGTTTCTAAATGTCGGTATTAGAGATCCAGAATGTGTGTTTTAATAACCGTATCAAAACGTATTTAACCAACAAGTTCGAATAGCAAACAGAAACAAGAATCGAAAATATATTGTCCATTCGAATATTCATGTTATTAACGAAACAAAGATTTATTTTACATGTCTTATTTGTATACGGGTTATGTGAGTTCCATCAGAAAATACAAGGACGATTGTGGTGGGTACCTTTGGGTCGGATTTGAAGACGAGAACAAGAACACAAGAGGCCAAAACCGAACACCTTTCGAACTTATGCTACCACGATCAAACTTTTTCTTCAGCCCTTTGTAGTGCCTACTGTTTTGGAGAGGAAGGAGGGCTGCCATTCGCATGTCATTAGGGTTTGGTGTGAGAGTGTAAACGTGGAACATAGTTTGTGAAATGGAGGAGCAAATGAAGGAAAATAGAGGGGAGAGTTGCCGAATTTCTGGAGGAGGAATAAGTTGCCGCGCACTAGGTTGGTGTAGGGTTTCTGTTTTGTCTTTCGAATAAAGAGGGAGAGGGGAAAAACATGTTCTAGCAAAAGAAGAAAAAAAAGAAAAAATAAATAAAAAGGAGCTTGTATGGCAATTGAGGAAAGTAGTAATTGTGACATAATTTGTATTGAATGTGCCAGTTATTTTTGTAACAATTATTATTATTAGGCATGTATCATAGTTTATCATTTATTAATTATATTTTACATTACATATCACATAGTTAAAGTCTATTTTTAATCCCATTCATAACTTAGGAAAAAAAACTCAAGTTGTAGGAATTTAAGAAACGGATTTTAGGGTTTTACAATTCTTCCCCTCTAAAAGAAAATTTTCGTCCTCGAAAATTGAAGTAAACAAAACGGAACACAATGGACAGTGAACAGAATTGTGAAAGACTTGCTTCTCATGACTCTATCTTGTTGATCAAAATAGTTCGGTTCTTCAGAAAGGACATACCATACCAGATCCAGATCAAAAGAATAATATACCAACGTAACAGGTGATAATCATATTCTCTCCGAAGCGATACAGGGAGTACGTAGGATTTGACGGATATATCATCCGTATAATTTGATTAAACAAATCAGATGAGAACATTCAGAAAACAGATCGTTCGATATCATCAAACGACAGAAGGCTCTACAACATCACCTAAGATTATTATCGGAATTATAGTGGTCAACAAAACGCGTTTTCGAGAATCCAAACGTATCGAATCGCATCACGGTGAAAGCAGATTAAACGCATAGATAGAATGAACCTAAAGTCTCACTAACGCAGATAATCTGAAACAGTTATTAGAATTTCTGAAGCTCTAAGGCACTTCTCGAAATATCCTATGATCACAATAAGTGCACGTTATATGATATAAGTATTATCACGTTGACCAGACGTCATAATACTGACATCATATAAATATGCCCTCATGATGGTCATACTTTATCTCAAGTTGCGAACAAAATAACCTATCTTAATCCACCTAATCCAACTACAGTCTCAGAGGTCATCTAAAATCAATTACCATAACTAAGAGGAGAACGAACTACTCGAAAAGAGTAACGGAAATATTTTTAGAACGTCTATCAGAAATGGATACGTCGCCAGTAGTGTCAATCCTTCATCACTCTCCAGAATCAACTCAGGCAACACCAGTGGTTACTTCAAAATTCTCATAACACACCATCATCCCACATACGCAAAATCTACACAAAACGGAATTACTAGTACCAAAATCTTTCAGAGGATCTTATTATCAGGTAACGGAAATTTAAGTAGGTTGAGAGGAAGTGAATTACGTCATCCATAGCTTCATCCTTCACAGAATCAACTCTTCCATACACAAACGTTCGCTTCAGAGACATCATACATTCAATACATGATTTTTAACTCGAGTCTGGTCCCTCAAGCCTTCGGCACTTCTTCTTGGAACTGTGGTGTAGTAACGTGAATCTCCGGCATGGTTACTGTGCATTCTTCCATTCGCGAGTTTGCTTCTGCTCTCAATTCATCTTAGTACAACTAAAATGAATAGAGAAGCAAACCTGCGTGTCGTAGGCAGGTCTTCCAGCACAGTTCGAAATTCGCCAACTCAAACTGCTGTCATCACCGGATGTATGGTAGTGTTGTCTGCTACACTCTCGGAACGCCAATCAAATCTACTCTTCCAGAACAAAGGGGGTCATTTTACAAGGTGATCTACATGTTCCTCGTTCGTGCATAAAACTGAAATGCTTCCCGGAGGTTACTCTCAGTTAGTCATCTCCTTTCTCAGAAGTTCTTGTGGTTGCTTCTTCAGTCCTTCAAACATTAAATGAGGCCGTCTGATACGGAATTTACAAAGATAGGACAAATCGATCACTGATACGCGGAACTGAGAAACGATTTCGGGTAGTGATACGGTTAGGTTTACGATAGTTGATACGCTGACGCAGAATTTTCTCTTTCTTCTTCATAAACTAATAGGGTATTCAAAAGGAAATACTGAGGTGAACAGAATCATATTCCATCAGCTTCTTCAATCTCTCAACTCCTATGGCGTCATGGTTCGTCAACTGAGATCGGTTCAAAGTCAATTCTTCTTCTCAAACAGGAGGGAAACACCAGGAGTCCCATCGGAGAGCACCAGAAAATTTGTACAACAAAACTTCCAATACCAAAGTTTTCCAAGAGTGGATACTAATAGGTGTCAGGAGACAATCATCAATCAAATGAGATCGAGGTAAAAGTTTCCGTAGCGGCGTTAAGCTTAACAGATTTGAACGGTTAAAGGTTATCATAACAAAAGTAGGATGAAAATAGATTTCCAAAAGTCACATATCAGGTACGGTAATCCATGGCAGTTTATGAGGGCCAGCCAATCCATAACTTAAAGACCTCAAAATCGAATATATCAAAAGTAAACGGATTCGTAGGATGAGTACGGTCGCCAAGCCAGACGGATAGTTCATATATCAAGGTCACGTTCATGGTTCACCAAAGTGTCGAGGCAGATGAGCGAACAGCTCAAGGTGTTGGAAGTCTTGTTTAGCTATTTAGCATAAGTGGCAGGTAGGTAATACGAACATCGTATACTGTCAAAAGTGAGGCGTATAGAATATCGGTTATCAGCATCATCATGCTCATCGAAACAAAATTACCGTCATATCAAGGAAACTAGTTGACGGTAGGATTCATTATTCAAAGGGAGGGAATAAACTTCCTATATCCATGGTTAATATTCACCAGAGTTCTCATAGGAGTAATAATGGACAGAGTAGTATCAGATGATACATTTATATCTAGCACGGGTAGTGAATTCATAGAATGTGTCAAACACATTAGGGTTTAACGGCCTTCGGGATAGTCGGAGAAGTATCAAACAGATCGGAAGTGATGATCAAAATCAGGTAGTGGTAGCAAAAGTTTAACAATCGGAAATCATGGTAGGGAGTTCAAAATGGTTTCAAACACCGAAGGTGAAACATAGGAGAATAGTCGTCAATGATCAATCAACCTATCCTTTATCAGAATAAAATCAAAATTAGCTATCCAATGAAAACAGATCGACAACGCAAGTCTTATAGTTCAAAAGTGAGAGGAAAACACTCTTATACTTGTGGTTAAAACACCACCAGACTTCTCATGGGAACAGAGATGTAAAAGACGAACTCAAATAGTGTCAGAAGATTCATAGATGCTTATCAAAAGTAAGAGACAATTAACAGAATGTATCAAGTATATCATCGTCGGGGAGATTCTCAGAATGCCCGAAGAGGCATCAGAATGATTAACAAAAGAATCAGAGTTCAGAGTTGAAATCTCAAAATAAGGTTCAAATAGTGTTAGGAAAATTTTATGCAATTACCAATGATTCCAAGATTTAACTAGGTTTCAGACCTTAGGTGGTGCAAAGCGTGAGTTTTCAATCTCCGAAAGTGATCTCAACAAGCAGGGCACGAATCAGAGTGATGCGGAAGCAATGATACTTAAACAAAAGCCTTATAGTCTACCCATTCCTCACCGGTCAGAACTTAAGTTCCTATAGGGAAATCCTAAAGCAATTTCTTACAGATTATCTTATGAGCACCTACAGTGGAAACTTAGTAGTCTAACTTGCACAGGTCAAGGGTAAATGTATTACGAGTCGCAGCCTGTCTCTCTGATACCATAAATTGTAACACTCCAACCCGACAAGGGTAAAGATATCACAACAATGGTTTCGTATCAGATCAAAACAAAGCATACATCTATAGTAATACAAGAATTCTCAAATATTACAATTGAAATATAGGAACTACAAGGTTACAAAAGAAACTTCCAGTAAACACTAATTCCAAAATAATAATAACTTCTAATCACTTCTAAGTCCAAAAGTAGCTATCAAGTCTTCTAAGTCCAAGGTACTCTCCACCCATTCCCAGCTTCCTACTAAAACCTGCCGCAGGAAAAGAAATGCGGCTGAGCTACGAGAGCTCAGTGAACAGATATAACGATAACAAACAGTAATAGAGAATAGTACAGAATAACAGAAACAAAGGTCAAACAGATGTAATATGGTTCAAGGGATAAGTCAATGAATAAGTATAAAGGAAAGAGAAAAAGGGATAGTAATCCACCACGAGCCCAGAAACAGATCATATCATATCGTAACCATAACTCTTCTAATCATATAGAGGGGAGACCTCTCAGATAATCAGATAATATGAGGGGTGTCCTCATTCTTCAAATGGAGTAGCTAGCTCCCAGATATATGTGAAAGGCGTGTATTGCACACAAGCACCAGTCACCAGACAATAATAAATCATATATAGATAATCCACTAAACAGAACAGATCTAGGATGCATCCATGCGCCCCCCAAACAAATATTGGCCATAACAAATATAATGCGCATATCATAATCAAAATGGGGACGTGGCGGAACATCACTCTACCGCCCTAGAGTCATGCCATTGGTGCATCAATGACACGGCCATGTTACCTTCATGGCTAGGAAAACAGATTTTGGCTCGGGTATCAAACTAAGGAGTCAGATATCATATCAAATCAGAGTGTCATAACAGATGGCTCATAACAGATAGTTCATAACAGATGGTTTATATCAAATATCATCAGAAGTAGTACCAAAAGTCCAAATCATAGTTTATCAGATCAAGGTTCATATTAAATAATCAAGTCAAGGTCCAGATCAAAAGTTCATTTTAAAAGTTTCTATCAAAAGTCCATTTTAAACACTCCTTTATTCATGATTTTCATAAAACGATCATTTAAAGTGGTTTTCATAAAAATAATCTTTCAAAACGGTTTTTATAGAGATAGTCTTCAAAATATAGTTTCCATAAAAGTTAGTAACATTTTATATAGAAGTAGTTTCGCATCATTTATAAACATCTTTTTAAATGGGTTTTTCTCAAAACATTTCCATGGTATAATTAAAAAGGTTTTCATAATATAGATTCATATCAGAGGTCATATCAAATGGAATCAATAGAGGAGGTTCAAGTAAAGGGAATCATAGCAATGGCATCAGATCAGAAACTAACGGATCAGAATATGAAAGAGATCATGAGAAACCTTATAAGAAAGGTCAGAATATCTGTACCTTATTCGGAACGCAAACAAACACAAGATAGCAAACACTGAAAAGAATCAGATCACTCCTTCTTCAGCGAATCTACACGAATACATGATCGTCTTATTATTAATATATTAATTAAATCAGATTACTTATTTTAGTCGGCTTTCCATTTTTAGTAACTTCCCGAATTATTAGTTTTCATAGTAAGTTTTCCGATTTAGTAAATAAACTTAAAGGTTTGACGCAATAAAAATCGTAGTTTAGGGTTTATTATGACAACTTATTATAGTTTAAGGTTTATTTTGCAATTTAATTAAATCAAATGGCCACTTAGGTTCTAGCCGATTTCAGAGGCCATGATAAACGTATTCCCATTCAATTTAAGCCCGAAACAACTCACTCCCATATGTTTACACACACTATCCCATGCTTGAACATAAAATCATATCCAATACACGACCTCCTTCACAAGATAAAAGCGCACGCCATTTCTTTTATTTCTTTAAGTTAAATTCAGTTATTAAAATCAGATCAAAACGCATCATGAAGTCACAGAATATGAATTGATAACATAACTCACACACTTGCAGCCCCTTTTTCAACGTATGCCCATGCACACACACATGTTTTATTTGTTTAATATTCATCACGAAGGATTTATCCACATTAAGTCTCCATGTGATCCAGCCCACCAATTATATTACACACTCACATTCACCCATACGTATTTATTTAAAACAAAATTTCAAAACAGATTCCATGCACTCCCATATATCTAACCTTGCCCATGCGACAGAAAAGTATCCCATCTATTATTTCTTCCGTTTGAAATCAGATCTTTATACCTATATCATCTATCCTACGCAGGTCGTCCCATCTTCATATTCCTTAGACCGATATCTAACGACAACCTGATGCTAAGACAGACTCACACATACTCACACGCTACACATGCCCTCACACCATCCGTATTTCATGCAATACATACCACACAACAGATCCTATGTTGCCCCCCAAGCAGTGAGCATAAAGACCCCATATCGACACCCAGTTTACACCATGTTAACACACACAAAGCCACCTGAACAAACACTTATTTCCCATGCATTCGACCCAGTTACAGCCGACAACCCATGCATAAAACCCCATGTTTTATCTCTTTAGGTTTAATATAAGTTTCTAAATGTCGGTATTAGAGATCCAGAATGTGTGTTTTAATAACCGTATCAAAACGTATTTAACCAACAAGTTCGAATAGCAAACAGAAACAAGAATCGAAAATATATTGTCCATTCGAATATTCATGTTATTAACGAAACAAAGATTTATTTTACATGTCTTATTTGTATACGGGTTATGTGAGTTCCATCAGAAAATACAAGGACGATTGTGGTGGGTACCTTTGGGTCGGATTTGAAGACGAGAACAAGAACACAAGAGGCCAAAAACCGAACACCTTTCGAACTTGTGCTACCACGATCAAACTTTTTCTTCAGCCCTTTGTAGTGCCTACTGTTTTGGAGAGGAAGGAGGGCTGCCATTCGCATGTCATTAGGGTTTGGTGTGAGAGTGTAAACGTGGAACATAGTTTGTGAAATGGAGGAGCAAATGAAGGAAAATAGAGGGGAGAGTTGCCGAATTTCTGGAGGAGGAATAAGTTGCCGCCACTAGGTTGGTGTAGGGTTTCTGTTTTGTCTTTCGAATAAAGAGGGAGAGGGGAAAAACATGTTCTAGCAAAAGAAGAAAAAAAAACAAAAATAAATAAAAAGGAGCGTGTATGGCAATTGAGGAAAGTAGTAATTGTGACATAATTTGTATTGAATGTGCCAGTTATTTTTGTAACAATTATTATTATTAGGCATGTATCATAGTTTATCATTTATTAATTGTATTTTACATTACATATCACATAGTTAAAGTCTATTTTTAATCCCATTCATAACTTAGGAAAAAAAACTCAAGTTGTAGGAATTTAAGAAACGGATTTTAGGGTTTTACAACCTAGGTTTGAATCAAGAATGGTTAAAGGCCATTTGTCTGAGTAGAAACAAGTTCCTTCTCTAGGAATGCCTAATAATTCCCCAAAATGATCTAATGGGAAATTGTAGGGATTTTGGTTTATTTTGAAATGGATGCTAAAGGATCCAAGGTCATCAGTGAGGAGTTTCACGGAAGCATAAAACTCGAGAATGAACCTAGGGATGATTGGCTCATCTATGTCTAGGAGTGCCTCAAATTGAATAACAGTCATTTGTTCACGGATGTTTGTTTCTTCTAAGAATGATGAATCTACAGTTCTGCCTTCATGAACGTACCAACTTTCTAAAGCTTTAAAAAATTTGACTTGAGATTCTGAGAGTCCCTTTGTTTGATGATGTTTGGGTAGGTAGTTAGTGGTCTTTTTGTGATCATAGTTAGTAGCGGGAGGCATGGTTTTCCTAGACATACAATTAAAGTTAGAATCACATAATATATACATATGTGTATAAATGAAAATAATGTGGAGTATGATTATCTCGACTTTTTTGAAGCAAAGATTTTTGTAGTAAAATATGAGATAATCCAAACACTCCTGATCCGGAAAATTATAACGTTTTTGATTTTGTATGAACAATGATTGAAAGGAGTTTTTTTCTAGTTGTGAAAAAGTAATCTTAATGGAGTATTTGATGATTATTGTAGTGTCTAATTGAAAACATGATTTTTGAGGTGCCTTATTATTTTTGATAATCCCTAATTTAATTTAATGCAACCTATATGAATTCTAGACACAAATAAGAGATTGAGATGGATTAGGATACTTACAATGATCGATTAGGTATGAGTTAATTGTGGCGAATGAAATATTTGAGTTTTGGGATGATAAGGGTCGTCAATAAATTGGTTTTTATGTGGTTAGTGAGTGTAATGAAAAGTGTCTGTTTATTGAGAATTAGTCTCAGCAAAGCACGGATCCGGCGGATCCCAAACAAGGGTTCCGCCCTTGTTATCGATTGGATCCGCAGGATCAGAATATATGTTTGTTTATTTCTGTTTTTGTTTGGACTAGGATTTGAACAATTGTTTTAACTACTTTCTAGGTTTCAATAAACCATAGATAGAAGTAGGATTCTTTCTTGAGGTATTTGTGAGAGGATTATCAATGTTCTCTTTTGAGAAACTTTCTCAAATCGAGATGTTTTATCATCTAAACATTGTTTAATACGGAAATGATGATGATGGAAAGCTAAACTTTTGCTGGGATGAACAGTTGCAATGATGTTGCAACAGAGAAAAAGGTTATGGAGGTCAATAATATAGACCACGAGAATTTTCTCCACACTTTGCCTTAAAGTAGCAAGGACTGTTTGTTTCTTAGTAAATCATCATGTGATACAATGTCTCACATTAGTATACACATTATTTGAACTATTCCTATATCTCTAATTACCGGGAAGATCATATATTATGGTTTCTACACCTGTTCCTTTGAGATGTCTCTTAAGTTCCTAAATGGTTTCAAGTTGGAATCATTTTGAAAGTGTAGACGTATATGATATTTGGAGTACTAGCTATGGGATAGAGTATTCTATTTAATACATCTCTATGTTTAGGGTCATCTTATGAATTTACTATCTTTATCCTTGGTGAGTCTGGTTTAGGAGAACGTGAGTGTTTTTCCAATGGTTTCCAGTCTAAATTTTGTTTATGCATATCTGTGATATATTCAAATAGGTTGAAAATATCCTTTTTCCTAATTGTTAACTTAGATGAAGTTTATCTACTTATTTCAAGACTTGTTATGCATGATTTTGAGAAGTCATGACATATCTTGATAAGTTGATTTGGAGACGATGTCATCCTAATAGTACATGATCCTTCTTAGTAATGAGTGTTCTCTACTAAGTTAGTTGTGTACTTGATCATTCCAACCTTTTGATGCTTGCTTAAGTTTGTGATCACGACAATGCCAAGAGAATATGCTATATACTTATCCTATTTTATCTAAGTATTGATGCTATATTGTTGAGATATAATCCAAGTTAAAACAATACTTGTCTTTAGGAGTTTTAATCTAATTTTATGTCATAAAGATTTAAGAACCTTTTCCTACTCATCATGCTAATTTTCAAATACTATATTAAAGATGTGGTACTAATAACTTATGTTAAGTGAGTATGAAATCTAAATTATCTATGAGAGCAATTATCATAAGGAGTTATGAGGAACCGTACCTTTTTCCAATGATTGTTTCTAAGAATGCTATTGAACGAAATACAACCTCTGTTGGACACATTGTGGATCTAATCATTTCTTTCAAGCATACCTAATGAATGCTCAAGTATTTGGTCCCCAATATCTCATGGGTCCATTTGGGTTAATAAAAATATTACCAAGGTTCACTAATATCTTGGAGGTAGTCAAATGAGATTTCTTTATATAATGAAGTGTCTACTGTCATTTTAACTTCATTCTTATCTTTTCTTCTAATTGAATTAGTGTTAGGCTCTCTAGATATCTTAACAGGTTCAATACTATTTAAGTTTTGACTTTTCTGTACTGTACCTACGGATCCTTCGGTTATACCATGCGGATCCAAAGTTTTGGATCCGTGGGATCCGTGGGTCACTGACTCAGTTGATGTAGTCTTATTTTCTTTTGTCATTTGAATCTGAAAATCATTTAAGTGACCATTTTTCATGAAATCTGGCTTGAAGCTACCATAAGGTGTTTTTAGTAACCTCATTGTATCATTTGTACAGTTTATGTGCTTATCAAATCTTTTAAAAACGGAGTTTTGTTTTATAAGATTCTCTTGGGTAAGCTTTAGTATTTCTAATTCATGTTTTAGTTCTTGACATAAGGCACATGTTTTAGTACTTTTACATTTTTCTAATCCTATGACTTTTTCTTTTAACTGATGAATTTTATTTTCTAAAAATTCCTTTTTGGTTTTTAAGAACTTATTTTTACTTATGATTTTTAGAATAATTTTACATAATTTGTTATATTCTATATCTAACGTGTTATCATTTATAAAAGAGTATGACGAGTCAGAAAGTACCTCTTCTGTGTCATTGGCCATGAGAGCAACTTCGTTGATCTTTGGTTTGTTGTCATTATCTTTACAATCTCCTATTTGAGATTTGTTCTTTGGAGGCTTTGGACAATCTTTTATCAAGTGACTAAAATTCCTGCATCTAAAACACTTCCTACGGTTCTATGACTTCACATAAGTCTCAAAGTGATTTTTCCAGTATATAAAATTGTTTGGTTCAAAAAGTGATGGTCTTTGCATAGATTGCCCTTCTTTAAAGTTTTCAAAATCCATTTGATCGTTTCAAGTTTTAAAATACAATATATTTTAAATTTCTTGAGTAACACCGCTCTGGTACCAATTGTGGAAAACTAGAAGGGGGGGGGGTTGAATAGTTTTATTGTTTTTAAAATTAATTTAAACCGTTTTGTAACTTATGTGAATTCAATGAAACTATGCACACAAAAATAATCAAACAATATAACCAAGAAGTAAAGAGAGAAATGATCAAACCATATAACACGGATGTTTATAGTGGTTCGGCTACAAGGACTCTTTTCCTTGCCCTACTCCACTTCCCCAAGCCTTTAACTCGAGAGTTATCCTTTACTAAGAAACAAACTCTCTTCTAGGTGGAGAAAACCTTTACACGTTGCTTACTTCCTTTTCCGGTACTAAGCTAAACACCGGGTTCTATTTCAAGGTAGAACCAACCTAACGTCGCCTATACAATTACCGACACTAAGCTAGATGTCGAGCTCTTTACAAGGGTACAACCACTCCCGTTTGGTTCTTTCACAAGGGTACAACCACTCCCTACACTCTTTGTGTTTTGAGGACTAAAACACTAACCACACTCACTGAGATAAATGATACAAATAATGATGTGTGAACTACAACTATATCACACAGTAACTATGCCAAAGGTTTTACACAACTGTGTTAAACCTTGATGCTTGATCTCCTTTGCTACAAAAGGAAAGATCAATGAAATGAATGAATGATAAATGTTAGATGATATGTAAATGAATGAGTATGAATGTTAGGCTATATGAGTGATGGTGTGTCCAAATGATCAGCTTGCTATTTATAGGCAAGCTGGTGAACAGCCGGCGGATCCGGCGGATCCCATAAAAGGGATCCGTCTTTGATATCGTTTGGTTCCGCCAAACATGACAGCTAAGAGTTTATGGATATCTTTCCATATCCAGCTGTATCCTTCACATCCTTGTTATGTCACATCAAAATCTCCCAAAGTCAACTATCTTGCTTGAAGATCTAGCCAAGATATTACATAATCTATGTATGATGCATGCCATGATGTCATTGTATCATTTTAAAAATAAAGTTTCCTTTTAAGGAAATAAACTAGTAGATGTGTCAAATGTAATTCTAAGTAAACTTGTGAAATGTAAAATGTGTTTTAAAGAGACTTTAGCTAGTATTTATGATTTGCTAAAAGATATACTTTGTAATTTTCATTAACAAAACTAAGTAAAGATTGTAAAATATAAATAACGTTTTTAGGACGATATTTGTATTAACACATCTGTTGTATGAACAGTCACTACCTTAGTTATATCCACACTTTTGGATCTCATTTAGGTGTGCCAGCAACTTTTCTGATCAAATTCATTGTAGGTTCGGTTGAGGCGATAAGAAATCCGAAAAACCTTTACAGCACCTTTGGTAACCTCTTTTTTTTTTTTTTTTTTTTTTTGGGTTTTGATTTTGTTGATTGTGTCACCTGATAAGAAATGCGAATATACTTTCTTTTAATTTCTTGGATTAATTTTGGTTTTTGCTATGTTAATTTTTATTTGTTTTTTTGTGCAGGAAAAAAGAAAAAAATATGTCTTCTGATGATGAAAGAGGTGAAGAGAAGGGGCTTCATCTTTTTTCTCTTGGAGTTGTGACCAAACACAAATCACTGAAATTGTAAACAGTATAATTCTTTATCCTTATTTTTTTTTATAAATTATTATTTTTTGTATATTATATGTGATTTTATTGTATATTTATTGTTGATTATGTGTTGTATATAGGTGGGTGTTTGGATGAGCTTATGTTTTTGGGTTGAGGGCTTATTTGAATTTGGAAAAACCTCATAAGGTCACTTTTTCCGCCTTTCGACCTTATTTTGTAGGCTTATAGCTTATTTAAATAAGTGTTAAGCTCAAGTTGATAAGGTAATAAGGTGGAAAAAGTGGCCTTATGAGCTTTTGCGAATTCAAATAAGCCCTTGAATCCGAAAAATCAGCTAATGAAATTGTTAAATAGTATATTTTTTGGTGTTAATGAAGGTACGCATTTTGTATTTTCGTACATTTTACGTTTCTGCAGAAATAATTTATATTTGATATAGTTTATGGCATTCAACAGGAGGGTGGGACAATTGTTAAGAACAGAACTGCAAACATAATTCAACAAAAACGCAAACTGAATTTAAAGAAAAGAGTAAACTACATTTTTGGTCCTCGTGGTTTACCGGGTATAACGATTTTGGTCCAATAGTTTCATTTGTAACGGATCTTGTCCTATTTTCTCTGACCCGTAACGGGTTTGGTCCAATTTTCGTTGACCGTAGGTTTGACTAGTTAAAAAAACGTGATATGACTAGAATACCCTCGAATTTACACCCAGAAATTGCACCATTCGTCCCTGAGCTAACGGCCGTTAGTTCCGTTAGTTATCATGCGACAACGTTAGTCCATTTAGCCAACGATTATTTGCAACGTTAATCCTTTATACATTTTTGTCCGCTTTTCTTACGTTTTCATACGGTTTTGTCCGTTTTTATACGTTTTCGTCCGTTTTTAGTCGTTTTCATCCGTTTTTCTTACGTTTTCATACGGTTTTGTCCGTTTTTATACTTTTTCGTCCGTTTTTCTTACGTTTCATATGTTTTTGTCCGTTTTCATACCTTTTTATCCGTTTTCGTCCATTTTTTTCGTTTTTGTCCATTTTTCTTACGGTTTTGTCCGTTTTTATTCGTTTTCGTCCGTTTTTCTTATGTACGAAAAAAAATTAAAAAATTAAAAAATTAAAAAAATCCTTTCTTTTCAATTTGTTTTTTCCGAATTTAAAAAAAAATATTTTATGAAAATATTTTTTTTCCGAAAATATTTTTGAACATTTTTGCGAAAAAATTATTTTTGAAAATATTAAAAAATTATAAAAAAATATTTTGCTAAAAAAAAGTTATAAAAAAAAATTTTGAAATTTTTTTTTCCAAAATTTTTTTTTGAAATTTTTTCTATAACTTTCTTACAAAAAAAATTTCGGAAAAAGATTTTAAAAAAATTATTTTCGGAAAAAAACAATTTAAAAAAAAGTATTTTCGGAAAAAAAAATTAAAAAAATTCAGAATTTTTTTTATAAAAAACGGACAAAAATGTATGAAACGTAAGAAAAACGGACGAAAACGTATAAAAATGGACAAATCTGTATGAAAACGTAAGAAAAACGGATGAAAACGACTAAAACGGACGAAAAATTATAAAAATGTATAAAAACGGAGAAAACCTTATGAAAACGTAAGTAAAATGGATGAAAACGACTAAAATGGACGAAAACGTATAAAAACGGACAAAACCGTATGAAAACGTAAGAAAAACGGACTAAAATGTATAAAAACGGACAAAACCGTATGAAAACGTAAGAAAAATGGATGAAAACGACTAAAAACGGACGAAAACGTATAAAAACGGGCAAAACCGTATGAAAACGTAAGAAAAACGGACAAAAATGTATAAACGACTAACGTTGCAAATAATCGTTGGCTAAATGGACTAACGTTGTCACATGATAACTAACGGAACTAACGGCCGTTAGCTCAGGGACGAATGGTGCAATTTTTTGGTGTAAATTCGAGGGTATTCTAGTCATATCACGTTTTTTTAACTAGTCAAACCTACGGTCAACGAAAATTGGACCAAACCCATTACGGGTCAGAGAAAATAGGACAAGATCTGTTACAAATGAAACTATTGGATCAAAATCGTTATACCCGGTAAACCACGAGGACCAAAAATGTAGTTTACTCTAAAGAAAAAGAGTAAAATCCCCGGAACTCAACGTACATTTTTTAATATTGGAAGTAGTAAACTATTTCAGCAGATGCGTGCGCAAACTCAACCCCAAATGCAGACTGATGTGGAAATTCGCATCTCGAGACGTAAGGTGGAAAATTCTGACACTTTATAAATGCCTTAGATTGAAATCTTCCGACTCTTACTGCATTTTTTTACAAAATAAGCAAATGTAAACATTATTTCTTGACTACTTCCGATTAGAAGCACAGGCCAGGGAAAAAAATCAGACAACATGTAAATTTGTATTAAATTCAATCTGATTGTAGTTTCTGCTGCTATGTAGGTCGTGGAAAGAGACTGATGGAGAGCCGAGGAATTCGAGGTTTGACTTTGGAAGTTTTTTGAAGTTTCTCTCGCTTTCAGATTCAACTCCTCCTGTTCAGTGCAGGTCTTGAATGCCGCTGTTATAAATGTAGAAACAAGGTATATTTCCCTCGAAAAAGTTAAAATATTGTTGGTAGTGTGCGATAAAGGAATTAGTAGTCATAGATATTCAACTGAGTTATGTTTGTGGCTGCAATGTAGCATGTTTGCGTTTCCACGAATTGTTGCCAAATTTTTTTTAAACTTTTATTAACCCTTGGATACCATCTATTCATCTTGCAGGAAAGTGAAGGAAGCTTGGGAGAGTAACGAGGATGTGCTTATTAAAGGTGGAACTTTTGCCATCGAAAAATTGTCAGAGGCATTGTCTATCAGCAAGTTGTCTCACAAATTATTAGAAGGACTTGCTCGGTGTATGTTACACGACTGCACAAAAATTGTAAATAGCTAATCCTGCTTTATCTTAGTATTCAAACTCACAAGTTGATTGTATCACACTACTAGAAAAAAGGCCTTTAATGACGCGCATTGCGTGTCATAAAAGGGGTCAGATGACGCGCTTTTTGGTGTCATTGATCGACCCGTCATAAAGCTTTTCGCGCGTCATGACACGCATTTCGCGCGTCATAAATTTATGACACGCTTTTATGACACCCTTTTACGACAAACTTTTATGACACTATTTTATGACCCCTTTTTTGCGTGTCATGGTTCAAATTTTTTTTAAAAAAAAAAAATTATAAAATTAATAATATCCCCACATTAAATAACAGATAATCTCATAATACAAATAAATACACAAATAGCAAAAAAGCGCATTTCATATATAAAAACAATGCGTTTCATACAACTTGCAAGAAATATATCCGTATGAACTTTAAATGGTTATATAAAACTTGCAAGAAATATATCAGTGAACGTACAACTCTATCAAATTCTAACATAAAGCATCTTTTGACATCATCTTTAGTAGGCTTGCAGCCACATCTATCTCTTCGTGAAGTCAAGTCAGAGACCTCTAATGTCAACCAAGTTTGTTTTAAGTTGATATAATGACTGTGTACGTACTTGGTGATCAATAACTTCCCGTGCAGAACCCACCTTCTGAGGCCAGTGCATGTCCCATGGCAGCAGTTATTATATCTATCTTATCAAACTGCAATGGCAAGACCAACATTAACCTTCTCAACTTCAAACAGAATAACGACCACCAAACAAAACAGAGAGCTAAGAGAGAAAAAGAGGGGTACCGGAACTTGGTAGTGTTCAGTTAGACCTCTACCAGATTTTCCAAGCACACCTAAAGAGTTGCTCTCATCTAATAGAACACGAAACTTGTACTTCTTTAGTTGGATAATCTCATCCAGTGGTGCAATTTGACCAGTGTTCTGAACATTTCGAAAACATTATATTAAAAATCATGAGAATTCTCTATCCACACATAGGAGTTAGGACTTTAGACAAGGCGACCAAGCTTGTCAAATAGCTTGGTGAATCCATTTGACTGCCTTGCCAAGCCCATCAAATCTATACGAGTAAAAAGACAATATTTACTTATTTCGTTGACTACTATTTAAGACTTCTGATTGTAACAATATAATATGCACTTCGTTCTCCCTATGGGTTTGAATCACATTTGACAAACACACGCTTATATATTCTAATAGTTCATAATCAGAACAAAACAAAAAGTAGCACCAATATCCAATTGCATAGGAAGGACCAAAAGATTGTACCCATGGATTGTGCCATATTTTGAAAGATAGGGCAAAGGAGCCTACCTGCTTCAGTCATGGCAGATCCAAAGTGCCTCTCTAATAGCTGTTTAAATGCGAAAAGTAACAAAATAAGCACAACTATGGAATTTATATAGATAGCCAAAAAAAATATGCTCACCGTATACAACAATGGCAAACTTTCAGATAAAGATTCAGCTAGCCCACGCAACAACAGTCTACGGCGTTCACCTGCATAAATTATAGAAAGCAAAAAATCATTGAAAGTGATCAACTGATCGAAATATTGGTCCAATCAGTTTTAGCACTTAAGGTAGATCATGTACTTAATTCAATCCAAATCAGTCCGAATTTAATCTAAGCTATAAACTTCTAAAAAGTAAGAACTAGCCTAAACAACAGTGGTTGTTTACCTCCTAAAAGAGAGACTGCTCAGAAATATACCTCAGCCTTAAAGTCCTTGGGAAATTGATCCTTAGCATCCCACAAAATATCAATTTCATCACGATTGTAAGTACCTTAATTGAGACGGTAAAGGGTTTACTGATGAAAACAAATGCAGTAACTCACTAGGACTTGTCTTTGAGCTGCAAAACATAAAAACAAAAGTAATTATAAGCACAATTCAACTAGAATAACTAATTTCCTGTTTTGTGAGTTGGAAGGGAAAAAAGACAAGGTCTTTAGAGACGTTCAGAAGCTTACCTTCACAAATGCTGATCAAATTTCGCAAATGTTGATCATCTCTCGTTGTTTCCTCAACCAACTTCTCAACTAATGTTCCTTTCTGCATATTGAACAGGTTAGCTTGTAAGAATATAGTAAGACCAAATTCGCTATTCTCAACATAGAAATTATGTACTTTATTACCTCTGGATCATCTCGAAGCTTGAGACTGCGTCCAGATTCAGAATTCAGCAAGTCCCTTACATTCTCGTTATAGATTTCTGGAGTCTGTAATAACGCCAAATAACAGTCATATAACATTTTACACCATACAAGCCCTTTAAGTTGGTAAATGAATTAGAGTACGAGAGCTGCAAACATATTTATCTCTTATAACTTACATTCAATATGTGCTGGTAAATATCATTGACTGCTTTTTCCGTGATTCCTCTCATCGTATAAGTCTTGCCACTACTCGTTTGACCATATGCAAAAATGGTTGCTGAAAACAATAAACATGAATCTCGTAAAACAGATACAACGACCCAATGGAAAAAATAAAAAGCATAGTTAATGGATAATTACCATTGATGCCCATTAGAGCAGACAAAGCAACGGTCTTCACTCCTTCCTCATAGACACTTTCCGTGACAGTTGCAGGGCCAAAAACTTTATCTAAAAGAACCGGAAACCTTTTCTTTAGCTCAAACAGAATCACGAGTAAAATTCAATACACAACAATAACTTTTTATAAATCACCAACTAAAGCGTACCAAATGTAAACGAAGATTGTTGAGTCACACGCTCATTCGAGAACGGTTTATATACAATAGAATGATCATCAACGCATTCCCACGATACAGTATCTTTCGCTAACTGTTCCTTGTCGTCATTTCCGTTTATTCCAAATTCGGCAACAGACAATCCAACCCTCGCGGTTTGACCTTGTCCTGTCCAATCGCTTATCTGTTAGCAATAACAAATTAGTACAAACTAGCAAACAACAATTTGAGGCCAATGAAGGACCTGAAACACGTTAAAAACACTAGCCATCTTAATGCCAATATGTAATACAATTCGATTTATTTATCAATAAAGTGGAAAATTTTAGTTATCAAAGTAGCACTAATAACGAACCCAAAAATGCAAAACACTTGCTAGCTATATTTTGGGGCAAATACGACGCCAAAAATGTATTCCTAAAAACGTTAATCTCGCTTTAACGAGTAATCAAACAAACCGAAATACTTATCAAACAAATACATATCTATGGTATTAAAAAAAGGGTTTTGTACGGAGTAATGTATATTTTATCCTACAATAAATTTAATAAACCATGTCATATTATTAGTAACCAGTAAACTAGCTGAAAATCATTCCTTTATTAGTTTACAGAATTCAAATAGAACTTACTGTGACGGGATAAGCAGAGTATAGACCATGTTTGGCTCAAGCCCTGCTGACCAAACCAGAAGATGCCATCAACGGCTCTGTCAGGCTCGGTCAAATTCCCTGTTTGTTCCGTGCTACGTACATCTGTTACACGAAGATAAATACCAACAGCAACCAATCTAACCTAAATACAACAATAATTCAAACAAATCCAAACCAAACACCAACCAATCTAACCTAAATACAACAATAATTCAACAAATATTCTAACACAAACAACAATTCAACAATTACAACAAATCAAATTAAAAATAACAAAACAATTAGGGTTTCGAATAAAATGGTGAAAAATAGCGCGTGGGTTACCGAATCAAAGAGAGAGGTGGCGGGAAGGCACGGTGTGGTGGCGGTGGCTGACTGTTCGGCGCGGTGGTGCTGGTTGCCGAGGAGGCGGATGCGTTGTGTTTTTTTTTATGGGAGGCGGTGTGTTTTAGGGTTTGATTTTTTGGTTTTTTTTTTTAAGCGGGATATGTTGTGAGTGGAAATGAAGTGTAGACGCGTTTTTCAAAAAAATTGAGAAATGACACGAATTTGATGACACACAAAAATGTCTGTCGTCTATCCTTCAGATTTTACAATTTATGACAGTTTTTTTATGACTTACACTTTTGCGCGTCATTATATTGTGTGTGTCATAAAAAGCATGTCATTAAAGGCCCTTTTTCTAGTAGTGTCAAATCTTTGTCATGTCTTTTGAGAGAAGCAGGTCCTGAAAAAAAAATCAAGGACATTAGCAACGCTGATGAGGTAAATAGGCATGTTGGCCTTTGGGTCAAAGTGGATTCATATCAACACTGGTAATCATTTTTCTCGCAGCTTTCGTTTTATTCTGTTAGAAAGTTATAGATTCTGTTTCAGCCCTGATATCCTTCAAAATTTTGCAGATAATTTACTGTAACATCGGAAATCCACATTCTCTCTGGCAACAACCAATCACTTTTCATTGATGAAACACAACAGCCAAAGGAATGACGAGGGACCTGACATTCCAGACACCTTGGTTTATACAAATGTTGTACAGGTATCTTTAACTATATCAACATCACCTATTATTTCCCGACTGATATATAGCGATAAATCTGTTTTAAGGGGTGTTTCGACTTGAATATTAAAGCTGATCGCCAGATTTCTGCTTGCTAATTTGGGGTGGACCAAACGTATTTTGTAAATTTGACTTGCTTAAAAAATTTTAATCATTGTGGTTTCGATAAGCAATCCAAAATAATATCATCATCTGTGTAAAACACGCCTGATGTCCACATGTTATAGCACAGTCAGATATGTAGATCTCAGGCGGTGAAAAAAACTTAAATTGTAATGCTTTGGACTGTAGGATGGACGCATGGTATGTGTTATCGAAAGAGGCCTAAACGATATGGCTGCAAAGGCAACGGTGTAGCAAAGGCAGCGTTGGCATTCAAATAGGTATTATATTGGAGCGTTTTTGTTTAATTACTTTTCAGTTGTGATCCTTATATAGTATATATTACACTTTTGTATTCGATATCTGCCTCCAATCCAACTAATGCAGCACCAACAGCGGCGTCTAATGCCTGTGGAGGTTTGTTCAGGTCCTCATATATTATACATTTTTTGTCAATGTGCAAGTACATTGGTCACTAACGAGTTTGTTGCCATCTTTCCATGAAACTTGCAGCAGACGCGCAGCCACCTGCTGGTACACGTGCAGTAACATCAGCTGCCCATGCCGAATCAGGCAGCCGCCATGTTCCTTTATAGCGACGCCAGGCACGGAGACTGACAACAACTGGTGTGTCTGCAGGTTAATTGCCTCAAAATCTTATAACTATCTCATTATCAAGCTAAACGAATTCTTTTCCTTCTATCACGGTTTGTTCACCAATCCTGATTTTCTTTTACAGGACCCCCTGCCCAGTACAACAGATTCGGCTTCTGTGACTGCCTATGCTCAAAATGTCAAGCGACCTTATTTGCTTTTGCTGCAGATATTTAACTTCCTCTATTCTTTGAAGCTGCCAAGGTACTCAAATAAGAATGATTCGCTTTATTTGACATATTTCTTTCTTACTGATATATACTGACTTTGCTGAATAATGGTCAACTTTTTGATGATCACAGGAACTGGATGATTCTATTGCTCTAATCTACGAGAAGAAGATTTCAGACATTAATTGTGTGATCAAACTGTAGATGCCACTGAAGGTAGAGCCTTAATCAGCTCAAGTTAATTATTCCATTTCCAGTTTTAATTGTGCCACCATTTTGGATGTGCCGTGAATGTATATTACCAATTGTTTTTTTTTTCTAATTCAGAAACAAAGGCCTCCATTATTCGTTGCTAAAGATGTGAAAACTAAAGCGTTCGCTGCCTTGATTCTTAACCAGCTCTGTGCTCCCAGACACTGGCCTCTTACTTAGGTTTGTGTTTTGTTGTCTTTGTGAATTTTAGTATTTCACTGTTGAGAGGGTGTGTTTCGGATTGTTGCTTATTCTGTGAAGAAAAGCTTGCAGATACTGTTCATCAGTAGGGTTTTGATTAGGTTTGGTATTTTTTTTTAATATTGTACGTGATTTGCGATCGTCGTTGCGTGATTGATTGGTTTGTTTTTGTTTTGGTTATGGAGGTTCGAGCAAGAGGCTGGGTTTTTCTTCAATATGCGTCACTTTCAGGAATTGGTGATGAGTGGTGATTGGGAGAGAGTTGAAAACTATCTCACTGCATTTACGAAGCTTGAGGGTAATAGATATTCAATGAAAATTTACTTTGAAATACGCAAGCACAGTTACCTTGAAGCCCTAGATAAGTATGTTTCAATACACATCTTAGTCACGTTAATATGTTTATTAGTATGATATTGCGCGTTTGTTTATGTTATTAAATGTGAATCAGGGGTTGAGAAGGTAGAAAGCCTTTAATGTTTTGTTTTGTTTCAGGTTTATATTTTTGGTCTTGATATGGTTTGTTGAAACACGAGCGATGTCATTGGATGAAGCGGAATGTGCAAAATAGATGGCAAGGTGAACCTTTCTTACAAAGCATTTTACTGTATTTATTTCCATTCTTATTGTATTATTGCATTTTATATGGATTTTTAGTCGCTATAAACAGTTTTTAACGATTGGCAAACGTATTGCTACTTATGACTTTCTGAATTCACTGACCGATAGATTCGCCCAAGAACAGGTGACCATCCAAGCTTGGGAGAATTATGAAAAGAGGAAAGCCGAGCTGGATATGAAAAGAATGGAGTTACCAATTTAATGTTTTTCATTTTACCGGTCTATGCTTCAAGTTCAGTTGCGTGATGCAATGCTTATGACACTCGAAAGGTGGCTCGCAAAATCAGAAAAAGAAAAAAAAATTTAATGACTACGTGGCGTGCGTGCATGACTAGCCATTATCCAGTCGATGTTGACCTTCATTCTTAGTAAAAGGTCAGTAAATCTATTTATTGCAGATATTTATAATTCTTATACGTATTTGAGTATAAAATCAAATTATGCCGTATGATTATTTGGTTTGTTTGTTATAAGCTGCAGGTTAATTTGTATGCTGAATGTATGCACTTTCTTGGGAGAAATGGTCTTCCTTTTCGTCGCCCAATAAGTACTTAGAGGAAGTTGGAAAATGCTTGACGGTCGGATCTGTAGGTCAATAGAAGGCATTTTTCCAAGGTCATTACAAGAAGGCATTTTCCAAAGCTCATTGCAAATTCCAAACTAATATTTGTACGGATGCTAAAGTTATGTGGCATCAGAAAACTAGTCACCCACGAGGTTTGGGATTTGTTTCTTTCCAGAACCAACAGGTAACGGCGTTCTTTGGATGAGTATACCTTACAATCTACTGCCGTCCTATGGAGGCCAGGTTAGCCTATACTTATTTTATTGATGTGGCAAATACTAAGCATTTACTTATGAATGGGTCAATATTGTTTGTGTTTTTATCTCAAAATCAAAAGGGTGAAACTAAAGCTATATAGGGAACATGTCAATTGGGCCATATATCTTTCCCAAACTCTATTTTCATCCCTTCGTCCTTACAGCATTTTAAATCATTTTATAACGAAAAAAATAAATTTGTGTAATTATATTGTTTTTTAGTCATAATCAAACACATATATTAGTTACAAAACTTAAAAAAATTGACAAAAGCACATTTGCAGGTCAACCGATCTCATACTAAGATTGCCTAACCTGCCCCAAATATATATGTTATTCTGCTTGCATCCACATATGTTTTTTTATTTTTTGAATCATTATTTCACATGTAGTCTTTGTTCGTGTAATACTAATATGAAAAAAATACCTTTCTGAACCGATGTTATAGAGGAATTAAAAAAAAAAAAAAAAAAAAAAAAAAAAAAAAAAAAAAAAAAAAAAAAAAACTAAACTTCAGAGGCGTTAGAGGCTTACTAAAATTTATATTTTAGTATTTGGTTAAAAGTTGGTGCAAACAATGCAGTGTACATCCGATTAATTTTTTTTTCTCGGCTATTTTACATTTGCATAATATCAGGGGTATTTGTTTTACCTTAGGCTTCCGGCATACTTTTCTTCTTTATTTGAACTGTCGATGAAGAATATCATTGTTAGTGGGTCTTTGTATGTAATGGATGTGCTCTTTCAGGTGCCATCAGTCCTTTAGAAATACAACCATTTCGATGTTCAACCAGTTGGTCCACTCGCGTGATTGATTCTCGGACACAACTTTTCACCATGGTGCCAAGAAAGGTAAAAACGTTGCCTTTTGAATTTAGAATGGCTGATGTAATTATGTTTTTATCTCCCAAGGGTCCAATAAGTTGGCTTAAAAGAATTTAATACAAAAGGAAAATTACCAAAACTGGTTGAAATAGGCTGATTAGTAAAAACTTGCATCTGATTGTACATGGTTACTTTTTAGACGCATAGGCTGAATAATAAAAATATAACCACGAAACTTATTATAATCGTAGGCTTATTAGTAAAGATGTATAAGGCATTGTTAGGTGGCAGTTAACCCAAACGCTATCAAGCTAACTTTTTTTCCTTGATCACATTGTTGCAGCTGTTTGAGTCATTTAACATCAAGAAAGATAGATTTATTCACTTTGATGGATTCGTTCGTTCGCTAACCATCTTCCATCCTGATGCATCAGAATCAAATTGAATGTAAGATAACTTTAAATGAGTTGACAATCTATTTTTATTTGAACGTAAGATAATTGGCTGTAAGATAAAGACACTTTTAAATAAGTTGAATGCGTCGCATAAAACTATTAACTGATGGACTGAAATATATGGCAGGGAATTTTGAGCCAGCAGATGGTGAAACTGAACTCGATCGTCATGCAAGTAGAAGTTGATAGTCGCAAGAGTGGGTGTTACCTAAGAACTTTTATATGTAAATAGGTTGTATCTCCTTCCCAGGTGGTATGTTTGAATCAAAATAGAAAGGGAATACACAATACACAAGGAATAGATGCACGGACTTTTACTATTAATACTGTCTATAGTTTTCTGTTAACTCTATATGAGTTACGATATAATTGCAAAACTGCGTTTTACCTCGAATGTGTAAGCCATTTATTGTAAGTTTACATGGTTACTGAACATTGACTCATATTGAGACTATTCTTTGTCGTCGTAAATTCATTTCATATAATACAATTGCAGTGTTAAAATACTTCTTTACCCAAACATACACAATGCACAATGGATATCTTACTTCATTCGACTCGGATTATACAAACGATATCTTACTTATCTTTTTTATTCCCTAGAAAAATAAAACTATATGGTATACCACACTTTCTGTTATTGTCATATATTTGAGCACCAGCTCCAGTGGACTATGTGGGGGTGCACAGGAAATTTTGTAACACATGGTAACACCTAAGCGAAACGTCGTAACTTTTAACCTATTTTTTTACGACTGCCTTACATATAGAACCACCCCGCGGCAATGCGCGGGTACCCATCCTCGTTATATATATATATATACTAAAACTAAACGTCGGTGGCAAATAAAATATTATTATTTTTGTTATAATACTATTATCTGAAGATTAAAATATTACTTGGGCTCTTTTAAGGTTCATGGTCCATTAACGGCCCACGACCTTTTTTTTTCCTGCTATTTTCCTTTCGATGAAGATATAGACGTTATCCAGATCTACACACACCCAGATGTTTCCACACACACATACACCGACTCAAATCATAGATGCAGAAAAAAAACGTTAATTTCTCCACTCATATACCAGCCGCAAAAGATCAAGGGGAGGATTATTAGAAGTAGGAGAAATAGATCTTCACGTTTCAAGGTTTTTTTTAGATTTATCCTTTTACAAGATCAACGGTAGGGTAAGCATCAATCCTTCCAATAATCCGACCGACTCAAATCATTGTCGCTATAATTCAAAGATTGTTGGCTATATTTTTACGTTTGTTGGTTACTTATAGTTGTTTTCTGTATCAGCTTGTGGCGCTGGTGGTGGACGATTGGGGCTGTCGTGGTCCTGATTCAGCAGATGCTTGGGGTACATATCAAAGGAAAACTCTCCAGATTGACCAAGGCATCTTTTACTTCATGTTTTCGTCGATGTGCCTTTTGCCTCGAAGCTTTTGCAAAAGACGGGTTTGGTTTTAAAACCCTGTTAATACAAACAGGTAACAGAAAATCAGTTTTGTTGTTGTTAGTATCCAAATCCATACAATCATATAGGTGGTTTATGTTTTTTTTTGCAACTTAAACTTTTGGGTTTGTTTTTATATAGGTGGTTTATGTTATTTTTTTAATTTACTTTATGAGCTTAAATTAAGCCGTAAGCTCACTAGCAAAAGAAAGGTATGAACTTATTAGTTTTTGCAAATCCAAATAAGCTAATCAACCGAGGGTGTAGTTCATACTTATTAGTTACTCCAGAAGGATGTTTCGCGTGGTGTTTGGGTCCAACTATTTTTAGCAGAATTTTTCCTTTTTGTTTTAACAAACCTGAGATAAGTACTTACGTCGGTTGAAAAAACAGTCTTCTTCATCTTGAAAATTCCAGTATGTCGGCTTGGTACACATTTGCTGCAGTTCTTATATTCTTCTTACCTCTATACTATGTTACGCTATAATTTATAGATTGCATAAATCAATTTTGTGGCACATGAACTTCTGGATTAACAGTATTCTATCTATGCACCTTTCAGGATATGAGGTCCAATACGGTACGCGTTCTGTCAGCCGATTCACATGACCACACGCGTAAGTATGACATTGCCTTATTATTTGATTTTTTCATTAGCCATATGCAGTTGCAGATATGTTTATACCATTACTTTTTTATGTACTACAGATCCAGATGGTTCCAAATCCAAAAGTGATAATACCAGTCATAATTTTTTGCTCTCTGGGCCTTTGTTTGTACCATGGAATTCGTGTGCTACCAACAGCGACGTAAGCGAATCAGAATCTTCATAGAGAAACAATCACCGACATACAGGTAGATTTGCCTTAGTAGTTTATTTATTGATTTATTTGTTTTTGTTACGGTAAACTATAAGAAAATGATATGTACTAATCCATATCTAAAACCTACTTTCGTAGTCATTTAATACAATATGCTTGCCATTTTGTTTTACTATGCAATTTGTTGTATTAAGTGGTAAAACAGATAGCAAGTATCACATATGTCATCTAATACAATATACTAATTATTAGGAAACCTTTTTTGCTATATTCAGATAATATGTAACTTCTTAAGCTTAAAGTACGAAATGAAAGGTCGCGTCGGACAAGGAACTAGCAAAAATGCTGCTGCTCTCAAGCAAAAAGACAGAAGAAACTACCTATGTTAAACTGATATATAGTTTGTCAATATGTCTCCTGCTAATCATATCAATGACTTCTAAATTCAAAACATATGACACATAGATGTAATGCTAGCTGATATGGACAGGAAGGTCTTGATATATATGTAATTTGTAGAGCAATGTCTCTATGATAGTTTCTTATAAGTGCTAAGTTTCCTACAAGAACACCATTTGCCCGCGCTGATTTTACACTTGCAATGGTTGAAAAATCTAGCAAACACCGCCGCCGCAACGCAGTGGGCTCCTGCTACTCGTTAAAAACATGGCTCATTTATTTTATTTAAAATATAATATTTATTTAAAAAAAAAAACCAATAAAGCACTCGGTTTACAAGATTGAACAACAAAAAATTTAGATTTACGAAAACGGACTAAAAGTGTCACATCAACATATTCGATATATGCCTTTATTTTGTCCATTTTTTTCAACAATACATTCATTTTTTTTTTCATTATAATAGGCAACACACTTTATAATAGGTATTCTTATTGTCTATGTATTAGTCTACCATGACTCTTGACACCAATAATAGTCCAATGACACCAACAACTAAAACTAATAATAGTAACTGACGTCAAAGCCCCTATAAGTCGCCTACAAAAGTTTCAGTTGCCCATGTTGCATACAAAAGTTTCGGTTGCCTAGAAAGTCGCCATACAAAAATTTATGTCGCCTATGAGGTCGCCCCATTGGTCGCGTGTCGAATTTATGCTTTTCAGTCGCCTAGAAGGTCGTGTAGAAGAATGAGAGACACATGTACTGTTCAAAACTTGTCATGGAATGAATCTAACGGATAATATGTAAAAGTTAATTTTCGTAAATAAACATAGGCGAAGTTTATATCGGTAAACATGTACTTATTATAGGTCATTTAAAAAAAAAATTCAAAAAAAAAAAAAAAAAAAATAGATCTCTCAAAGTGGTCCCCAAGTGGTTTTCTTCTAAAGTGGTCCACAAGTGGTTAATCCTTTTACACGTTTCTACCATCTACATCACGTATCAAATTCACTTACCCTTTCTATTATCAAAGTTTTGATGTTCTTTTATCCTTTCATCTTCCTGTTTTCTTTTAACTATATCTTTTAATTATTCATCAAGTGTCATCCTCAATTGTCAGGCAAACATCTCAACACTCCTCCATGTAAGATGAATATCCCAAAGAGCTTTTGGTTTCCAACTATCATGGACGTGAGGTAACCCAGCCGACTTTTCACCACGATAAATCAAGTGATCAAGCACTCTTGGTCTTTCACTGGATATCACCTTATCAATGAATATGTACTTTCCTGATGTGAGTGATTAGAACAACCAATAGGTTCTAAATAACGATGAATTATGTTGTAAAATGTCATCTACAGTTTTAATAAAGATAATTAGTGATTCAATCAATTTTATTGTAATAGCTACTAAACCCTATAATTTCGCCTATTACACTAGGATCCATATTATACCATTTCAAGGCACCACGCTTTGGCGGAACCTACCATGTCGTGGTTTTTAGGTAAGTGTTTTACCACACCAATTGTATCCCAGAGACAACTCCTAGGGTCGAGACTCCGATACCAATCGAGCATATTTAGTCTCATCATGCATCCTTGGGTATGCTTTAGGGTAAATACCATTAGACTACACCATAAATCCAGTGGTCTTGCAAATTCATTTGCTTCTGATTTGGCATATGACCAACTAATTCCAATAACCACCTCATCCCACGTCAGCCATGTACCCACAAACACAAGACTTTGGCCTTACCTGCCTGTAGGGTCTGAGCTAGGAGAGTTAACAATTATTGGTTGCGCACTTAAGCCAAAGATTATACATATGGAAAGACCTAAACCCATCGGTTTTACGAGCTTATATTTTTTTATACCTAGTATTAAAATGATTTTACCAAAAATTCGTTTTACGTATAAAATATGCATGAATTCATACAACAATTTGTTAATTTAGAAAAACAAATCATTTGTAAAAAAAAGGTGTCCAAAGTCGAGTTACCTTCCCAAGCTATTTTGTCATTTTTTAGATAGGTTCCACTTTGTGGATTCAAATTAATAGTAATTCGCATAGTCGATAATCAAGATTATTATGCTTCTAAAAACATTAAATTCAATATGCATCCACCACTATCAAGATGGTACAAGTACAATATATATTGCTCGAACTACAAGGTTTTCAAATATAATGAATACAAAACCACTAACATGCAGCTACAACTGATATGCGTAATCAGGTCTTAAATTTATAAAGGTATCGTCTATCTATGATCAACACATATACTCACGGTCAGTGTACCCGATCGTATGTAGTGAGGAAATGGTAAATCCGAGGTCGTTCCCAAGAGCTATGGGTGGTCTATCAGTTTGAGTCTAATTAGACCAGTCAACTTAATTGTTACGATTAAATTAAAGAAATAAATAATTAAAACTATAAATGTAAATTGGATGGATTATTCAAGAGGAGAGAATAGGTTAACCTAGCTAATCCTTAACTAATGTTATGCTTATCTTCCTAGTGCAATGTATACCTATCGCGCTTATTAGTGATCTTAGTTCGCTGGGCTTGATTGGTTATCATAGCACTAGCCTATAGTTTTCTGATGGTCGTGTTGTGGAGAAGAGTGAATGACTGCAATTTTGTTAGGGTTTTTAAAAGCACTTTTCTCAAATTCATGTGAAATATATAACAAGAAGAAGAAGATTGATTACTCATCCCCGCCAATTAAAACCTAATTTCTATAAGGGTTAATGGCATGTAATAGCAACGTACTTTCCCATTTGTTCCATTATCAGATACGAACCCAATAAAATACCACAATACCCATCCAACTTTAAAATTTTGTTTCATTATCATACGTTTTGTTTGCACCGTTAGTCCTTTTGACTAACGACCGTTTGTAATCAACTCAAAAATATGTTTTTCTTACGTTTTCATATGTTTCTATCCGTTTTATATGTTTTCGCTCGTTTTCTTTACGTTTTTGTTTGCACCGTTAGTCCTTTTGACTAACGACCATTTGTAATTAACTCAAAAATATGTTTAAAAACGAACAAAAATGCTTGAAAACTTATAAAAACGTATGAAAACGTAAGAAAAACATATTTTTGAGTTAATTACAAACGGTGCAAACGAACAAAAACGTAAGAAAATGGGCGAAAACGTATAAAAATGGATAAAAATGCTTGAAAACATATAAAAACGTATGAAAACGCAAGAAAACATATTTTTTAGTTAATTACAAACCGTCGTTAGGCAAAACGTATAATAATGAAACAAATGGGAAAGAAAGTTGCTATTACATGCCGAAAGGACTAACGAAGCTAAGAGTTCGATGGTGATTATGGTAATTTTTTGGGTTCGTATATGATAATGGAACAAATGAGAAAGTACGTTGCTATTACATGCCATTAACCCTTTCTATAAAGGTTTGAGCTTTTTGGTAAAGCCAATTTCTTTGTGCTTTTAGTTGACTTTTTTTTAAGTGTTTATGGTTCTATCAACCAATGTAGCCAAACATGCTAAAGGTGCGTTTGGTTTGTCATTTCGTTTGTCTTAAGGAATCACTGTGGTTTCGTTCGGTTATTTCGGTTCAGTTTTTATCGGTTTTTGTTTTGGTTTCGGTTTTTTTCCCCGACCAAAACCTATGGTTTGGTTTTAAATTTTTCAAAAATCGAAACCGAACCACTTTTATTATATAATAATATATAAATAAATAACTAACTAAATCAAATTTACAAACTCATATTTGTTTTGTTGGTGGATTTAAAATATGTTTATCTTAACGTTTATGTGTGTGCTTAACTTGTATGTGTCATTACTTGACAATATAGGAATACATATTCGAATAACAAAACAAAACTAAAGAAGAATAAATAATTTTCTTACATAAAACAAGTTTGTTGGTACAAATTTGCCAAGCTCAACTAAAAACAAATTTGTTATTTGTTTACGGTCACGCAATTATGTAGATTTCATAAGTTGATTTCTATATAACAGATCATAAGTTGATAATGCGCATATTAACGCAAGATGATTGAATTTACTTAGTGATATTAATACATAAACATTGAACAAAACTGTGTTTTAATGTTCCTCATATTTTATTTGTTGGTGTTTAGTGTTTTTATCGGTGCATAAACTCTAGATAATCTTCTAAGGTTCAAGATTCAATATATTCAAGTTTGAAAAAGTATAAGAGCACCAGATGTTCGGTCATACAATCCCTTGATGTGAAACTGCTGAGAAGATCTGGAATACTTTGACAATCTATGTATTCTAATATAATGCACTTTTGCACTTTTGTACCAAAAATATACCTCCGATTTTTTATTTGAAATCCTATCTTTGACTTTCTCCAAGAACATATATGGAAATGGTGTCTAAAAACTATTTTTATTGCTGGCCATCATTTTTTGGAAAACAACTTCACTACCTCCACCATCTATGAGGTAATTTCTTTAAATTCTTTATCTTCTTCAACTCTAATTTAGATATATGTTTTATGTTGCTAGAAGTTGATGTTAAATAATCATAAAGTAATTCCAGTTTTTGTTGTAGAGATGAATAAGATCTAATTTTCTTCTTAAAGTTGTATATTTAATTCGGTTGATAAGACTTTCATGTTGGAATCTTCATCCATCATTTTCTTTTTGGTATTTGGTTGTAAGAGTGGAATTATGACAATATTATTTTCTGCAATTGACGCTGACAGTTGCTATAGCAAACACTCTACAGGTGAATGTGAATCAAATACATACTCAATAAAGTAAATAGATTAGTCTGAAGCTTCAATGCCAATCGAAATGTTGGTTAGGTATCATTTTAACTACTTTTTGTTTTAATAATCATTTACAATAAATCATGTGAAACTATACGAGCAAAGATATTGATGATACAAGACACAAGGATAAAATGATGCATCTCTTCCATTTACTGCTTCATAGATCAAGCGCATCCACTCGAGGTACAAATAAAGATTATATTAACCAACAAATAATAAGTTAATATTTGTTGTTCAAAAGCTTCGATTCAAGGAACAACGAGTTCATCAATTTTCGTTCTTACAAAAATAAAATGATGATGTGTGTTAGTTTTGCAAATAAAATATTATAGGTGAAGCCGTGAAGGTAATGGCTTTGAAAAGAGCATTCCTCTTAGTGCCCGAAATGAAAGAGAAAATGCAATTTCTTTTTGTTTTTCATTCATCTGTAGTTGTGTGTCTGATCAGAGCTGCTAATGCCAGTACATAGATCAAACATAATTGACTACATTATGAGAGTTTCTTTATTTTGCATACTCAAAAATTCATGCTTACCAAGGGACAGATCAGGACCGTTGGATCAAAAAGACAAAATTTAATAATAAAAAACACGGAGGGACCAGTTTTGTAACTTTAGCAAACACGCTTTTGGCTTATTATTTTCAAACCGTCCTTCTCTCACTTCATTATCCAGAAACTTTCTCTTTACCAAAACACTTTCTCTCTCTACCAACCACCAAAAACAACCAAAAAAATCCAAATCAAACCATTTTTTAACCGTTAAAAACAAATTAAAGATACAAAAATGGAATAATCGAAGTATGCAGAAGCCGAACCGGGGAAAAAAACCGTTGAAAATGAAATTTTTTAAACTCAAGATGATGGTAGAGTGCTTCCAATTCCTTATTTACTTGCTATTTAACTAATTCAGAGATTTTTTGCTAATTTATTTTTGTTTTTTCAATCAGTTTTAGCCTCTTTAAACTTAGATGGTTCAATTCACGTGTTATTGTTGATTTAGAAAAAATCAGTTAGATGCACATAAATTGTTTGATGAAATGCAATGCTGATTAGAAACTGTTGTATCACATGTGATTAGAAACTAGATGCACATCAAGTATTTTTTTGTAATATTCTTCTTATTTTTTAATTTTATTTATTTTTTGTTGATAATCCTGAATATTTCTGTGATTTTATTTATTCTAGTTTCTTATTGATAGATTATACTGTATTGATTTGTGATGATTTTGTTCTTATTTTTGAAGAAGCTATGGTTGAAGAAAGCACATCATCTTTATAAACAAAATGAAGAAGCTCAAACACCTGTGATATCAAACGTGATATCACTTGTGATATAACATGTTCCTCCATCACCACCACTGATTCAACAAAAAGAAGAAGCCGACACATCTGTAATATCACATGTGATATCAAAGGTTCCTCCAAAAAGATGAATAATATGAGAATGAGATACACTAAAAAGATCATTCTTCATGAAATGAATGACCAAAATAAGTTGATAATAGAGTATGCAAACAGGTTTGCAGCAAGAAAACCATATGAGAACACTATTATCACTTGTGATATTTCAAAAACATAGTTAATATTTGTTTAGTTGTTGTGATATCCTATTTAATGTGTGTTTTATCACCTTATTTTACACCTTCTAATAGTATGAAAACCATATGAGAACACCATTATCAATTGTGATATTTCAATTTATTGTTGATTTTAGATTTTATTAATGGATTATTTATGATATTGTGATGATTTTGTGCTTATTTTTGTAACTTATTTCTTATTTAGAAGCTACTACCTCCGTCCCAAAATAAGTGTCCAGTTTGACTTTTCAGAGTCAAACTGGTTCAACTTTAACCTTAACTATTTTTGTGGGTGTTATATAATACTTGATGCAAAATATATAAATGAATTGGGTTTTAAGTGTACTTTTCATTGGTATAATTTTTCATCAAGTAGTATATAACAAAAAAAAATATTTAGGGTCAAAGTTGAACCAGTTTAACTCTGAAAAGTCAAACTGGACATTTATTTTGGGACGGAGGGAGTATTTAGGAACATTGTTGATTCTCACTTGCAATATCACTAGTGATAATGGATTGAGATAATTATGTCTTTGAAGTATCACTAGTGATAAATGATAAAATGTTTTAGTACATAGATTGTTAATTGTCACTTGAAATATCACAAGTGATAATGAATTGAGATATTATTGTCTTTGATATATCACTAGTGATAAATACTAATAGGTTTTTTTCATATATATAAAACAGCTAATCTATGAAACAATTGAAGAAAAGTTTCAAGTTGTATTGAAAGAAAAAAGCGAGTTGGAATATTTGTTAACAGAAAACATGGAGATGGAAGAGATATTTCAGGGTGATGAAAAATTGGGATTATTTGTAGAAAGGTTCAAAAATGAGTTTAGAAAAGAAATATCTTTCCATCTTTTCTTAGGTACTTTCATCTTCACATCACATATATTTCCAACATTTGGGTCAATACAACCGAGAACATTATTGTATACCAAATCTCCAATATGTTCAGATGATTCAGCCCAAGATGTTACTGAAGTAGTTGGTTGGAATATACAATTAGCTAGAAAATGATTTGTAATTGAATATTAAATTCAAATCAAGTCGTATATAAGCGTTTATGTAACTGATTGAGCATCATAGGCTAATGCTCCTTGTTTATTTGTGATTGAGATGTCTTATTTTTTGTTCATTAAGAGAAATGCCACTTCTGACGTGTAATATCACAAGTGATAAATCAATAAACTGTTTTTTTGTATTATTGTATTATCACATGCCTATTATTAACTTTATGTTTTCTCTAAGGTCCACCTAATGTTGCAATTTACCTTCAATTTCTCTTGAGCAGCATAAAGATAATTTTGAAAAAAGTGAAATATCACAAATGAATTTCTCTTGAGCGGCATAAAGATAATTTTGAAAAAAGTGAAATATCACAAATGATAAAATATTAAAGTGGCATTGTTATTTCATAAACATTGATTACGTGTTACAAATTTCAGAAAGAACACAAAAGATTTGAGCAAAGTTTTCATTCTTAAGCAACCCTGAACCATCAACAGAACATTTCTTGTGCTTGTCTATTGCGGTGAAAGGCAAAAAAAACCATCTTGTACCTGAAAATCAATGAAATATCACATATGATATCACCTTTTTGTGGATTATTAGAATTACCCCTCACCTTTTTGTAATTTAACCCAAGATTCAATCAATAGTGTGATTGAATCACATATGAAAGGCAAAAGAAACCATCTTGTGCTTGTCTATTTCTCTAGGGTTTATGTGGATTATTAGAATTACCCCTCACCTTTTTGTAATTCAACCCAAGATTCAATCAATAGTGTGATTGAATCACGTTCTTGTACAAACGTACTAATACCAAGTAAACGTTATGCTAGTAATTTAGAACACAAAACAAAAACCAAACAATTTGTTTTATAAAAACAACCAATCAATCCCTTGGAGGGATTGTAGTTGATGAACTCAAATAAGTACATTTTATTACTATCATTTATCCTATTTATTTGACTTGTTTTATTATATTATCTGTGAGAATTGATACGTTAATGTTTACTTTTGTAATTCTCAGGTAAAAACAAGTATTATGTGAAACTTGGCGATTTTGGACTAATTATGGAGCAAAACAAGCAAGAAGTTAAGAGTCTACTGAAATGTACAAGATCAAGATCATTCTGCTCCAGATACGCCGCATCTTACTTATTATATACGGCGCATCACTATCAAGATTTCACAAGCTACGATCCAAGACAGCAAGGACATGCGCCGCATCTAAGAATGGAGTTACGCCGCATCTTCTGGCGGTGTACGAATATTCCTGAATATATTAATCTTGGACCCCACGCGAAGTTAAGTCGATGCGCCGCATCTACTTATCCTATGCGCCGCATCTAGCCCTCAGACAGAAACTATAAATACCCCAAAGCCAGACAAATTTCAGAGACTTTTGGTACGTACGATATACGAAGGACAGAAGCCCTAAGCCGAATTCAGACGAAGTAGCAACACAAGACACACCTTGAACGAAGATACAAGAGCTGTAAGAAGGTCCTGCATGTATTCAATTCATTAAGTAGTTTTGTTTTATTGTATTAGTAAACTTTAATTGGTCAGGATTGATGGGCTTGTGTTATGTTATCATTCACTTCGACTCTCCTTAAAATTGCTTTCCCATTAATTAAAGTTTATATGTTAATGTCTTTGGTGACTTTTATTAGTGCATTGATAACCTCTGTGTCTAGCTGAGCATTGCTTGGGTCGCCATGCCCCTTCCTCGCCTATTTATTAGATCGCCTATGCATTCTATCGTCTGTAGAAAAGTAGGAAGAAAGATAAATAGGATAGTCATAAGTAATCATTAAGGGTTTACTCGCCGATAAGATTAGAACCAACGAGAAAGGACTTAATCTCGGTGCGTTGCATCGAACTATACACTTCATATAAAACTAGCAATAAAACAAGTGACAAGCTACTTAACTATCAGGACAGGTCTTCTTATTGTCTCAAGTATTTATCTGTGTACGTGTGTGCTACTCGCTAGTTTATTATTTAATCATAACCAAACCGTGCCAGTCTCTCAGGCTGAAACCCCCTTGCGTTAGATTAGGTTGTATAGCTAACTTAAGATATTAAAATACTGATTAGAATAACTAGATAATACGTTCCACTCTTAGTGATCGACACTCTACTTACCATTATATTCATACTGACCGGGTACACTGCTCGTTAAAGTGTGTGTTATTGATAAGTCGGCTAAATATAAATTTAAAACTTGAATACTGCTAAAACCACAACGACATATCGTGGATACAAAATTAGAGCAATACCACACGCACATCAAGTTTTTGGCGCCGCTGCCGGGGAGTGAATTGTTATTATCTGTTAATTTGATTAGTATTTTAATTAGGTTTTTTCTTTTTAATTTTTAGATTTTAACCGCTAACCGTGTTGTGTATTAGATTAATTGCATTCATTGTATTATTTTGCATATTTTCTGTTTTGTGTGTTTTTATTTTTGTTTATTTTCGTTTGTTTTTATTTTTGTTTTTATTTTTCTGTTTTTCTGCATACTGCTATCGTTGTACTGAGCTAATATAAACGATACGGCGCATCTATTTTCATAGATACGGCGTATTGCGTTTAATTTTTATAAAATACAACGCGTTTAATTAATTCGATACGACGCATCTTTCCCCAAGATACGGCGTATCTGTTTTTAATAAAAAAAAAATTCTCTAAGCGATAACGCCATACGACGCATCTGCCTTAGTAGATACGGCGTATCTATTATTTTAATTAAAAACAGTTTTCGAATTATTAAACAGATACGACGCAATTATTTTTGTCGATACGGCGTATCTTCTGAATAAAAAATCTTGTATTTTGAAACGTAACGAAAATACGGCGCATTAACTTTTGTTAATACGACGCATTTAATTTTAATAAGTATATCGATTTTTGATAATTTTAACTGATACGGCGCATTCTAAATTTATAAGCGGCGTATCTATTTTCTGAATAAAAGTCTGATTAAATTTTAACGATTATAAGATACGGCGTATCCAACTTTTTGGATACGGCGCATCGTCTGCAGATATCAGTAACTTTAATTTTTCGTATTCCGTTTTCGTTGTTGATTTTCTGATATATTACTTTCTTGAACATACCCTACTGATGCTTTTGTGATAGTTTTAGGAAGTGCATGACCAGGAGTTCTACTAAGGACTTGATTCAACCTTTCGAAGATCCTGAACGAGCCTTTCATTCGCTTAAAAGGCTTTTCAACACAAAAAGCTTTGATATCTCAAGTTCATTCGAGCTTGATTATTTTTCTGAAGAGAAAGAGGAAGAAGAAACAGAAGCAATGGGCGAAAACACAACTATGGAGGAATACATGAACAATACCCGTGCTGACTACAGTTCAGGAGTTGCTAGACCAAAGTTTGGTGATAAGTCAAAGTTTGTGTTGAAGGGTCAGTTTCTCAAGGAGCTAAGAGAAAATGCTTTCAGTGGATCGGAACATGAAGATGCTAATGAACATGTTGAAAAGGTCCTCGAGATTGCAGATTTGTTTACTACAAAAGGAGTCACTGACGATCAACTCATGCTAAGAATCTTTCCAATTTCACTTAAAGGAGCTGCTAATAAGTGGCTAAGGAATGAACCTGCTAGTTCAATCACAACATGGGAATATTTGAAGAGCAAATTCTTGAAAAGATATTGTCCACCTGCTAAAACTGCTAAAAAGATGGAGGCTATCAACAGTTTCAAGCAAGAGCCTGATGAAACCCTTTATCAAGCTTGGGAACGATTTAAAGACTTACTGGTGAAATGTCCTCAACACTATCTAACCCCAATGCAGGAGATAATATTGTTTTATCAAGGATTGGACGTGCCTACTAGACAAATTTTGGATGCTAAGGGAGTTGTGCCTCAAATGAGTGCAGCTAATGCTAGGAAAGCTATCCAAGAAGCCGCTGATCATTCTAAAAAATGGCACGATGGGACCTCTACTAGATCTAAGAGCAGCACTAATTTTGACGGGTTTGCTTCTATTCAAGCTCAATTGGATAAAATTAGTAGAGAGATGAAGAAGCGTGATGAGAAAGTGTATGCTGCCCAAGTTGGATGTGAAAAATGCGAAGGACCTCACTACACTAAAGATTGCCCGAATAAGAATGAAAGTGAGACGTTTGAAGAAGCATACTACACACAATTCGGACAACCATTCCGGCCTTCATGAAGATTTAGGGAAGCTACTCCAGGATTCTATCAAAAGAACAACTTTAATCCCGCTTATCAAGAAAGGAGGCAGACTTTAGATGACACTTTAAAGCAAATTATGGCCGATGCTGGTAAAAGACATGAAGAGAACACTGCTATGATCAAATAAATACGAGCTTCAACGGACACTATTACAAGAAATCAAGGAGCTTCGATCAAAGCATTGGAGCAACAAATTGGACAAATGAGCAAAGTTCTTCAAGAAAGGGGATACGGAAGTTTACCTAGCTCAACTGAAACCAACCCAAGAGATCATGTCAAGGCCATAAGCACCACTGAAGAAGTCACTCCTAACATTCCTTTTCCTAGAAGACTGATGAATGGTAATGATGGTGCAAGACCCGAATTTTTCTTTAATTCTTCAATCAGTTTAAGGAGGTTACTCAAAGAGAAGGCGAAGATTGAAGAAGAGATCAAGGCTACAATGAAAGAAGAGAGCTCTGCAACAGACTTACATGCCTTGCCTCATAAAGAAAAGGACCCAGGAAGTTTTACTTTACCTTGTTCAATTAATGATATATCTTTCAATAATGTGTTAGCTGACTTAGGAGCTAGCGTTAGTGTAATGCCCCTTAAGACATTCACTACCCTAGGACTAGGAAAATTAGCACCAACTAAGTTGCTTATTGAATTGGCTGATAAAACAGTAAAACAACCTGAAGGGATTGCTAATAATGTGCTAGTTAAGATTGAGAAGTTTGTTTTCCCTGTAGACTTTGTTATATTAGATATGCCCGAGGATGTTAAGATTCCTTTAATCCTTGGAAGACCTTTCTTGTCTACCGCCCGTGCTAAGATTGATGTGTTTAAAAGAAAAATCTCATTAAGGGTAGGGAATAATAAACTAGTCTATAAGTGCCAAGATCCTGTTAAAAGCATAATTAGAGGCGTCTATGTGCTAGGATTAAGAGAACGTATGGACCTCGATCTTGAAGCTAGGCTTATGGGAGAAACATTGATTCAAAACAACTCAACTAATCCTAATCATGAGAACTTTGAGGAATTTATTGACCTTAATGTACCTACCGAACTTAGGCGCGATATTGTTAATGATTCTGATGATGAATGGTATGATTGCGTAGTGATTAACAAACGTAGGAGAATAGTTGAGCATGCGAATTTGAATAATGATGTGTTTATTGAACTACCATCCCACCTTGCTTATTTATGCCTATATAATAATAAGAATTTCCCGTCTATCATTTTGTCATCTCTGCCCGAAAGGGACAGAACTTTGTTTATACAGATATTAAAGAAGAATGGCATGGAAATTAAGGACGAGCAAGGAGTGTTCAATATTACTGAATTGGCGATGAGGGAGCGCGATGCTTCCGACTCCTTCAATGATAGATAATAAAGAGCTGAACGTGAGTCTAACTTGAAGACTCTGGAATAAAGACAAGTGCTGACCGGGAGACAACCCGGAGAATTTTTACTATTATGTTCTGTGTCGAGTCAGTCAGGCCCGCAGAAGATACGGCGCATATCCATCCTAAGATGCGACGCATCTCCTGCACTGGTCATATCTTACTTTATTTTCCGCATTTTTATTTTTGACTTTAAAACTTTTTGTCAGTTTATTTTAATGCGGCGCATCCCTGGTTAAGGATGCGACGCATCTTCTATTCTGATTCGTATTTATTCCAGGCTCGATACGGCGTATCTTCTTCCATAAGATACGGCGTATCGACTGACCTGATGATTTTCATTTTAATGTTTTATTTTTTTCTGACTACTAATGTATTATGCAAGTTTGAACTTTCTTAACTTAGGTGAGTTAAAGTCTTGGTGGTATTATAGATTCCTGCATTTCCTGTGGATACATCAAATATGAAGCTTAAACGTTCTCATCCACAAGAAGTTGATTTTTGCTCTTATACAAATAATGGAGGATCATACCGAGCAAATCTCAGGGGAGTTTTTCTGTTCTAATTCTTTTATTTTCTAGTATTTAACCTTTGATACAAACAACGAGGACGTTGTTTAACTTAAGTGGGGGGATTGGAGAATTAGAACACTTACTTGTCCTAAACTTTTTCAAAAATTATGCTTAAAATGTGCTTAATATATCAAAATTAATTTTTTTTAGCATGTTTTTGTTTGAGATCTAAGTTGCATAGCTGCACACATAACGTTATTTTCAAAAATTGTGATTTTTCAAAATTCACAAATCTATGAGTGTGCCGGTGACTTGTAAACTTTAGAACTTGGCTTGTATACTATTTGAGACCACCATAAGTATTATTTTATATAATTGGAATGAATTGTCTAAATTGGCAAAATTCTAGGATTACACCCAAATAGCCTTTATATGTTATGTGTTATTAGCTAACTACACTGGTTAGTTAACCCCCGTATAAACCCTTTTGTTACTCTCATTTTTAGAGTAAGATACCCCTAGAAAAACACTCAGAGCCATTCCTTTCGTTTCTTACACCTTTGTTATAATGTATCGTTACACCCTTACACCTTAGCCTACCCTATAGATTAAAATCCGTGGTTGGTTAATTGCTTTAGGCAAAGTGTGTTTCCTTACATAACCTGTGTTCGCGTGCGTAATTCATTATCTTTGGTTAGGTCGGGAAATTGCACAATGCAATTGGAGTGAAAGTAAATTTTGTATATCTTTGAGTCTTGTTTTTCGTGTGTTTACTACTTTCACTATTACTGTTATTTCTGAAGTCATGAAAAGTATGGAAAAATTATCCAGAGTTATCATTATAGTGATGTGGTGAAATTTTACACATCTATGTTTATGTTAAAAAAAAAAAAAAAAAAAAAAAATCGAAAAAATAAGAAAAGAAAAAAAAGAAAAGTTGGAAGTTTGTTTTAACCAACTTATGTAAAGTTTTGTATTAAGTGGTCGATATCACCACTATTTGTTATATATTACATTTATGGATTGAATGGGAGTTGAACGTTATGGGAACGCCAACTAAGGTTTATTCTTTGATTAAGATCTTGTTGAGTATAATTCGTGTCTACCTAAAGCGCGTGTTTCAAGTGTTAAAGCGTGAGTTATTCTATGATATGAGTCTTATTCATGGGATGGTTGGGATAGTGATTAACCACACTTAGGATTTTAATTTATCTGTTTTGTTTATTTTTCATTTTACACCAATTTGTATCCCAAATATTATCCATACCCTATATTGTTCTTTATCCAAACCTTTGATTTATTGAGATTAGGGATTTGAGCAATCTTAAGTATCGTAGTCGTGAATTCGGCTATGTATTTATGATTTTGTCGCCCTTTTTGATATAATATTATTGGTGAAGAATACTTGGTCCTATCTTTAGCCTATTCGAGTTAAGGATTTGAGCAATTGCAAGTATCGTGTTCGTGGATTCGATCATGTATTTGTGATTTTGTCGCCTTTTCTGGAATTTGAGATCGATAGAGATTAAGGAGAATGATTAACCCTTAACCTACAAACCCTTTTTACCGTTTTAGACTTGTTATTCCTTGGCTTTAGTGGGGGAGATGTGTATACTTGCCAAGCTTATGATAGAATATTCGTCACGACTGGACAGTTAAACGATTAGATTTGCTTTTATCAAAATATTTTATTTTACTTCTAATTCGTTAAGTGTTTGGTTGTGTGATTATGACAAAAATGAATACATGCTTAAATATAAAAATAAATCCTAACATCTTTTAGGATACATTTTCATAAGATTAATTCTAAGGTTTACTTGGGGACAAGTAAAGTTCAAGTGGGGGGATATTTGATGAACTCAAATAAGTACATTTTATTACTATCATTTATCCTATTTATTTGACTTGTTTTATTATATTATCTGTGAGAATTGATACGTTAATGTTTACTTTTGTAATTCTCAGGTAAAAACAAGTATTATGTGAAACTTGGCGATTTTGGACTAATTATGGAGCAAAACAAGCAAGAAGTTAAGAGTCTACTGAAATGTACAAGATCAAGATCATTCTGCTCCAGATACGCCGCATCTTACTTATTATATACGGCGCATCACTATCAAGATTTCACAAGCTACGATCCAAGACAGCAAGGACATGCGCCGCATCTAAGAATGGAGTTACGCCGCATCTTCTGGCGGTGTACGAATATTCCTGAATATATTAATCTTGGACCCCACGCGAAGTTAAGTCGATGCGCCGCATCTACTTATCCTATGCGCCGCATCTAGCCCTCAGACAGAAACTATAAATACCCCAAAGCCAGACGAATTTCAGAGACTTTTGGTACGTACGATATACGAAGGACAGAAGCCCTAAGCCGAATTCAGACGAAGTAGCAACACAAGACATACCTTGAACGAAGATACAAGAGCTGTAAGAAGGTCCTGCATGTATTCAATTCATTAAGTAGTTTTGTTTTATTGTATTAGTAAACTTTAATTGGTCAGGATTGATGGGCTTGTTTTATGTTATCATTCACTTCGACTCCCCTTAAAATTGCTTTCCCATTAATTAAAGTTTATATGTTGATGTCTTTGGTGACTTTTATTAGTGCATTGATAACCTCTGTGTCTAGCTGAGCATTGCTTGGGTCGCCATGCCCCTTCCTCGCCTATTTATTAGATCGCCTATGCATTCTATCGTCTGTAGAAAAGTAGGAAGAAAGATAAATAGGATAGTCATAAGTAATCTTAAGGGTTTACTCGCCGATAAGATTAGAACCAACGAGAAAGGACTTAATCTCGGTGCGTTGCATCGAACTATACACTTCATATAAAACTAGCAATAAAACAAGTGACAAGCTACTTAACTATCAGGACAGGTCTTCTTATTGTCTCAAGTATTTATCTGTGTACGTGTGTGCTACTCGCTGATTCGTGCTTATTAGTTTAGTTTATTATTTAATCATAACCAAACCGTGCCAGTCTCTCAGGCTGAAACCCCCTTGTGTTAGATTAGGTTGTATAGCTAACTTAAGATATTAAAATACTAATTAGGATAACTAGATAATACGTTCCACTCTTAGTGATCGACACTCTACTTACCATTATATTCATACTGACCGGGTACACCGCTCGTTAAAGTGTGTGTTATTGATAAGTCGGCTAAATATAAATTTAAAACTTGAATACTGCTAAAACCACAACGACATATCGTGGATACAAAATTAGAGCAATACCACACGCACATCAGTAGTCGATCGGCCAAACACCAAGGAAACGAAAACAAGGTTTAGGTATTACTATGTGTACAAAAGATTCAAAAGAATGAACCTAGGCCTTGTATATATAGGTGAGATAACTTGAAGTCCAAGTTTGTGAAGGATTGGGTTATCCCCAATCCCACCGATCGGTTACGGACAAAAAAAAAAGGATTCGGAACCTTTCTGACTTTCCAATTATCACTCTATAATTCTTTCCTTTTATTTAGTTAACGGTCGTTAGTCATTATCCGTTAAATACTAACGGTCGTTATATGTTTTGTGTATATAATAATTAATTATAACTTTTTATAAATAATTATTATTCATTTACTCTTCATACGTAAAGTGTGCAATCCCATGATCTCGAGTTCGATCCTAACACACAACTACTAAATTATGTCCAAAAAACTAACAGCTCCCACTTGGACATATTTTAATAGTGTGATCACATTGGTTAGCATCTAGCAACACTTCGATGCCTCTAGTACAACTCGAGTAAGGTCTCCTGGTAAAACCTTTTATTGATTCATCATTATTATTATCCTTTTGTCACTAATACCACGTTAAATAAAGATATGGATTTAAGTCATTCTTTATTCAACAATTCTGTTTCTCGTTGTTTGTGATTGAACAAGATTACCAAATCTTTTGAACATTTCAAGGGAGATCTTGGGCATGGCCATGCAAACATCTTGTCAACCCTACGAGGGGCCCAACAGTATTAAACTTCAAAATAAATTTGAAGGAACAAATTCTATCTTGACTACAAGCATAACCCATGAATTTTGTAACAATTCTGAAAACAATCCTTATGACTACCAGTTACGTGTAGCGTTGAATTGTTTCATAGAATGCACTACATTCATAACAGTTATCTGGTATCACAAGTCTGAGGATAACTATTCATGATTTACTTAATAACAATATCCAAAAAGTAACATCATGTAGTTTGGGATAAGTCCTTTATTCAATTCATTGAATATCATGTGAATTTGTATGTCAACGCATCAATATACTTTCAAGTATATTATACCAAAACTCACATTTTTCTTAATTTAATGATATTCCCATATAATTAATTGACAATGAAGGATTTAAAATAACTAAATTATTCATGGATTAAACATGGAAATATATGACACAATTTATTATTAATGAAAATAAACGTACCAAGTACTTAAATTCATTACAAATAATAAATGCTTAACATTCTTTATCCAAATACTAAATAGATCAATGCATGAAAATTCTAGTTGAGGAATTATGTCTCAAGCTATGACTGTAACACCCTAACCCGATAAGGGTCAGAATGTCACATTATGGTGTCAATCAGAACAAAATAAACGCAAGCAGAAGTCTTAATTAATAAATGATAACAAAGGTATTCTACAACTAATAATGAATACTAACTCTAAACATAGTGAGTTCCAAAACTAAAATACAATTTCGAACTAAATATAATTGAAGGTAAATCCAAGTCTAATCCAGAAGCAAAAGGTTAACTATCGTCAGGGTAGTCCACTCGACAAGGGTACAAAGTTACCTAGCAGTCGACTCGAATGGAGAAATGAAAAAGATCAAGGGTACAAAGTTACCTAGTAGTCGACTCGACAAGGAACAATTAGGGATGGAATTAGGGCTCGGATTGCACACAAGAATACTCCAACGACTAGCACTCCAACCTTGCTTCTTATCATTCTTTTTCTTGGCAGCAACTTATGAGTTTTATGTGTGTTTGTTATTCGGTGTAAAAGAGAGAGAACACAAAAGATATACGGTTTAAGCAAAATAGAAAATCGTGTCTAGAGATTTATAGGGAATACCGTGTTTTATTTTAGGTTAGAAAGGGAAAACAAAATCTTTATATTTGCTACGATGTATTTGGTGTTTATCTTGTGCTTATCTCCAAATTAACGTGTGAAGAGATTGAGTGAAATATAATTTTGGTTCCAAATTTGTATCAAGAAAACGTGTAGGTGCAAAAACAAAGAAGTACGGGTCGTTTCTTTCATTAGGCTAGAATTTAGGAATTATCATGTGTAGTTTATTTAGGTAATTTCAATTTAGGATAAGTATTAGTTTAGGACAACCTTATAAATGTGTATTAATTTATAACATAAAGTTTTAAATGTCTTTACTTATTATTTAGACTTAGGTTAAAATTCAAATGGATAAATAAAATGCATTCCAGATTTTAGGGTTTTACAACTCTTCCCCTCTAAAAAAAAATTTCGTCCATGAAATTGAAGTAGAAAAGTCAAAACGAATACGTACCGAATCACGAAAAGAAATGACAATAATTAGCCTCACGCTAGGAGAGGTTCTTCCAAAGGATTTTCACAAACGGAATGGTCTTATTCCTCATGACTCGATCTAGACAAAACAGGATAGCCCAGGCTCTCCATCAAATCATAACAAATCAGATCCAATGGATACGAAGCACCTGAAGCGGATGATAGTTGTAACTTCTCAAGACATCCTATGATCCCAATAAGTTCAAGTTATATGATATAACTATTATCGCGTTGGCCAGGCGCCATAATACTTGCATCATATAAACATGCCTTTATTGCAATCATATTCTACCTTAAGTCGTGACTAAATAACCTATCAGTACCAGATCAAATCAACTTTTAAATATCAAAATTAAACATTTCCGAAGGAGATAGATTTAGCAGAATGAATCTTATCATCAAAAGGTAATGGGAAATTCCTGTACTCGTGGTTGATAATCACAAGATCTCTTGTATAGCAAATTCTAATAGTGCAGAGGGGACCTTAATATGCTCAACAATAGCAAAAGAAACCACAGAATGCGTCGAACACATCGAATTTATACATCTCAAAATTCTCTGAATGGTCGAAAAGGCATCTAAACGATTATCAAACGAATCAAAGATCAAAGTTCGAAAGAATGTGATAACCTCATAAAGTGAAACCTGAAAGGCATTACTATCAAAGCATTCTAAACTTATTTGATCACTAAACTTATGTTGCATATCCTGATAAATTTCTTAATCTCCGGAAAGGATGATCTTCAAAGAGGCTTAACTAAAGGCAAGAACATGAATCAAAATGATGCAAAGGGATGATACTCAACGAATGTCTCATCATATAATCTACCCAATCCTCACTGTTCATAACTTAAGCTTTGCAGAAGAAACCTAAAGCAAATTCTCAAGGTGATTTCATAAGCTCCTACAGTGCAAACCTAAGGGCCAAATATTCACAGGTCATAACTTAAGTACTACAAGTCAAAACCTGGCTCTGATACCATAATTGTAACACCCCAACCCGACAAGGGTCAGAATGTCACATTATGGTGTCAATTAGAACAAAATAAACGCAAGCGGAAGTCTTAATTAATAAATGATAACAAAGGTATTCTACAACTAATAATGAAATACTAACTCTAAACAGAGTGAGTTCCAAAACTAAAATACAATTCCGAACTAAATATAATTGAAGGTAAATCCAAGTCTAATCCAGAAGCAAAAGGTTAACTATCGTCAGGGTAGTCCACTCGACAAGGGTACAAAGTTACCTAGCAGTCGACTCGAATGGATAAAAGAAAAAAATCAATGGTACAAAGTTACCTAGCAGTCGACTCGACAAGGAACAATTAGGGATGGAATTAGGGCTCGGATTACACACAAGAATACTCCAACGACTTGCACTCCAACTTTGCTTCTTATCCTTCTTCTTCTTGGCAGCAACTTATGAATTTTATGTGTGTTTGTTATTCGGTGTAAAAGAGAAAGAACACAAGAGATATATGGTTTAAGAAAAATAGAAAAGCGTGTCTAGGGATTTATAGGGAATACCGTGTTTTATTTTAGGTTAGAAAGGGAAAACAAAATCTTTATATTTGCTAGGATATATTTGGTGTTTATCTTGTGCTTATCTCCAAATTAACGTGCGAAGAAATTGAGTGAAATATAATTTTGGTTCCAAATTTGTATCAAGAAAACGTTTAGGTGCAAAAACAAAGAAGTACGGGTCGTTTCTTTCATTAGGCTAGAATTTAGGAATTATCATGTGTAGTTTATTTAGGTAATTTCAATTTATGATAAGTATTAGATTAGGACAACCTTATAAATGTGTATTAATTTATAACATAAAGTTTTAAATGTCTTTACTTATTATTTAGACTTAGGTTAAAATTTAAATGGATAAATAAAATGCATTCCAGATTTTAGGGTTTTACAATGACAATCATACTTGTTGACAAGACATAAATCAACCAACTTTGATCTATCAGAATTTTGAGAATACTTATTTGTAACACCCCCGTTTTCGATATACGCAGCGGAATATAAGTTTGGGGTATTACTTCATGGTTCACAGTCATGAAAATAGAAAACGACTCAAAAAGAGACGTTTTAAATAAAATTGTTATCATTCATTATTTAAATCAGAGTACATAATATAGGTCCCAGAGGGAGGTTCGGAAATACGTTATAAAAGATACATTATTCATTGAATGATAACATAGTGGACACACTTATTATAAAAGAGAGTCCACCGCCACTCCGTGCCAACATCATACTTCTAGTTACCTGAGATAAAACATGCTAAAAAATCAACACAAAGGTTAAGTGAATCCATAGTGTTTAAAGTTATAATAAGTTTTGAACACAAGCTAAATAAAAGAAATCAGTTATATCACAATTTGGAATATTGCACTAAACCTCATGACACGCAATGCGTTGACAGTTTCCAGTCTCAAGTCTCACTAACATATAAAAATGAAAGTGGTTTGCCCCCAAGATTAGATATCAAATATAATGCATCTGTCTAACCGGCTACCATAAAGATATCCATCCGATTAGTACAAATGGGTCGTCAGGACAATAGATCTATTCACATATTCGCGCTCACCCAGCAGGTGACTAATGGTGCATGATACGAGGGACTTTTAAATAATAAATATAAATAGGGAACAGTTAACCTAGTGCAATAAAAATCAGGAAAATACTTGTGTTCGGTTTGGTAGCATGTATCTCCCCACAAGTTTGGAAAACATATAAAGAAAAGTGGGACTACGAACTCACCTTGATAGTCTGGATGGAAAACAAAATTTAACAGAGTTGATAAACGTCTCCGGCATGCAACCTGGTCCGTTATGTCAAGTTTCAGTAATCGCTCTTGAATATAAATATGTTTTAGTGTTCGTTTCGTAACCTTTTTGGTTGTCGATTAAATGTTAAATTGAGACAACATGAAGTCTCTTCAAAAGTTATAAGATTTTATCTTATTTCTTATTTTTTTTTAATGTTTTCGTTTCGTTCGTTAATTATTCCCCGTTTGTTCGTTATCGAGATAAATGTATTTTTATTTATTAGTTTTTATAAATATATATATAAATTATATTAATAACGAGGTGAACGAACCCGCCGCGTTGCGGCGGTGGTGTTTGCTTCGCATTTATGTGCAACTTAAATATCACATTCAAATGCGTTTCTTACAAATGCTTTATATACACGATAAAACATGAATGTTACTACGCACATTCCAGATGATGAACATTAAATGTTACAGAATACAGACTCATCAACAATCGATTCCCAGTTTTTCAATTACCCTGAGTTTTCTTTGTTGTAACTCTGGTACGAACTTTACGGTCTTTTTCTTTAGGACACCAAGAGGAAGGGTGCATAACAGCATGTCTGCTTGGATTGTCTGATCATCAGCAATCACCTCAACACCATCATTACCATATCGATTCACACAATGCTTCAATTAACCTCCAATTCCCACCTGCAAGAAAGCAATGATCAGCATTCATTTCGTAGGGATCATCTTGTTCCAAATAAACAGCAGAGAGATGTAAAAGGCAACCCGCATTTGCATATTCTAAATTTGCAAAGTGCCAGTCGGAGTAATTGTTTTTCCTCAGGTTTTGTGGCCAGTGTATACATCTGTCTAAGCCTTTCGAGAACTGAACCCAAAGATATATTAGCAGCTGATTTACCCATAATTTGTCTAAGTTCAGTAAGTTTATCTAAAAGCCTATTAAAAATATGTTCTACTTGGGAATCAATTTCATCACCAACAGGTCGGCCCTCAGGATCATACAATGGACATTTATCTCTAACTTTATGAAGAGGTATCGAAAGTTGTATAGCCAAAACCCCAAGAAAGTTTGTGTGGATACCAGTTATATTCACTCAATTGATAACAATTTTTCACATAATAGAAAATGACATCATCTAAATAAAATGGGGAATTGGGACATACCTGGTCAAACTTACAGAAATTGAAACCCACTCCAGCAAAATTTGAACATGTCGTCAACCTTACAATAAAATGGGAAATTGGGACATACCTGGTCATCATCTTGTAACGGTTTATGTACTCTTGCCCGTAACCCCGCCGTTCCATGAGCTGCAACCAGATTGCAACAGCAAAACATCGTGAGTAAGTTTGAGGAAGGTCATAAGAGTATTGTTATGACTTCTGGAGATAAAACCAGCATAACTGTACACCAAAAAAGCTATCAAAGAGTGTACGACACTATGAGGATATTATACCTCTTTTATTTAATCATGCTAAAGGAACAGCATGCAAAATAAAAATGGACATATATACCTTAAACAAATCAGCTTCCAGATGAGACTGAGATCTGCAAAAAAGTAATACATGCGATGTTAAAGACATATAGAGATATTAGTGAAAGAATAGCTACTGAAGAGCATGATATGATGACATACACGTCCAAAAGACTATCATCTATGAGCAGCTTCTTCAGTTCAAGGGCAATTTTTAATGCTACGTCATTAGGAACCAAAAACAGTGTCATGGACATTTATCTCTAACTTTGGAATCAATTTCATCACCAGCAGCTGATTTATCTACAACTGTTGCGCTATGACGTAAACGGCAGCTTATTTTTCACTCAACCGGTAACTATTTTTCACATATTTGAGTGAAAAATAAGCTGTTTATTTTTCGTTCCATAAGGTAAACCGAACCCTTCGGCCTCAAAAAAATGAATCATGTGTGATTAGAATTTTGGGAGTGTGAGACTATACGTACAGATGTATTGTGGACTTACTCAAGGTTGTAGATTTCAATATCTCTTCTTATTGTTGGCTTTGTAGTGGGATCACTTGTTGTCCTTTAGTTATCAACTCTCTCAACGCACACAATACAATCTGCTTTCAAATTGGGTGCTCATATTAGTAAATAAACTGAAAGACTTGACACGTTAGCAATATTTACCTGTTAGTATGGTGCTGCCAGTACCAGCTCTTGGTTGGACTTCATTGAAGGCTATGAAGTCAAAATAGTATCTGTGCGTACCTGCCGAAGCTAAGTGTCGTGCCATTTCTCAGGGTTCTTTGCTAGTCATCCATTTCCATACACCCAAAGCAGGAGATTCGATACGTACTATTTAGCTGAAGGTTTCGGTCAATGTCTTTCATTTCTCGTAATTCCGTGCTCGCTTAGATGGCGCGACCCTATAAAGCGAAACCGTGTTTGGTAAAATACCAGTCGTCTGGTCATATACATTGTTAAACGATATAATACGTTGCTTTTAATCGATTAAAACAAACCTATTTGTCAAGAAGTATGCAACCAAACCATGTAGGTGACCGGTCATTTAACCCACAGCCTGATCACTTGCAGTATACTTTAACTTTACATTCTGAAAAACTTCTTGAGAGTCCAATCGGTGTGAATGAGACCCTAAGCAGTTACGACAGTGATCCCATGATGCATCGCAACCATCAATAGTGGCTACAGGACGCACCATCACCAACTGAAAGTCAAGGAGCAATGGACGTCTCAACGTTCCTGCAACATTAAAAAAATATTTTAGCAACAGTTTGAGAAAAAAAATATGTTCAGGTAAGTGTGAATATAAAATTGTAGTTACCAAAAACCTTGGAAGAAGCTGATTCAAATAGACATTGTAGAGACACATTTTCAGGTGAATGCGAGTTTGTCCCAACAGTAGTAACCTGCATCGATCCGACAGGGCAACTTGACAGGAGGTTATCTTGAGAGTCCACATAACCTTGTTGACCATCGAGACACCTTTTTTTTAAAACCGGTACAACTTCATCGAGGGGGTGCAAATCAGAAGTAGAACAGCTACTGCGTACCAGTTCCGAGTCACACAGGGATATACTAACGTTGTCCCACAAACAATCGTCTAGAACGACAGCCTTCCTTTTCGAGACATTCACAGAAGCTGTCACATATTCGTAACCCAAACAACCTGTTTCTGTCCGCACACCCAACTTTTGCCTTTGCCTTTTCGCCTCATTCTCCACGAAAGGCTGAGACACATACGATGAATTCCTTTTCATCGTTAAGTCCATACTTCCTGTATCCCACTACACCTATATATACTACTATAGATTTTAAATCAGAACGTGTACAATGAAATAATCAACAAAGATCCATATATACAATTTAAACACCGACAAAACATAAATAGCTGTACCGAATTCGCAAACCCCCTCGTTCCCGAAAACCATAACCAACTCCGAACTCTATTGCTAAATCTAATTGTATCACAAAACATAAGTTGTGAGTTAATTGTTATGTACAATCAAGTAAAATATTCATTACTGTACCTGCGACAAAGGGCTTTGCATACGAACTTCCAGCATCCATAATCAAAATAGGAACAGGTCGCTTATAATTGGAGTTGGAAACTGCAATTAAACAAAGACCAATAAAAAACGTAATTGAAACACTAACAATAACAAACTAATCTGGAAAACCTTATATATATATATATATATATATATATATATATATATATATATATATATATATATATATATATATATAATATATATATATATATATATATATATATATATATATATATATAATTAACAAACAATGGTTTTTCTATCCATCAAAAGTCCTGCACAGGTAAATAAAAGAAAAGAAAGCTATTAAATAGATGATGAAACGCTATTTACAAACTGTTGTAGAAATTAGCATTTCGATGAGTTGGAATTTTCTACAAAAACGACAACAACAACCTCAACAGCGACGCGTCGTATGCCTGAACATGAGCAGTTCTTTATTACCCTTTCATACCTATGTCCTGCAACCGACAACCAAATTCAAATCATTAAAAGGGAAAACAAAAATTTTGGATTTTTTTATACCGCTTTATATTTGAAGATAACCTAATTTAGTAATCCCAAAATCCTGGAAAGTTAAACCCTAAAAGTAAAATCAATATAGCAATAATTTACATTTTCCAACCGAAAGCCCAATTGAAATTAAACACGAAATCAGCAAAACCCCAAATTCTGCGAAAACCCTAATTTCAAGATTCAATTTTTATATATGTATAAGTCATAGTAATTGTTAAGGTTTGTTTACCCACGAAACTAATCAAAGGCAAAGAAAATCAAAGAAAAGGTAAAAGTAAGAAACCGAACAACAAAAACTTCGAATATTTAAGCAACAAAACCGAAATTAAACCCTCAGAAACTGAATAAAACCCGGCTCCAAAAACACAAATCAAACATAATAAAAGTAAATCAAAAGGCAGAAAACCTACCGACGAATCCTTTGGACTCTGGATCTGTAGAAGAGTGGATAAGCCTAGAATTTGGTGAAGCGGTGGGATTCGGTGGGATATAATACTCAGAAAAATAGGCAAGCGTTATCCAAAATAAGGTCGGCAAACAATATATTATCATCGAAAAAAAAAATAAAAAAAAAAAAGTACAGTCTTGGGCTGTTTTTGAGGGACTAACATTGGGCCTTTGTGGACTACCTCATTGGGCTACAGCTTGAAACACTATAGTAATAAAGATACTATTATATTAATACCACCGGCATTAAGAAATAACATATAGAGTAATAAGAATTATATGTAAAGTTACGCTTTCTACCCTATAGTTTCATGTATTGACAGTTTATACCCCTGAACTTTTATAAAATGACAATTTTACCCTTCAACTTTCATAAAATTAGAATTTTTACCCCTCAACTTTGGTCAAATGACAGTTTCTACCCTATAGTTTCAAAAATGACACTTTTTACCCCTAAGTTACAAGTCGACAACAAACTAGGTCCTTGTTATAATTTTACTTAGAGTTTTGGCAAGAATTACCCCTGAGATTCCCATCGCGTTACACACGACGTCCTTATTTTTATAAAACGCATTATACGTTACGGAAAAAGGCAAAACTTTTTACGACTCTTTGGTGCACTTTATTTTTAACTTATAAACAGCTTATAGGCAACTTATGGGCTATTCATTTGAGCTTATAGGGCTCGAATGAATTGTTTTGTAGGGGTTCGAATGGCAGAAAAGAAAAGCCAATATTTTGACGAATACTTGATCATTTAACTCCGTTCTTTTTCCTAAAATTAGACAACTAAGTGATCTTTAATATGACCAAAATCCAGAATTTTTGAAGTCCATTTGATAGTCGAATTTTAGGTCCAAAGTCGAGGGTCTGCTGTGGTTTGTCGACAGGAACAAAAAGAAAGAAATAATTTGGTTTTTGATTCCCGAACTTATGAATTAGAAATCTTAGCATATCTATAGTATGACTAACATATATAGACTAGTCTTTAACATGTTTTACTTGTTCTTAGTTTATAAATAAAAAAATTAAGAGGGTGTTTGTTTCGCTCGATAGAAAGAAAAAGAAAAAGAAAATTTAGGTTTTTGGTTTTTAAGTTTTCTAGCTAATTTCTAATGTATAACATAATAATATTAAGTATGTTTACACTTATTTCTATATGTGTTATCTCCTCTTGAGTTTGTATTTACTAAAAATAATATTAAGGGTGTGTTTATTTGGTTCGAACAAAAAGAAAAAGAAAAGAAAGAAAATGTAATTTTTAGTTTTTGTGTTAGACTATTAGTAAAGGTTATTGATTAGTGCTTTTAAGAGTATTTAGAGTATATGTAAGATAATGAAAAGAGTTAAGAACTTACCTAGCTATATTAGTTCGAATAGGGTATGTTTGTGGCGTATGGCTTGATTTTAAAAGCTAGTGATTCTCTTCCTTCTTGGCTCTCACAAGGCTTCTTCTTGGCTTAGGTTTAAGTGTTTTGGCAGTAGTATGAAATGTATATGGGCTGTGGTGGTGGAGTTCGAGTGTTTTGAGGGAAATAAGGGAAGGTGGTGATCGACTATATATAGGAAGAGAGTATTAGGGTTTCTATAAGGTTCTTAGGGTTTCTTGGAGAGTGTTGAGGAGACAAGGAGATGTGTACTTCTTATGTGGGCGCCATATGGATGGAGGGGGAAAGAGGGTGATGTGGAAAACCTCCTCCATACAAGTATGCTATTTCTAGAAGGTAAATGATGTGGAGGGTTTAGTGTAGGACATATGTATCACTTAGGGTTTAGAAAAAGAAGGGTTTGGTTTGTTTTAGGTTGGATTCGAACTAGGCAAAGGGAAAATGGAAAGGTGTGGTTCGAATGGGGCTTTATTGGGTTGTACATTAAGCTTTGTCATGTGGTACTCTAGAGTTAGGGATATAGTTAGTGTTCTAGGGTTTACTTGTTAATTAGAAATGATTTTCTAGGGTTTTCTAAATATATTTATATATATCGAGTTCTAATAAAATAAAAGGAAATCATTTGGTGCTTTGGAGAGTTGTACTTTAGGCTTAGAAGAGTTGTACTATTAATTTGTAAATCTAATAAATTTATTTTAAAAATTAATGCATGAAATTATTACACAATATGCCTTTAAAATAATTATTTTTAGAGTTTATATAGCATTTTTATTATTAATTAGTTTTTTTTATGCATTAATGACTTGTACTTTGGTTTAAAGGACTTGTACATATATGTTTTATAAAAATATTATTTAGGGTTTGTGATTTTATTACATAAAATCATAGTTTTGTGAAATTAGAGTTTTTGTCGGGAGTTATAATGGAATTAGGGTTTCTGTCTTCAATTTCAAATTCCATAGGCTTCCGCCTTATGTCTGCATAACTCTTTTGCCTATCTCGAGCAGCTTGAAAATGTTGTCGGATTTGCACTATCTTATCGGTGGTTTCCTGAATTATCTCTGGTCCGGTAAGTTGGGATTCTCCGACTTCTGCCCAACAAACGGGTGATCAGCACTTTCGTCCATAAAGTGCCTCAAACGGTGCTGCCTTAATGCTGGCATGGTAACTATTGTTGTATGAGAATTCTGCCAAAGGCAGATGCTTATCCCATCCTTTACCAAAATCCATTACGCATGCCCTGAGCATATCTTTCAACGTTTGAATAGTTCTCTCGCTTTGTCCGTCGGTTTGTGGATGATAAGCTGTACTCATATCTAAATTAGTACCCAAAGCTTTCTGAAGCTTTTCCCAAAACCGTGACGTGAAACGAGAATCACGATCCGAAATAATGGAAATTGGTACTCCATGTCGAGAGACTATCTCCTTCAGATATAATTGAGCTAAATCCACTAATTCATCAGTTTCCTTGATTGGCAAAAACTGAGCTGATTTCGTAAGACGATCAACAATGACCCAAATAGTATCATATCTGCTTGACGTCCTAGGTAATTTGGTGATAAAATCTGTGGAAAACTAGAAGGAGGGTTGAATAGTTTTACCGTTTAAAATTAATTTGCTTTGTTACATATTGTGATTTCAAAGTCAAGTAAACAATCAAGCACACAAACAAGAGATATTGGTAAATAAGTAAAGAGATGAAAGATCAAACCACACAACACAGTTGTTTATAGTAGTTCGGCTACAAGGACTCTCTTCCTTGCCCTACTCCACTCCTCGAGCCTCTAACTCGAGAGTTAATCTTCACTAAGAAACAAGCTCCCTTCCAGGCGGAGAAAACCTTTACACGTCGCTTAATCTTTTTTCGGTACTAAGCTAAACACCGAGTTCTTTACAAGGGTACAACCACTCCCGTTTGGTTCTTTACAAGGGTACAACCACTCCCGTTCACTCTATGTGTTTTGAGGACTAAAACACTAACCAGACTCTACTGTATGAATGATACTAACTATGATGTGTGACTAATACAAGAACACACAGACTCTATGTTAGAAGGAAGATAACAGACTGTTACTCCTTATATGTTGAGATCTTCTTTGCTACAAAAGGAAAGATCTATAAAATGTTAGTAAGCTAAGGGTTAGTGATATGCAAATGAATGAGTATGTATTTTAAGCTGTATGAGTGATGAAATGGCCAAATGATCAGCTTGCTATTTATAGGCAAAGCTGATCAACAGGCGACGGATCCGGCGGATCCCTAAATATGGATCCGTCCGTGTATCCATATTGTGTACATGATGCATGCCATGATGTCATCCTAATATCACAAAATATCTACCAAAATCTTACCAAGATTGTGTACATGATGCATGCCATGATGTCATCCTAATATTTAACTAATAAAGTTTCCATTTTAAGAAATAAACATGTAAACTTGTATATGTTATTCCTAGTGAACTTTGTAATGTAAAATGTGTTTGTAAAATGCTTATCACTATAAATGTAAAAGACTTAATCTTATTTATGCTTTGCTTAAAGATAAACTTTGTAATTGTCATTAACAAAACTAAGCAAAGATCGTAAAATATAAATAACGTTTTTAGGACGATATTTGTATTAACAATCTCCCCCTTTTTGTTGATGACAAAACATAAAGTGTATTTTTAAGTAGAGAGCTTAAATAAGGGATGAGTCTTTTAAAAATATAGATTAAGTTAGTTTATGCAAGTTTTTAAATTTATTTTAAGCTAAAATGTATGTACTGTGATGTTTCACAGTTGATGCAAACTTAATCCTATCTCCCCATTTTTGTCGAAACAAAAAGAAGATATGCGTATCGGAATGTGATTTTGAGAAATTTAAAGCTCCCCCTTGATTTATACTCCCCCTAAATAGAGGTATGATCCTACAAAATAAATGGTTAGAATATGCTATGCTCCTCTTTGATGTATACTCCCCATTGCTAGAGTACCAACGTATACATTTCAAGAGTATGATATGATGTATAATCCTACAAAACAAATGGTTAGACTATGATATGCTCCCCCTTGATGTATACTCCTCATTTCTAGAGTACCAACGTATACGTTTCAAGGATGAGAAATGCTAAAAATGATGAGTTAGTATATGATATACTCCCCCTCGATCTATACTCCCCGTTGCTAGGGTACCAACGTATATGAATCAAGGTTGAGAAAAGCTACAAAAGAAAAGTTAGTTATTTCAATCAAGAAGCAATATGCATATGCAATAGTCAACCAAGAAAGGTCAACGCATTTGACGTCTAGAAAGTCAAAATTAAGTGTCTGATCAAATTTTTGTACCTAATGTACATTTGATCAATGCAATATGTGGAGTTAAAACAACCACACAATGATGTTAGAATTCTAAAATGAAATAATATGCTTAATGTTTGGTCACCCACAAGCATAAACACTTAACAATCATCCATTGAAAATATGTGACAAAAGTCACAAAAATGATGTTACATTATAACAATAAAAATAAATCCTAAAAAGTCAAATACTACAACATCATCCTAAAAAGTTCCTATAAGAGGAAACTAACAAAGCTCCTATTGAGGAGGATGAGAGATTGCATTAAGACGCTCGAGAACATGGTTCAAGATGAACCTCATCTCATTTTGGAGCTCATGGACCAAAATGTTGGTCCTTTGGGCCAAGTGAGCCGTTCTCTCACAATGTGAGCAATCATGACTCGAAAAACCGGGAGGAAGAGTAGTCTCAAGGTTTTGTGGTGGTGGTGGTGGTGGTGATGGTTGGTTGTTGTTGTTGGATGGTTGTTGTTGTTGTTGGTTTGATGATGGTGGAGTGCGGATGGAGTTCATCAAGATGGTTTGGAGATCCATTGCTTCATCAAGGCGAGATCCAACCATATTAGAAAGAGAGTAGAGGCGGGTGAGTTCCTCACTAATCTCTTCTTGGGTTTGTGGTAGATTGATCCACATTGCCTCATCAATGGCAACTAGTGTGGATGTGGGTGATAAAGGTTGTGTTTAAGGTTGAGGTGGTGGTACATCATGGTATAAAGGACCATAGATATCCGGGTAAACCGGATGAAAAAGCATGGGTTGTTGACCTTCAAAGGTCATGGGTGGAGGATTGGTTAACCTTGGTGGAAGGTCTTCCAAGTCATGAAGGTATGGGTGTGGTGATGAAGGTGGAGTCCTAAATAGCTCCATTGGTTGTAGTTTGGGTGATTTTGGGGGTGATGGTGATTTAACAGGCTGTGATGGAGCCGGTGGTGGAGTAGTGGCTATTGGAGTAATGGTTGGTGGTGGTGTATGGATAACAACATTGGATGGTGCTGGAGTAGAAAGTGAGGAAATTTTCACTTGCAATGGGTGATGAGATATTTAGAGGAGATGATTCCTCTGATGATGAGTTTGCTAAGTTGATGAAACAAGATAGTTTAACACTTATGCGGGCTGTTCGTTTTGGAGGTCTAGAGGTGGAAGAGTTGTTTGACTTAGTCATGGTGAAGTAAGGTTGCTAAGATGTACAGGAGAGAAAGTAGAGAAAATGGTGAGTGAGTGAGTGTAGTGATGATCATAAGGTACTAATTTATAGGCAGAAGGTTTGTTGGTCTGTGTGTTTGGATTGGATGTAAATCCAATGGAGAATGTTGGTTTCTAATTATTTGGAACAAAAAATCAAGCTTGTCATGTCTCAAGGTCAATCCATTGAGATGAAGTTGAGTGATATGAAGTGGATTTGCAGTAAATGCAAGAAGATAGTGGAAATTATGATGACAAGATGTTTCCACGGATTTGACGGATCCCTAAAAAGGGTTCCTTACTTGTATTAGAAAGGTAACTCACAGGAAAATTTTGAAAATTCAAATTTTGGTGGGAAATTGAGTTCCTAATGTTCTAAGAATTTCCTAGAGCATTCTAAGGAGTGTAATGATCAGTGAGCATAATCTAAGACAGCTACAACCTAAAATTTTAGTGTCGGGATGAGTCGGGAATTTGAGAAAAGTTACTGTTATACCCACGGATCCAATCGACAACAAAGGCGGAGCCAAAGTTGTGGAGCCGTGGAATCTGTGGGTCATGGAATGGCGGAACCAAGTGATACACTAGGCGGATCCAATTTTTGGGATCCGCCGGATCCGCCGACCGAATGTGCTAAAACTTAACAGAGAGCAATGCATATTTCGCGTTTTCTGACCAAAACCCGAAATTTCTCCTATAATGTATGTAATAGCTAATATATAGTACAAATATACTAAATATATATATTCTAACATACGTTTGCACATAGATAAATCCGATCATAATATTCTACCATATAGGGAGTTAAGCCAAACGGGGGCTTAAACTCGAAAAATTGATAAAACTTAGTGCTATCGACCTGCAAATCTGAGTTAGTTCACAAACACATCAAGTATTACCACAGTAAGTTAAGAACCATACATGTTTAACACATAATTGTCAAATAATGTCTTGCCCCAAACACTCCTCTCATTTGAACTTCTTACTCAACTTCTTGTACCCCTTGTGAAGTTTCATTATCCAACGCCCCAAGTTCTTCATCATCCCCTTGGTTTGCTTGAACTCCGGTGATTCATTCGCAATCGGTGGAAGTTGATGCAAGTATTCCGGTGGAGGGATCCTAGAGTTTGGCAAGCCGTCATCGTCACTCATTGATGATGATGATGATGATGATGTTTGAGCACGAGGACGTTTGCCTTTGTCAACCGCTACCCTAAAATCGCTTAAGGGAACAAAGGTGTGTTGAATTTCATCATAATCAGGAACAAAACCTAAGGCATTTCTAGGAATGGGTGCAAAAGCTCTATAGAGACGAGTTAAGAGCATTCCATAAGGCATTGCCATGTTACCTTGAATCGGAATATCAGCCATTCGCTTGGCGATATAGAATGCAAGATTGAAAGGTTGACGGGTGGACACACTATACATCATGTAACATAGAAAAGCATTGATGTGATCTCGATTTCCTACCGTGCTAATGACGTTGGCTCTCAAAACTTCTTCTAGCTTCCTAAACTCGGGCTTGAGTTCATTTAGCTCCATAGCAAATGGATCTCTAGCCACTTGCTTACCTCGATGTACCCTAGTTGGGTTATTCCTAGGTAAGAAAAGATGTTCCCTAATGGTTTCTTTGTCGGTCAAGGGAGTGGTATATGGTGCCGTTCTTTGAAGGTTTGATTCAAGAATAGTCAAAGACCATTTATCGGAGTAGACACATGTTCCATAATTTGGAACTCCTAAGACCTCACCAAATTGATCTAGGGGAATATTGAACAAGGTTCCATTGATATTAAAGTGAATGCTCAAAAGACCATTGTCACTTGAACTAAGACCTATGGTGGCATAGAACTCAAGAATGAACCTAGGTACTATAGGCTCATCAATATCTAGGAGACTATCAAAATGAATTGCGGCTAATTGCTCACGGAGATTGGTGTCTTCATAGAATGAGGGGTCTACTACCCTACCCTCATGGACGTAATGTTTTTCTAGTGCCTTAAAGATGTTGACTTGGGCTTCGGTTAGACCCTTGGTTTTGTGATGTTTGGGAAGGTAATCGAGAGTCTTTTTGTGATCGTAATTGGTTGCAGGAGGCATAGTTATCCTAGACACGAAAAATATATAGTTTAGTTAAAATTATCAAAAGTATATATATATTATATATATATATATATATATATATATGTCTAGTGTGTGCCTACATGGGGACAATGTGGAGGTGCGGTTATCTCGACTCATTTTGATGCATGAAAATTATGTTTATGCAAGTTTTATGATAAAACGAGAGATAACCCAAACGCTCCTACTTCAATGTAGCTACGATTGAATGTACCCGAAAATACATATTAATTATGTATTCCCTTTAGCATTCAAGAGACATTATGCAAGTGATGCTCAAAACATAACGTTTTTGTATTTGTATGAACAATGTCCAAAAACCATTTTTCCTAGTCGTGAGAAGATTTTAGCAAAAATTTCTCATGGGGTTTTTGATGAATAATGACAATGTACTACAAGATGCAATTTAGTAAATATGCTCCATGATTTTTCAAGAATTATGCATAACCCCAAGTTTTGGTTTTGTGCATGAAATAGAAATCCTAGACGCAGATCAGGAATGCAAACATGTTAAGGATACTTACAGTGATGATTTGAGCACAATTTGGTTGAGAAAGATGGCCTAATTTGTGAGTTTGGTGAATTATTGGTCGTATTTCCAGTGGGTGATATGTTTTGGAGTGAATGATGAATAGTGCAGGAGTTTATTTAATATAAAAACCTGGTCATCATGTGACGGATCCGGCGGATCCCAAACAAGGGTTCTGCCCTTGTTGTCGTTTGGATCCGCAGGATCAGAACACAAGGTTTGACTTTTGCCTTGTTTTGGTTAATCTAAGGTTTGAGCTAATGTCTGATCTACTCACTAGGTTCCATTAATCCTAAGCCAAGTCTAAGATAATTGAAAGGTTCTCTCTTGAGAGGTTTTGTGAGGATGTCGGCAATGTTGTCCTCTGAGGAAACTTTCTCAATTGAGATGTTTCCCTTCTGAACATTGTCACGAAGGAGTGATGACGTATCTCTATGTGTTTGGTTCTAGCGTGTTGGACTGGGTTTTTGCTAAGATCGATAGCTCCTTTGTTGTCACAAAGAATGGGGATGTCGTTGAGTACAATTCCGTAGTTGACGAGAGCTTGTTTCATCCACAGTGCTTGTTGGCAAGCTTTTCCTGCTGACACGTACTCGGCTTCAGTTGTTGATATGGCGAGAGCTATTTGTTTCTTAGCAAACTATGAGGTAAGACAATGTCCTACAAAAGTACAAATACCGCCAGTACTTTTCCTATCAACATAGTCACCGACATGGTCTGAGTCGGCATACACTATGGTTTCTACACCTGTCCCTTTGGGATACCATAATCCTAAATGTGTAGTGCCTTTTATGTACCTAAATATCCGTTTAACGACTTCAAGATGGGATGTTTTGGGATCTTCTTGAAAGCGTGCACATAGACAAACACTAAACATGATGTCCGGTCTACTAGCCATTAGGTAGAGTAAACTACCAATCATCCCTCTGTATTTAGTGATATCTACGGATTCACTTTCGTCATCCTTGGTTAGTTTGGTTTCGGAAGACATTGCTGTTTTCACGGGTTTTGAATCTTCAAGACCAAACTTCTTAAGCATATCCTTGATATACTTAGATTGGTTGAAGAATATCCCATCTTCTAATTGTTTTATTTGGAGACCTAAGAAAAAGTTAGTTCCCCCATCATACTCATTTCAAACTCGTCATGCATGATTTTTGAGAAATCGTCGCATAACTCTTGACAAGTTGAACCGAATATAATGTCATCCACATATATCTGGACGATGATAATATGTGATCTCTTTTTCTTGGTGAAGAGAGTATTGTCTACTAGGCCCATGGTATACTTATGTTCAACTAGGAAGGTCTTAAGTCGATCATACCAAGCTTTTGGTGCTTGCTTAAGTCCGTATAATGCTTTCTTAAGTTTGTAGACATGATTAGGTTTTTCAAAATCGGCAAAGCCGGGAGGTTGTGCTACATATACTTCTTCATTTATGAAACCATTTAGAAATGCACTTTTGACATCCATTTGAAATAGTTTAAATTCATATGCACATGCATATGCATGTAATATCCTAATTGAATCAAGTCTAGCTACGGGTGCAAAAGTCTCATCATAATCTATACCTTCTTGTTGATTATAGCCTTGTGCTACTAACCTAGCTTTGTTTCTAGACACAATGCCATTTTCGTCCATTTTATTTCTAAAAACCTATTTTGTACCTATTATGGTTTGATTTTTAGGTTGTGGAACTAATGTCCAAACGTCATTCCTAACAAATTGATTTAATTCTTCTTGCATCGTAATGACCCAAGATTCATCTTTTATGGCTTCATTAACATTTTTAGGTTCTATTGTTGAAACAAAACAAAAGAAATTACTTTCATTTTGAGCTTTAGACCTTAATGTTCTTTCATTGATTTTTCCTATGACGTTTTCCAATGGATGACTTTTGGTTTCTTTGATATTAACTATCTCTCCTTTCACCGGTTCACCTTCTTTCTCATTTTCAATATTTTCCTGATTATTAATCATTTGGTCTTCAACTAAGTCATCATCTACCAAAGGTGATGTCTTAGAGGGAGGTGGACTTTCATCAACTGTTACATTCAATGATTCCTCGACTCTTGAGGTTTCTTTTTTCAAAACTATGTATGCCTTACTAGTTTGTGAATATCCTAGAAATACACCTTCATACGACTTTGGGTCGAATTTGGTGAGATAGTCCTTTGTGTTTAAAATGAAGCACTTGCTTCCAAACACTCTAAAATATCCTAAAGTAGGCTTTTTGCCTTTGTATAACTCATATGGAGTCTTTCCTAAGAATGGTCTAATTAGAACTCGATTTAGAATATATGTAGATGTATCTACAGCATGACACCAAAACTTTTGAGGTATGTTTTGTTCGTTTAACATGGTTCTACTCATTTCTTGAATGGTCCTATTTTTGCGTTCTACCACACCGTTAGATTGAGGGGTTCGTGGAGCCGAGAAATTATGAGTTATGCCATTGGCATCACAAAAAGCTCCGAATTGGAATTCGTTGTCGAATTCACGACCATGGTCAGTTCTAATTGATACTATGTTACTTCCTATTTGATTTTGAATTTTCTTACTTAAGATTTCAAATTTATCAAATGCTTCGTTTTTAGTTTTTAGAAACTTAGTCCATGTATACCTAGAGTAGTCATCTACTATTACCAAAGTATAGAAGTTTCCCCTATAACTTTGTATAGCGGATGGACCAAACAAATTCATGTCTAATAATTCTAGACACCTAGATTTAGACACCATGTTTTTAGCCTTATGGCTATTATGAACTTGTTTTCCTATTTTGCAAGCATCACAAAAGTGTTGGTCATATTTCAACTTGGGCAGGTTCCTAACGAGTTCCTTAGATGATAAGGATTGAATTAACCTCATATTGGCGTGACCTAAGCGTCGATGCCATAGAGTTGAGTTTTCGTCCAAGGAGGTAAGAAAAAGCTTGTCTTTAGGTGTTTTGTCGAGTTTCATAACGTAAACGTTATTCTTCAAAACACCTTTTCCTACAGTTATGCCATCCTTAAGTATTTTACTTCCATTTTCACTCAAATAGTGAGAGAGACATGAGAAATCGTACCTTTTCTGATGATTTTACTTTTAAGCTTGCTACCGAATGTGACATTACCTCCGTCATACACTTGGTAGTATAAGAAAAGGCTTTTGTTTCCCGTCATGTGCCTTGAGCACCCACTATCTTTGATCCATTCATCAGGTTCTAGTTCAACTTTTAAGCACACCTCTTCTGTGTCATGAGCCATGAGAGCAATTTCGTCGTTCTTAGGCTCATCATCATCTCCTTCACTATCACTCCAAGCTCCACTTACAAAGGCTCTTTGAGATTTGTTCTTTGGAGGCTTTGGACATTCACCTATCAAGTGACTAGAGTCTCCACACCTATAACACTTCCTATCTATCTTTCCTTTTCTATCATGAGAGGATTTCTTTTCTTCACGAGGTGGTCTAACGAACTTTCCTCGTCTCCTGAAGAATTTCTTGAAATCTCTTACCGCCATGGCATATTCTTCATCTTCACTACTAGAACATGACTCTTCATCACTTGACTCTACTTTAGCTTTCAAGGCAATGGACTTCATTTTCTCCTTCTTGCCTTTAACTATTTCTGAGTCTTTTTCCATCACCATTCGTGAACTTTGAGGTTTCCTATGAGCTCATCCAGTGTCATACTTGAAAGATCCTTAGATTCTTCAATAGCTGTCACCTTTGCTCTTCACTTCGGATGGAGTGCTCTTAGAAATTTCCTGGCAAAATTCTTACTAGAAAAAGATTCATCAAGTGCTTTAAGAGATGTAATGATAGTATTAAACCTAGAAAAAGCACTATCAATGGTCTCATCTTCAGAGATAACAAATTGTTCATATTGTTGAACAAGAAGATCAATTTTGTTATCTTTGACTTGTGAGTTCCCTTGATGAGTGATGATTAGTGATTGCCAAATATCTTTAGCCGTTTTACACATGAAAACTCTTTCATATTCCTTTTTAGGTAAGGCATTGTAAAGCATCATTTTGGCTTCATTATTTTTAGCAATTAACCTCTTTTGTTCATCACTATGACGAATAAAAGAGTTACCTATATCCCGACCACCTGAAATATCACTACTTATGGATTTGTAATCACCCTCTACAATAATATACCACAGATCTATGTCCTTTGACATCACATATGTCTCAAAGAGATTTTTCCAATATATGAAACAATTTGGTTCAAATAGTGGTGGTCTTTGCATAGATTGCCATTCTTTAAAGTTTTCAAAATCCATGATCGTTTCAAGTTTTTAAAATACAATATATTTTGAAAATCTTGAGTAACACCTCTCTGATACCAATTGTGGAAAACTAGAAGGGGGGTTGAATAGTTTTACCATTTAAAATTAATTTGCTTTGTTACTTATTGTGATTTCAAAGTCAAGTAAACAATCAAGCACACAAACAAGAGATATTAGTAAATAAGTAAAGAGAGGAAAGATCAAACCACACAACACAGTTGTTTATAGTGGTTTGGCTACAAGGACTCTCTTCCTTGCCCTACTCCACTACTCGAGCCTCTAACTCGAGAGTTTAAGAAACAAGCTCCCTTCTAGACGGAGAAAACCTTTACACGTCGCTTAATCTTTTTCTGGTACTAAGCTAAACACCGAGTTCTTTACAAGGGTACAACCACTCCCATTTGGTTCTTTGCAAGGGTACAACCACTCCCGTTCACTCTATGTGTTTTGAGGACTAAAACACTAACCGAACTCTACTGTAAGAATGATACTAACTATGATGTGTGACTAATACAAGAACACACAGACTCTATGTTAGAAGGAAGATAACAGACTGTTACTCCTTATATGTTGAGATCTTCTTTGCTACAAAAGGAAAGATCTATGAAATGTTAGTAAGCTAAGGGTTAGTGATATGCAAATGAATGAGTATGTATTTTAAGCTGTATGAGTGATGAAATGGCCAAATGATCAGCATGCTATTTATAGGCAAAGCTGATCAACAGGCGGCGGATCCGGCGGATCCCTAAATATGGATCCGTCGTGTCAGGCCAGCTAAGAGATCTTCAAATGTTTCCAAATCTTGCCATATCTTTTCATATCTTCAAATGTCAACTCTTTGGCTTTAAGATCTAAACAAAATATCACAAAATCTTACCAAGATTGTGTACATGATGCATGCCATGATGTCATCCTAATATTTAACTAATAAAGTTTCCATTTTAAGAAATAAACATGTAAACTTGTATATGTTATTCCTAGTGAACTTTGTAATGTAAAAGGTGTTTGTAAAATGCTTATCACTATAAATGTAAAAGAATTAATCTTATATATCCTTTGCTTAAAGATAAACTTTGTAATTGTCATTAACAAAACTAAGCAAAGATCGTAAAATATAAATAACGTTTTTACGACGATATTTGTATTAACAAAATCCATAGTTATCCTTTCGCATTTCCATTCAGGAATCTCTGGTTGTGTCAATAAGCCACATGGCCTTTGATGTTCAGCTTTAACTCGTGTACATGTCAAACATTTACTGAAATAGTCAGCTATGTCAGCTTTCATGTTTGGCCACCAGTAAAGCTTTTTAAGATCCTGGTACATCTTTTCAGATCCTGGGTGGATAGAATATTTAGATTTATGTGATTCATGCATAATCACATTTCTTAAATCACCAAATAGTGGTAACCAGCTTCGGTTCTTTATACAACGAGTCCCATCAGGACTGAGTTCAAACGCCTTGTCCATACCCCTCAAATTCTCAGCCTGAATATTTTCTTCCTTTACTGCTTCAGTTTGTGCGTTAAGAATTTGGGATGGCAAGTCTAAATTAATGGTCATGACTAAAGCTCTGACTCGAAGAGGCTTAATTCGTTCCTTCCTGCTTAAAGCATCTGCTACAACGTTTGCTTTTCCAGGGTGGTAACGAATTTCACAATCGTAGTCACTTAGTAACTCTAACCATCGGTGTTGTCTCATATTTAATTCTTTCTGGTCAAGAATGTGTTGAAGGCTCTTATGATCTGTGAACACGACGCACTTTGTGCTGTACAGATAATGTCTCCAGATTTTAAGAGAAAATACAATTGCTCCTAGCTCAAGATCATGAGTTGTATAATTTTCCTCATGAGGCTTAAGCTTTCGGGAGGCATAAACAATAAGTTTATTCCTTTGCATCAACACCGCGCCTAAACCCTGGTGTGACGCGTTGCAGTAAACAACGAAATCATCACTTCCTTCTGGTAGAGCTAGAATTGGTGCTTCACAAAGCTTTTTCTTTAACAGCTGGAAAGCTTTCTCTTGATCTTTTCCCCAAACGTACTTCTTGTTTTTCAGAGTCAATTCCGTTAAAGATTTGGCAATCTTCGAAAATCCCTCAATGAATCTCCGATAATAACTAGCAAGTCCTAAAAATTGACGTACCTCCGTGGGAGTCGTAGGTGTCGGCCAATTTTTGACTGCTTCTATTTTGGAAGGATCCACGTGAATACCATGACGATCAATCACGTGTCCAAGAAACTGCACAGTGTAAATCCAGAAATCACACTTGGAAAATTTAGCGTACAGCTGCTCTTTCTTGAGCAATTCCAAAATAATCTTTAAATGCTCCGCATGTTCTTCTTCGCTCCGAGAATAAATAAGAATATCATCAATGAATACGATCACGAATTTGTCCAAATAGGGCTTGCACACACGATTCATGAGATCCATGAATACAGCTGGTGCATTGGTTAACCCAAATGGCATCACTTAAAATTCGTAGTGACCATATCTCGTTCGGAAACCTGTTTTAGGAATATCTTCTTCCCTAACACGCAGCTGATGATATCCAGATCTTAAATCGATTTTCGAGTAAACACTCAATCCTTGCAGTTGGTCGAACAAATAATCGATCCTTGGCAATGGATATCGATTCTTTACTCTAAGTTTATTCAACTCTCGGTAATCGATACACATTCTAAAAGATCCGTCCTTCTTCTTAACGAATAGGACAGGTGCTCCCCAAGGCGATGAGCTTGGTCGAATAAAACCTTTATCTAATAAATCCTGCAGTTGATTGGATAATTCTTGCATCTCCGATGGCGCTAATCAGTAAGGTGCTCGTGCTACTGGCGCCGCTCCTGAAACCAAGTCGATCTGAAACTCTACCTGACGAACAAGTGGTAGTCCAGGTAACTCTTTAGGAAAAACTTCCGGAAAATCTCGTACTACGGGCACATCTTCTAGTCGTTTTTCATCTGTCTTTTTCTCAGTTACATGAGCTAAAAACTCTTGACATCCTCTGTTGATGTATTTCATGGTTTTGATGCAAGATATTATGCTTAGTCTGGTTTTGCTTTGATTACCCCGAATAACCAAAGTCTCATCCTCAAAAGGGATGTGAACCACTTTCTCGTTGTATAAAATCTTTGCATGGCATTTGGATAACCAATCCATACCAACGATTACGTCGAAGCTTCCGAGTTTAATAGGCATGAGGTCGATGTCGAAGGGTTGGTTTAATAGGTTAAGGTACAACCACGGATTATAGAGTTAGTGCCTACTAATTTCCCATTAGCTAGCTCAATTTCATATGTATTTTTTAAGGCAGTAGGAGTGAGTTTTAGTAAAGTGGCAAAAGTAAGAGATATAAAGCTTTTATCGGATCCGGTATCAAATAATATTCTAGCTAAATGTTGATTGAGAGGAAACGTACCCGTGACCACTTCCGGGTTCTGCTGCACATTACCATCTCCTAATACATATGCTCGTCCGCGGGCACCATTGTTCGGGTTAGCATTCAGCTTCGGACACTGGTTCCTATAATGCCCTTTCTCACCACATCCGTGGCAAGTCACGATCACAGGCTGCAGATTCGCTCCTGTTGCCTTACAGTCTTTGGTCTGATGTCCGACCTTCTGACACTTCATACACTTAACAGTGCATGGACCAAAGTGGTGCAACAAGCATCGATTGCATAGCGGCTTCGTTCCGACATAACCACTTTTCTTAGCAGGAGTAGCAGTATAGGCTTTGGCAGTTTCCTGCCGACGGTTCTATTGATGATGGTATTGGTTACGGTTTTGGTGGTAATTATTTTGATTGTGACGGTTGTTGTTGTGGTAGTTGGGATGGTTGTCGTAGTGATGGATATTCTTCTATCATCAAACTTTCGTTTGTGATCACTGTTTCCCTGAGTAGAATTGCGCTTGATTTCTCGATCTATCAGCGTCTGGGCTATGAATATTGCTTCTTCTAGCGACTGAGGCTTCGAAGCAGTAACATTTCCCTCGATGCTTCGAGGTAATCCTTCTGTATATTTTTCCAATATCTTCTCCAGATCAGGCACAATAGTTGGACATAGGAGAGCAAGCTCTTGAAACCTTCTATTATATGCCTTTAGATCCATTCCTTTCACCACCAACAGGTGAAATTCATCTTCCAACTTCTTGATTTCGGTACGGGGACAATACTTTTTCAGCATTTTCTTCTTAAGATTATCCCAAGTGAGTTGATGAGCTGCTTCCACACCCATGGTTTGGGAAGTAGCAGACCACCAAGACAGGGCATCATCTAATAAATTCCCTGTAGCAAAAGCAACTTTGCAGTCCTCGGTACACCCGCTCCTTACAAAGACTACTTCCGTTCGTTTAAACCAACAAGCTAATTCAGTAGCTCCTTCTGTTCCCTTAAAGAAAGTTGGTTGACAGTTTATGAAGTCTTTGTAAGTGCACTTGCGAGCATTTGCTGGCTCACTTTCTCCATTGGGTCTACTAGTGCTTCCAGTACGAGCCAATTCCGCTGCTTGAGTCTCAAGTGCTGCAGCAACACTGTCTGCAACAAGCTTTCGGATAGCAGCTTGGGACATGACTGGTTCTGGGGATTTGCGAGACATATTTCTATTAATACCACAAGAAAACACATGTTTAGATTTTTGCATAATGACCATTAACAATGGTAAACCCATGATAATCATAAGGTCACAACATATCCAAATATGTATATAAAATGATCGGCACTGGTCCATGTCAATTTATATCATACATAGCAAAATATCTTAACCATATATAGTCATAAATAACTTGTTAATTTGTTATATATAACAAAATACAAGCGTCGCATTTATGCCACATATCCCGTGGCTAAGTACAAAAGCTATTTGATATAAACTACATACTAGTGCTATGTCTATACAATATATATCCCAAAATTTAGACGTAGCACCAAAAGATAATATATAACGATTTGATCTACTGACCACCAGGAGTTCCCTTAAGTCGACCGTCGAGTTCAACTATCATGATAACGAGAACCTGCATGTACTCCTAGTATTGAATCTGCATCTCTATCACTGTCGTCTCTAAAACTGCAATCCGGTTTTGAGCTGTTGTTAATTCTTCATTTCTATTGATCATTTCTTCTATCAACTTTAATTCATTTTCATAAATAAAAGGTATTTCGCGTCTGACCTGCTCATAACGCTTCTCGGACTCCTCACGATTTTCATCTATCTTCTGCTGCATAGCTTCTTGACCCGTCATCAGATCTTCCACTCTATACTCGATGCCTTCAATACGTTCTAATGGTAATTCGTCCAAATGACCCAAGGCAGTCTCAATTTGTTCTCCTTGCCACTCTAGCCGTGTTAGGAGGGTGGAGACGGTCGGTTGTCATTCTTGCGCTGCTTGCGAACTTTCTCCCACTTCAAATACTCGTGGCGGAGTAGAGATGTCGGGAGTAGGTGATTGGTGTAAAGCACTATATCGGGCGATAATGGCTCGGACCTCATCACTAAGTTCAAACGGAATGGATGGAGGAGTGAAACTGGTAGATGACGTAGGGACTAATGGAACATAGGTAGGCAGCATGTAAGGATGTGGTAATAGTGAGGAGGATGATGGCACATGAATAGTTCTGATTCTTGCCATTCTTCGGATTCTCTCTGGAGGTATCTCTGTAACTGAAGGAGAATCTGGGTCGGACGGTTCTTCGTCGGAAAAAGTACGAGATCTCTCCCTGGCCTGCATATAAGGATCATCAGGGAATGGTGTGACATCAGGCATCAAAGTATCTTCAGATGGTTCTTCAGAAGGATCTGACTCTGTATCATGTCCAAATGCTGCAGAAATCTCAAGCACCACGGAAACATCTTCTGATGGATTCGACTCTGTCGTTCGTCTAGGTACGGTCGTGATATCCGGTACAGTCGCGATATTTTCGATATCTGAGTTTGACATAAGAGTGATAGAATGAGGAGGGGAAGTCATAGCTCTGTAACCGCCCGATAATTATGAATATTTCACTATATAACTAAATAACTAACAATGAATCGTGTATAAATAAAGTTTCAGTAGCGTCGTGGCACGGAGGACTCTGGTTTAGTTTGTGAAAATTGGTTATAGTTCAACGTTTGAAAACATTTGGTTCTCTATAACCATGAGCTATGATACCAATCTGTAACACCCCGTTTTCGATATACGCAGCGGAATATAAGTTTGGGGTATTACTTCATGGTTCACAGTCATGAAAATAGAAAACAACTCAAAAAGAGACATTTTAAATAAAATTGTTATCATTCATTATTTAAATCAGAGTACATAATATAGGTCCCAGAGGGAGGTTCGGAAATACGTTATAAAAGATACATTATTCATTGAATGATAACATAGTGGACACACTTATTATAAAAGAGAGTCCACCGCCACTCCGTGCCAACGTCATACTTCTAGTTACCTGAGATAAAACATGCTAAAAAGTCAACACAAAGGTTGAGTGAATCCATAGTGTTTAAAGTTATAATAAGTTTTGAACACAAGCTATATAAAAGAAATTAGTTATATCACAATTCAGAATATTGCACTAAACCTCATGACACGCAATGCGTTGACAGTTTCCAGTCTCACTAACATATAAAAATGAAAGTGGTTTGCCCCCAAGATTAGATATCAAATATAATGCATCTGTCTAACCGGCTACCACAAAGATATCCATCCGATTAGTACAAATGGGTTGTCAGGCCAATAGATCTATTCACATATTCACACTCACCCAGCAGGTGACTAATGGTGCATGATACGAGGGACTTTTAAATAATAAATATAAATAGGGAACAGTTAACTTAGTGCAATAACAATCAGGAAAATACTTGTGTTCGGATTGGTAGCATGTATCTCCCCACAAGTTTGGAAAACATATAAAGAAAAGTGGGACTACGAACTCACCTTAATAGTCTGGATGGAAAACAAAATTTAACAGAGTTGATAAACGTCTTCGGCACGCAACCTGGTCCGTTATGTCAAGTTTCAGTAATCGCTCTTGAGTATAAATATGTTTTAGTGTTCGTTTCGTAACGTTTTTGGTTGTCGATTAAATGTTAAATTGAGACAACATGAAGTCTCTTCAAAAGTTATAAGATTTTATCTTATTTCTTATTTTTTTTATGTTTTCGTTTCGTTCGTTAATTATTCCCCGTTTGTTCGTTATCGAGATAAACGTATTTTTATTTATTAGTTTTTATAAATATATATAAAAATTATATTAATAATAAGAATTATATGTAAAGTTACGCTTTCTACCCTATAGTTTCATGTATTGACAGTTTATACCCCTAAATTTTCATAAAATGACAATTTTACCCTTCAACTTTCATAAAATTACAATTTTTACCCCTCAACTTTGGTCAAATGACAGTTTCTACCCTATAGTTTCAAAAATGACACTTTTTACCCCTGAGATACAAGTCAACAACAAACTAGGTCCTTGTTATAATTTTACTTAGAGTTTTGGCAAGAATTACCCCTGAGACTCCCATCGCGTTACACACGACATTCTTATTTTTATAAAACGCGTTATACGTTACAGGAAAAGGCAAAATTTTTTACGACTCTTTGGTACACTTTATTTTTAACTTAAAAACAGCTTATAGGCAGCTTATGGGCTATTCATTCGAGCTTATTGGGCTCGAATGAATTGTTTTGTGGGGGTTCAAATGGCAGAAAACAAAAGCCAATATTTTGACGAATACTTGATCATTTAACTCCGTTCTTTTTCCTAAAATTAGACAACTAAGTGATCTTTAATATGACCAAAATCCAGAATTTTTGAAGTCCATTTGATAGTCGAATTTTAGGTTCAAAGTCGAGGGTCTGCTGTGGTTTGTCGACAGGAACAAAAAAGAAAAAGAAATAATTTGGTTTTTGATTCTCGAACTTATGAATTAGAAATCTTAGCATATCTACAGTATGATTAACGTATCTAAACTAGTCTTTAACATGTTTTACTTGTTCTTAGTTTATAAATAAAAAAATTAAGAGGGTGTTTGTTTGTCTCAATAGAAAGAAAAAGAAAAAGAAAATTTAGGTTTTTGGTTTTTAAGTTTTCTAGCTAATTTCTAATGTATAACATAATAATATTAAGTATGTTTAAACTTATTTCTATATGTTTTATCTCCTCTTGAGTTTGTATTTACTAAAAATAATATTAAGGGTGTGTTTGTTTGGTTCGAACAAAAAGAAAAAGAAAAGAAAGAAAATGTAATTTTTAGTTTTTGTGTTAGACTATTAGTAAAGGTTATTGATTAGTGTTTTAAGAGTATTTAGAGTATATGTAAGATAATGAAAAGAGTTAAGAACTTACCTAGCTATATTAGTTCGAATAGGGTATGTTTGTGGCGTATGGCTTGATTTTAAGAAGCTAGTGATTATCTTCCTTCTTGCCTCTCACAAGGCTTCTTTTTGGCTTAGGTTTAAGTGTTTTGGCAGTAGTATGGAAAGTATGTGGGCTGTGGTGGTGGAGTTCGAGTGTTTTGAGGGAAATAAGGGAAGGTGGTGATCGACTATATATAGGAAGGGAGTATTAGGGTTTCTATAAGATTCTTAGGATTTCTTAGAGAGTGTTGAGGAGACAAGAAGATGTGTACTTCTTATGTGGGCGCCATATGGATGGAGGGGGAAAGAGGGTGATGTGGAAAACCCCCTCCATACAAGTATGCTATTTCTAGAAGGTAAATGATGTGGAGGGTTTAGTGTAGGACATATGTATCACTTAGGGTTTAGAAAAAGAAGGGTTTGGTTTGTTTTAGGTTGGATTCGAACTAGGCAAAGGGAAAATGGAAAGGTGTGGTTCGAATGGGGCTTTATTGGGTTGTACATTAAGCTTTGTCATGTGGTACTCTAGAGTTAGGGATATAGTTAGTGTTCTAGGGTTTACTTGTTAATTAGAAATGATTTTCTAGGGTTTTCTAAATATATTTATATATATCGAGTTCTTATAAAATAAAAGGAAATTATTTGGTGCTTTGGAGAGTTTTACTTTAGGCTTAGAAGAGTTGTACTATTAATTTGTAAATCTAATAAATTTATTTTAAAAATTAATGCATGAAATTATTACACAATATGCCTTTAAAATAATTATTTTTAGAGTTTATATAGCATTTTTATTAATAATTAGTTTTTTTATGCATTAATGACTTGTACTTTGGTTTAAAGAACTTGTACATATATATTTTATAAAAATATTATTTAGGGTTTGTGATTTTATTACATAAAATCATAGTTTTGTGAAATTAGGGTTTTTGTCGGGAGTTATAATGGAATTAGGGTTTCTGTGCTTTAGTGACTTGTACCTTACTCAAATAAGTGGTATTTTAGTATTTAAAGGGTTTTATTATTCTCATGTTGTTATGGTAGCTTAGGGTTTCATAAAAACTCTTATTGGATAAGAAACGTTTAGTTTTAAACGTACGTTAACGAATTAACGTAAAGTGGTAAATGGGACATCATAAAGTTTTAGATCAAAGATGTTTATTTAGATAAACATTAAATAAGTTGAGGTTGGGTTGCGTGTGAGCACGTTTATCGAGGATGTGATCTACGTCACATTTGATAATAGTTATAATCAGATAATAATAATAAAAAAAATTATACGTAGAAACGGATAAGTATTAGAATATTATATAGTGAAATTCTTACAGTGGTTACATTATCCCCGAATTTGATCTTCTCATTCCCAGGTAAATTCTGGTCCTCTCTTGGAGTTCCATCTAACCTTAACGATGGGAACGCGACTTCGTTTTAGCTGTTTGATTTCTCTATCCATGATCTCCACAGGTTCTTCCACAAAATTGAGCTTGTCATTGAGACGAAGCTCTTTCATGGGAATCACAAGTGTTTCATCTGATAGACACTTCTTTAGATTAGAGACGTGGAAGATAGGATGTATTTTACTGAGCTCTACGGGAAGTTCAAGTCGATAGGATACTGGACCAATTCTCTCCAGAATCTTAAATGGTCCGATGTATCTGGGATTCAACTTTCCTTGTTTTCCGAATCTGACCATGCCTTTCCATGGTGACACTTTTAACATGACTCTGTCTTCAATTTCAAATTCCATAGGCTTCCGCCTTATGTCTGCGTAACTCTTCTGCCTATCTCGAGCAACTTGCAAATGTTGTTGAATTTGCACTATCTTATCGGTGATTTCCTGAATTATCTCTGGTCCGGTAAGTTGGGATTCTCCGACTTCTGACCAACAAACAGGTGATCGGCACTTTCGTCCATAAAGTGTCTCAAACGGTGCTGCCTTAATGCTGGCATGGTAACTATTGTTGTATGAGAATTCTGCCAAAGGCAGATGCTTATCCCATCCTTTACCAAAATCTATTACACATGCCCTGAGCATATCTTCCAACCTTTTAATAGTTCTCTTGCTTTGTCCGTCGGTTTGTGGATAATAAGCCGTACTCATATCTAAGTTAGTACCCAAAGCTTTCTGAAGCTTTTCCCAAAACCGAGACGTGAAACGAGAATCACGATCCGAAATAATGGAAATTGGTACTCCATGTCGAGAGACTATCTCCTTCACATATACTTGTGCTAAATCCACTACTTCATCAGTTTCCTTGATTGGCAAAAAGTGAGATGATTTCGTAAGACGATCAACAATGACCCAAATAGTATCATATCCGCTTGATGTCCTAGGTAATTTGGTGATAAAATCCATAGTTATCCTTTCCCATTTCCATTCAGGAATCTCTGGTTGTGTCAATAAGCCAGATGGCCTTTGATGTTCCGCTTTAACTCGTGCACATGTCAAACATTTACTGACATAGTCAGCTATGTCAGCTTTCATGTTTGGCCACCAGTAAAGCTTTTTGAGATCCTGGTACATCTTTTCAGATCCTGGGTGGATAGAATATTTGGATTTATGTGATTCATGCATAATCACATTTCTTAAATCACCAAATAGCGGTAACCAGCTTCGGTTCTTTATACAACGAGTCCCATCAGGACGGAGTTCAAACGCCTTGTCCATACCCCTCAAATTCTCAGCCTGAATATTTTCTTCCTTTACTGCTTCAGTTTGTGCGTTAAGAATTTGGGATGGCAAGTCTAAATTAATGGTCATGACTAAAGCTCTGAATCGAAGAGGCTTAATTCGTTCCTTCCTGCTTAAAGCATCTGCTACAACGTTTGCTTTTCCAGGGTGGTAACGAATTTCACAATCGTAGTCACTTAGTAACTCTAACCATCGGTGTTGTCTCATATTTAATTCTTTTTGGTCGAGAATGTGTTGAAGGCTCTTATGATCTATGAACACGACGCACTTTGTGCCGTACAGATAATGTCTCCAGATTTTAAGAGCAAATACAACTGCTCCTAGCTCAAGATCATGAGTTGTATAATTCTCCTCATGAGGCTTAAGCTGTCGGGAGGCATAAGCAATAACTTTATTCCTTTGCATCAACACCACGCCTAAACCCTGGTGTGACGCATTGCAGTAAACAACGAAATCATCACTTCCTTCTGGTAAAGCCAGAATTGGTGCTTCACAATGCTTTTGCTTTAACAGCCGGAAAGCTTTCTCTTGATCTTCTCCCCAAACGTACTTCTTGTTTTTCTGAGTCAATTCCGTTAAAGATTTGGCAATCTTCGAAAATCCCTCAATGAATCTCCGATAATAACCAGCAAATCCTAAAAATTGACGTACCTCCGTGGGAGTCGTAGGTGTCGGCCAATTTTTGACTGCTTCTATTTTGGAAGGATCCACGTGAATACCATGACGATCAATCACGTGTCCATGAAACTGCACAGTGTGAATCCAGAAATCACACTTGGAAAATTTAGCGTACAACTGCTCTTTCTTGAAATAAAATATAGTCAAGGTCATACTTAAGCTAAATTGCAACACCAAGTGTTTCTTGAATTAGATGTGTATAAATCATATTAGAATGTTAGTCTCTTACCTAGCAGTCAAGAGAATCTTTTAAATCATATTCCTATGTGTTGTACCTTTCACACAATAAAGATTTCTCCCACTTGTGCATGGAACAACATCATGTAACAGATAAACAACACGACACGCGTTTGTTAATGTAAACAATATGATTGTGTCATTGATATTAGCATAAATAGTAGATATACAGCTACTTAAATAACAAGGAAACGCGCATGACTATCCTTAAAAATATTAGTGTCTATATTTGGAAAGTATTTATCTTGAGACATTCAAAAGATAATATTGATTACTACCAAGATAACAAAACTTGTAGCTCCCACTGAATTAGAGATCATTACAATAATTCCTTATTCAGTAATAAGAACACAATGCTCCCACTTGATTTGACAACATCATAAATGTTTCATTAACCAGTGAAAGAAAATAGTGTGCTATTTACTTTCCTACATCTTTGAGAAAACCCATACGTAACAATTACTTAGGTACTAAAAGAATGTATTCTACTTTGTAAATGATGGACTATCCATCAATGCAATTAACTTGAAAAATTGGGCGTGCAATTTCTTCGTTAATAGGTCTACTATCACCACAATGGTATGTAACACCTTTAAATGGTCAAAACAAAACAACTAGATAAATAATGCTAGTTTGCCTTTTACCAATTCGCGATAATTAGTCTAGCTTCTAATTTAATAACTCAGAAAATGTGCAATTTTCTTAACTATTAAAGTTTGCTATGAGTTATTTCTTAAAATTTAGACAATTCTAATTTTCCTATCATACCTTTCTCATTCATGAAAAAGAATAGGATTAAGTCTCACGCTTCTCTCATAGAAAGGAGACTAGGTTTATTCTTTTAGTAAAGTTGACTCTAGCCAAAAACCCCTACGGGTATAGATCAATTTACCAATAAAAGAATATCTCACGTTTACGGTTTAATGTTGCATTAATACATTTAAAAGAATTTACAAAATTCAATTTTAGTTTTTTCGATAATACAATCTTTAAGAAAATTAAATACCCATTGGTTAATATTCATATAAACCATAGAATTTTCTTAAAGCTAGGATCCAAATTAACATAGTTCCATTACATCAGTTGATCTGCTAGTAATGAAAGTATAAAATAAGGTAATATGTCGAATAATAATTGGCAAACAATTTCCAATTCCTAGATCTTTATGGGATTTACATTGCCAAACAATATTGCAATGTAAGCATGTTTTATTCCCATCTTATGCCTTGAGTCCAAGCTCTCACTTACAACTCAATTAAGTCGTCTAATTTAAAAAACTGCAAATTAACATAGTTCCATTACATCAGTTGATCTACTAGTAATGAAAGTATGAAATTTACCTTTCCATTGCAATCTAGTCCAAGCTCTCACATGACGTAAATCACAATTTCAAGTGTTCTTTTAATTGGATGACATTAACTTAATTTTAAATGTATTAGTTTTGATGTGTATATCAAAATATGTATGAAAAAGCATGCATACAACTTCATAACATAGGTTTTAATAAAAAACACTTTTTATCAACCAATTATGTGGAAACCGTAGAGGGGGGTTGAATACGTTTCCATTTAAAAACTTAAAAACTTTTGTATCAAACGCCCGTTCAAGTATGACATAATATGAAAAGTGTCAACACTAGTCTTACAAGAACTAGAGATAATATAAAGCAACAAGTAAGGCATGCCACATTAACACAAACTTAGACATATTAGTAATAACATGCCATGACACAAACACAACTAACATGATATAAGCAACAAACCACACAAATATAAATGCAATGCAAAGTATAAATGTTAAGCGGTAAATTCAAGAATAAACGTAAAGAGATAAGTAAAAAAAGCGCAAACCGGACACGATGATTTATAGTGGTTCGGTCACGAAGCTCCTCTTCGCCCTACTCCACTCCTCGAGTACCCAACTCGAGAGTTACTTCACTTATCAACAAGATCCCTTCTTGGCGGTGAAAACCATACAATGTCGCTTACAATATTTTTTCGAAACTAAGCTAGATGTCGAGTTCTTCTTCGGGTACAACCAAACCCGTTATGTTTTATGGCCCAACATAACAAACCTTGTGTTTTGAGGCCTAAACACATAAACCGCGTCGCTTACATTATTTTCTAACATTAAGCTAAATGTCGAGTACTAATCTAGCTAGTACCAATCTCACTCACGATCTACCCGATCCTCACAAATCACACAAGCTACAAGATCCACATGATCTACACTCGATCTACTCACTATCTACCTGATCTACTCACGATCTACTCGATCTACTTTATCTTCACACGATCTACCCGATCTACTCACTATCAACACAAGCTACACAAGATCTCCCCGATCTCCACAAGATCACAATGATCCACACAAACTAACTAAACAAGGTGATAGACTACTTGATGTATATCAAGATACAACAAGTACGTAACGAATGTTACGAGTCCACTACACTAACACTACAACACTTTGTATCTTCTTGATACGAAGTGTTCTTTTCTTGCACTAGTAGATGAATGAAGGTGATCACTTGAACGCATTATTGGATCACTCTTAAACAAAGATAAACTAACTACATGATCAAAGGAGAGTATATGTGATAGGAGATTTGAACTCAAAAAATTGTGTGTGAAAAAGGATGCCTAAAAACTGTGGAATGGACTGGTATTTATAGGCAATGAAGATTTGACCGTTACAGGGGGCACGGTACCACTAAATGCCCGACGGTACCACTAAATTTAGTGGTACCGTGGTACCATCCCAGACAGAGACGCTCCAAAATTTGTTTTTAGTGGGGAAGGTTTATTTGGGGAAGTTTGGAGCTGATTTTGGGGGGGAGGGGGAATAGCTGTTGGTGATTTTAAACTTTTTTTTCAAATTAAAACATTTCTTTTTAATTCAAAAATATTTTGTAAAATGTATTTTTGAAAAAATGTTTTGTCACATTAAAAATGTGAAGTTTAGAGAAAAATATAATCCTTTGATCATTAGTCAAGTTGTAGATTTGTTTGTTCATACCTTGAGTGATTTACGTCGAGATGGAAATCTACGACTTTGTTGAAGCATACTTGAGATGTCGAGAGATGTTGATGTAAGTATGCATTGATGATTTGTGTTTACAAGTAACTTGTGCATTTTACGTTATGCATTACAAGTTATATGTTTGTCATTATTAAAACCGAAGAAACCGTTTAGTTTAAATATCGTAATATTTGCACTAACAATCTCCCCCTTTTTGATGATGACAAATATGTAAACCATGACACATAGTAAAATGTTAAAGTTACCTGTTTACACTTCTTTCTCCCCCTTTTGTTGAAGCAAAAAGGTAGTTGCCTCGAGCTCTCCTTTGAATTCACTCCCTACTCCTGCTTATTACACTACTTTCCTTTCTTCCCGAAAAAGGCGAGCTTGCATCATCCTAGTGAAGTCTTCTATCACCACTGTTGAAAAGACTCCATGCTATGTATTCAAATACTCCCGAGCTCCCCCTAGCTCAATGCTCCCCTATGGTAATTGTATTCCCTTCTATTTTTACCTTTGTTTCTAGCGAATCCATGGATCAAATTCCTACAAAGGCTTTTCCTACATCAAGGGTTAGCTTCGTGCAACATAATATATAAAAGAATAGGAGCAACATTATAGGGATAGAATACACATAGCAAGACATGCAAGGGTTAAACTATGTTAAAACATAGCTACAAAAAAATGAGTTTAATGAGCATATCAAAGTATGCAAGAAGTTAGACATGTGATGAAAGTGTGCCAAAAAGATAAAAACCAAGAAGAAAGCCCAAGAAAGTTGAGCGACAAAAAGATGTGAATGCGTAATGCAATTTAATGACACTAGAGAGTCACAACTTGACTGACAACCTAAGGTGTAATTGTTTAATCAATCACACTAACAAGAACGAGATTCGTTCGTTGACTGACACATAAAATGACTTCTTCCAAGTTGTCATAGGGAAGGAAAATTCTAACAAACCTTTTGAACAACATAATCATCTACCTAAGATGATTGGTGTTAATGATAGTTTGTTGATAAGACATACCCTAAATGATTACTATTATGACAAGCCATGCCATAAAGTAGACTCGATAGAAGATATACCAAAAAAATGAAAATGAGAACGATATGCACCTAGATGCAAATAGAAATGATTCCATAAGATGGGAAGTGTTGGATTTGACCTTTGAGAAAAGGTGGGAAAAGACGGTTTAAATTAATATATCGTTTGCACTGACAATGAGATGCATGATATATTTCAAAGGAGAAAAAGAAAATGTGCATGTGATCCTAACAGGATTGTGGGCGAATATCTCTAACAGGGTTGAGGTAACGAAGTTCTAGAATTCTAGTTTTGGATGATCCTATTTGTGAGTTAGAGATGATTTGGTGTATGAAGGATTTTGTGTGATTGTGTAGTTTGTACACATTGGGTATAATGATTGTGAGAATTGAAGGTTATTGAACTAACTATCACTATCAAGAGTGAAGGATATTTTTGAGGTTTGAGTGTAATGATCGATAGGTTGAAGGTTCTTAAACTAAATATCACTGTCAAGAGTGAAGTTTAGTTGTAAAGGTTGAGTGTGATGATGAATGATATTAATGTGAGGTTTGATGTGAGGGTTAAAGGTGTTTGTATAGAACAAATATCTAGGTGGTCACAGAGAGTAGAGGTTAGGAAGCTAGAACCGACTGTGGTTTTGTAACTGAGGTTTTGCTAAGTGGTGGGTACTTAGGAGGTGAGTGTTTTAGTAGAGAATTCTAGGGAATAAGAACCACATTTTTGTGTTCTTGAGAGTGTTTGGTGAAAGACTATATGAGTGTGTTTTCGCTCCCCCTTAATCGATGACCATCCGGACAAGATGTGTTGGAAAAAGAATAAAAAAAATAAAGAGAAAAACAAACGTTGACGGAAGCGATGAGCTTAGTAGCGTCATGACAAGTGGTGGATAGCATACAATAAACTTCACCTTTGAAGTCACGTAGCTCTTCTCAATCATTGTGAGTATTCATAGAACTTTCATATGATGAGGCATGTGATCACTTGGAGATATCCTAAGGGTTAAGAAGATAAAATCTTCAGGGTTGTGAGGTTAGTGATAAGGTTCTAGTGGGGTTATCTTTGATAGAGGAAACTATGTTGATGAAGAAGGGTTATCTCAACTTATCCTAGCGGTTCTTCTCTTGAAGTGTGTGGAAGATGAGTGGGATGCGGAAGCATTGGTAGTGTAGAACGAAGATTGAGAATTGTAGATAAGTTGAGAAGATAATGGATACGGAAGTAACCAAACATATGGTGTGTTTAGTACCATGTGGAAGTGAAAGGGGAAAGAGCTAAGGAATCAGAAGATAGGCATAATCTATTCTGATAGGAGACGGTTCTGGTTCAAGACTACAGCGAGTGGGTTTTGATAGTGCTTTTGAAATAGTGAGAATTGAAAACAAAATAAACCGTCTCAGCAGACAACCGTCCAACGGTACCATTAAATTTAGCGGTACCGTCCCCTATTTAAGGGTACCGTGACCTGCTGAGGTCAGTTTTTTCTCAGAATTTGATTTTCGACAAAGAAATTTCACATATGTTGTGATTTTTCTGGACCTTATATTAAAGGAATTTAGACCAAATAAATTTTTTTATGAATGAATCCAACGAGATTCGATGAACGTTGATCGAGAACGAGAGATGATATTTAATTGCATTTCACAAATTAAATAAACTTTAAATATTTCGGATGAAATATTTAAGTTGTCATTGGAATTTAAGAGGATTTTACGAATAAATCTCGCTGATTTAGTGAGACTATTTGACACGAGGAGAGAATTTATACCTAATAAATTCTTTTTACGAGATGAACGAGACTATACGAGAAGAGATGACTTTAATATTTCCAAGGAAATACGTAAGTAGTCATTAGAGGGATATAAAGGATGACTTTAATATTTCCAATGAAATATTTAGATAGTCATAAGACGAAATTCGGAAGATGTTCTTGAACACACGTAAATTATGAAATTCACGGAATGTGTTCCATCATTCCTAGACCTAGACGTAGATAGTTGAATGGTTCGCGTTTGAGAGGTTTGGCTAATTTACGGATTTCGATGTGCTTCGCACGCAAGTGTTTCACGGGGTTTTGAAATGCGTAAAGCAAGGCCTATGGTGCTGATTCGCAACAGGGTTTAGGATCTAAAAGAATGAAGTATTTAACTGACACAACGATGGTAGATGTGTGGGTGAGACTCGATTTGGAACATAAGGATGGCTTAAAGTTGATTGAGGTTTGGTGTTTTTAGGGTGATTGATGAGATTTTTGGGATGAACATCCATTGTTGTTGTGAGATCACTGAACGTTGGTAGATGATCAAGATTGACAACGAAAAATAAGAGACTCAAAAATATCAATCTTCGTATAGGCATATTGCCCGTTATTCAGAAGAAAGAGAGTATCAAGGGACTCTTGGCGAGATAGGAAGATACGTTGGTTTTCTACCCTAAAACCAATGGATAAAGTTCAATCCTCAATATATATGAGGTGAGCTTAATGACAAAACACGATGACAAACCTATGGGGATAAGAGGAACTACCGAAAATGAATATACTTGGTCTTAAGAAGTGTATATTCACACGAGGATGAAAGGAACTACTAATCACTTAAGTAGTAACTTGTGATTCCTTTGTCACCCAAAGGTTGATGTTAGCCTTTAGCATTTGGATTAACGTTTTAACATATGTTGTTAAAAGACTTGAATATGATGTTTCGGATATGACATTTAACAATTGTGATCGCAAGTTAAACTTACTTGAGTATTTTGGATGAAATATTGAAGTTGTCAAACCTACTCCGGGTTCTACTAGGTTTGTATCTAACCTCCCCATGACAAAAGGGTGTATTACTTGGAAGAAAGCGAAATGATGACCAAGGAATTAGGACAATTTCGCGACTACTTTAACTTATAGATTTTGACACTAGTGTATGACTATATGACGTCTAAGAGTTCATAGTGATAGGCATACCTAATTCATTATGTGTCGAAATGACATAGTGTGGGTGCAAAATTTACAAGCAAATCATGTAAAATGCACATAAGGAATAAATGCAAACACCATGCAAAACAAGATAATCATTTAGCATGAAGACATTCAATCATATCTTACGAGAACATGTTATCATTTTGAAACACATATGTGGGATGCAAGTAATCTAGGTTCGCTAAGGAGGATCCTAATTACTACTTGTTCAAAATGAAATCCTAATGGGAGATAAAGTTCACCGATGTAAACTATCTTTAGTCAAATGTAGGAATGAAAATTTTTCAAGTTAGAGAATGAGTATGAGACTATCACTAGTGGTGCTTAATTCAGGCTAAACACGACCATTTTAACAAGTTATACCACGAAACCAACTTCTCTCCTGGAAGCAATTCAACCGTTAGGTCAAATTGAATTTCTAGTGCAATAGGTTCTCCAGTAGTCATTCTCATGTTAGAAAAAATCAAATTCCTATATTTGCCTATCGAAGTGTAGCAAAGATGATATTAGCTTATTTTGCTAATACGTGGCCTAGTATGACTCAACTAACCATATTTTAAAAGTCGGTGAAGAGGAAGACATGTCTTACACAATATCCTAACAAAGGCAAACACCTTTCAATTTTGTGTTTGAGATTTAGAGATTATTTGGTTTAGATGGTGCATTTTAAGATCTCATGGATGACATTTTTGTTTGTTGAGTCATTACATGTTATTTTAACACGATTTGATTTTCTAGAGTCAAGAGATGCCTTAATATGATACAATGTAGAATCTACTACATTGACAGTGTTTTAAGAATGATCCTTTGCATATCTTGAGAAAAGAATCTAGTAAAGGTTACTTACCTCAATAGATCTTGTGAGTATTATATGATGTATGATTGAAATGAGACATATTGTATATTTCAACAAATATGATTTTCTAAGAGGAAACTTATCACTCTTACGAATGCTTAGTAAAACAAGTATTTTAGTGTATGACCAATTTTACTTGTTTATGCAATGACACATGTTGCATTGTGTTATTATTCAAATCTAATATCCTATATTTGTTAACAAGATGCAATGTATTCTCTTGTAACACAACCATTCATGTTACAAAGGGAATGAGATGCATATGATATAAATTATCCTTTGTCAATCTTTTGATAAGAGAAATACATGTGATTTTCTTAAAGATTGATGTCGTACATAATAGTTAATAACATATTATGTGTGACACTTTTACTTGACATGTGATTTTGAGTGTTGAGTCGTTCATGAGCAAAGTTTACATATGTTGTTTGTTTGCTCGTGTTTGGTTTTTCGGAAATGACACATTTACTAATTGCATTGCAATGTAAATTACTTGTATATTTTGGATGAAACTTCCAAGTTGTCAATCCTACTTAGTTGTGTATTTTATGCATCTTTTAAAATTAGTTTGATGTTTGGAACACAACCATTGGACAAGAAGACTCAATATGACATCTTCAACACAAGTGTGAGTTATGATCCGATGCATATTATTTTCGTCTTTAGAGGAAGTCATTATTTTCATAACAACCGAGTGTGATTGAGTATGTAGATTCAAGATAATATATTTCGTTATATTTTGATGTTATCTTGAAGCTAGAAAAATAATGACTCCAATTTCATGTCCATACTCGAAAACTTGTCAATTAGATTCGATGATGATATCAATCATAATTTGAATAATGAATTGATATGTACTCGAAATCTTTCTTGACCCTCACGATCACTCATTTTAAAAAGAAAATATAAATTTAAGGAATGTGTTCAATTTATTCTAATACTAGTTGTATGTGTGAGGTTAATAACATATTAACTTACTACTTCGATATTGTCATTTATTTTTATTTGCGAAAAACTATTTATAGTATTAAGTATAATTAGTTTTTGACATATCATGAGTATAAAAATAATTATCTTAACCATTTTTATACAACATACATAAAATACTAAATGTTTAAAACATTTTGTGTGTGTGTGTTAGATCAATGCAAGTTTAATACATTTTCTTTTACTTAAATACTAATGTATTAATATGATCTTTTATCTTGTTTAGACAACCCATGGTCAAGCAAGACAAAAGGATGTAATGTTTTAGAGATCATGTTACGGATTTAATGAAAGTGTTAAATATTTTGAGGTGATATATTTTTTACACTTAAACATTTGAAAAAATAATTGTGTAAGACAATATCTTTCGACGCACATGATCAACCAACTTAGTTTCCATTCCTAAGAAGGTTACTAAAGCATCTTAAAACTTGAAAGATGTCGAAAACACATATGCAAGAAAACTGGTCTATGCCTATATGCAATGCAAAATCAATTAAGCAACTTAGTGAAAGAAGTCTAGTCTAAGTCCTATCGACGCATAAACCGGAAAACTAATAATCAACACATACTAACAAGGCATGTAAAACGCTTGTGATTATAGATATAATTAGCTCAACTAAAGATAACTATAAGCAATCAAAAATATTGACTAACAGTACTAGGACACAAAGAAAAACAAATAACCATTTAGCGTAACACACAAAAATACTTATCATCATTTTGTGTATTAAGTATAACAATGTATACCTAGCTTGACTTTATTTATTTTCTTTCAAATGAATTTGTTTCCTCCCCATTTTAAAGATTTTTACCAAGTTACTTTGAAAATACATCAATGTTCAAAGTTGAAACGCCCTTTTTCATTTTGGCCAAAAATTTGCGCAAACGGCATAATTAAAAGGATCTTTCGTTACAAATCAAGGACTCTAATATATTTTTACTTAGAAAAAATTCATAAAGATATTATTTTCACTTAGAAACAATTCATAAAGATATTTTTTAAATGAAAATAGACTCAATTACGTTTAAAACGATAGATGGCACAACTCCTATAGACTTACGGTTGATTTTATACGAATTTATGAAAATGATCCAATTCTGCCGTCCACTGTTGTTACAGTTCTGTCTCAGACTCAATTTTTGTTTCGACGTAACGAAGAGATGTAAAACTTCGTAAACTAGATACCGAACATGTAGAATATGTTAAGTAACATTTCCATGTTTAGGACTAAGAAAAACATTTACAAACATATATTTACTATAAAACAAAGAGTTGTCCCAAATGATCCTTTCAAAACCGCATCACTTTACGACTCGTTCAAAAGACATGACCGGATACTTACAAACTATTTTCTTTTATTTGTTTAAGGAAACTTTCAAGCTAGTATGACAAAGTATACTTAACAACAAAACTTGTAAGTATTAAGCCCGTAAATACTTTTCATATTATATTCCCCTTCATGGGTAATTTGACACATGGATCGTACTTAATTTTGAAAACCATTTGTTTTAGAAATTTGAGCAGCCTGGCTCTGATACCAATTGTGGAAACTGTAAAGGGGGTGAATACGTTTCCATTTAAAAACTTAAAAACTCTTGTATCAAACACCCGATCAAGTGTAACATAATATGAAAAGTGTCAACACTAGTCTTACAAGAACTAGAGATAATATAAAGCAACAAGTAAGGCATGTCACATTAACACAAACTTAGACATATTAGTAATAACATGCCATGACACAAAAACAACTAACATGATATAAGCAACAAACCACACAAACATAAATGCAATGCAAAGTATAAATGTAAAGCGTTAAATGCAAGAATAAACGTAAAGAGATAAGTAAAGAAATCGCAAACCGGGCACGATGATATTATTTAGTACTTATCCTTTTTCCACGTAGAAAATTTATTTATTTATTTATTTATTTATTTATCTGATTACTTATGTGACATAAATTATATTCCTGATAAACGTGCTTGCAACCCAACCTCAACTGATTTAGTATTTAAACATCTTTGACCTGAAACTTTATGAGATCCCATTTACCACTTTACGTTATTTCGTTAACGTATATTTAAAACTAAACGTTTCTTATTTAATAAGAGTTTTTACGAAACCCTAAACTACCATAACAACATATAAAAATAACGAAACCCTAGAAATATCAAAATACAATTTATTTGAATAATGTACAAGTCACTAAAGCACAGAAACCCTAATACCACTATAACTCCCGATAAAACCCTAATATCATAAAACTATTATTATATGTAATAAATTCACAAACCCTAATTAATATTTTTATAAAATATATAAGTACAAGTCTTCTAAACTAAAGTACAAGTTTTTAAAGCATAAAAACTAAGTATAAATAAAAACCTTATGTAAACCTTAATAAAAAGCATACTTTGTAATAATTTTTCACATTAAATTTTAAAAATAAATGTATTAATTTATTTAACAAATGTACAAATCCATAAACCCATGGTACAACCCTCTGATGCACAAAAACCTAAAAATCCATTTAATTATCTTAAAACATTAATAAAAATTATATAAAAATTATATAAATTAAGTAATTATTAAAATTATATTTTTCCTATTTTCTAAACTATAGTACAATCCTCCTAAGCCTAGAGTACAACACCCCAATGCACAAAATTAATTTTCTCTTAATCTATGTAATTTGATACATATAAAATATATATAGAAAACTCTAAAATTTATTTCTAAATAATCCCTAAACCCTAGGAACCCTAACTAGGACCCAAACCCTAGAGTACCACATGACCAAGCCCTATGTACAACCCTATGATGCACCTAACGAACCAACTAATCCATTTCTTCTAGTTTAGTTCAACCCTAACTATATACAAACCATCCTTTTCATTTTTCCAAGCCCTAGACACACATATGGCAACCCTTAAACATCTACACATCACCCCTTATCTAGAAGAAGCACACTTGTGTGGAGAGGGACATTCCACACCATCCTTTCCTTCCTCCTACCCATGTGGCACCCTAATTCATCTCACACATCACCCAAGCCTCTTCATTTTCTCCAAGAAGGAACCCTAGAACTCTTTAGAAACCCTAGCACTCCCTTTCTATAAATACTCGACCTATACTTCACCTCTTGTCCCACAACTCACTCAACATACCCTAAACAGCCTACTACCCATCCACTACTAATCATACACCTTTCATACCATCCTAATAATATCTAAAGGAAGCCTAGGAGAAGACAAGAAGCCTTGTGCACTAATTTGAGTCCTTACTCGCAATCCAAAACCCTAATCGAGCCCTATAACTTGGTAAGTATTCTAAACCAATTTTATTTCTTTTTATACCTTTATTATAATCTCAAAACAATAATAATTAATCCCTAATAATAAGTTATAACTTAAATTTTTGAAATTTTCTTTCTTTTCTTTCTTTTGGTTCTTATCGAGCAAACTAAACAAACACCCTTAAAAATTATTTTTATACATCAACAATAGTTAAAACAAGTTAGAAGTAACCTAGACATGTTATAGATACTATAAATAACTTAAATTTCCTAGTTAACAAGTTTAAAAATCGAAAACTATAAATTTTTTTCCTTTTTATTGCTGTCGCAACCAACAGCAGACCCTGGGTTTGCTTGTTAAAATTCGACCACTAAACAAGCCCCTAAAATTCTAGATTTTTGCACACTATTAGATCACTAAGTTAGCTAAATTCTGGAAAAAGAACGAAGTGTTTTCGTTAAGTATTGAATGAGATATAGTTGTTTCTTGTGTTGTGTTTTCTGTCCACAGTCGAACCAAACGCACCCTTTTAAAAATTAATCACGAGCTCATGAGTTCAAATCAAAAGCTAGGATTTTGTAAAAATTGAGTTATTAAACTGATAAATGAGTTTACAAAAGAGTTGTAAAAAGTTTCGCCATAAATCATAAGATGTATCGCGTTTTTAAGAAACAAGGATGTCGAGTGAAACAACAAGGAAGTCTCAAGGGTATTTCTTGCCAAAATCCAAACTAAAATTTTAAAAAAGGACTGTACATGCTTTCGACCTAAACCCTAGGGGTAAAAAGTGTCATTTTTGAAACTGTAGGGGTAAAAATTGTCATTTAAACAAAGTTGAGGGGTAAAAATTGTAATTTTGTAAAAGTTGAGGGGTAAAACTTGTCATTTTACGAAAGTTCAAGGGTAAAAGTTGACAATATGTAGAACTTTAGGGGAAGAAGTGAAAATGTTCAAACTATAATTAATATTAAATTTATTATTATTATTATTATTATTATTATTATTATTATTATTATTATTATTATTATTATTATTATTATTATTATTATTATTATTATTATTATATTATTATTATTCTATTAAAATTATTATTAATAAGAATTAAAATACGATAACGAACGAACGAATTACCTATTTAACGAACGAACAGAACGAATAATAAAACTTATATGTTCAGAAACAGTTACTGAAAACTTGACATGACCAACCCAGGTTGCAAGCCAGAGACGTTTATCAACTTTATTCAAACTTTGTTTTCCATCCAGACTTTCAGGTGAGTTTATAGTCCCACTTTTCCTTTATACATTTTCCAAATATGTGGGGAGATACATGCTATCAAACCGAACATAAGTATTTTCCTGATTGTTATTGCACTAGGCTAACTGTCCCTTATTATTATGATTGTATTTATTATTGAAAGACCCTCATATCATGCACCATTAGTCACCCGCAGGGTGAGCGCGAATATAGTGAATAGATCTATTGGTCTGACAACCCATTTGTACTAATCGGATGGATATCTTCGTGGTAGCCGGTTAGCCAGATGCATTATATTTGATTTCTTAAACTCGGGGGCAAAGCACTACCATTTAATTATGTTAGTGAGACTGGAAACTGTCAACGCATTGCGTGTCATGAGGTTTAGTGCAATATTCCGAATTATGATTGAACTGATTTCTTTACTATTTATCTTGTGTTCAAAACTGATTGTTACTTTAAACACTATAAATTCACTCAACCTTTGTGTTGACTTTTTAAGCATGTTTATCTCAGGTAACTAGGAGTATGGCTATCGGCACGGAGTGGCTGTGGACTTTCTTTTTAAGAGTGTCCACTTTGTTATCATTCAATGAATAATGTATCTTTTATAATATATATTCCGAACCTCTCTCTGGGACCTATATTATGTATTCTGATTTAAATAAATGAATGATAACAATTTTATTTAAAACGTCTCTTTTTGAGTCGTTTTCTATTCTCATGACTGTGAACCATGAAGTAACACCCCAAACTTATATTCCGCTGCGTATATCAAAAACGGGGGTGTTACATAGTGGTTCGGTCACAAAGCTCCTCTTCGCCCTACTCCACTCCCCGAGTACCCAACTCAAGAGTTACTTCACTAATCAACAAGCTCCCTTCTTGGTGGAGAAAACCATACAACGTCGCTTATAATATTTTTCGACACTAAGCTACATGTCGAGTTCTTCTTCGGGTATAACCAAACCAGTTATGTTTTATGGCCCAACATAACAAACCTTGTGTTTTAAGGCCTAAACATATAAAACGCGCTGCTTACATTATTTTCCGACATTAAGCTAAATGTCGAGTACTAATCTAGCTAGTACCAATCTCACTCACGATCTACCCGATCCTTACAAATCACACAAGCTACAAGATCCACATGATCTACACTCGATCTACCCGATCTACTCACGATCTACTCGATCTACTCACGATCTACCCGATCTACCTTATCTTCACATGATCTACCCGATCTACTCACTATCAACACAAGCTACACAAGATCTCCCCGATCTTCACAAGATCACAATGATCCACACAAACTAACTAAACAAGGTGATAAACTACTTGATGTATATCAATATACAACAAGTACATAACGAATGTTACGAGTGCACTACACTAACACTACAACACTTTGTATCTTCTTGATACGAAGTGTTCTTCTCTTGCACTAGTAAAGGAATGAAGGTGATCACTTGAATGGATGATTGGATCACTCTTAAACAAAGATAAACTAGCTACATGATCAAAGGAGAGTATATGTGATAGGAGATTTGAACTCAGAAAATTGTGTGTAAAAAAGGATACCTAAAAACTGTGGAATGGACTGGTATTTATAGGCAATGAAGATTTGACCGTTACAGGGGGCACGGTACCACTAAATGCCCGACGGTACCACTAAATTTAGTGGTACCGTGGTACCGTCCCAGACAGAGATGCTCCAAAATTTGTCTTTAGTGGGGAAGGTTTATTTGGGGAAGTTTGGAGCTTATTTTGGGGGGGGGGGGGAATAGCTGTTGGTGATTCTAAATTTTTTTTTCAAATTAAAATATTTCTTTTTAATTCAAAAATATTTTGTAAAATTTATTTTTGAAAAAATGTTTTGTCACATTAAAAATGTGAAGTTTAGAGGAAAAATATAATCCTTTGATCATTAGTCAAGTTGTAGATTTGTTTGTTCATACCTTGAGTGATTTACGTCGGGATGGAAATCTACGACTTTGTTGAAGCATACTTGAGATGTCGAGAGATGTTGATGTAAGTAAGCATTGATGATTTGTGTTTACAAGTAACTTGTGCATTTTACGTTATGCATTACAAGTTACATGATTGTCATTATTAAAACCGAAGAAACCGTTTAGTTTAAATATCGTAATATTTGTACTAACAAATTCAATAAGATTAAATTATCAAAGTTTTGATTGAGGTATTGGGTTCACCAATCAAAGAATTTACCTTTAATTATCATCCATTATATCGTACTTTTGCATAAGTCGCAAGACTTAGTGTTTCGGATAATTACCACAAAATGGCGCATTGAATTAAAGCTAATTCACCCTTGAGATGATTTTGTACCATAAAAATAGTCGTACTTGGTATCTCCAATTTGACGCACAAAGGAGCGGAGAAACTAAGGTTAGCTAAAAGCCAATTAGAAACCCGTTTCTTTAAGATCACAATTTAATGCATACCCTCCTTATACCCCACTTATAGTTTGTCACAATTGGGTGAGCCGTTCTTACTATTGGTACAAAACTCATCATCAATTAAACTTTTGAAAATTTAACTCTTCTAAAACAATTCATTGTTTCACCATTATTTAGTCCATATTATTTTTCTATTCAAACTTACCATTTGTTTATAAACATGTCAAAACACAAATAAACAATCAAGTAATAATAAAAAATAACACAACTAAATAAACACACATAATATAAAAATTAATATGTGTAAAAACATGTAGCCACATGCAAACTTTGATAAAATCTATTAATAATTAATTAATTCTAGGTTTATAATGCATATGTTTAACTAAGGCTCCCACTTACAAAGGCAAGTGAACCACATGCATCGACGTATCGATTGCGTAAGCCATAATTAAATATATACCGCATAGCACGTAATTTATTCATTAATTATATTGAGGTCTTCCCCAATTCAAGAATTATCAATAAATAAACATGTGAAAAACTTAACAATTAATTCATATAGCCAATTTAAACAATTTAAATTATATCGACAATAAATCCATGCCAAACATGCATGTTTTCATGGATTCTACATAACAATTATTACACGTTGTCACAAGATCGCATACTATTAACTAGGGGTGTGCATGGTTCGGTTTGGGTCGGTTTTTGGCTAAAACCGAAACCAAACCGAAACATTCGGTTTTTATAAAATCCAAAACCGAAACCATTCGGTTTTTGGCGGTTCGGTTTTTTGGTTTTTTTTGGTTTTTAACCGCTTATATTTGTGTGTAGCTAATTTATACCAACAAACTTGATTTTCGTAAAAAATTAGTTATTTTTCTTTACTTTTTTGTCAAGATAAACCTAATAATGTTTATATCATAATTCTATAATTACACACGTATAGATGAGATACACACATGCAAGTGAATTTTTACATAGTATGATCATTGTCACATAAGCATTGATATATTGTAAAGTAAACACACGCACATGAAAAACAAACATATAAATGTTAAGATAAATATATTATAAATCCACCTTCAAAATTAATATGAATTTGTAAATTAGTTTTGTTTAGTTATTTATTTATATTATATTAGTTATCTACTATTATATAATAGAAGTGGATCGGTTCGGTTTTTTACGGTTCGGTTTTTGGACAAAAACCGAAATCGAACTGAATTTTTGGGTTTTTGAAAAAGTAAAAACCGAACCATCGGTTTTTAGTTTCGGTTTGGTTTTTTCGGTTTCGGTTTTTTCTGTTTTTTTTGCTCACCCCTAAAATTAACACGTAATTATATCATGCAATCGTAGGGTTTCTAATTCAATTTAAAAACAAAACTTAAAAAAAAAAAAAAAAAAAAAAAAAAAAAAAAAAAAAAAAAAAATCTGATGAACTGTACCGAATGAACATTACCCGATGAACAGTGTTTCGGGTGAACAGTGTTTTAGATTTTTTTTTAATTAAATTAGGGCAATCGGCCTTCCCTAAAATTAGGGTTTCGAATTATACAAACCTTAGAATTCGACATGTATAAATAAACACATAACAATTATTCATTTTTTTTACTTGTTTCGGAAATTAATCACACATTATCCAAGGCTCATGATGCTACTGTTGGAATTATATAACATGACAATCATAATTAAATTAACATAAACATCAAGTATACATGTGGAAGCGTATAAGATCTCGTAATATGTAAACTAATTAACCAAACATAAATAGTATGCGTACCTTATGATTCTAGCCAAACAAGAATCAATTCCAAGCAATCAACCTTATGAACCCTAATTAGGGTTTATGTGGATTATTGAAATTACCCCTCACCTTTTTATAATTCAATCCAAGATTCAATCAATAGTGTGATTGAATCACGTTCTTGTACACACGTACTAATACCAAGTAAACATTATGCTAGTAATTTAGAACACAAAACGAAAACCAAACAATTTGTTTTATAAAAACAACCAATCGATCCCTTGGAGGGATTGTAGTCGATCGGCTAAACACCAAGGAATAGAAAACAAGGTTTAGGTATTACTATTTGTACAAAAGATACAAAAGAATGAACCTAGGCCTTGTATATATAGGTGTGATAACTTGAAGTCCAAGTTTGTGAAGGATTGGGTTATCCCCAATCCCACCGATCGGTTATGGACCAAAAAGAAGGATCCGAAACCTTTCCGACTTTCCAATTATCACTCTATAATTATTTCCTTTTATTTAGTTAACGGTCGTTAGTCATTATTCGTTAAATACTAATGGTCGTTATGTGTTTTGTGTATATAATAATTAATTATAACTTTTTATAAATAATTATTATTCATTTACTCTTCATACGTAAAGTGTGCAATCCTGTGATCTCGAGTTTGATCCTAACACACAACTACTAAATTATGTCCACAAAACTAACAAATATCACAAGTGATAATATACATATACAGTTCAAAGCAAGTACATGAAAAAAAAAAAAAAAAAAAAAAAAAAAAGCAATCCAATTCAATTCAATAAAAAAAATAAACTAACAACATAAATAATAAACAAAAATATACTATCATAAACTAAAAATAACACGGGTGATACTACACATAGCAAACTGAAAAACATAAATCCAATTACGGCTTAAATAATAAGCAAAAACACACTAAATAACTATACATTTAAAGCAAAATCAACCTGTTTTAGCTGTTTAAACTAACAACTTAAATGATAAGCAATATTACACTATAATAAACAGCTTATCAGTAACTTAAACACAATTATCATCAACAAAAAGCACATAAAACAACAAAATTATAATATCATCAACTTCAGATATCACTGGTGATACTACACGTGTGATACAGAGCATATTCAAAACAATAATCAGACATAAAAACAACATTCCAATGCAGTTAAAAACAAAAATTCAACTAACAACTTAATTAATAAGCAAAATTACGTGAGTAGATAACCAGATTATCAAATATTTTTCACTCACACATTTCATCAAACACTTGGTGTGCAACTTGATTAGAAGAAATGTTAAACAACTTGACCCACATAATTATCAACCAAATCAACAGCATTATCAACCGCAACAATATCAATCTAATCAACTTCTGAAACAAACGGCTCATTCAAATCAAAAGAAGCCATAAAAAATGATGATAATGATCGGGAGGTGATGATGAGATGATGAATGTTCAATCACTAGCACCAAGTGATGATTGTGATGTGGTGATGATCGGAATGATCACATTGATCAGAAAGATGAGAGCAGTTGGAGATGATTGTGACGGCTAACTAATTTTTGGAGGGAAAGATGAGAGCAGGGAAGGGATGAAAGAAGTTGGAGGTAAGAGATGAGAGCAGATGGATGAAAGAAGTTGGAAGTAACTGTGTGAAAAATGATGAACGAATGAAAAAAAATGAGAAAAATGCTTTATATAGTTGGAGTATTTAAGGTTAAGCATATTAAATCTTAGGTTTAATCCCCACTATTAGATCAAAATAGATGGATGATGGGGATTTGTCCCTTAGTAAGCACCAAAATAAGGGTAAGCAAATGAACTTTTCTCACATTATGATTATTCTTTGTTCCAAGGGAATATGAAAAAACATAATTTACTAAAGAATTTGAATCCCGTTCAGTTTTTAAATGTTATTTTGCGGTTGTTTCCTTTTTTTTTCTTTCTCTATTCTTTTGCCAATGTTTTATGTGAATTTTGGGTACATATGCTACAGACGAACTTCGAATGATGGATGTAAAAGACTTCTTATGTGACAATGACAAAGAAAGGAATCAGTACGAAGAAGCATTAATAGCAGTTACTTCCTGTTGAAGAGTCCTAAAAACGGTTAGAAAGGCTTCCTCTCACTGGCATTAAAGTTCTTCGTAGTCGGTGATTTTGATTAGGGGTTACAATTTGCAACCATTTATATAGGGACCTGTCAATTCGGGGTTTTTTTAGGACAGATGATGTAGCAAATTAGCTAAAACTAAGACATGTTAGTTGGGCTGAACTGGCTAAATATGTCAGAAGTTAGGTAATGTTTACACAAATGCTTACAATGTCGGATTGTTTAGTATCAGATTTTTTTAATGTGCATCTTTATCATTTTTAACACATTGAATGTCACAAATATCATATTCTCATACATTTTACTGTTACTCAAATATCGGTGAAACATGAACGTGATTGAATGTCACGAAATATCATATTGTAATATATTTTTTGCCTTCTCGAGTAGGTGTTAATATATCATATTCTCATACAGTTTTTGCCTTCTCCAATAGGTATTGCAATCAAGAACCAACCCATTGTTTTTGGCATGGCAAGGCAGAGCCATAAGTTTTTCTCCCTATTTATCTGTACATACAATGTCGGTTTGAAATTTTTTTAAACTTCATTGATTCAATATGAGAACCAACTATAACCATCTGGTTATACATGTTCACACAGGTTATTAATTATAGTTCACACAAAGAATTGCGTTATTCTGGCACTAAAAAAAACCAAATGTATCAATATGGGACACACTAGAAGGTGGTTATGAGAAAAGAAGTTCCGAATTTGGAAGTTTGACTGTAAAGATTTTGGTGGGATATAAAGATATTATTATGCATATAAAGAAAAGCATAAAGGAAAAATGTACGTAAAGCACAAGAAACCAAGAATCAGTTCTATTTTGAAATATGATCTTTTCTAATATGTTGATTAATAAATTAGCTAATTTTGGTTTTCATAGGTACGAGGATCTGCTCATCAAATGCATTACAGGTAACTTATTTTATTCTTAATTTACTTTTTTTTTCTTTTGTATTCATTCACTCGAAAGTGCTCAGTTCTATTAAGCCCGTGATATATTGAAATTCAGGAGCACGTTGTGTTGCAACTTTACTTCATGAGATGTGGCATCACGGGAAGGATAGTCGCTTTGGTGTTGTTTCTATGTGCATGGGTAAGCCCCTACTATATAACTTTATCCTTGATGTGGTAATTTCGCCCCATTTATATTGTAAGTAAATGGTAATCACAAGCTTTTCTATTTGTTCAAAAACTAATTAATGTGGCAAACAATAAATTACTTATAACATCTATGTATTTCTTTATATATTTTACAATTTGTGATACGTGCGGCTTATTGTCACTCATTTCTCACAGGTTCCTTACTCTGGGCACAATTCGACCAACTGGTGTTGTTGTCCAGAAGGTTATATCGGTGAAGCAAAATAATCAGGTAATACAATAGAACAAGAAAAACACGTGTCTGCACAACTGTAATATACCTTTTAGTCAATTGAGCCAGAGAGTAAGAAAAAAATTGTGACTGTAATTTAGTTATGAGGTTAGTCTTTATGTTGTTACCTCCTAATTATGTTTGGTTCCAAGTGAATATGTTATGTGTGAATCAAGAAAGTTTCAAGGTTGATGGTAACATGCTTACTATGCAGGAGCTGATACTTGGATATTATGGAACGTTGGACGACAAAGACTTTACAAGCCCCTTGGTATTTAAACTTTACAACATCACAATATTTCTTATAACTCTGAACCGTTCGTCAAGCCTTGTAAACCTATACTAATCGAACCTTAAACAACAAACTAAACTATATATTAAATCCTACTCTAACCTATACGTGACACTCTTAGATCAATAAAGAAGAAAGTAAAGATGAATAAGAGATGAGACGTGTGACTGTTAAACCATAGTCGAATGCTTCATAAACCATAAGAGAACAAACGGAAACAAAACACACACATACACTCTTACACCTTTACAAGACTAAGAGGCACACAAAATGAGTGTGAGAGTGTGGTATTTATAGGAGGTGGAGTAGCCTTTGTTGCCCTAAAAGGCCTTGAGGTGGGCTTGTGTTGGACTTGGGCTTTTGGTGTCTTTCTTGAACTTTTATAATCAAAGTCCAACACAACCCTTACAATACTTGAATAATCCTACTCGACACACTATTTAAAATACATAGGAATGACCACCACTTTCTAAAAATATAAAAGCTAACAATCTCCCCCTAAGGGATGGTCATTTCAATAATGCTCTAGTGATAGGTCTTTTGTCTTCAATGTCTTTATCTTTGTGTGTCGTTGTAGAATAATCTTCAATCAATGTTCCTTTATGCACTGTGATCTTCAAAGTAATCGTCCTTTGGTGGATGTTCTTGCCTTGATCAAAATCTTCGAGTGGTGAAGACGTCGCGTCCTCCAACATACTCATACCTCTTCTCCTTATGCTAACAATCTCCTCATAATCTTTTATCATATGACATATGAACTTGTCCTTGACATCTTGATTAGCCTCTTGACTTTGTTGTTACACTTGGTCGTTAACTTGATCTCCTTGTCTTGAACTTTTAACACTTGAGCTTTGATGAGGAATGTTCTTCATAAGTATGAGTATGTTGAGGTGAAGATGCTTGATGTATGGGATGATGGTTAATGGATGTTTAAGGGTAGCTGCATAAAACCGTTAGTAATAATCATCCAGCGCTTACGGGTTAGGACTTCGAGATCGTTAACAGCATAGTGTGTAGACTTTCTCTAATCTCCCCCAGGCCGTTTTGAACCGGATACCCCCGAGAGGGCTTACATGGACACACCGAAGTGCACCCACGATTCAGTGAGTCGCTAGAGATCACCCTACGACTGTAGACCGTTTGAAACATGTAACCATCATGATAAAACTGGCAAGATCCTTAGATCTCATTAAGACTCATGTACACCGTGTGTCCTTATTGGTGAACACAGGTGAATTATCTGGAAAGTGTTCCTAAGAGATTTTTGATGAATCTTGTTAGGATCTCTGGGAAATAAGAGTTTCTCAGTGATGGGAGGATTGTTGGGATATGAGAAATAAGGAGTTTCTCATTGCTGCCGATAGTGAAACTGGTTCCTGCCGATAGTGTTGCATTGCTGCTGCGGTTGGTTCCTGCCGATAGTATTGTTTTGTTTCTGCCGATGAGGCTTATTGCTGCGGATAGTTACTATTTGTTATCCGTAGGTTTAGAAAGTTTGTTAGATTTATTTTTAGAAGAGATTGATCTTTATCTCTTCACACGTTTTCTTGTAAGACGGGTTAGGGTTAGGGTTTCTTATTGTTATAAAAGAAATATCCCGTCCATATGTTTGATATACTTTTAACGATTTCAATATTCAATAACACCTTTCTTAGTTCATAGTCTGATCCATAGAGAATCATTAGCTTTCTTCTTTATTATACTTGTTGTTTAGTTTCCGCATAAACACTTGTATTCCATACAGAGGTTCTTGTTTAACCAAGCTCAATCTAGCTCGAAGTACTCGATCCTACAAGTGGTATCAGAGCCTGGTGAGGATCTCTGATAAAGAAGGAAACATAGTTGAAGTGTCTCTCTTGAATCTTTTCACAATGTCGCTATCAGGTGATGGATTTGAAATGTGTGCAAGGAAGATTAGGAGTTTGTTCCATAATAAGTCTATGGAAATGCTGACTGATAAAGATGAATCCTATGAAACAAAAGGAAATGTGGAAGAATATGCTCTGTTGGGGTTCCCATCTCAGGTACAAAGATGTAATCCTGCTTGTCAAGAATTATACTCAACTCTTAATAATGAATACGATGACATGAAATCTAAGTATAATGAATACTTTATTAAGGTTCAAGCGTATGACAATGCAGTCAAAACATTAGAAAAACAAAAAGTTTGGTTTCAAAATAATCAGTTAGCTTATGAAGAAAAGATAAGGGTTTTAGAGAGAGACTTGAAAAACACCACTAATGAACTTAAATATACTGAGTCTCAAAAAGCTAAGGTGGTGTTAGAGAAACAGGATTTTCAATCTAAACTAGATAATGCCTTGGCTAGGTTTGATAAATGGAAAGATTCATCTAAAAACCTAAACAAGTTAGTCGATATTCTATGTCTACAAAAACTAAAAGAGGTTTAGGTTATGGTAACCTGATAGGGCCAAATCAATTTTATGATCCTAATGAGTACAGTGTTTTTAACCCTGAACCTGTAGACTACCAAATACCTGTTAAGTATGTGAAAGAAGGAGGAATGAATGTTGTTCCTCCACCTATCAGAGGAGTCTTTAAGCCTGTCCTTGTTAATTCAGACTCTGACATTGACTCAAATGAGTCACAAATGGTTTATGGTCAAAAGTTAAAAGATTTACCTGAACCTAATGATTGTGTCTCTTGCTCTACAAGTGACAAGTCCTCAAAAGCAGAGTTTAAAGACTTTATTTCATGTGACTCAAGTGAAAAATCAACCACACCCAAATATCATAAGCCCTCAAGTTCAACTGATGATAAATCTCCTTCTAAATCAGTCTTTTCAGATAACAGCTCAATTAATTCTGTTAAAAGCAGATGTGTCTCTAGTTCCACTAGTGATAATGGTGTCTACATTAAGAAAAGTTGTAGTAAGAACAAGTCTGTTAGGAAGAAGACATGTTTTGTGTGTGGTAGTCAATATCATCTTATCAAAGATTGTGATTTTCATGAGAAAAGAATGAAAGGTGGGCAACAACAAACCAGATCATTGTGGAAAAATGTTAAACAAATACCACCATATGTTCCACAAGCAGCAGGAATGAACTTTTATAGGGCTCCCTTTCCTGCTGATAGACCTGTTCCTGCTGGTTCCTCTGTTTCTGCTGATATTCAGGGAACCATTCCTGCTGGTACCTCTTCATATTTTCAGAGGGATTTCAGGCATGCCTATTCTAATCAAATCTTTGGAGGGGGAATGGCTTATTCTCCATGGTATCCTTGGTAATTGTCCTGTTTGGTTAATCATGTTGTTGTAATTATGTTTGCTGGTGTGAAGGGTGTCATTAGCCTAAGGGGAGGCTAATGCTTGTATTTTTGTCTTGTTTTTCATTCATGATTATGCTTGTGTTTCTCTAATTTTGTTTTGCAGGTTTTTCAGTGTCTTTTGTTAGTTAACTTTGTTTTGCAGTTTTCTTTATCTTAATGCTTGGAATTTAAACTAAAGACAGTGATTTTCATTCATCATCAGAAAGATAAGCACATTCAGTTGCTGATTACAAAAGATTACGGGTTTCAAAAGCTTCTTATCAACTTCATTCAAATCATCATTCCAACCTTCTAACATCAATCTACCTAAACCCTACCACCTATTCCATCTTCTCTTTACCCTTACCCAGATTATCAGGCATGAACCTCCTACCTCTCTGGCGACTGATCTCTTCATAAACATGGGGGACTGGAAGTGCCAATATCACTGGAAGTGGTTGTCTTGGTTCAGGGGGTGGATTGGAAGAGCTTGAGGTAGTTGGCCTTTGATGTGTTCTGGAGCGTGTCCTTGCAGTTTGATGTCTTGGCTGTGGAATAGGGTTGCTTGATTGTGGAGCTGGCTGGGTTGGCTTGGGAGTTGGTCTGATGGGATTCTTCCTTTGTCTTGGATCTTGGCCTTCACGTTGTCGATTGTCTCGACTTCGAGGGTTTGGTTTCTCTCGGATAGAGCCTTCTTGAAGATTAGCCTTGCCTTTTGGTACCGGTACTTTATAGAAGGCAGCAGTTGTTCTCTCCATCTCTTCAGTAAGCAGAGCCACTGTTCTCTTCATCTGTTCTCTATCCTCATCAGTAAGGGGAAAATTGGGAGGGAATGTCTCCCATTCACCCTGACAATAAACCAAGGACTTCAACTCTGATGAATTTTCATCATCAGAGCTAAAGTACTCAAATGAAGAAGGGGTAGATGGAAGAGGATCAGATGAATCCTCCTCAACCTTGGCCTTACCTTTGTTTTGAGAGGATGATGTTGTTTTGGGAAAGTAGTTTTTCCATCCTGAGTCACTGGAGGAGGAAGAATCTGATGAGATTTCGATGATTGGATGTTTGGATGAACTCATGTTTTTGCTTGATTTTGATGATTTTTGGTTCGGTTTGTGATAACCAAGTTTTGTGATTTGAGGGTTATATAATGATATGGAGATTAGTGCAAATTTATTGGTGGTTGGTATTGTGAGTTAATTCGGGTAAGTTATTCTTAATGACTAAGTTCGGAAGGTTGACTTTGGTCAAACCACCTCATTCCTGCCGATTAGTCAAACCTCTTATTGCTGCCGATTGACCAAGTGTTACTGCCGATTGGTCAAACCTTCTTAAGTTAATTGGTCGATGTTTCGTGCAAAGAATTGCAGCAATTTAAAGTGATATTTTTGGCAACCAAACATATAATTGCACTTCTCTCATCTCAATTTCTCAAAAACCTATCGAACCCTAATTTTCTCATTTCAAACCCTAAATCATTCCTCCAACACAATGACAACTCTTCGTTACAAGGATGATCATAACAAGGTTGCTTATTTAGAGTCTTCTTCAAGAAGTGTTGGTTATGATGAGGTTCTCGCATTTCTTCGTGGGTCATCTATTCGTTATGCCCTCACATATTGCCCAGTGACAGTGTATGATTCATTGGTCAAGCAGTTTTGGGGAACAGCTAAGGTAAGACACATTGTGGGAAGGGAAGATGATATTGTTGCTATCATTGATAACCAAGAAGTGATTATTACTGAGGAGTTATTCGGGTACAGCTTCAATTTCCTGAGGAGCAAGGGGAATATGATCTTTCAAGGCAAGATATTACTGATGGTATGGCAGCTATAGGTTATCCTGTTACTGGCAGTTGTACTTTCTTGAAAAGTAAGTTGTCTCCTCAATGGAGATTTTTGATTCATACTTTACTCCAGTGTATTAGTGTTAAGACAGGTGGTTGGGATCAATGTCCAAGTCCTATTGCATCTGGTCTAGTTTGTTTATCTCAGGGTAGGATCTTTAATTGGGCAAAATATATTTTTGAGGGAATGATTGAGAATATCAGTAATGGTAAAAACAGCTTTTTAATGTACCCTAGATTTCTTCAAATCATCTTAGGTGTACAGACCATTAATACATCCCCTAAGATTGTAAATCGGTTGACTGCCAAAATGTTTGCCCTGATGAAGATGAACTTTACTGGCCAACATTTGCCTTTGTTGCCTCCTATGTTACACAACCCTGATCCTGCTGACAACCTGGATCCTGCTGATAATGTCAGTATCCCACCATCACCCAATGCAGCTGATGAAGGGACTTCAGTTGCTGCTGATGCATCTGCATCTGTTGCTGCTGATGAACCATTACCTCCATCACCTAGACTAGTGTCACCCACACCTGAAACTAATGACCCTGTTGAGCCCAATGATCAGCCCATTTCAGATGATACACCTGTTGTTCAGCCAACTCCTTCTGTGGACTTACCTTCTTCTTCAAGGCTGTCAACTCCTAGTCCTTTTAGGCAGACTTTCAGTGCAGACACACATGAAAGGGGGGAATTTCATATATCTCCTCCTAGATCCAATGAAGCACCTAATACCTCAGGTATTCCTATGGTGGAGCTGAGGATGCTGCTGATCTCACCTCTATGTCCCAGTTACTTGACAGATCTGTGAAGAAAATTGAGGCATTGGAGTTAGAACTTAAAGAGACAAAAAGGGTTTTTGGTGAGAAAGTTGAAAATTTGGAAAAGGAGCTCAAGAACACTAAAGATACTTTTGGTGACATTCTTAAAAACCTAAATGATAGGATCAGTTCTTTGGAAGGTCAACATCCTCAGAAGAAAAGAAGGGTTGTAATTTCTGAGTCTGAGGAAGATCAGGATGATATGTCATTTGATGGACTTAATGTGCTGGCATCTATCTCTCTTGATAGTGCACATACTGAAGTGCCTACCTCCTCTGAGCATACTATCACTACTCAGCCTCAGCCCTTTACTGGAACAAGAATCATTGCTGCTGATGTCTCTGGTGTTCCTGCTGAAGTTGTTAGTGTTTCTTCTGAGTCTAAGGTTCCTGCTGCTACTGTTGGTAGTTCATCTGTTGCTGCTGATAGTAACATCATTCCTCCTGAAGCAACTCAAAATGATGAAGAGATAGCTGAAAAGGTGCATGCACAGGAAATTGCTGCTGAAGAAGCTAGACTAGCTCAGGTTGCTCATGATGAGGAGCTTGCAAGGAAATTGTCTGTAGAAGAGAGGGATATAGCTGAGACTACTTCAGAAGAGTTTAGTGAGCAAGTTGAATACTTATTGAATACTGACATGATTATTCGAGCTCATGGCTTTATGGTTCTTCAACATTCAGAGTTGGATTCGGATGAAAGGTCAGATCTGCTCAAGGCTTTTATCTTAAAGAAACATAATGTAGCCAATTGGAATGACTTGATGCAGAGGATCAGTGAAAGACAAAAGTCAGGATTTAAAATGCCTACCAACAAAGATAACATCAATTTTATGAAGGTATATCTGAAGAATGAGGCTAACTATAAGCTAAGTGAGTTCAAAGGTTGGAGTGATGCTGCAATCCAAAAGTTGTTCCTTGATATCTATGCAAAGATAAATTCTTCAGTACTGACAGATATTCCTCGAAGCAAGAAAAGAGAACCTTCATCTTTAGAGTCTGATAGTGCAAAGAAAATGAAGACTGGAGAGACATTGTCTGGTACATCAAGTCTTAATGTAGATGCATCTGAGGCATCACAAGAAGTTCCTATTTCTGCTGGTATTCCTGCTGATCATGTCTCTGTTTCTGCTGCACCATCTCACTCAGTTCCTATCCTGCAATATGGGTTAAGAACAAGGCATAAGAGTCTCTCTCATCATTCTTCTTCTATGGATATTTCTGAAGTGGATGATCAAGATTTGATTAGGATTGACTCAGATAGTGATTCAGAAGGTGATTCCATTCACTCTTGGGGTCATATTGCTCACTGGGAGATTAGGTCTACTTCTGATGGTGAAGTCAATGTTTGGTTTTCTCTTAATGGGACAGTCAAATTCTTTACTTTTCTGAGGGAGATCTTGAATAAAGTTGAAAGGAAAGATTTGGAGCATCTTTATAAGATAGTGGATAATCACTATCAAACTCATACTCCTACTGGAATTGGCCTACTGCTTTGGGGAGATTTACAAGTCTTGATGAATACATTGGAAGGAGACAAGCTTAAATTGGTGTGGGGTAATCAATCATCCTGGAGAGTCTTTTCTTGGAGATTATATCCTTCTTCCAATGTTCATGTTGTGGAACTCATCTCTGGCAAGTTCCTGACTATGTTTGTGGATATCTCTTATCCTTTATCTGAGGGAGTGTTGAAGAGAATGCTAACACAGAAGGTCAGAGTTCCCAAGCATACAATTGGAAATGATTTAACCACTGCTGAACAATTGGTTAAATTCATCAAGGATCAACTTGCAGCTAAGGGATCATCAGCTTAAGGGGAGGATTGCAGATTAAGGGGAGGATGAAGCTCAAGGGGAGGATTGTTCTTGTTGTTGTTGTATATTTTTCTATCTTTCTTTCTTTTGGTTTCTTTTCTTATTTTCTTTCTTGGTGTGTTTCTGATTTCTTTTTCTTAGTTAAAAAAAAAAAAAAAAAAAAAAATTATTGTGTATATTTTGTGTGCTAATAAGTTGGTTTTGAGCAACACCTTGCAGGTACAGTGTTGGTGTTTACACCTGCACAACAAATGGTGCTCAACTCACCATGTCTTGCAGACAAGAAAGAGTTGGCTCACCATGAGGGTACGGCTCTGGTGTGATAATCAAATCCGTTGATAGCTGTAATAGCTTGCTCAAAGCTATAGGGTACTTCAACTCACCCATGGTTCATTCCTGAGAGTTGAAAATGGTTCTCAATTCACCATGGATGTAACCCTTTATGGGATCCAAAGGATTGGCTAGTCCACAAAAGTATGGTTTGTGGTAAAGACATTTGGTATCCATATTTGGTATTCAATTCACCAAGGTTCAGTTGAAACCTAAGAATTGGCTAGTCCTGAGCAAACGGCTACAGGTAAAGACAAGTCAAATCCGTTTATAGTTGCTGATTTGCTACTAAATCAGATGGTTATCAATGTACCATGGTCTAACACACCTAAACATTGGCTACTCCAGTAGTGATGGCTATTGGTAAAGAGACATCAAATCCATTAATTTTCAATGATTCACCTCTCACAGGAGTTAACACACCTAGATGTGATGATAATAGTATGAAACTTAAGTGATTTGATGTACATATTGTCATAAGTAGCAGCCAAGTTCAAGTGAATATCATGGTGACCAGTATATATGTTTTGAAGAAGATTTCATATTCCTGCTGAACTATTGAAGTTGCTGCTGGATGCTATAGAAGTTGGAATCTTGCAAGTTATGGATGTTGCTGCTGGTTACTACTTATTGCTGCTGCTAAGTCGCAGTCCTCAAGCCTGAGAAGTTAAAGCTCTATCACATTGGAATCTTGCAGGTTAACCTAGTCAACCTCAAGATTAAGGGAGGATTGTTAGGATCTCTGGGAAATAAGAGTTTCTCAGTGATGGGAGGATTGTTGGGATATGAGAAATAAGGAGTTTCTCATTGCTGCCGATAGTGAAACTGGTTCCTGCCGATAGTGTTGCATTGCTGCTGCGGTTGGTTCCTGCCGATAGTATTGTTTTGTTTCTGCCGATGAGGCTTATTGCTGCGGATAGTTACTATTTGTTATCCGTAGGTTTAGAAAGTTTGTTAGATTTATTTTTAGAAGAGATTGATCTTTATCTCTTCACACGTTTTCTTGTAAGACGGGTTAGGGTTAGGGTTTCTTATTGTTATAAAAGAAACATCCCGTCCATATGTTTGATATACTTTTAACGATTTCAATATTCAATAACACCTTTCTTAGTTCATAGTTTGATCCATAGAGGATCATTAGCTTTCTTCTTTATTATACTTGTTGTTTAGTTTTCGCATAAACACTTGTATTCCATACAGAGGTTCTTGTTTAACCAAGCTCAATCTAGCTCGAAGTACTCGATCCTACAAATCTCATGGCTCTAGACTCTATAAAGTGCATTTTAGTTTTTAGTAGACGGAGGCATGGAGTAGAGTGCCACCTTTTTCAATATCAACACATCTCGGAGTGAGAGGCCGATAGATTATGTAGTGTTCTCCGTGAGAATGAAACAAATATCTTTTAAGAGATATCTGAGTGGCTAGGAGGGGTGGTGCAGCGCGTCACTGGGTCCATGACGTCTTGTCTTCAATATCAGTATCACCTTAGTGAATACCGATAGCAGATGTATTGACCCGGTTTCTGCCTTAAGTTTTCATGGAGGGCTATTTCTTTTCACCCTTTCATCAAACTTTTCTTTTTAATTCTTCAACCCCTTCTTTCCCTTTCTCATTTACTACTTTTTCCAATCTTACCTAAGGACTTCTAAATCTAATCTATTGGAATTGTCCTTGGGTAGATCCCTCCGGCTCTGGCGGATCATAGGACGGTTTTTCCTAACCTTAGTCACCTTATAACTCCATGACTATCCTAGATTTGCCATAAAACCTTTGAAAAAAATCTCTCAAAGTGTTTATGAGGAAACACATTTGGTTAACACTTCGAGAGTTTTGCAATTTTGAAATAATCCCCCTTCACATGTGCTCATGCATTTTAAACAAAAATTGCACATGTTGGGTAGAGTTCGCACATTTTGAATTGATTGACTTTCAATGAACATGACCTTCGCGAGACACGCTTACATCACTAGTTGAACTAGCTTGAAATGATTACCCGTCCCGCTCATATTCAATGATCATCTCTCGAATTGGTACATTCTACTCAGACAAGTCCTTTGCGAGACACGTTTACATCACTGGATGAACCAGCTTGAAATTATTACCCGTCCCGGACAAGTCTTTTCAAGAACGGACATTTAGTTTCGTCAATTCGAGGGTTCATGCTGAGTCTGTCTGGTGAGCTTACTTTGAGATTCCACGAACTTTGATCACATTTTAATCACGTCCTCTCCCCCTCAAAAATAGCATATAGTGATATTTTTTATATCAATTTTTGAAATGAAAGTGTTTTGGAGAGAGACGGATTTTAGCATGAAAATAGAACATTTTGCATTTTAAATTTTATACTCCCCCTTAAATAAAGCATATTCTTTAAACATTTGAGTTTAAAAATCATTTAAGAGTATAGAGGGAGTTTGCACTTTTGAAGAATCTTGAGCACAGAATTTGGAGAAAGATTTTGAAAAATATTTTTGAAAAATCTTGATCATGTGCTCAAGGATTCTTTGATTTTGTTTGCCATTAACAATGCGAGTCCTAATCAGATATAATCAGAAGTCATCATTGTAGCACGGGTTTCGTACTAAAATGCACGAAAGCCGTGAAGAATAAAGTTTTGAGAGCGACATGTTTTAGAAAATGTTTAAATGAACTCTCGCTCAAGCATCTGTACACGCCCGTATCATTGTTAAATGACATTTCTAGGTACGTACAGAATATTGATTTATACGAGAGACATATTGTGAGAAGAATATTTTTGATTTTTGTATTTTATATTTTTTATGTCTTTTTGGAATTTTATATTTTTATATTTTGTTTTTGATGGTTTTTCAAATTTTGTATTTTGTTTTTCAAAAAATATTTACATGTGAAGCTTCATGAGATAATTCAAGAAGATTCGAGAAGACTTTCTAACTCTTCGGGAGTTAGGCTTCGCATTCCAATTTGACGAACTAAGTATTCAAACCGCTCTTTTGGGAGGGCTTTAGTAAATAGATCGGCGAGTTGGTATTCAGTTGTCACGAAAAATAATTCAACAGTACCCTCTTCGACGTGTTCCTTGATAAAGTGGTAGCGGACACTAATATGCTTGGTCTTGGAGTGTTGAACTGGATTTCATGAGATGGCTATGGCACTTTTTGAGTCACAATACATAGGTATGTGGTCGAAAGAGTAGCCATAATCTGTGATTTGTGTCCTCATCCATAGAACTTGGGCACAACACGCAGATAGAGACACATACTCGGCTTCTGCGGTTGAAAGCGCCGTGCAGTCTTGTTTCTTTGATGACCAGCCTACTAGCTTCTCTCCCAGAAATTGTGCTCCTCCGGATGTACTTTTTGCAGTGACTTGGCAACCAGCATGATCGGCATCTGCAAAGGCTGTTAGTTTAAACTCCGAATCCTTCGGATACCAAAGTCCCATGTTAATGGTTCTTTGAAGGTACCGGAAGATCCGTTTAACCTCTTTGAGGTGAAGTTCGGTAGGCCTTGCCTGAAACCGTGCTAATAAACATACAACAAAATGTATATCGGGTCGGCTAGCAGTTAAGTACATGAGAGACCCAATCATGCTCCGATATTTCTTGGGATCAATGGGTTTCCCATATAAGTCAGCACCAATTTTGGGTGAAGTGACCATTGGAGTACCAACAGAGTCACAATTTTCCATTCCATGTTTCTTTAAAATCTCAATTGTATATTTCGCTTGATTAATGAAAATACCATGATGGGATTGATAGATTTGAAGTCCAAGGAAGAATTTTAATTCGCCCATCATAGACATTTCAAATTTACTTTTCATGAGATTTGCAAAAAGTTTTGAATGTTTCGGATTAGTGGACCCAAAGATTATGTCGTCCACGTAAATCTGAACAATCAAAATGTCATCTTTAAACTTTTTGGTAAACAAGGTCAGGTCAATTGTTCCTTTGGTGAAATGATTTAACAGCAAGAAATATGAGAGTTCATCATACCACGCCCTTGGGGCTTGTTTCAGACCATAGATAGCCTTTTTGAGCTTGTAGACGTAGTCGGGATGATCTTTGTCAATGAATCCATCTGGCTGACTCACGTACACCTCTTCCTTCAGAGTTCCATTCAAGAAAGCCGTCTTGATATCCATCTGATAGACCGTGATGTTCTTGTGAGCCGCGTATGCTAAGAAAATCCTAACCGCTTCAAGTCTAGCTACAGGCGCGAATGACTCATCAAAATCAATTTCCTCTTCCTGTCTAAATCCCTTGGCCACGAGACGAGCTTTGTTGCGAATTACAGTCATCTCTTCATCCTTTTTGTTCTTCCATATCCACTTAAGATCAATGACAAGTTTGTCGAGAGGTCTTGGCACTAAATCCCAAGTGTCATGAAGTCGATATTGGAGAAGTTCTTCCTACATTGCTTCAATCCATGCATCGTCTGACATTGCTTCCCGAATGTTCTTTGGTTCTTTTAAACTGATGGAGCAGGCAAAGATGCACATATCATAATCGGTGGCAAGTTGTCTTCTCGTTTGTACTGGCCTTGAAGGTTCACCAATGACATGTTCTATTGGATGGTCTTTAGTCCACTTTAACGTTGAAGGGTACCTTGGATCTAACGAATGCGTGTTTGTTGGTTCATGTAACCGAGAAGAAGATTCAGCAGATTCCGTTGCAAATGGGTTTTCAAATGGTTCTTCTTCTTCTAACACCGCATCGTTTTGATGGTGTTCTTCTTGAGTTGGTGTTGTTTGGGTTTGCTCATCAACTCTTGGTAAAACAATCTCAATTACTGGAGTGGTAGGAGTAGATGTAGATGATGTTGACGTGGAAGGAGTTGGTGCATCAGGTTCGATTGTAGTAGATGCATCTTGTGGTGGTGGTGGTGGTTGTTGTTGAGCGGGTGCAGCGGAATGTTGTTGTAATGCATTTTTTTAAGCTCCACCATAGTACTCATCATACATAAACTCGAAGAAATTATCCAGTTCTTGATTTTTCGATTTATCAGTTGACTTTGACTGAGCTCCTTGAGGTATGAGTCCTGAACTGATATGTCCAGAAGTTTGACTTTGTGGTGCGGGTCCTACCGATACGATTAGAAGCCATTGGGTTAAGCGCGGGTTCTAGAGCGAGTCTCTCATAAGCCATTTGTGAAATCTCATCAAATTTCACATTCATCGTCTCCATTACTCTTTTCGTTCTTATATTATACACCCTAAATGCCCTCGAGTTATCAGAATAACCAATGAAGATACCAATATCACCCTTAGCCTTCAGCTTCCCCAGATCCTCTCTGTCATTTGTAGGATAGCACAAAGCGCCAAATACATGAAGATAAGAGATATCAGGTTTTCTGTTGTTCACTAGTTCGTATGGGGTTTTATTGAATCTTGGATGGATTAGGGATCGGTTTTGAGTAAAACAGGCAGTGGAAACAACATCAGCCCATAAAAACAACGGTGCACTGGAATAAATCAGCATAGTGCGAGCAACTTCCACAAGCGTTCTATTTCTTCTTTCAACTACTCCATTCTTCTGTGGAGTTCTGACTGCTGATGTCTGGTGAGTAATTCTAGTTTCTTCAAAATATATTCGTAACTCCTGATTAGTAAATTTCGTGCCATTGTCAGTTCTTACAATCCTAACTGGAGCTTGAAGTAAGACTTGAATCCGCTTCAGAAAGGTGATGATGATTCCTGGTGCTTCGTCTTTTGATCTAAAAAACCTTACCCACGTATATCTTGAGTAATCATCGACAATCACAAGAATATACTTCTTCCCATTGATACTCTCAACTCTCATTGGGCCACATAAGTCCATGTGCAACAGATGTAACTTATCAACCGAACTGGGAATGGTTTTGGGTTTATAAGTTGCTCTTTTGCTTTTGCCTTGCTCACAGGATGGACATAAGTATTCTTTGGTGTATTTGAATTTAGGGAGACCAGTGACGATGTTGTCTTTGGCAAGTTTGGTGATGGTGTCGAAGTTGAGATGGGATAATCGTCTGTGCCACAACCAGGAATTTGTTTCGTCAGCCCTTGTCATAAGACAAATTGGTGATGAAGAGGCCATTTGGTTAATGTCGATAGAATAGAGATTGGTTCCACGATTTCCGGTTAAGAGATCATCACCAACCAAGTTCCTAACGAAACATGTATTCCTTCTGAAAGCAACCTCTAAATCTGCATCACAAAACTGCTCGACTGAGAATAGATTGTGTCCCAATCCTTCGACATAGTAAACCCGAGTGATTAGAAAATTCTCGAACTGTAGATCTCCATAACCCAGAATAGCTGCTACATGATCATTTCCAAACCGAACTGTTCCCATGAACTTCCATACAAAGTTGATCAGCAGCTTCAGATTCCCGGTCATGTGCTTGGAGCAACCCGAGTCGACGATCCAAAGACATATTTCGATAACCTGCCAATAATAGATGATTGTGTATTTGGAAACCGTTTATCATTTGGTTCCATGGGGTTAGGGATAACTGGCGAAATACAATCATAGACGTTTTTTTTTTTGTTCTTCTTTAGCCTTTTTTATTCTACCATTTTCTAGACTGAATTCTCTACCTGTTGGAATCCATACGCACATCTTAAGATAGTTCCTAGGCAGCAGACTACTAGTGGTTTTCTTAGACTTAGCAATAAGTCTTTCAATGTATTTAGTCTTAGCACTAGTTCCTGAAGGAACATCTTTCTTAGCAGGCTTATCATTCACATGCACAATATTAGAAACAATATCATCACACACATTTTCAGACAAAGATTTCTTGTTCATTAAACAAACAGGTTCATTACATGCACTAGAAATATTGTCTTTAACATTACATTCAGATGACATAAGTTTCTTCTTGGAAAGCGATAAAATCCTAGGGTGTTCTTCTACTTCTTTCGTTTTATTCTTGGTTTCACTCTTAGAAGCAGGCGCGACTCTATTCCTTGTATTGCTCCTAGGCTTTGGTCTGCTGCTCTTAGAGGTACTTTCTACTCCTGTAGAAGGTAAGGCACACTCATTAGGATTTATCTTGTTGTCCTTTGAATCAGTGTTAGCTTTCCTAGTCTCTTTTGGATTTTCCTTAACACTTTTGTCTATCGCCCTATATGTTTTAGATGTAGAGGTAGATGCAATAGTGGTACTAATCCTATAAAGTCCAGGTGCTATCACATTTGGTGTTTCGACAACTACTTTCTCTTTTCCTTTTTCTTTGGGCAAGAGTGAAGGAGCACATTTTGAAATTGACATTTTTGTTTTGCATTAATTTCTTCACCCTTCCCTTTTTGACATTCAAGCTGAGACTTCAAAAGATCAATTTGTTTTTTCATTTCTTTGTAAGAACGTTCATACGACAGTTTGTCATACTTGCATTCTTCCTTTTTTCGATCCAGTTGTTTAAAATATGTAACATTTTCTTTTTCAAGCTTTGCAAATGCATTTTCATATTTGGAAACAATTTCAGAAGTCTCGGCTCGAATTCTTTCATCATCTTCAACAGAATACATTTGATAAACAATGGACATAATATCAGTTGAAAGAGCTTCTTCAGAGACTGAGTCATTTTGTTTTTCCAAAATTTTGATTCGTTCAATGTTTTCATTTGCTTCCTCCACCAAGGATTTGTGGTCCTTGACGAATTCGGCTACTTCTTTTATAATTGCGTTCTCAACATGAATTGCTCTCGCATGTATGGCAGATACAATGGGAGTAATCTCTGTTTCGAACATCTTTTTCTGTTCAGTTTGAAAACTTGAAAACCAATCATTTATTTTAGCATTAGTTTTGGTTGCCACAACAGTTTGAAGCATTTCAACTCTCCTTTTAAGATCGGCCAAAAATATTCTAGCTTCACTTGTGTGACAAGTGTTGCTAGTGTACATTTGTTCGATGTTAGAAAGGTGTTTTGAAACAACTTTTCTTTTTGAGACAGCCACTGGTTTTTTGAAAAACATTGGTGACTCTTTTTTAACAAGATGAACTCCAGAAAGTTTGTTAAGTTCGTTGTAATCAATTGGTTTTATTTCTGGGTTCTTCTGGCTCATTTTGACACGCGTCTCTTTTGATAGCTCAATCGTTTCATAAGTATCCCAAACATTGGGAGGGTCATGATTGTCATTTAGCACATTACCATTATACAATACATTCTGTTCTTTCTGAGCTTTCTTGAGATAACAAGGGTTTACACATCTGAGAGCCATTTTCTTTCTTGTATGTAAAATCGGGTTTGGATCGTTATTATCAAATTGACTGTTTGTGCATAATGGCCCATTTTTACAAGCAATTCTTCCAACTTTTTAATTGTTGCCTGTTTATCAAGAATTTCATCAAGAAGTTCATCTTCTCTTTTCGAAAACTTTTTATGCAACTCTTTCTTTTCTTTTTCAAGATCAGAACAAGTTGATTTTTGTTTAGAAAGTTGGTTGGTTAGTTCAGAAACTTCTGCTTTTAAGGATTTAATTTGCATGTTCAATTTAACATCAAGACTGTCGTATTTGAATTGCAAATGTTTCTCCCTTGAAACAGAATCACTGTAACCAGTTTCAAGTTCTGACAGTCGTTTGTGGTGAAATTCAAAAGCTTTTTCGTTCACCTTGTATCTCTCAAGCTCAGTGGTCAATTTTTCATTAGCGGCCTTAACATTGCTATTGATCTTTTTGACCTTTTCAATTTCAATACTACAATTTTGCAATAATGATTTAAATAACACACGTGTTTCCTCTTCAATCTCAGTATGCTGTGACTCAAAGTCACCATTAGGATTCATATCTGGAGTAGCCAAATTAGTATTACTACAACTTGGGGAGTCCATATATGTATCATAAGTGAGAGTAGGAGTCGCAGGATGCTGTTCTTGTTGAGGTGACATATCAAACATTTCATTATTGTGACATGTAGCATATGTAGGTACCTCAGATATAACATTAGCATCATAAGCAGGAGGTGCTTCAGAATCCGTGTCATATTTAACCTCCTGAAGATTTTCCATGAAGATGCAGTTGTTATCGATATCCTCCAAATCCTCTGTGTCATCCATCAGTGCCATGAAATCATGTTCCTCAGCACTCAACTGAAACCCTTCCTTGTCCTTCTGAGCTAAGAGCAAAGCTTTCTGAAGGTACTCGGGATCTTTCTTTTTTGGCTTGGAGGGACAGTTTCTTGCCATATGACCAGTACCCTGACAGTTAAAACATTTCAACACATTTCCTTGATTCATATTCCCAACATTCCCAGCAACTGGAGCAGCAACATTCCCAAACTGATTCCCCATATTCTGACCTCTTCTGTTTCTAACAACTTGACCCAACTGATTCTGATTACCCATATACTGACCCATTTGATTGCCTGCATACTGCCCTTGATTACCCATCTGAGGAGCATATCCCTGTTGATTCCCATAACCTCTAACCATTTGACCTTGTTGACCCATGTTAAAACCCGGTTGAGCAATCTGCCTGTAGCGAGTGTTCGACGAAAACCTTTGATTGTTGTTGGTAGGTGTGGAATAGCGTCCTTGAACAACTTTTGATAGAAGGGTGAATGCTTGAGACAGTGCAGTCATGTCATCATTAGGATTGTATGGTGATTCTGGGTGTTGTTGTTGTGGAATGACTTGTTGTTCTTGAGGATAGAATTGTTGTTGTGGGAAGATAGCAGTTTGTGGAGTGTATTCATGTGGCATGTAGTTCTGAGTGGGAGTTGATGATGATGGTGTGTTCACTGTTGAAGGTGATGGTGACTGAGCAATCAATGCTAAAGGATCATGTTTTTTGGCAAGCATTTCTTTCCTAACATCATCTGCCTTTATTTGGTTTTGTTTCAAGAAATCATACAGTTGATCATAGTTCACTTCATGAAGATTCTTTGTTTGATTAACAATGGTAACATATCGTCCCCATTCCTCTGGAAGGTTGTTAAGAAATTTGATGTTCTGGACAATCTGTTTTGGTGTTAAGTTGTTCCTTATGAGCTCATTTATGATAGTGCAAAACCTTGTGTAGTAGATTTCAATTGGTTCAGCTGGAGTGGATGAAAACTTCTCCCATTCAGTTAGTAGCTTGTTTTCAATGTCTTGTTGACCAATTTCAGTTCCATGACATAGCCTCCTAACTCGTTCCCACATGTCGTAAGCAGTTTCCCAGCTGTCAACAGCACAAAAGATCTCTTGTGGTAAACCAAGTTGAATTAGGTGCATGGCTAAGTCATCTGCTTCAATCTGTTTCCAATCCTCTTCTGTGTACTCTTCTTCTTTCTGAGTACGAAAGGATGGTGGAAGGGAAGGGTTTTGATTCGGATCACCAGCTTCCTGAATCTGACGAGGTTTGAAAGGACCATTCTTGATGGAGTTGATCAGGAGTTTGCCTTGTCCATTAGGTTTTGTTTTCAAGTAACGAAGCATACGGCTTGTCCATGGAAGATAACTACCTTTCTCTAGCATGGGAGGACGGTTTTCAGCACCAGCTGCATGGATGTCTTGTTGAGTAGTCATTGTTGTTGTTGTATGATAAGGTTGATTGATTCAGGATCGTTGCAAAGAAATAGGTGTTGTGATTGTTGAAGGTAAAACTTTGATGATGTTGTTGATGATCTTTGAGTTTACAATTTAGATAAACAAAACAATTTAAATAAAGTTACTAAATTTGACTAGACTATAATTTAGACAAAAACAAAAGATTACAATTTCGACAAAAGTTATGTAAGTTATAATTTAGATAAACTTTGAATTTCTATAGAAATTTCAATTTGACCAAAATTTATACAAATTATGGTAAAATTTTAATTTAGATAGAAATATCTAATTTATATAAATTGATAATTTATATAAAATGATCTAACACTCTTATACAAGAGAGTAGATATCCGATTGTCGAAGTATTTTCTACACTTATACAAGCGCAAAAATACCGAGTTCACTTTTGTTGTTGAAGAAATCACGATCGAAGAAAATTTATAAAAGTTATTTAAGTTGAACAATGTTTATGTAAAGTGCAAGGGTTAATTCTGCCAAATCCGGAAGTTCACAAAAGCTGTAGCAAATGCGAGGGGCTGAATCTGCCAAAGTCTGAAAGTTCAGTTCTGTCCGATATATGATTTGCGATAACCCTTTGTTGTCCGATGTCGGATGTGCTTGTGATTGATTTACGATAAAAATGCCCGAGGAGTGATTTGTGATAAGCCTTCAATTGCGATAGAACCTTTTTGCCAATTGCGATAAGAGCAGACTTGTCTCAATTGCGATAGACCTCAGTTTGTTGATTCGCGATAAAAGACCAATCCAATTGCGATAAACCCTAAGTTATGGCAATTTAAATTGCGATAAACCCTAACTTATCGCAAATCCTTATACAAGGATTGGATATTTTTCGATGTCGAGAAGTACTTTTGATTGTTTTTCTTATACAAGAAAATCAATAAAACTCCAAATCGTAGCCAAGAAGAATCGAACGAGGACCTTTGAAGCGTATTTTCACCCACGAACTTAACTTTTTCTCGTCAAAATCACAAAAAGCTCACAATTTTTGACTTTAAACTCACGTAAACCACAAAAGCTACCAACTTTTTCTCAAAATCGCTAATAGAAACACAAAAGCTTGAGGCTTTTTGCTTACAACACACTAGATGATGCGAAAAAGTTAAAAAGCTATAACCTTTTTGATAGAAAAACCCACGTTAAGCATAAACACAAACACAACGAGTACCTAAATCCTTGTGAGGCGAATGATACATCTTGATAACCTATACTAATCGAACCTTAAACAACAAACTAAACTATATATTAAATCCTACTCTAACCTATACGTGACACTCTTAGATCAATAAAGAAGAAAGTAAAGATGAATAAGAGATGAGACGTGTGACTGTTAAACCATAGTCGAATGCTTCATAAACCATAAGAGAACAAACGGAAACAAAACACACACACACACACACCTTTACAAGACTAAGAGGCACACAAAATGAGTGTGAGAGTGTGGTATTTATAGGAGGTGGAGTGGCCTTTGTTGCCCTAAAAGGCCTTGAGGTGGGCTTGTGTTGGACTTGGGCTTTTGGTGTCTTTCTTGAACTTTTATAATCAAAGTCTAACACAACCCTTACAATACTTGAATAATCCTACTCGACACACTATTTAAAATACATAGGAATGACCATCACTTTCTAAAAATATAAAAGCTAACAAGCCTGTTGATCCCAGTTGAGCTAACGATCTTGTTAATTATCTTAGATATGGATCTAAGACAATAGGTATAGAAACTGTTCTTGAATGATTATTAAGTATTATGTGGAATCTAATACTTAATCTTAAGAAGAATTATTATTGAACACAAACGAATTCACAATAAACACTTCAATATATTAATACGGTTACTCAAAAGTAACAGGGTTACAAGAAACCTTGAAGTGATTCGAATACGCCTAACAATACGTGTACTAAACCCTAACCCTAGATCCTCCTTTTATAGACTTAAGGATTCCTAGTCGGTTACAATGACTTTCTATACAAGATAATATCTATTCGTATCTATTCCATAATTATCTAACATACTATACATCATTATCCAATAAGCAGCAGTATAATAACTCTAGCAGTAGAATCTTCGATGCCTAGCAGTAGTATCATACTTAGCTTATTTCCTTGAACTTCTCAGAAACTCCAGCAGTAGAATGAATACACTAGAAGTAGAATAATTTAGCCTAGCAGCAGAATCATACTTAGTATATTTTCCATTTAGATCAATGAGCAGCATTATCAAAACTAAGCAGCAACATCTTAAATCCCAACAATCCTCCCCTAAACTTGATATTTTCCTCCAAAATCATCAAGTTTCTTTTAAGCATAGATAAACACCAAGAGGATGCTTCCAAACACTACTACTTCTTCTTTCTTCCAAAATTCTGCCCATAGAGTTTTCTTTGCATCATTCTGATCAGATCAACTACCATTTTACTCCATCTATTAACAAGAAGTTTAATATCTCCTTCAATCATCATCTTAAGTGTAGATATAGCCAGAGGGTAGTCCTTTTCAACTAGCATGTACATCTGAAGTCCTCCTGGTAATACTACTTCATGAGCTGCACACGATTCATAGAATCTCCAAAGATTAATCTTAGTACATCTACCCTATTCCCTCCACACTCTGTCATCATCACAAAATTTAAACATAACTTTAAGATCTCCCTAGAGCACTCTATCAATCTCATCTTGTGGTCTATTTTCACCATATTTTTTCTTGACTAGGCCCCACAAGTTTACCAAATCCTCTCTATCAATATTTCTAAGCATCTGAGAAAATGACTTAAATCTTTGAAGTCTTCCACCAACTCTGTAGATCTTATACCAAGGAATCTTCTTATCATATCCAGCCTTCCATCCAGTAATGGGAGTTTTAGAACTTAAGGGAGCAGTGTCAACAAAAGTATCATCATCAGACTCTACAATTTGAGTCATTAGTTGTAACTCAATTGTCTTCTTGTAGAGTTCCTCTGATTGCCTTTTCTTCTTTGTTCCTTCACTCTCAGATTCAGAACTTTCCATGACAACTTTTCTCTTTTTCCTCCTAGCTTTCATCTTTAAAACTCTGCCAGTTCTCTTTTTACCAATACTAGGACCTTCTTTATCTTATTCTTTTACAACTTTTTCTTTCACTTCTTCTACTTTTTGCACATTTTCTTTTTCTTTCTCAACTCCAACCTCAGTCTCAAGTTCAGATTCCTTCACCTTCTGAAACCTCTTTTCAATCATTTCTTTGTTGTTGATCCCAGTTGAGCTTCACGATCTTATTAATTACTTTAGATAAATCTAAGGTAATCGGTATAGAAACTGATCTTAAGTTGTATATCAAATATTATGCGGAAACTAATAATTGATCTTAAGAAGAATAAATTCTCAAACAACACTTCAATATATTAATACGATTGCTCTGAATAGCAATAGGGTTACAAGAAACCTTGAAGTGTAAAACAATACGTATGCTAAAGATAATCGATATCTAACTCTAACCCTAGAACCTCCTTTTATAGCGTAAGGAGTCCTAGTCGGTTTACAAGACTTCCTATACAAGAAAAATATTCATACGTATCTTTTCTATACTTATCCTTAACATACTATACATATCCTATAGACAGCAGAGTAAATCTTCTAGCAGTAGAGTCTTCGTGAGCTAGCAGCAGAGTTACACTATGCCTATTGTCCAAACAGCAGAGTTATCAAAACAGCAGAGTTAATACACTAATCAGCAGAGTCACATAACTATCCAGCAGAGTTATGTTTCTCGAATCAGCAGCATTTTAGACCCAACAATCCTCCCCTAAACTTGATATTTTTCATCAAAAATCATCAAGTTTCTTTAAATCCAACTATCCACCAGGAGGATGCTTCCAAACACCTTACTGTTTTGAAATCTTTGATTCAAGCAACTTTTTATATTTCTCAATCAGTTCAAATGCTTGATTATCTACACCAAATGGTCCTTGTAATGTCAACTTACCAGGCTACAACATTTGATACAGAATAGATGTACTGTTGTTGATGACATAATCCTTCTCCACAAGCATATACACAGTCACACCTATGCATGATAAGACATGAACTCCACAAGATTGATATAAATACCATTTCTGAACTGTGGAACTCAGTAACTTCCTCCATTCAATACTTCTCTCATCTGGTTCAAACATGTTCTTCAAGTAGTAATAATTTAGTCTCTCATACACTATCTCTGGTCGAGTATCACCATAATTCTCTTTATAAAGGTTCCAGAGTTGAGTAATATCATCCCTATCCATGTAGTGCAGCATCTGAGAAAAACTAATATACCCCACACTTGAACCATTTGATCTCTTGATTATCCAGCATACTTGACTATCAGCTAAAACATCATGTGAATAGGAAATGATTGGATATTTTACTGATAAAGGAACTTCATTAAGTAACTCAGGCTCTTCTTGAGGTTCATGAACTGTGAGATCCATAACCCCTTTCATGTCATCTGCAGTCACTTCTTCATTCTCTGAATCACTACTCTATTTCTCCTCTTTATCCGAATCACTCAACACTACTGACTGTGTTCTTCTCTTCTTCCTACCCACCTGCTTCACTTTCCTCCTATATCTCTTTGTACCAGCAGAGGGTTCAGTCATAACTTCAGCTTCAACAACAATTTCTTTCTCCTTTTCAACATCAGATACTATGGGCTTTGAAACACTTCCACTCCCAGATTCTTTCATATTATCAGATCCCATAACTTCTGGATTACTCTTCTTTTCAGAAACTTTTCTTGGATTAAGCTTAGCATAAGTTTCATAAAATTCCTTTTCAATTAAGTGATCTGACTTACCTTTGAAATCCTTCATCTGATAACCTCTTGCATTCTTCAAGTAATACTTCATGTCTTTAACCACTGCTTTCCTTGAAGTTGACTTAGGTTTGTAACCATGCTTTTGTGCATCTGTAATCCTCTTAATCAGCTCTTCCCACTTAGCTAATCCATTCTTTTTAAGTATAAAATCAACAAGCTCTTTTGTCTTTTCACTTCCATCTAACTGCTCATCATTTGCTATCATCCTAGCTTCACCTCTTACAATCATATCAGAATCAATGAAATACTGCAATTGTTCATCTAATTCTTCTTGACTAACTTCATTAAATGTAGAGCATTCCATAAATTCAAACTGATTTCCTTCTTCCTCAGCTGCAACTCTTCTTGCATATTCTTCATCTTGAGCAATTTGAGCTTGTTCATCAGCCAACTTTTGCATCCTATCAAACCTTTCACTTGATTCAGCAGCAGGTTGTTGTGATTGTGTAGGTGTTTTAGCTTCTTTGTTCATGTTCAGCAACACTTGAGCTAAAGTCATCTGTTCATCATCTGAATTAGCAGAGTTCTGTACTCCAGCAGAGTCCTTTACTCCTTCACTCTGCTCAGTCTCATTAGCAGGAACCTTTAACCCATCAGCAGAGTGTTCTGCACCAGCAGAGTCACCCTTTTCACCAACATTTTCAACAAAATCCTTTTCAACCTCCCCTGAACCTATCACATCCTCTTGATCCTTATCATTCACCACAGCCTCTTGTTCATTCCTCCCCTGTTTGGAAGCATCCTCTTCCAAACTTGGTTTGGACCTCTTCTTGAGCCTCCCCTCAAGGTGTGTAACCCTTAGCTTAAGCCTCCTTATTTCAGCACCTTGAGTGGCTCTGACTGTCTTTAACTCCTTTCTTAGATCCAGGACCTCCTTTGACAATTTTGTACAATTTTCTGTCAATTCTTTCATGATATCCTCACAACTTCGGTCTGTGTAACCTGACCCGAGAGGTTGATCATTGGAATTGACATTTTGTACAGGTGTTTTAGCCGTCAAATCATCAGTTTCAAGTTCAATTCTAGCATCAACACTTCGACCTGTGTAACCTGGTCCGAGAGGTGTATCATTTGCAATGTCAATATGTACATCAGTGTCCATCAATTCAATATGTTCATCTCTGTCCTCATCACTTCGAGATGTGTTACCTTCTCCGAGAGGTGAATCTTTGGACATAAACTCAGTCTCATCCCTAGGATGAACATCTGAGCCCCCCATATTAGCCATTTGGCTGGGGTTTCCATCAGTTGTATCAGGTTCCTGAGAACCTTCCACAAAAGATGTTGCCATGGTTGAGGTCTTAATTATGTTAACACTGTCCTGTTCAACTACTAAGTTGGAAACAGTAGTGCCAGCCTCTTCCATCATGATATCTCCAACACCTGTATCAGCCTCATCTGCTACCATACTGACATTGGCCTGAGGATGCACAATGTCCTCTTGTGAATTCCTAGGTGATTGGATAGGTTGTGGTTTAGTGAAAGATGATTCATTTAAGTTTGTAGATGAGGATGTGTGATGGGAAGCTGTGGGTGTTCCAGCCTCTTCATCCTCATTCACTTCAGCCACTACATTCAAGATATGCTCAGTTAAGGGAGTAATAACACCAGAAAATCCTTTCCCATTCTTCTTTAAAAATGCAAACATCTTGATGGCCATTCTACTACAGGGCTCAATTTGTGAATGCCTCAATGGTTCCCTTAGTTGTCTGTTTATTATAAGTTGTAGAAACCTTGGGTACAAGTAAAACTTCTTCTTGATAAACTGCTTCATCCCCTCAAATATCATAGAAGAAAAATCATAGGGCTGCCCTGTGGCTAAACACACTAAAGCCATTGCTTGAGAAGCATTAAACTCACTCCATCCACCTATTTTGGGAAACAAGCAGTGTTGTAGAGTATGCAGTAAAAACTTCCAATGGGGACACATACGACCTTTCAAAAATGTTCCACTATTCTCAGGTCTCTCATATCCAAAAGTCTCAAGCTCAGTCATAACTACTTCTGGGGTAATAGTAGGTGGTGTTGGGGTGCCTGATAAGCGCAAACTTCTCTTAATTGTTGTTTCACTAACTACAATATCTTCCCCATCTACACTACCTAACAATCGTTCCTCACCATCTAGTACATCCAACCTAACAGTTGACCAAAATTGCTTCATATGTGATTTGTAAATGGTAGGAGCAACTGTTAATGCATACCTTAACTTAGACGAACCCAGAAAATCCATAACCTCATAAAATCCATCCGCTGCAGTAACCTTACTGAGAAATGCTATCTGATTGTGTTCTTCCGGAAACGTTCTTCGAGCCATTTGATTTGGGGGTTTTGGGTGAAATGATATGAATTGATGTTCTTGGTGATAGTCGAATGTAATTCTTGAGCAATTAAAATGGAATTAGATCAAATTGGTGAAAGATACCGTTTCTATCTAATTAGGTTTAAGAGCGCGCCAAAAGTTACAATTTGACCCTTCAACTTTCAAACTCATCAGCAGAGTTATGAAAGTGTTGACCTAAAGTCAACATTCCCAAAATCTTTAAAATCACCTCCTTAAATACCATACCAACCCCACATTTAACTCCATAAATCCTTAATCACTAAATTAAATCCCCATTCACAACCCTAACTCCAATAACAATCAAATCATGAGTTCTTCAAAAACTCCAATCATCGAAATATCTTCAGATTCATCATCCGATGACTCACAAGGTTGGGCTAGTTACTTTCCTAAGAATGCATCAACATCACAACAAAAAGGAAAAGCAGTCATGGAAGATTCATACTCCGATCCACTCCCATCAACACCATCTTCGTTTGAAGATTCAAGCGATGAGGAAACACCAAATTGGCCTGGGAAACAGCAAGGTTGGCCGAAATCAATGACCTATTACCAAGGGGCCTGGGAAATCATCCCTCCAAAACATCCAATAACCGCTGAACTGCAGAAGCAAATGGAGAAAGCCGCAGCCGACTTTGCAAAGAGTGTCCACATGCCTCATCCAAAGCCAAGTCCGGTGGAGCAGAAACCTCCAGTTCCAAAGAAAAAGAAGCAGCAGAAGAAAGCAGCTCCCTCTACCAGTCAGCAGCAGGATCCACCACCACGTCCAGTGGTACTTGCACTCCCCTGTCCAAGGGTGTTTGAAGCAATGGGCACTAGGGGACCTCGTAGCAAGGTCATGCCGGACTTTGCTAAGATTTAGATTGTGAATCTTTGTAGCTTGATGTCTTTTGATCTTTCCTTTTGAACAGAATGAATGTATGATGTACTTATGCCTTTTGAATCAATGAATTTCCTCTGTTTATGTTTTACTTGATTGTGTATGGATATGTATCTGCAAAAGGTTAGTAGCAAACAACAAACACAAGCAAGAATATTCCAAAATAGCAGCAGAGTAGGCATAATATACAACTAAACAGCAGACTTTGACTAAACACCAGATAATGACTAGCAACAGCACAAATCCTTAGAAAAATGTACAAAAACATACAGAGATAAGATAGTTAAAAGATTTAAAGATTGATCATGCCAATACTAGCAACTAGAAACTGAAATCTACTTATGTCAAAACATTTGGTAAGTAAATCAGCAACATTGTTGTCAGTATGAATTTTAACCACTTGAATTAACTTTTTCTCATAACAATCTCTAATAAAATGATGTCTTATCTCTATGTGTTTTGTTTTAGAATGAAAAACAGGATTCTTGATAATACACATTGTGCTGTTGTTGTCAATGAAAATTTTTGTGTTCATGAAATTGTACCCATAATCCAGCAATTGGTTCTGAATCCAGAGCACTTGTCCACAGCAGCTAGAAGCAGCAACATATTCTGCTTCAGTTGTTGAATTAGCCACCACTGTTTGTTTCTTACATTGCCAAGAGATAAGCCTATGACCAAGATACTGACAGCCTCCTGTAGTTGATTTTCTATCCATAGTAGCTCCAGCATAGTCACTATCTGAGTATGCTATCAAGTCAAATGGTGAATTATTAGGATACCAAAGACCCAATTTTGGTTGACCCTTTAGGTACCTAAAAATTCTTTTGACTACTTCCAAGTGTGAAACTTTTAGGGACACTTGAAATCTAGCACAAGCACACACAGAAAACATGATATCTGGCCTTGAAGCAGTCAGATACATCAATGAGCCAATCATTGATCTGTACAGATGTACATCAACCTCTACCCCATCTTCATCCTTGAGCAAAGGTTTATTTTTATCCATTGGTGTCTTGGCTGCCTTCACATCTTTGAAACCAAATTTCTTCAACATATCAGCCACATACTTGTCTTGGCTAATAAAAATCCCATCTGACTTCTGCCTAACTTGTAGTCCTAAAAAGAAAGTCAGTTCTCCCATTGAACTCATCTCAAACCTGCTGTGCATTAACTTCTCAAAACCTTCACATAACACCTTATTTGTAGACCCAAAAATGATATCATCTACATAAACCTGAACAAGTAGAATATCCTTTTTGTCTTTCTTAATGAACAATGTTTTATCAATGGTTCCTCTGTGAAAACCATTATTCAACAAATACTGAGATAAGGTGTCATACCAAGCTCTAGGAGCTTGATGTAGTCCATACAGTGCTTTCTTCACCTTGTAGACCCTATCAGGATACTTAGGATCTTCAAACCCAGGTGGTTGCATCACATAAACCTCTTCAGGTATCTTTCCATACAAGAAAGCACTCTTCACATCCATTTGATACACAGGAAAATTCTTATATGAGGCATATGCCAAGAAAAGTCTGATAGCTTCAAGTCTTGCAACTGGGGCAAATACCTCATCATAGTCTATTCCTTCCTCCTGAGTGTATCCCTGAGCCACCAATCTAGCCTTGTTTCTGATGACAATACCTCTTTCATCCCTTTTACATCTGAACACCCATTTTGTACCAATTGCCCTTTTACCATTAGGCAAATCAACTAATGTCCAGACCTCCTAAAGCTTGAACTGCAGCAACTCCTCTTGCATAGCTTCAACCCAACTTTCATCTTTCAAAGCCTTGTGTATGGTCTTGGGTTCTTCTTGAGATAAGAAACAAGCAAACATACAATTTTGTAAATCCTTGTGGCTATTCCTCTTTTTAAGTGTTTGAGCAAACAATCCCTGATCAAGCAAATCACTCAACCCTTTTGATTTACTTCTAGTCTGAACAGCAGAGTGAACATCACCAATTATTTGCTCTTTTGGATGATTCCTGTGGATTCTTGTTGTTGGTGTGGGACTAACAGGTATGTCAGTCTCCAAGTTTGATAAATCAGCTTCAGCACTAAAAACATCAACAACTTCATCATCAGTATCCACATACACTTCTTCTAATTCAGGCATCTCATCAGCAGAATCATCATCAGAATCACCATCTTTATCAGCAGCAGAGTCCTTGTCCATAGCAGCAGAGTTACCAAACCTAACAGCAGAGTGTTTCAGCCTAACAGCAGAGTGCTTTGGCTTATCAGCAGAGTGCTTTGGCTTGGCAGCAGAGTTGAGAGAACTGCTGCTATGTTTATTTCCTTGTTGCCGAGCAACATCTGACTCTGTATTCCATTCCTTATCATCATTCTTGACATTATGAGAAGGTTCATCATCTCCTTCTACATTAACCTTTGGAACATCCTTATGAACAGCAGCATCATCTAAACTTTTTCCCTCTTTATCTGTTGGTGTGAAGTACTGATCAAACTTGCTTCTTTCAATCAAAACAAACTCCTCTGCAGGCTCATCCTTCTTTGCTTGTGTACCTGCATTAGGGTTAGTTTGTGTACCTGCAGACATGTTAGTAGTACCTGCAATGACTGGTTGATAATTCATACTCTTGGTTAAAGAATCAATATCAAACATCCACTCAAGACCTTTTCCATCAACATTAGGTGTGGTTTCTCTAATTCTAACATGCAAATTTTCCACCACATGCCCAGTCCTTTGATTGAAAACCCTAAAAGCCTTACTTTCAGTAGAGTATCCAACAAAGTAACCTATGTCTGCTTTCTCACTAAACTTGCCTAAGTGGTCAATGGTGTTTAAGATAGTGACAGGACACCCAAATGGTCTAAAGAAATCAATCAGTGGTTTCCTACCATGCAATAACTCATAAGGGGTCTTATTGTGAGGTTTAACTATCTTAGTTCTATTTTGCACATAGCAAGCAGTGTTGACTGCTTCAGCCCAAAAGATAGTGGGTAACTTAGACTCTGACAACATAGTCCTAGCAGCTTCAATTAATGTTCTATTTCTTCTCTCAGCCACACCATTTTGCTGAGGAGTTCTAGCCACACTAAATTGTCTAGTTATACCCTTTTCCTCACAGAACTGATTCATTACTTGATTCTTAAACTCAGTTCCATTGTCACATCTGATGATCTTAACCTTATGATTAAATAGGTTTTCTATCCTAGTAATAAAAGCCTTAAGAATACCAGGAGTCTCATTCTTAGTAGCTAGGAAGAATACCCAAGTGAACCTACTAAAATCATCAGTAACCACTAAGCCATACATCTTTTTGTTCAAAATATGCACATAAGTAGGTCCAAATAAGTCCATGTGTAACATAAACAAAGGTTCAGTTATAGAATTCACCAATTTGGACTTACAAGATGCTCTATGTTGCTTTCCCATTTGACAAGCAACACATACTTCAGGATTCTCAAAAATCTTTGAAGGTAATCCTCTGACCAAGTTCCCTTTCACCAACTTGTTGATAGCCTTGTAGTTCAGATGTCCAAGCCTTCTATGCCATAGTTTGGATTCATCAATAGTGGCTTTGGCAAACAGACAAGTTAAATCTCTTTTGGGAATAATGTTCTTTATGTCCACACTGTATATGTTGTCATTTCTAGGGACTTTAAGAAGTACTAATTTGTCATCAGGTATCTTAAAGTCGGGAGATAAGACAAGACATTCAGTGTCTGTAAAAAGAACAAAATTCTTTCTGTCACACATTTGTGAGACACTAAAAAGATTGAACTTTAAACCATTCACCAAATACACTTTCTCAAAATCCAATTTTCCAGTTCTGATTATGCCTTTTCCAACAATCTTTCCTCCTTTGGGGTCATTCCCAAAAGCAACATATCCACCATCCAAAGCTTCAAAATTCTCCAAATTGCTTTGGTCTCCAGTCATGTGTGAAGAGCATCCACTATCAAAAATGCATTTATCCTTTAGCTCCTTTTGTAGATTGCCCTGCACAAAAAGTAAGAGAATTAGTTTCTCTTGGGGACCCAAGCCATTACTGACTTGGATCTACCTTGTGCATCAAAGTAGTCAAATTTCTTCAACTGCATTGGTGCACTGCTGTGTCTGAGAACATGATCTATAACTTTAACTTTTGGTTTCCAGACCCAGCAAGCTGAGGCTTTAACAGCATAAAAATGATTTCCCACAACAGTGTCAGTAACAACTTTAGGCAAAACAGCAGAGTCTGCCTTAACAGCAGAGTTTGCTCTAACAGCAGAGTTTGCCTTAACAGTAGAGTTGACTATTTCCTTCTTTATAGGCACTGTTGGTGCAATAGGAGAGATAACTCTAGAAGTACCATCTCTCATCAGAACTTCCTTTGGAACCATGTTTCTTTTGGGGTGAGGGTGAGTCTTTCTAGCAAAGTTTCTATGGTTCACCCTAGTGTATTGGTTCCAAGCTGGTTTCTTATAGCACTCATCTTGCAGATGTTCAAAACTACCACAACAATAACATGCCTTCTTAAGTAATTGAAAATTAGTACCTAATTTGTGTGAAACTAGGTTGTTCCAATTTCTCTGGTTTCCCCTAGGCAAGTTATTTGTTCTTTTAGGATATACTCTAGGTGTGTTTTCATACTCAGCCATCTTCCTAGAGATACCTTTACCAAACCTAGGCTTAATAAAATCAACCCTTTTAGCCCTAGGTACTTTTGATTCAACAACAGTAGGAATTTCTTCCTTTTTGTTCTTAGAGGTTGAATCAGATTCTACTTCATCATCATCACTGTCAGACACCCAATCTTCAATCAGGGGTGCTTGTTCATACTTCTTTACCTCAACCTTAGGTGATACTATTTCTTTTTCATTAGATTCAACTACAGGTTTACTAGTTTCACCTACAGGTGTGGCTTCAGACTCAGATATGAAAGTTAGTGTCCTAGTAGGAGGGGCATTGGCACTAAGCTTTGTAGGGTGAGCAACAGCATTATATCCTATACCATTAAAGTGTCTTCCTAATGGTTTACTGAGAATGTCAGTGGCAAATTGTTGTTTTTCCACCCTAACAATGTGTTTTTCAGTCTCACTTTTAGCTAAATCTCTAGCCTGTTCAGCCTCTCCTACTTTTTCCATAAGAACCTTAATCTCATCATCTTTCTTGATAATTTCATTTTTCAGGATAGTGATCTGATCAAGGTATTCAATTTCAACCTTTTTATAAAACTCTAGTTTCTCTTCTAAGTTCTTTAAACCATATTCATAACTAAGATTATCTAGCTTAAGTGTTTCATTTTCCATTTTAAGGCTTCCATTGCTAGACTTAAGTATCTCGATAGTATCAGAACATGATTTAAAAGAACAAGTTGAATCATTTGATACCTCAAAGTCTGATCCAGAAGAAGAATAGGCCATGAGAGCAAAATGCTGTACTTCAGGATCTTCTTCAGCTATCAATGCACAATTTGGACCATCCTCAGCAAAATTACTCCAATCATAATCACCTAACCCATCACATGATACCATAGCAGTAGTAGAATTTGGCTCTTCATCAGCAGACTTCTTGAAATTTTCATTGCTTCTTTTTGGTGCTTTGCATTCTCTTGCAAAGTGCCCCTTCTTTCTGCAATTAAAACATTCAGCCTTTGACTTGTCAAATCCCACACTCTTATTCCTTCTGAACTTCATCTCCTTCCCAGTACGCTTAAGAAACCTTCTTGCCCTCATTGTCAACATAGCAAACTGCCATTGCATATCAATCCCCTCAACATCATCAGGATCAAGTTCATCCAAATCTTGAGGCATAACTGAAGTACTTGTAGTAAGTTCAGCCAAATAAGCACAAATTGCAGCATCACTGATGGTGTTGGTGTTAGCAGAGTCAGCAGCAGAGACATGTGAACCAACAGCAGGAGCAAAAGCACCACCAGCAGAGTGATGTTCTTGATATCTACCATTATTCTTGCTGTTTGAGGAAACAAAAGCAAGATTATTTGTGGTAGAAGATGAACTTGACAATCCTTTCACTTCAGATTCATAAACCTTCAAGTTGTTGTACAGATCGTCCAATGTCATAGTATCAAAATCTTCCTTGTGCCTCCAAACAACTGTATGAGTGTTCCATTCAGAAGATAGACTTCTCAGAAACTTTAGATTAACATCTTCTTGAGATGGTTCAATCTTCAAAAGAGCCATCTGACTGGTTAACTTATGAAGTCGATCATAGGTTCCCTCAATGTTCTCAGAACCCAAAGCAGAAAAAGTCTCAAACTGGTGCTTCAGTAGATTCTTTCTTGATTTCTTGGTAGCCTCATTCCCACCAAATCGAAGTTCAATTGCTTCCCACAACTCCTTAGCAGACTCAAGATGATTAAAACTCAATTGATAATCATTAGGTATTTCCATCATGAGAATACTGTGAGCCTTAACCTCCAATTTTCTCTGTGCTTTCTCCTCACTTGTCTTGAGAGTCAAGACTGATCCAGTAGCAGTCTTGGTTTGCACCTTGTCGCCTTCAAGAACAACATCCCAAAGTGAGTAATCAACCATTCGCATGTATTGTTGCATCCTCATCTTCCAGATCTCATACTCTCCAGTCTTGAGCATGGGAACTCTTGATGCAGTAATCATGTGTGTTGAATCGGAATCCATTGCTTACTTTGATGATTAGCAGATCTTGTATTTAGAAATTCTTCTTGGTACCAGTTTCTAGATCACAAGCTCTGATACCACTTGTTGATCCCAGTTGAGCTTCACGATCTTATTAATTACTTTAGATAAATCTAAGGTAATCGGTATAGAAACTGATCTTAAGTTGTATATCAAATATTATGCGGAAACTAATAATTGATCTTAAGAAGAATAAATTCTCAAACAACACTTCAATATATTAATACGATTGCTCTGAATAGCAATAGGGTTACAAGAAACCTTGAAGTGTAAAACAATACGTATGCTAAAGATAATCGATATCTAACTCTAACCCTAGAACCTCCTTTTATAGCGTAAGGAGTCCTAGTCGGTTTACAAGACTTCCTATACAAGAAAAATATTCATACGTATCTTTTATATACTTATCCTTAACATACTATACATATCCTATAGACAGCAGAGTAAATCTTCTAGCAGCAGAGTCTTCGTGAGCTAGCAGCAGAGTTACACTATGCCTATTGTCCAAACAGCAGAGTTATCAAAATAGCAGAGTTAATACACTAATCAGCAGAGTCACATAACTATCCAGCAGAGTTATGTTTCTCGAATCAGCAGCATTTTAGACCCAACATTTGTCAACTTCAGTTCCCATAGGCACAAAATTTTCAAACTCTCTTTTAGCACTTTCAAACATCTTTTGAATTTCCTCATCAGAATGATGTTTCAACTGCACAAGCTTCCATCCCTTCATATTCTTCAAGTAATGTTCTTGAAAATTTCTTACTTTCTTGACAGTTGGTGGTCTGAGTTGCTTTTTCTTCTTTCTTGCAGCTAGATACTTTTTCTTCTGTTCTGCTTTAAATTTATTGAACCATGAATCCCTTCCTTCTTCAGTAAAAGTATCTTGTATCTCCTCCTTGACTTGTTTTAACAATTCCATATCAGCTTTACATCTGATTCTTTCCTCATCCCAAGCATCAAGTACAGCCTGAGTCTTTGCTTCATCCTCAGCATGTTTCTTTTGCCTTTCAAGCTCTGGTCTATTTTCTTCTTCAAACTCAGCAGCTACTTTCCTTGCAGCTTCTGCATCATGCCTTTCTTGAAAATGTTTTGGCCAAAATTCAAAAGGAAGATCTTCAGGATAAGGTTCAGGCTCATCAACCATCTTACCTTTTCCTTTTCCAGTATATGTATGAGATTGAATAGGCTTTTTGCTTGGTATGGGTTCCCTGACTGTAACTCCTTTTACAGGAACTCTTGGAGGTGGAGGTAGTGGAGTTGTTTGTTTTGATTTTGATTGAGGTTGTGATTTTGGTTGTTTTTCAGCTTCAGATTGTTGTGGTTGTGATGGTTGTTGTTGTTGTTCTGGTTTTGATTTGGGTGCTTTTGTTCTTGATGGTTGTGATTGTTTCAACTGAATTATTGCCTCTGCTAAGCTTATCTCATCATCCAATTCTTGCTCTGGCTCAGCAGCAGGTTGATTATCCTTAGCAGCAGAATAACCTGAACCAGCAACAGAATCTCCCTTAGCCACATTTTCAACACCATCAGCAACAGATTCAACTTGAACACCAGCAGCATCTTTACCCTTATCAATCACAGCTTCATTACCATCTCTATCCTTAACCACAAAATCATCATGCTCACCAGAATCCATATCCATATCAACATTTTCATTTCCCTGATTTCCAGCAACACCTTCATCATTTATCTTTTCAACCTCCCCTGAAGCCTTGTCTTCATTCCTCCCCTGTTTTGGAGCATCCTCCCCCAAACTTGGTTTGGAATTATCCACCTTGAACTTTGATCTTTTAAACTGAGAAGTCCTTGATCTTTGAACACCCTCTAGATGCCTAATCCTTTGCTTTAACCTCTTGATTTCTGCATCTTGAGATGTTTGAGAGGTTTTCATCACTTTCAACTCTTGCTTGAGCTCAAGAACTTCATTTGACAATATTGTACATTTTTCCATCAATTCTTTTATGAGTTTCATACTATCCTCACCACTTCGGTCTGTGTCACCTGACCCGAGAGGTGGATCACTGGATTTGACATTTTGTACATTTTGAGATGCCATCAAGTCATCAGTTTCTTTTCTAGTCTCATCACTTCAGAATGTGTGACCTTTCCTGAGAGGTGAATCATAGAGATTGTCATTTTGTACAAATGCATCCATCAATTCATGTGTTTCAGGTCTGCACTCATCACTTAGGGATGTGTTACCTTCCTTGAGAGGTGAATCAATGAGCCTAAACTCAGTATCAGACCTAGTCTGATCAGCTGAGCCCCCCTTGTTTTCCATTTGGCTAGGGTTTCCATCCTCTGTGTCTGGTTCATGAGAACCTTCAACAGTGGATGTTGCCATGGTTGAGGTCTTAGCTATGTTAACACTTTTCTACCCAGTTACTAAACCAGAAGCAGTAGTGTTAGCCTCTCCCATCATTTCATCTCTATCACCTATGACAGCCTCATCTGCTTCCATCCCGTTAGGAATATAAATATTCATCTGAAGACTCGGTCACCCCGAGTATCTATTTAGCATTTATATAGCTCGTAGGCTTATTATTATTATTAGTATTATTAGTGTAGTTATATTTATATTTGTGGAGTGGGTCGGGTCTTTACCCACTGTCAGCTCACTCCACAGCCCACTAGAGGCACCATATGTTAGCTACTATATAAACCCCTTCCCACACAAAGGAAGGGTTGGAACTCTTGTAACTTTCACACACTAATCTAATATTTCCAGATTTTCTCTCATAGTTCCCACTCTCTCTAAACTCTTCTCTCTAACTCAAACATCTAAACATGAAGGTCTTCTTCCATAATCCAAGACCACCCGAATCCCACAATAATCAACATGTTTCGATCCTACAATTGGTACCAGAGCCAAGGTTGCGTTATTCGTTTGATTTTTGTGGATTCGAGTGTTAAATCTGTCATCTTTATGTCCAAAAAGGTGGTCCGAATCTGTTTTTTTTGGTCAAATAAAGTGGTCCGAATCTGTTCTTTCTGGTCAGAAGTGTTTATATGGTGGTTTTTGGTTCGAATGGTTTATATGTTGGTATAGTTTATATGGTTGTTTTTGTTGTTTGCCTTTGTGTAGAATCTGGGTTAGCTTAACTTCTTGTTCTTACTTGCGTTTTGATGAAAGAGAAACCCAGATCCGGTTTTGTGGAAAAGTACAAAAATGACAGCTCATTGCAGGTTGACTGGTCAACTGCAACTTGACGATGGTTGCGTTTTGACTGGTCTAAATTTTGCGATTTGATAACAAGAAGACATTTTTATGTTTTTTATGAAACGAAATGCTGCAAAAATTTCTTCAAAAGTTGCGTTTTGTCACATAACCCATAACCAACTCCAAATCCAAACACACGGAAGGACTCAAGATCTCAGTCTATTGCTCACTAGTTACCAATCTTTAAAGATTTCATTTGAGTGAACAAAAATACATCATTGATCTGTCATGACCAAAACCACAAAATCAAAACCAATCCAACATCTAAACACAACCAATACTCTCATCATCACTCCATCAACTCTCATCTATAATCCATCACTTCCACAACAAGACTCGAAATCTGAAGAATACAAGATCTCAAAGCGGCTCAATATCATTTACTAACTGTTAATGATTTTTTTGAACCACACTCATCACCGATCTAGCAACAAACGACACAAAATAATTGATCTCACCTTTCTTATTTCGTGTTCACATGATATCTCAGGACCTTCAACAAATCCAATAACACGATTAGAAATCATCATAGATCGTTTTTCTCTTAAAGCATAGCTTCACTTTTTATCCAAAAAATTAAAGAATGATATATAACAATATTGTTATACTCGTTTTTTTTTTTTTTTTTTTTTTTTTTTTTTTTTTTTTGGTTACTACAAGAACAACATAAATAGATCTCAGTTTTTTTTTCCTTCTTTCGAAAATATTCAAAGAAACATCAAGAAACTTGAAGGTATTTCAATCGAAAGTAAATGCTCATCATCGATCTTAATTTTGTTGAAGACTAAGCTTCAATTAATAATTCGAAACACAAAAGAAAAGATTTATAACTATGATGGTATAATCTTTTCCTTCATTTCGTTAAAACAAACAAAATTCAAACATATACAACCTTACCCGAGACCCAATAAAGGATCTTGAAGCCATCGTTATTTTTGTTTGATGATCGGTTAGCTTCAATTAATTATAGACAGAATTGGTGTTGGGTTGTCGTAGCTAAATAACAACGAACGAAGGTGTGTTTGTCTGGTATTCGGTTTATATCAAGCATAATGGAAAGGGATCTATTTTGATTGATGATGAGATGATAAGATCTGGCTTGATGAAGAAGTGATGAGATTTGTTAGGTGAAAGGAGAGATGGATGAGGAGGGAGGCGGATTTGTGGTGATTAAGGTTAAGTAATGAACAAAAATATTAGGGTATTATCTTTTAATACCAGATTATGTCTATTGGATTGGATCGGGTATTAATGATTGAACCGGGTATCATATGACTTGGGTTGGTGTGTTGTTAAGTTTGGACTCTGGAACAGATGGGCCGACCGTGTATTTCATTTGGCTGAAGTTAACTAGGCCGAAAACTTGTATAACTTATGTGGTTTTGTGCTTAAATTTGATAATTCAAATTTTTGGTACAGTTAGTAGTTAATGGTTACATTTGGGGTTCAAAATAACAAAGCGAATAATTTCACGGGAATTTGGACATGGAATGTCAACGTGTGTACAGAGTTGTGGATTTGGTGGCGTAGTCCTATCGGTGCCTGCTATTTGAGTGAGCCTGCGATTTGATCTTTGCGAGTTGAGTCATAGTTGACTAATTGCGATTTGGTTAATTGCGAATTGACAAGTCGCTATTTGACTTGTTGCGACTTGACTGATTGCGATTTGACCAGTTGCGATTTGTCGTTGCGAGTTGTCACTTGCGATTTGACTAATTGTGATTTGGTTGATTGCGGTCTGACTTGTTGCAAATTGACAAACTGTGACTTGACTTGTTGCGATTTGATCAAGTTGAGATTTGACTTCTGTGACTTGAATTTCGAAGATTAGTATTGCACTTCACTCTAGGCTATTCTTGTTGATTTCACGGTTTCTCTTGTAGATTTTAGAAAATCCCGCGAAAGATTCGATTTCTCGGTTTAAATCTCAAGAGTAGTAAAATCCCGTCAAATTAATTTTGGACAAGTAGGCTAGACTTGGACTTAGACATAATAAAACTTACGGGGTTTGACTATTTTTTCGGGATTAGTTTGTGCTGCGAGATCGGTAGGAATTGGGAAATTATGGTAGCTTGGTTGGCTTGTTAATTCACGGGTTGGTGTACTTAGTGTCTCAAACATCTCGGGGTTGGATGGATGCACGATGTTTGATGACCCTTGCTCGAGCATATTTATGGTGATTAGAATTGAAAGTTCAAGAAGTGGATATATACAATAAAGGATGGAAGGTTGGGTATATACCACTACCTATATTTAAAGGAGTTACGTTATTGTGCTCAATATAGGTTCTAAATCACAAATTTAGTGCAAGTATAAGTCACGGATTTGTCTTTTCTCAAGCTTCATCAAGAGATTATTGTTTCACAAGCTTCTAATGGGATTGTAGTACAATATCTTCTCAAGAGGTGGTCAGACTTAAAGACAGGAGGTGGATTGTTCAGAGACGTGTTTTAACCTTTTACTCACTCTGAAGTTAAATGCATCTAATCAAGCGGTTTTGGCATATTACGAGCTTCAGTGAATTTGTTAATCTGCTAAACCATTGATGAGGAGACAAACAAGGAGTTACTACAAGAGAGTCTTTATCTCCATCTTCTTTGTAGTAGTTTTATTTGTCTCTTTCCGTGTATCTATGTTGTGCCGGGCAAATTCACAACCATCACGAACTCTCTGCTTTGGCAAAAAGGTCATTGCATACCCTTTTTGAGGGGGAGAAATAGCGCGTGTTACCTAGCGGTTCAGTCTTCAGCGGTGTGAATCTTAGCGGTTCCGATTACAGCGGGTCAGATCGTAACGGTTCAGGCTCGAGCAGTTTGAATCTTAGCGGTTCCGGTTACAGCGGGTCAGATCGTAGCGGTTCAGGATTCAGTGGTTCAGTCTCCAGCAGTTTGAATCTTAGCGGTTCCAGTTTCAGTGGTTTAGCTTTCAGCGGTTTGGGTCTTAGCAATTTGCCTAAGATTTCAGCGGTTTGATACTTACTGTTGTGTAGTTTGTTCTTGAATTTATTTCTCGGTTAAATCTCAAGAACTGTAAAATCCTGTATACAGTATGACAACTATACCATGCACTGCATCTGATATCATCCAAGCAGCTGGGTCAGACAGCTATGCTTGATAGGACTGACTATGAGTCATGGGCACTGCTAAGAATTAGCGCATGTTTCTTCTCCTTTTGGCTAGTCAACAACACAAGATGATCACGAGGTTAATTTGGTATTCCTTATTTGAGATTGAAGTTGAACTTCACGAAGGCGTCTACTTATTTTATCTTGAAGTCGGGGTTGGTTGATGCATGACCTTCAATGATAACTTGCTTGTGCTTAAAATTTTAAGTTGAAGACTTAGGTTATCTAGTTACCAGCAGTTGGGGTAACTATCACTTAAGAGTTACGTTGGAGTACTCAGTGTCACACGTCAATGACGTTGTCGATAATCGCAAGAGGTGTTAATGTCTCATACTTTGGTTGGGTATTGAGCACTTAGAGATTTGCTTGGAGCATTAATTCTCTACACCGTTCTACCAACATTAGTGCAAGCTTAAGTAACAAATTTGGGGACTTCTACTTCAGTTTTCGATAATGGTATATCGGGTTTCCTTCATCAAGTGGTCACAAATAGTTGTATGTGTACGAGGTTGGTTAATTGGCCAAAGGGTTTAAAAGTTGTGATGTGATCAGTAATTCTCACGGGATATTCTTAACCCAAACTGATATTCACCAAAATCATATCAGTCGTGCCACATTCAATTTGTCAAAGTCTCACGGTTTCTTCTAGGTTTTGTAAAAATCCCGCGAAAGAACTTATTTCTCGGTTTAAATCATAGATTTGTAAAATCCCGTGATGATGGGTTATGCGCTCTTGACCGTGATCGAGTTAAAACCACTATCAATGTTCAGTTAAAACATCATAAAGGGCTAGATCGAGCATTTAAACGACAAGATGTGACTACGGCGTTAATTCATTATTATTTATTTGAGGCTGAAGTGAAATTTCATGGGTGCGTGTACTTAGTATCTGAAGATATCGGGGTGGTTGGATGAAGATTCTTCAAGATCCTTGTTCGAGCTTTCATCCTTTACAATGACGAGGACTTGGATATCTAGTTATTTTTTCTTTCTCTCTATTACAAAATAACTATCACTTTAAGGAGTTACGTTGTAGTGCTCAGTGTCACACGAAGTTGTGGATATCCAAGAGGTGATGTACGTCTTATACTTGATGGTTGGTTGGTTGAAGAGTATAGAGTGCTTAGAGATTCAATGTTGCACGAAGTCTCTACACCGCTCTTTGTCACGCATTAGTACAAGTTTAAGTCACAAGTTCAGGTTATGTTACTTCAGTCTCAAGTTCATCATATTGGGTTTTTCTCTATCAGTGGTCACGACATCAAGCCGACATAATGATAATGGGGTTGGTAACGAGTTAATTGAGAGAGGTAGAAGAGAGAGAAATGATGTCTGAATACATCAGTTCAGGCCTCGTTCTTCATTAGCTATGACGTCTGTACACTTCAGTTCAGGCCTTGTTCTTCATCGATAATGGCGTCTGCTGACATCTCTTCAGGCCCCGTTCAGCAAAGAAAAGAAAGGTGTACGCTTCAGTGCGCTTTATCTTTGGAAGAAGAGAAATCTTCTTATTTATGGCCATTCTCATCAACAAGTTTCATGCTCTTTCCGTGCTCTTTAAGTCTTCAAGTGGATCGACGCATATTGGAGTATACTCTTATTCACTTATTCAACCAAAAATTGTAGTTGACAGGCATATTCAATTTTTGAGGGGGGGGGAAGGGTGAATAAACAACATGTCAGTCTTCAAGAACCGTCAAGTGGAGTTGCTTACCGTTGATGGTATTCATATTCACTCGTTCAATCATCAAAAATTGAAGTTGGCAGGCATATGCAATTTTTGAGGGGGGGAAAGGGTGAATAATCTACATGTTGTTTGATGATTGAGAAATGGTCATACGACTCTGAATACGTCAGTTCAGGAGTCGTGCAAACCATGTTTCTCCAACACTACATCTTCCTCCGTGTATCAAGGTGTTGAAGAACATGGTCATGGAATGCTAATCAACATCTTCTCACGGGCTAGTACAATTAGTAACAAAGGGTTTCTAGTCAATGCTTCATGTACACGTCATTATGCTACATGTACACATCATGATGATGATTCCGATTAATCGTAACCATCAGGGGAGAGAAATGTGTACACCAAGGACGCACAGCAGGTTCACGTGATCGGGCTTAATATCTAAGGATACATATCATAGATGATCAGTGGTTCAACTTGTTACCTTGGTATTATCGTTTCACCTTTACGTCATGGGCTGATTAATCGTAACCATCAGGAGAGAGAGAATGTGTACATCAAGGACGCACAACAGGTTCACATGATCGGGCTTAATATCTCAGGATACATATTATAGATGATCAGTGGTTCAACTTGTTACTTTGATGTTAGCATCTCATGTGTACGTTGCGGGTTGATGGGTTATATGTAAGGTTACTGGAAGGCATTTGGTGAGATGAAGATGATTGGTATTCTGTTCCTCCAAATTGGGCAATCTTGAAGAAGGTCGAGTCTACAGTCTATTCTACATTCTCCGCTATGTGTTAGAAGACTAAAGACGGCATGCATTTGGTTATCAAAAGACTTCTTCATATTATGGGCGTTCATCCAAAGTCTTCTCTCTATTATGGGTGTTCATGAGAAAGGTTGTCAGATTGGGGGAGAGTACTAATTAGGGGAGAGTGAAAAGCCAGTATTAATCCCTAATTAAATGTGCTCACATTGCTCTTCAGCAAGTAAAGTGATGGCAGCGGAGAAGATTCAGGAAGCTGAGGAGTAACGGTTTTTCTTCGTATCCTTGTATATATTTGCTTCATACATTTTTGCTCATATCTTATACCATTTTGTAAATAGATATATAGAAAACCTGCAAATTGTAAATAGAGAATCGTAAAACCAGAAAAACCATAAAAATTGAAAAATAGAAAATACTAAAAATAGTTTCACCTAGGCATGTCTTCTGTTTATCGATAACATTTACGGACTTAGAAATGTCATTCAATAATGGCACAGGTCTTTAAATGAAGCTCGAGCAGAAGATAAAATGGATTGTTAAAACATGTCTAAATGGCTTGCTATTACTTTAGATAGCAACCCGCGCTTCAAAATGGGGAAAGCACGTCACCAAAAAGACGGCTGTTCCTCCAACTAGGTGATGTTCACCTGGGCATGGATTACTTTATATCCATGTTTCTTCGATCTGATGTACGTTTCAGTGCATCATTTCTTGAAAAGGAAGAGAAATCTTCCTTGTATGCAAATAGTTTTCATTCTATGATTCTTCTGAAAATTATTTGTGAGACACTTGGTGGTTTTGTGTTGCCTGAAATTCTTTTAGACTTGGATTGTGCATAAAATTTGTCACTCAATCAACGACTACAAATCTTTAACTAGAATACGGGTCATTGATTGAGGGGGAGAGTGATTTCAAATTTTATTTCATCAAACGGGTTTCTTGATTAATTCATAATTCTTAGAAAAGGTTTTGTAGTTAATGGGGTATTAGTTGAAGAGAAAATTTCTAAACTTTATATCAAATGGCCAAATGTGTTAGTTGCTAGAAAGTTTAGGACATTATGTGCAATTTGCTTATAGTATCCTAGCTTCATATAACTAGAAGGTTCATTTGTATCACTTTGGAATCCTCGTTTAATCCCCTAGATACATTAAAACTCAAAATCTGAAAGGAGTTAGGAAACCCGATGTGTTTGATGTTCTTGAATACTCCACTGGCATTTGTATGATCTGAATGAATGAGTTTCAAATGTTGTTTGACTTTTATTGGTCGACTGCTGCTTAATTGTTGTTGATATTGTGCATATGTTCTCAGGATTCGCCTAGGTATACAACTATCATGTTAGAACCATGTTCCTAAGATCCTGAGTTGAATATTGAAATCTGTGTGAATTGCCATGTTCATGATTGCTAATTGCTCTTCATGCTAGATAGTGGTTTGATGAATTTCCTGATTGTGGTTTGATTAAATTAAGTTGGTACTGTGAGTTGGCAAGCTGCTATGTGGTAGCTATTAAGGAATAGTGTATCTGTATGTATGTATATCTGTGTTGATACTCTTATGCAGATTCCATAGCCAATATGAATGTGCCAGTTCCAGCTCTAACCATTTGATCAGATGTTCAAACTCTATTGATTGGCTCGGAATTCACCACGACAACAACATCGGTAGCAACAACAACAACAACACCTTCACCACCTCCACCACCTTCACTTCAACAAAGCAGTACTTACTCTGATCTCGCCAAGTGGGGATCGACAATACTTGAGAAGATTTGTTGGTGGATGGATAATTGATGTTGACCAATGACTCCCTCAGAGAAGCGGATGATCACATCATCTGTGCAAAAAGGTCAATATCATTTGTGTCATAATAGTCACTTTGTGCATAATAAGCAGTGAATCTCCCTCTTAGATTAAGGGGGAACATAGTATGTTCCATCATCAGAATACATTAAATCGGACACATTTTCTCCCACATTTTCTAACTTATTTAAATCTATTGGGATCACAAATCTCAAAAGGTTTGAAATTTTTGATCGGGGGAGAGAATGTGATTTAAATATGAAACCTGATGAAAATGTGATGTTTTGGACTTAAATGTTAGGCTCTCCCATATGTGCTAAACTCTTTCATACATCGATGCACATATTGAGGGGGAGCGAATGGACAAAAAGGATTTGGCATCTCACGTGAGCGTGACTCAGACTTCACCAATGAATTGACGAAACACAAATTGTCATCAATCGAAAGGACATATCCTGGCCGGGTAATAATTTCAAGCTGGTCTAACCAGTGATGTAAGCGTGTCTCGAAAAGGATGTGTCTGAGTAGAGTGTACCGTTTCGAGAAACTTTCTGTGGACTTGACCAGGCCGGGTAATAATTTCAAGCTAGTCTAACTAGTGATGTAAGCGTGTCTCGAATCGGTCATGTTCACTGAAAGTGGATCAATTCAAAAAGTACAAGCTCTACCCAACATGTGCAAATTTATAAAACAATCATCCGAGCACATGTTGAGGGGGAGCATTTGAAAAATATAAAACTCTCAAAGTGTTAGCAAAATGTGTTTCATAATCATGAACACTTTGAGAGATTTTTCAAGGATTTGGTTAATGGCAATTGTGGAAGAACACCAAAGACCGACCATTTTATTTAACGTATTGGAGTTATAAGGATGGTAAGGTTAGGTACAAGTTCCCACGATCCCGCTAGAACCGGAGGGATCTACCCAGGGATAATCCACTAGTTAGTGTAGAAGTCCTTAGGTATGATTAAAAAGGAGAAAAGTGTGAATAAGGGAAGAGTGCCGACTGAGATGGAGCTAGTACTAGAACAAACCCAACAAGGTACTAGTAATGAAGTCTCGGTAAGCACTGAAGGGGTTGAAGAATGAAAAAGAAATGTAAAGACAAAGGGTGAAAAGAAAGAAGCCCTCCTTACACTTTAGGCAGAAACCGGGTCAATTCATATGCTGTCAGAATCACTTGGTTGATTGCTGACATTGAAGACAAAGTATCATGGACCCAGTGATACGCTGTAAAACCCTCCCTAGCCACTCAAGGTCCCTCAAAGGATTCTTGTTTCAATTGTCACGGAGTTCAATACATTTCTATCGTCTCTCTCACTCCAAGTTCGATGATATTGAAAAGGTGGCAGTCCTCTCCAGCCTCCGATCACTAAATCAAATCACACAATTGAGTCTAGAGCCACGAGATGCATCATAAGATCTCATAGGGACACAAATTATTTCTACACTGGGTGTTCTACATTAAGGACACCAGCTGTAAACTTATGAGTCCTACGCAGATCTTAGCAATCTGCCAGAACATTTATGAGAGAATCTACAAATGTAATTCTCTGTGATTGAATGGAAATTCCTGCCAGGGTCAACATCAAACAGCCCTGAAAGTAGGTCACTTCGGTAATTCCTTGTGGATTACGCTTAGTGGTCGCGGCGGTTTCAAACGGTCTACAGTCGTGGAGTGATCTCTAGCGACTCAACTAATCGTTGATTTGCTACGGTTGATCTTTAAAACCCTCTGTGGGTTTCCGATTTAGGAACGGTCTTGGTAAGGATTAGAGAGAGTTTTCACACTATGCTGTTAACAATCTCGAAGTCCGAACCTGTAAGTACCGGACGTTTTATTGCTAACTGTTGTATGCAGGAACACCTGGCGGTTGTAGCTGATTGCTGTTGCAGCTGTTTGCGGTTGTAGCTGATTGATGTTGCAGTTGATGCAGTTGTAGCAGATTGCCGAACAAGATGCCAATCCACCGCCACATGTTCACACTACATCATCATTATAATCAAAGAATTCATGATAAACTAAAATACCTTCAACACAGCTTCTGCATACTCTAATGCTGAAAGATCATGACACTAAATAGTGTGAGCATGTTGGTTCTAAGAATATCACATCACATGGAGACAATACTGCAAGCAAATGATTTGAAGACATATGTTGGATGGTAATTTCAAAGAATGGTCAGAGATCATCCAAGACAAAAGATCATTCATCAAAAGTTCGCTGCTAAAGGCACAAAGATACAAGACGTTGAAGAATCAAAGACTACGAGCTATGAAGTTAAGATCAAATGATAGAATGCTAGAATTCGAAATATTATTTCCGGGGTGACCTCCCTTAGGGGGAGATTGTTAGGAATATAAATATTCATCTGAAGACTCGATCACCTCGAGTATCTATTTAGCATTTATATAGCTCGTAGGCTTATTATTATTATTAGTATTATTAGTATTATTAGAGTAGTTATATTTATATTTGTGGAGTGGGTCGGGTCTTTACCCACTGTCAGCCCACTAGGGGCACCATATGTTAGCTATTATATAAACCCCTTCCCACACAAGGGAAGGGTTGGAACTCTTGTAACTTTCACACACTAATCTAATATTTCCTGATTTTCTATCATAGTTCCCACTCTCTCTAAACTCTTCTCTCTAACTCAAACATCTAAACATGAAGGTCTTCTTCCATAATCCAAGACCACCCGAATCCCACAATAATCAACATGTTTCGATCCTACACATCCTAACACTGGTCTGAGGTAACTCAGTGTCCTTATTTGGTGAAATCCTAGGGGATTGGGTCTTTTGGGGTTGTTCAGATGAGTGTTCAGAATTGGGTGTGTGATAGGTAGCTGTTGGGATGTTAGCACCTTCACCCTGAGTAGCATCCAATTGCAACATATATGGGAACAATGGAGTAATTGTCCCAGAAAAACCAGTTCCATTCTTTTTCAAATAAGAAAATAATTTCCTTTTAAACTCAGGACTATCATGTGTCCTTTGATGTACCTTAGGTTCTGATAATTGATTATTTATGATTAATTGCAAAAACCTTGGGTAAACATAAATTTTGCCAAAAATATTCTTTTTCAACCCATCCAAGATCATAGCCAAAAAATTAAAGGGTTGTCCTGTGGCCAGACAAATCAAAGCAGATGCTTGAGTTGTGCTGAACTCATTCCACCCAGTAGTTTTAGGACTTAAACAATGGAGAAGGGTGTGAAGAAGAAATTTCCATTGAGGGCAGAGAAGTCCTTTATAAAATTTTAAACTATCATTCTTCTTCTCATACCCCATATTTTCAAGTTCTTGAAAAATGATAGAATTGGAAAGGCAAGTTATTTCTTCATCATTTGAAAAATGAAGTGCTTCTGTTACAGATGACTTAGAGATAACTATTCCTTGTTCATCTATCACAGCTCTCAAATATTCTTCCCCATTTTTAGTTTTGGCCTTAACAGTAGACCAGAACTGTTTCATGTGGGAAATGTATATAGTGGGATTTGCTGTTAATGCATACCTTAAATGAGTAGCATTAAGAAAGTCAATAACTTCATCAAAACCCGCAGCTTCTGGGACCTTTTGAAGAAACGTCACTTGATAGTGATTATCGGAGAAGTCTCTTGCTGCCATTGTGAAATTAGGGTTTTGATTTTGGGGGTTTTTGATCAGATGTTAAAAAGATGTGTTAGGGTTTGAATTAAAGTGAATTTTGGGCGCACAAAGTTAATTGTGAGATCGAATTGGGTTTTTATACCGTTTGGATCTAATTAGGGTTTTATTCGCGCCAAGTTACAAAATAGTCCCTTTACTTTCAAACCAAGCAGTAGAATCCCAATAATTTCAACTTGAGCAGCAAAACCTTCAGCAGCAGAAAGTTTTGCCCAGTAGCAGAAACTTTTGATGCTAGCAGTAGAATGTCTGCTGACTTTTTCTAACACCTTTTTTCTCTGTTAGCCTTAAAAGTATTGTTATACTCGGGAATTGCATAGTTATTAAGTTTAAGGGCTAGTCTTGCCAATAGGTCATAGATTAGTTTGTAAACTAGTATAAATACCCTCCTAGTTGAGACTAGGAGGTTAGGGAATTCTTGTATCACTTTGAAGGTGTATGTGTGTGATCTCCTCTCTCTCTCTAGAAAACACACACACCTTCCCCCATTCTTATCTAATAATACCATGTCTAATCTTTATTTTGAATTCCCCCGACCTCCTGAACACGAATCTTGACGTTTACAATTGGCATCAGAGCTAACCAGGGGCGAATCGTGGGGTGTTTGAGGTGATATTAGAAATCTAGGGCTTGTTACTGTTCATGCGAAGTGCTTACTGTTCATCAGAGTATTTAGTCGAACCAGTTTAGTCGAAGGAACAATCTCATCGAACGAGTACCTTGATCGAACGAGCAACCATTTCATCGAAGCAGCATGTCATCGAACGAACATCACTCAATCGAGCTAGATTGATGTGATCCAATAACTATTTAGTCGAACGAACTAAATAGTCGAACGACTAAATAGTCGAACGAACTAGATAGTCGAACGACCAAATAGTCGAACGACTAAATAGTCGAACGACTAAATAGTCGAACGACTAAATAGTCGAACGAAGCATGTCACAATGTGATCGAAGAGAGAGCATGTAGTCGAGGAGTGATCAACGCATGTATCGAATCGAAACATGTTGTCGAACGAGCAACTCTAGTCAAAGGACCAACATAGTCGAACCAACATTTAATCGAAGGAACCAGTTGAAACATGTTATCGAACGAGCAACTCTATTCAAAGGACCAACATAGTCGAACCAAAATGTAGTCGAAGGAACCAGTCGAAACATGTTGTCGAACGAGCAACTCTAGTCGAAGGACCAACATAGTCGAACCACTTCATTATCGAACCACTTCATCAAACCACTTCATCATCGAACCATCTTTATCATCTTCATTCTCGAATTTGGTTTCGTTGTAGTCTTTCAGTTGCATGATCTAGACGTGAAGGTTTGTTGATGGTTAACTGTTGACATAGGAGGTTTGTGACGTGAAGGTTTGTTAACTGTTGATGGTTAACATTACTAGGAGGTTTGTTGATGGTTAACTGTTGACGTGAAGGTTTTCAGTTGCATGATCTAGACATGAAGTCATTGGTTTACATGGGATATTTTACGTCAAAGTGTTTACACAGTGAGCATGTTAATATTGGTTTTCATGCGAAGTTTATATTGGTTTTTCAAGCCTTGATATCACGTGTAAGGTTTATATAGTGTTTCCTTGCATAAATTTTAAATGTGAATTTTGCATGTGAATCGTTTAACACCTGGTCAACAGTATTGACGTGTGGTTTGCATGAAAGTTGGTTATATCCTTTGCATGTGACAAGTATGCACGTGTGCATTTGTAAGGGATTTAAGAAAGGTGTCAATGACAAGATAAAGTGACGTATCATGTGAAGTGTTGACAAGATAAAGTGTGCATGTAAAAGTATCATGTGACGTGCAATAACTTTTTTGTTTGGGCATATATTATACTGAAGATAAAGTGGCTTTTGAGATTCAGTGTGCAATAACTTTTGACATGTATACTACAAGGCCACATGTATAATAAACAAGAGTGTGGTTTGACATGTTGACAAGAGTTCTTACAAGTTGCTTTGACAAGAGTTTGCATGTGACGTGGTTGCTTCAAAAATATTATTGGCCTACATCCTCAAAACACCACGTATCGCTTAAACGATCCTGATCAAGATTCACTATCAAAAGACAATGGCTAAAGTTTGCAATGAAATGTGACTACGGGGATGATTCGTTATTATTTATTTGGGTTTGAAGTAAGGTTTTATGGACGCGTGTACTTATTTCATCTTCTTTCTTTCTACCCTCATGCGAAGATGACTTGTTTGGGCATATATTAATGGTGACGAAGACTTGGATATCTAGTTACTTTTGTGATTCTTTCTCTCTATACTCACAAAGTAGTTAGGATACGTCAAGAGGTTTTGTACTAATACTTTTGTTGAGGGTATAGGGTACACCGTTCTTAGTCACAAGGATCGTACAAGATTAAGTCACAAATCTGGGTGATTTTACTTCATTCTCAAGATCGTCATATTGGGTTATCTTCTCATGTGGTTACTACAAAAAGCCGTTGTTTTTTGATACAGGAGGTTGATAAAGAGTTAGACATCTTAAATGGTATTGTTAGTAGATTGGGTTTATCAACATTTCTCATAGGCTGATTGGGTTAATGATAAAGTGCTTCCAGTTAATAATTCACGTACACATCATTATGCTGATTCTGATAAATTGTAACCAGCAGGGGAGAGAAATGTGTACATCGAGGACGCACAACAAGTTCACGTGATCGGGCTTAATGATTTATGAAATGATTTGTGTCGGAGATTGGTTGATTCTATGTCTTATCTTCTACTCATCTTATTCTATGCACTTCTACCTTATCCACCTTCACCAATTTAGGGCAACAAGATCAAGATGATCAGTGGTTCAACTTGTTACTTTGGTGTTATCATTTCATGTGTACGTTATGGGCTGATTTATCATATGAAAGATAACTGGGATGCATTTGGTGAGATGAAGATGTTGATACTCGATTTCCCCCGAATGGATAATCTTGAAGAAGGTCGAGTCTACAGTCTGTTCTACATTTTCGCTGCGTGTTAGAAGACAAAAGACGGGATGCAGTTAACTATCAAAAGACTTCTTTAGAATCACGGCAGTAATCAAAAAGGTTGTTAGTTTGGGGGAGAGCACTAATTAGGGGAGAGCACTCAGGGCAAGCAGAATTATACCCTAATTAGATTTGCTCACGTTCTTCTGCAAGTAAAGAAATGAAAGCTGAGAAGATTCTGCAAGCTGAACGAAGTGATGAAGTTTGAAGACCATTCTCTGTGCTTATGGTCTATATTTTACTTGTAGGGAACTTTGTAAGCAATTCCAGTATAACATCACTTTGGGGAGAGATTGTTAGCCTTAAAAGTAATGTTATACTCGGGAATTGCATAGTTATTAAGTTTAAGGGCTAGTCTTGCCAATAGGTCATAGATTAGTTTGTAAACTAGTATAAATACCCTCCTAGTTGAGACTAGGAGGTTAGGGAATTCTTGTATCACTTTGAAGGTGTGTGTGTGATCTCCTCTCTCTCTCTAGAAAACATACACACCTTCCCCCATTCTTTTCTAATAATACCATGTCTAATCTGTATTTTGAATTCCCCCGACCTCCTGAACACGAATCTTGATGTTTACATTCTCATCAAATCATCATTCCTCATTGACTTATCCTGCAAAAGATTAGTCCAAAACCACAAAAACACAAGAAACAAGATACCACAATAATCCCAAGTCATAGTGATACATAGCAGTTGAATAAACAACTAGCAGCAGACAACATACAAACAGAGCAAGCAATATAAACAACTTATTTGATTAATAATAGTACAAATCCTTACAAACTAACACAAAAACACACAGAGATAAGATTTTTCAAAGATTGATCATTCTTATACTAGCAATTAAAAATTGAAATCTACTCACATCAAAACCTTTAGTAAGTAAATCTGCAACATTGTTGTCAGTATGGATTTTAACTATTTGAATTAGCTTTTTCTCATAAGAATCTCTGATAAAGTGATGTCCTATCTCAATATGTTTTGTTTTTGAATGAAAAACAGGATTTTTAATAATACACATTGTACTGTTATTATTAATGTAAATTTTGGTGATCATAAAGTTGTACCCATAATCCAGCAATTGATTCTGAATCCAGAGCACTTGTCCACAGCAACTAGAAGCAGCCACATACTCAGCTTCAGTTGTTGAATTAGCCACCACAGTCAGTTTCTTGCATTGCCAAGAGATCAACCTATGTCCAAGAAAATGACAGCCTCCAGAAGTTGACTTCCTATCCAAACTTGCTCCAGCATAATCACTATCTGAGTATGCCACCAGATCAAAAGGTGAATCCTTAGGATACCAAAGGCCCAACCTGGGTTGACTCCTTAAGTACCTAAAAATCCTCTTCACAGCATTCAAGTGAGAAACTTTGGGGTTCACTTGAAATCTGGCACAAGCACACACAGCAAACATAATGTCTGGTCTTGATGTAGTTAGATACATCAAAGATCTAATCATAGATCTGTACAAATGCACATCAACCTCTTCCCCATCTTCATCCTTGAGCAAAGGCTTGTTGGTCTCCATTGTTGTCTTAGCTGGCTTCACATCAGAAAAACCAAATTTCTTCAAAATATCAGCCACATACTTGTCTTGGCTGATGAAAATCCCATCTTTCTTCTGCTTAACTTGAAGCCCTAGAAAGAAAGTGAGTTCCCCCATAGAACTCATCTGAAATCTGCTATGCATGAGCTTCTCAAATTCCTCACATAACACCTTGTTTGTAGACCCAAAAATGATATCATCTACATATACTTGAACAAGTAGGATATCCTTTTTGTCTTTCTTGATGAACAGAGTCTTGTCAATGGTTCCCCTACTAAAACCATTGGTTAACAAATACTTAGACAAGGTGTCATACCAAGCTCTAGGAGCTTGATGTAAACCATACAATGCTTTATCCACCTTATAAACGCTATCAGGATAATTAGGGTCTTCAAAACCAGGTGGTTGTATCACATAAACTTCTTCATCAATCTTTCCATACAAGAAAGCACTTTTCACATCCATCTGATACACAGTGAAGTTCCTGAATGAAGCAAATGCCAAGAATAGTCGGATAGCCTCTACCCTTACTACTGGTGCAAATACTTCATCATTGTCAATGCCCTCTTCCTGTGTGTATCCTTGAGCCACCAATCTAGCTTTGTTTCTGATCACTATTCCTCTTTCATCTCTTTTGCATTTGAACACCCATTTAGTACCAATTGCCTTTTTCCCTGAAGGCAAATCAACCAATGTCCAGACTTCTTGAAGCTTGAACTGCAATAACTCCTCTTGCATAGCTTCAACCCAACTTTCATCTTTTAATGCTATGTAGGCATTCTTGGGTTCCACTTGTGACAAGAAACAAGCAAACATACAATTCTGCAAATCCTTGCGGCTATTTCTCTGATGAAGAAATTGAGCAAATAACCCTTGATCAAACAAATCTCTAAAACCTTTTGTTTTACTCCTTGTTTGAACAGCAGAATGAACATCTCCAATAATTTGCTCATTTGGATGATTCTTGTGTATCCTGGTGGTTGGAGTAGGACTGACTGGAATTGCATTCTCCATGTTGTTTAAGTCAGCCTCTGCACCAAACCCATCCAAAACCTCATCATCAGTGTCTTCATAAATATGAACTAATCCAGGCATATCAGGATAATCTGGATAGTTAACATCATCAAAAGATATTCCATCTGTGTCAGCAGTAGAAAATCTTGGTGCAGCAGTAGGATCAAAAGGCTTAGCAGTAGATTCTTTTGGCTTAGCAGCAGAATCAGAGTTACTACTGCTAGTCTTGTACTGCACATCATCAGCACCTTGTGGTTCTTCATTAACCACCTTTTCAGCATTAGAAGGTTTATCCACACCTTCTACATCTTTGTGAATAGCATCATCTTGTGAACTCTTGCCCTCTTTCTCTTTAGGTGTGAAAAGTTGATCAAGCTTCCACTTCTCAATTAAGATAAATTCCTTTGCAGATTCATTGGCCTTGACTTGTTTACCTACATTGGAATTATCTTGTGTTCCTGCAAAAATGTTAGTTGTACCTGTATTTACTGGCAAATAATTCATACTTTTGGTTAATGAATCTATGTCAAACAGCCATTCAGTTCCATTTCCAGCAACACTAGGTGTGGTTTCACTAAATCTAACATGTAAGTTTTCTTCCACATGCCTAGTTCTTTGATTGAATACCCTAAAAGCCTTACTATTAGTGGAGTATCCAACAAAGAAACCTTGGTCTGCCTTCTCATCAAATTTGCCTAGGTTATCAATTGTGTTTAAGATAGTAACAGGACACCCAAATGGTTTCAAAAAATCTATCATAGGTTTCCTACCATGCAACAATTCATAAGGGGTCTTGTTATGAGGCTTCACTACCTTACTCCTATTTTGCACAAAGCAAGCAGTATTAACTGCTTCAGCCCAAAAAGTAGTGGGTAATTTTGACTCAGACAACATAGTCCTAATAGCCTCAATTAATGTCCTATTCCTCCTCTCAGCAACACCATTTTGTTGAGGAGTTCTAGCCACACTAAACTGTCTTAAAATACCTTTCTCAACACATAACTGATTCATCACATTATTCTTAAATTCAATTCCATTGTCACATCTGATTATCTTAACTTTGTGATTAACTAGGTTTTCTACTCTTGTTATGAAAGCCTTAAGGATACCAGAAGTCTTATCCTTAGTTGCTAGAAAGAAAACCCAAGTAAACCTACTATAGTCATCAGTGACAACTAGGCAATACATTTTCTTATTCAAGCTTTTCACAAAAGTTGGCCCAAACAGATCCATATGCAACATATATAAGGGCTCAGAAATAGAGTTCACCACTTTGGACTTACAAGAAGCTCTATGTTGCTTTCCCATCTGACAAGCAACACAGGTTTCAGGTTTTTCAAAAACTTTTGAAGGTAAACCTCTGACAAGGTTTCCCTTAACCAATTTGTTTATAGTTTTGAAATTCAAATGGCCAAGCCTTCTATGCCAAAGTTTGGATTCATCAATTGTGGCCTTGGCAAACAGACAAGTTAAATCTCTTTTGGGAATTATATTCTTTATGTCCACACTGTATATATTTTCTGTTCTAGGGACTCTAAGTAGCACTGATTTATCATCAGGCATCTTATAGTCAGGAGATAAGACAAGACACTCAGTGTCTGTAAAAAGAACAAAATTCTTTTTGTCACACATTTGTGAGACACTTAAAAGATTAAACTTAAGTCCATTTACCAAGTACACTTTTTCAAAATCCAAATTTCCTGTTCTAATAGTACCTTTACCAACAATTTTCCCACCTTTGGGATCATTATCAAAAGCAACATAGCCACCATCCATGGCTTTAAAATCATCAAGGTTGCCTTGGTCTCCAGTCATATGGCTAGAGCATCCACTATCAAAAATGCATTTATCCTTTAGCTCCAATTGTAGATTGCCCTGCACATAAAGTAAGAGAGTTAGTTTCTCTTAGGGACCCAAGCCATCACTGACTTGGATCTGCCTTTTACATCAACATAGTCAAATTTCTTCAACACCATTGTTGCACTGCTGTGTCTGAGAACATGATCTAAAACTTTGACTTTAGGTTTCCAGACCCAGCAAGCTGAGGCCTTAACAGCATAAAAGTGATTGCCCACAACAGTATCAGTAACTACTTTAGGCTCAGCAGTAGAAACTACTTGTGCCTTAGCAGTAGAAACCTCTATTTTTATTTTATTGGGCCTTTTTGGTGCAGCAGTAGTAATTATCCTAGTAGCACCATTCCTCAGTAAAACTTCCCTAGGAACCATGTTTCTCTTAGGATGTGGGTGAGTCTTTTTAGCAAAATTCTTATGATTCACCCTAGTGTGTTGGTTCCATACAGGTCTTTTGTGGTAGTAGCAATCTTCTTGAAGATGCTCAAAGCTACCACAACTATAACAAGCCTTCTTAAGTAATTGAAAGTCACTACCTAACTTTTGTGAAATTAGGCTGTTCCAATTTCTTTGGTTTCCTCTAGGCAAGTTATTAGTTTTCCTAGGATATTCTCTAGGTTTCTCATCATATTCTGCCATTCTCCTAGAGATACTACTTCCTAGCACAGGTTTTACAAACTCAACATGTTTAGCTTTAGTTTCAACTGATTTAGGAATTTTTTCCTTTTTAGCCTTAGGTGTTGAGTCAGTCTCATCATCCTCACTATCTGACACCCAATCTTCAATTATCAAGGTATCAGACTTCTTTTCTACCTTAGGTGCATAAGTTCTATCAGGTTTTTCATTATTTGATTCACTTGTTTCACCTACAGGTTTTGCATCTATCTCAGTTATGAAAGACAATTCCTTCCTAGGAGGTGCAAAGGCACTTTTGACTGGGGGTGGTACTTCATTGTAACCTAAGCCACTTCCTTTTCTCATTAATTGACTTTCAATTGCCTTATTGACACTATTTGATGCAAATTGGTGTTTTTCTATCCTAACAACATGTTTCTCTTTATCAGATAAAGCTACATCTCTAGCTTTTTCAGCCTCCTCTACTCTTTTATTAAGAACATTAATTTCACAATTTTTCTTAATAAGCTCAGTTTCTAGCATGTTAATTTTATCAGCATACTCTATCTCATTTTGCTTAAGAAATTCAAGTCTGTCTTCTACTGATTTTAAAGCATATTTATACCCTAAGTTATCAAGTTTTAGTTTTTCAACTTCAACTCTTAAACTCTCATTTCTAGACTTGAGTTCCTCAACAGTATCTATGCATGATTTAAATGAACAAGTAGACTCATTGGATACCTCAGAGTCTGAACCAGAGGATGAAGAAGCATAGGCCATCAAAGCAAAGTTGTGTCCCTTTTCTCCTTCTTCAGCCATAAAAGCAGCATTTGGTCCTTCTTCAGCTTGATCACTCCAGTCAAACTCTCCCAATCCATCACAAGAAACCAGAGCAGTTGTAGGCTTGACCTCTTCAATAGGAACATTCCTTTTAGTCTCTCTGTTCTTCTTGGGTGCTCTGCACTCCCTTGCAAAATGTCCCTTTCTCTGACAATTGTAACACTCAACAATTGACTTGTCAAACCCCACATTGTTTTGACCTCTGTACTTGAGTGCCCTACCATTCTTCTTCAAAAATCTCCTAGCCCTCATTGTAAGCATGGCCATCTGCCACTTTAAATCAATCTCCTCTAGATCATCAGGATCTATTTGTTCCAAATCCTGATCAGTAACAGAAGTACTTGTGGTGAGATCAGCCAAAATGGCACAGATAGCTGCATCACTGATGTTATCAGTATTTGAACTAGCAGCAGAACCAGATGTGCCAACAGCAAAAACAACATGACCAGCAGCAGAATAGTTTTCTTGAGAGCTTCCAGATCCCTTGTTGTTTAAAGACATAAAAGCTAGGTTGTTTACACTAGAAGATGAGCTTGATGATCCCTTGACCTCTGATTCATACAGCTTCAGATTATTGTATAAATCATCCAAAGTCATTTTTTCAAAATCAGTCTTATTTCTCCAGACCACTGTATGAGTATTTCATTCAGATGGTAAACTCCTCAGAAACTTGAGATTAATGTCTTCTTGAGGCACTGAGACCTTCATAAGTTGTAATTGACTTACCAACCTCTGAAGTCTATCATATGTAGCATCAATGTTTTCTGAACTTGAGGAAACAAATGTCTCAAATTGATGCTTAAGCAGATTCTTTCTTGACTTTTTAGTGGCCTCATTCCCACCAAATCTGAGTTCAATAGCTACCATCAAATCCTTAGTAGTCTCAGTATTACTGAGAGGATGCACGATACACTTGAGAGGTGGTTAAACCTTTGTTGTTTTGTGTATATGATATATTGAGTTAATATGATTAAGTATATGGAATCTACTTAATCACACTTAGAAGGTTATTTTGGTTATGGAAATGGAAAGTAATGCTTTAGTAACGAACAATGAACATGCAATGTTAACACCAAACGATTCAATATTATTCAAGATAATACGAGTGATCTTCACTATCACTAGGGTTACAAAACCTTGAATCTTATGTTTCTATGACTTGTGATATTGTTGTGTTTGTTCTATGTTCTTAACATTTATTCAACATGAATTAAGCACATTTTAAAATTCACTATTAAAAGACACTTATATATCTAGTCTAAGATCTTTCTTTTATAGTTCAAGAAAGATCTTTACAATATTGTTAAGTCTTGTCGAACACTTGCTAGCTTATCTTATGTGTGTCAGTAACTTAGATACAACATGTATCTATGTACACAACTTGTTACTGATCACTTTGTCCAAAGATATTATCTACCGTATATTCTTGACTTTAGTGTATACTTATCCATCCAGCAAGCAGACTTAACATTCGAAGAGCAGACTTAATTTTGGAACTCACCAGAATTAATCACTAGACTTAACCACCAGACTTAATATTCAAAGACCAGACTTAACCAAGTACCAACCAGACTTAATCACTGAGGAGATTTTCCCGATACTTAATCTTCAGAATATTTAATTCCCAACAATCCTCCCCTAAACATGTGAACCCTTTTCAACATGTTTCTTCTGAATTAAATGAGGAATTGTGAAGATCTTTCAAATACTTCATAGTCAGACCCTTGATCTGAACTTTCTTCTATTCTGTGAGATTGAATATCTTTCTCAGTAACTCATCTGCTTTCTGTTCTTTGACTTCAACAATATCAATACACATCTTCAGGCTTCAAACATGACCTAAAAGATGGTACAATTTCCTTGGATGGAGAAATTATAAGAGGCAATGGTGCTGTGTATCTTGGATGCTTGTTTCAACAAGTGAAATCATCTATCAGCATGCCTTTGCAAGTGATGAACAAACGTAGTGAACTGAAATTGAAACTTTTCTCCGTTTGACCTAGATAGAACTTTCTCCTTTTGAATGCTTCATCCCTTCTGAATATACATAATACTCCAGAATCTTGTTCATGAAGAAGAGATTATCAGCTCTATTCTTGTCATTTTCAACCTCTATGTCATCATCTTGTATGCTCTTGTCTTTTCCTCCCTTTCATTGGATAATCTTCCTTCTTTGGGTTTATTTCCTCCCCTGAGATATTTCCTCCCCTGGATTGCAAATAACATTTCCTCCCCTGTTTGGAAGATCTCTCATAATGTACCAAAATATTTCTCTCCCCATCATCTGATCTATCAATTAGAACTTATTATCAGACAATGTTGTACATGTAGCCATCAATTCCTTAAGAGTTTAAGTGCTGCCCTCATCACTTCTAGGTGTGTTAACTCCTATGAGAGGTGATTCATGGGACATTTGACTCATGGTCCATCATTTGATGGTTTTTGTGAGTCTCTTTGAAAATCCTTTTTAAGAAACTTTTGACTTAGCAGTATGTTCATGATTTTATTATAGAAAATTCATACTGCTTTCAACCATTTTGAAGGGATTAAGTGTATAACAGACACTTAATCAAAATTTCAGTTTAAAGTAACCTCTGGTTGTGTGAGAACCAATGTTTTCAGTTATAAATAACTGCCTGTGTAAAGATAAACCTATTCAAAAGGCTTTCTTGACAGGGTTTCCAGCTCATAGCATTTGTTACCTCTAACACAAGTGTTAGATTCATTGATGCTAGTTGTTCTTTCTATCAGATGTCCTTAGACTTGCTCATTATACTTAAAAGTATAAAATGATAGAAAGTGAGTTGGATCAGTTACTTTCTGATCAACTAAGTCATCAATTCAATGTGAAATTTCATAATCAGGTTTCAAGAAAGAAGTTTTAAGGAGGAGTAAATTCCCAAACTCTTTCTATCATGAACCTATTATGTCAGCAACTGTATTATCATTCTTCTGCTGGTCACACATTTCACTTGAAACATCCTTTGTGTTCACATGTTCATACCTGAAATTGTTAGTCTAAAACCAAAAGAACAAAGTACAAAGTACTTGTCTTATATTAGAATAAACATATGACTAACTGTATGAATAACACAATTTAAATTTGTACTAATTGATAATACTAGCAGTAGAAATCCATTTCATATATACAAAGACACACAGATTTAAATCATTGAGGATTAAGCATTCCAATACTTGCTACCAAGTACTGAAACCTTCCAACATCAAAAGCTTTTGTTAGCAGATCTGCAAAGTTGTGTTCTGAAGCAATTTTAAGAACTTGAATTAATCTTTTCTCATTGCAGTCTCTTATAAAGTGATGTCTAATTTCAATGTGTTTTGTTTTGGAATGTTGGACTGGATTTTTAATAATGCAAATTATACTACTATTATCAATATGAATAACAGTGTTCATAAAATTGTACCCATAGTCAAGAAGTTGGTTTTGAAGCCGTAGGACTTGAGCACAGCAACTTGCAGCAGCTACATATTCAGCTTCAGTTGTTGAAGTAGCCACAATTGTTAGTTTCTTACACTGCCATGAGATAAGTCTACACCCAAGGAATTGACATCCTCCAGTTGTTGACTTTTTGTCCAAGCTAGCACCAGCATAATCACTATCTGAGAATGCTACCAAGTCAAAAGGTGACTCTCTAGAATACCATAGACCCAACCTAGGTTGACCCTTGAGATATCTAAAAATTCTCTTGACTGCTGTTAAATGAGAAACCTTTGGAGTTACTTGAAATCTTGCACAAGCACAAACAGAGAACATGATATCAGGTCTTGATGATGTAAGATACATCAAAGAGCCTATCATAGATCTGTAAGTGTGTACATCTACATTGTCTCCATCTAAATCTTTAAGAAGTGGCTTCTCAGAGTCCATTGGTGTGATTTCCATTTTTGAATCAGCAAAGTTGAACTTCCTTAGTATCTCAGCAACATATTTATCTTGACTAATAAATATGCCTTCACATGATTGTTTAACTTGCAAACCCAAAAAGAATGTAAGTTCCCCCATGGAACTCATCTGAAACTTATCATTCATAAGCTTCTCAAACTCCAAACACATCTCCTTCCTTGTAGATCTAAAGATGATATCATCCACATACACCTGAACTAGCAAAAGATCCTTCTGTTGCTTCTTGATGAAAAGTGTCTGATCAATCTTGCCTCTTTGAAATCCATTCCTTTTTAAATAGGAAGCCAGTGTTTCATACCAAGCTCTTGGTGCCTGATGAAGGCCATATAGAGCTTTTACAACTTTGTACACTTTTTTTGGATGTTCAGGATCAATGAACCATGTACGTTGTGAGACATACACCTCTTCTTCAATAGTACCATATAAAAATGTACTCTTGACATCCATTTGATAAACTGTGAAGCCTAAAAATGAAGCATAAGCTAAGAAAAGCCTAATTGCCTCAAGTCTTGCTACTGGAGCAAAAACCTCATCATAGTGTATCCCTTCTTGTTGTGTGTACCCTTGGGATAATAATCTAGCCTATCCTATTATATTCCCTTTATCCTTATTCTTGAAACCACTAGTCAATTCCTTTTCATCTTTTGTAAATCAACTAACCAACTCTGAATCTTGAACTGAACAATCTCCTCTTGCATGCTTCCACCCAGCTTGAATCATCTAGGGATTTAAGAATGTTCTTTGGTTCATCTTGTGAGAGAAAACATACAAACAAGCAAGAGTTTGAAAACTCATGCTGTTTTGAAGCATAAAGGGCATCAAGAAGCCCTTGTTGGTCTGAAGACATCAGTTGTTGTCTTGTCTTCACACCTGATTGTACATCTCCAATCACATTTTCCAGGGAGTTGACTTTGTGAATCCTTGTGTGTGGTGTATAAGGAACTTGATAATCAGGTGGGAGATTGCTCAAATCCACCTCATCTTTTGTTAATTCTGCTTCTTCTGTTAATTCTGCTTCTTCAGTTAAGTTTGTTTCTTCAGTTAAGTCTGTTTCAGCAGCATTATCAACAGTAGAACTATTTTCTTGTTCCTTTGTTCCATCTTCCTTGTGTTCATCTTCAACATCTTCTTTAGCTTTACCAGAAGAAGATTCACCATTTATTGAAGTTGAATCCACACTTGTACTTGACCATATTGGCATCATCACATAATCTTGATTTGTGTCCTTTTCTAACCCTTGCTCATCTGTTGTTTCATCAGCTTTTGAACCTGAAAATTTATTAGTTTCTACAACAATAGGCACATAATTCATTGAATGGGTTAGAGTCTCAAGATCAAATAGCCATTTCGGTCCTTGACCTTCTACATTGGATTTATTCTCCAAAAATTCCACATGTAGGTTTTCCTCTACTATTCTAGTTCTTGAGTTTTATACTCTAAAAGCTTTGCTATTGAGAGAATATCCAACTAAGAAACCTTCATCTGCTTTACCATCAAACTTTCCAAGATGGTCTAAGGTATTCAGAATTGTCACATGACATCCAAAAGGTCTAAGAAATCCTATTGCAGGAGTTCTACCTCTAAAAAGTTCATATGATGTCTTATTGTGAGGCTTGACAAATAAAACTCTATTCTGGACATAGAAAGCAGTGTTGACTGCTTCAGCCCAAAAAGTGATAGGCAACTTAGAGTCAGCTAACATAGTTCTAGCAGCTTCTATTAGTGTTCTGTTTTTCCTTTCAACTACTCCATTCTGTTGTGGAGTTCTATCAACACTAAATTCTCTCCTAATACCTTTTTCTTTGCAGAAATCATCCATAACTCTATTCTTAAACTATGTCCCATTGTCACATCTAATGAATTTTACTTTCTTGTCTACTTGGTTTTCTATCTGTGTAATGAAAGTCTTAAGGATGCTATAAGTCTCATCCTTAGTAGCTAAAAAAAAACCCATGTAAATCTACTATAGTCATCAGTAATAACTAGACAATATCTCTTATGCTGCATACTTCTAACATTTGTAGGACCAAATAAGTCCATATGAAGCATAAACAATGATTGATTGATAGAGTTAAAAATCTTGGGCTTACAAGTGGCTTTGTGTTGTTTGCCTTTAAGACAAGCAATGCATGTTTGATCATTTTCAAATCATTTTTGAGGTAAACCTCTTACCAAACCATTCTTAACAATCTGATTTATGGTTTTGAAATTAATATGACCAAGCCTCCTATGCCATTTCATAGACTCATCTAATGTAGCTTTTGCAAGTAAACAAGTAAGTGCTACTTTAGGAACAATGTTCTTCATATCAACACTGTACATATTGCCCTTTCTAGGAATTTTAAGAAGTACTTGACTTTCATCAGGCATCTTAAAATCAGGAGAAAGCACAAGACATTCAGTGTCACATAAAAGAACTTTGTTCTTTTTGTCACACATTTGTGAGATACTAAAGAGATTATACTTAAGTCTCTTACAAAGTATACATCTTCAAAGTCTAAATTTCCAGATTTAATGGTACCTTTACCAGAAATTTTGCCACCAACACCTCCTCCAAAGGTAACATAGCCTCCATCTATTGATTGAAAATCTGAGAGATAAGACTTGTTCCCTGTCATGTGCCTTGAACATCCACTATCTGAGTATCCTTGATCCTCTTGTTTATCAATTGAATGTTCCTGCACAATAATAAGGAGTATTAGTTTCCTTTGGAGACCCAAGCCATTACTGACTTGGACCTGCCTCTTGCATCAATGAAATTTAATCTTTTGAGAACAGTTGATGCAACATTGGATTTAAGAATCCAACATGTTGAGGCCTTAACAGCATTTGCCCTATTTTCCCAAGCAACAAAATTAACTACTTGCCTAGCAGTATTAACTTCTGGCTTTGCAGTTGTACCCTTAATTTTCCAAACTTGTTTTTGGACCACTGCTTTTGATTGAATGGGCCTTTTAACAGTTGTTGATGCATTTTTGTAAGTTTTTTTTGCACCCTTAGCTGTTGATTTTGGGTAACTAGTCTTAAATGGTCTATCAGAAGGATCTGAGTTTGATCCAGACTTGTTTGAGACTACTCTGGGTTTTGTTCTATTAGTATTAGAGTGAAAGTGAGATTTAGATGTTTGCCTTTTGTAGTTCACTCTATTGTTTTCATACCCAGATACCCATTGTTTGCAGAAAGTTGCAAGATGGTCAAAACAACCACATGTGTAACAAGCTTTGTTATAAAAAGCAAAGTCATCACCTAGTTGGTGAGACTTGAGGTTATTCCAACTCCTTTTGTTACCTCTGGGCTTGTTTGTAGTTCTATATTGTTCACAATATCTAACTGGTTGCCTAACATGTTTTACATTGGACTTAGGCCTATCAGTATTGTGTTTGACTATCTTAGGAACACTTGTTCCTGTTTCTTAACCACTTCAGGTTTAGACATAACCTGTTCATCTTCATCATCATCAGATACCCAGTCTTCAATGACTACTCTATCTGATCTTCTAACAGAGGACACCTTGTCCTCAGGAAGTGAAGTTTTATTTAAACTTTCACTTACTTTCTTAGGTTCATCAACAACTAGCTTTGTTTTTGGCTGTACACCATATTGTAGCTCAGGTTGTTGAAATTCAGGGACACCTGAATTTTCTAGGTCAATCCCTGGGGGTTTAGGAATTCCTCTATAAGGGGGTGGGACAGCATTATATCCTAACCCTGACTTGGCTCTATTAATCACTTGACATTCTATCACGTTGGCCACACCTCTAGAAGCATGTTCTAGTGTTTGTGTAGTCAAGTGAATGTTTCCATTTTCCTTTTTGACCCTATCAAAAGCCTCTCTTAAAAGCTTAATTTCAGCATCTCTAAAGAATATGTCTTGTCTAAGAAGAGCTTTGTCATCAGAGAAAGCAAGTTCATTTTCTTTGTAGTATAGGATCTGCTTTTCTACTGATTCTAAACCACACTTATAGTCTACTAAGTCTTGTTGAGTTCTGCTTAGGACTTTCTTTTGGTCATCATAATGTTTGATTAAAATTTGTAGTTCTGAAAGAGCTGTGCAAGTATTAGAACAAACTTTATGATTTTGTACCTCAGTAGAGAAAGCCATGAGTGCCATCTGTGAAGAATCTTCTTCTTCATCAGCCATGAAACTCCAATCAAAACCTAGCCCATCAATAGCTACCATAGCTTTTGAGTTTGGCTCAGAAACCTCCCTTGTTTTGGATGTGCTTCCAAAACCTTTGTTCTTGCTATCTTGCTGCCTTGGCCTTCTACATTCTCTTGAGAAGTGCCCCATCATGTGGCAGTTATAGCACTCTATCTTTGACTTGTCAAAACCAGCAGTATCAGTGTTGCTGATTAAGAGCTTCTTCCCCGTCCTTTGATAGAACTTCTTGGCTCTCATGATAAGAAGAGAAATTTGCCATTTTAGGTCCATTTCCTCTAGATCATCATCATTGATCTCTTGGAGGTCATCATAAGTGAGCATGGACCCATCATTTCGACTTGTGAGAAATGCACAACAAGTCTTCTCATCCAAAATACCCATGGTACTGCTTGATGAACTAGCAGCACCAACACCATCAACAACTTTCACCTCTTCACTTGATTTTGAGGTACTAGGAGTTGACATAAATGCCATGTTCCCAGTATCAGAACTAGTACCTCCATTTTTCTTCAAATCTTGCTCCACAATCTTAAAGTTGCTATACAAATCTATCAGTTCCATTGTATCAAGGTCTGGCTTATTCTTCCAGACAACAACATGTATAGCCCACTCTTCTGGTAAGCTTCTCAGAAATTTTGAGTTCAAATCTTCTTGAGGTATTTCAACCCCAAGAATAGCAAGTTGGCTCCAATATTCCGAAGCCTATTAAACATATGGTCAAGAGATTCATTGTTGGTAGAGGAGAAGTTTTCAAACTGCTGCTTGAGCAGTGTCTTGTGTGTTTTCTTGGTGGCTTCATTTCCACCATATCTGGCAACAATAGCTTCAAATAATGACTTGGCATCTTTGAACTTGCTGAAGTTTAAGAGTTGATCATTGGGAATGGTCATCATCAGCATGCTTCTTGCCTTTAAGTCATTTTTCTTCTTTATTCTGTCTTCTACAGATGTTGGGTGTTGTTGCAGAGTTGGCACCACTTTGCCGTCCACTGTTGATGTAGTGGTTGTAGGCTGGTAAGAGTTTCCATCTTCAATGATTTCCCAAAGTGCATAGTCTTGCACTTGGAAATATTGCTCTATCCTCAGCCTCCACATCTCAAACTCATTCTGTTTGAGCATGGGTAGTTTTGCAGCAACATTGGTTTGAATAGATTCAACGTCCATTTCTTCTTCTTCTTCTTCTTCTAAATCAACTATATCAGCCTTGCTATGATACCAATTGAGAGGATGCACGATACACTTGAGAGGTGGTTAAACCTTTGTTGTTTTGTGTATATGATATATTGAGTTAATATGATTAAGTATGCGGAATCTACTTAATCACACTTAGAAGGTTATTTTGGTTATGGAAATGGAAAGTAATGCTTTAGTAACGAACAATGAACATGCAATGTTAACACCAAACGATTCAATATTATTCAAGATAATACGAGTGATCTTCACTATCACTAGGGTTACAAAACCTTAAATCTTATGTTTCTATGACTTGTGATATTGTTGTGTTTGTTCTATGTTCTTAATAGTTATTTAACATGAATTAAGCACATTTTAAAAGTCACTATTAAAAGACACTTATATATCTAGTCTAAGATCTTTCTTTTATAGTTCAAGAAAGATCTTTACAATATTGTTAAGTCTTATCGAACACTTGCTAGCTTATCTTATGTGTGTCAGTAACTTAGATACAACATGTATCTATGTACACAACTTGTTACTGATCACTTTGTCCAAAGATATTATCTACCGTATATTCTTGACTTTAGTGTATACTTATCCATCCAGCAAGCAGACTTAACATTCGAAGAGCAGACTTAATTTTGGAACTCACCAGAATTAATCACTAGACTTAACCACCAGACTTAACCAGGTACCAACCAGACTTAATCACTTAGGAGATTTTCCCAATACTTAATCTTCAGAATATTTAATTCCCAACAATTACTAAAACTCAATTGATATTCATTCGGTATCCCCATCAAAAGAATATTGTGAGTTTTGATTTCCAATCTCCTTTGAGCCTTCTCCTCATTAGTTTTAATGGGTAAAAGAGTTCCATCAGCAGCCTTAGCAGGTAAAGTGTCCCCATTCTGAATGACTTCCCACATGGTGTATTCAAGCAACTTTATGTTGTCACACCCTGAATTTACCTGTTAATGGCAGCGGAATTGAATACCTTGGTGTGACTTTCATGGCGTCTCATACAATGGATATATTGAACGACCTAAAGTGTCGTTTTGAAAATACACGTTTGATCATAAATAAAATCAGAGTTTACAAAACATAGGTCCCAAATGATGTTGCAAGTTTAAAAACAAAACCATAGTAGATCAAACGGTTACATAAGTGCATGAAAATAAGTGATGCAAGTCGACCCCGCGACTCCAAGATGGTCCAATGCATGCCCACATGATAGCTAATAACCTGAAAATACATTGCTAAAAACGGTCAACATAAAGTTGGTGAGAGTTCATAGGTTTAATAAAATGAGGTTATACGATAGCCACAAGTATAAAGTGTATGACATAAGTCACATAAAAAAAAATGATTGTACAATAGCCTTAAGCTCATGACCCCGACGCTGTGACTGAATTCTCTGGAGCCCCTGGGAGTGTTTTGCCAGACACTCAAATGAAAAGACATGAAATGCATCCGCTATCGGTTGTTGGTCAAAGCCAACACGGATGGAGGCGTCACCCTCGATAGATCTATCCACTCACTCTCGCTTACAGGTAAATTAACGGTTCATGATTATATGGGGACTTTCAATTGGCAACAAGGTAACTTAATCTATGTACAGGAAGTCTGATACTTTGGCTCGTATGGAAAACAGTTGCAATGTATTCTCCCCCGTGGGATTTGAAAACAATAATAAAATGTATACGGGGCTATGAAAACTCACCTGGTATGATAGCACAATGATAATGATGAGTAGTGATGAAATGGAACTCGGTCTCTAAACAGGACCTATTATGAATGATATGACTCGTATAAGCAATGATGTAACTCAACTAATGCACATACTTATGCTAACGATACCACTTGTGGTTTTAGAAAATATCATTTAACGTCGAAAAATACATTATTGATATCTCATTATGTCATAAACGACTTTTCGTGTAATTACATTAAAATGGTACTCCATGATCCTTATTTGGTATTATATTGTCAAATATAACAGTTTCGTCGCAAAATAATACTTTATACGACTTGTGAAAATATAACCATTTTGGCCGTGTAAAACTAGTCGCGAAAATTATATACTTTGTATACATATTAGTATTCCGACTTGACGTTCTCAAAAACCTTATAACAATATTTCAATATCGCTACTTTTGACATCGAATCAACCGCGCCTCGATCGATTTGGTAAACGGCTATCAATATTTCCAGTTATGAAAATACTAGTTTTTAACACTCTATTTTCTACTAAAAAAGGGTGCTGTCAAAATATATACATATCGTCGAGTCTTTAAAAGTCCATATTTTGTTCGTTATAAGCTCGTTTTTAACGTTCTAGGTATCCACGCGTTCGTATAAACCTATACTAACGTATTTTCAATGTCTCGGCTCATCTAGATTATGGTTAACGGCTCGTTTTGCTCCTGAAAACGCGTCCAACAGCATGCTATTTCAGCAAAGTGTATATTTCGTCGCGTAACTTAAATATTTCATAACTTCTTCGTTATAAGTCGGTTTTTAGTGATTCAAGCGCCCACGTGTTCCTTATTGAGTGTATTTTCTAAATATTGAAACCAAAATAGTTCACAAAAATCTGAGTTTTCCAGAAAATTCAATTCGTGGCAGTAGGTATATTAGGTGGTGCAAAAATACATTTTTCTAGTTCCAAACTTACTCAAACATACTCCATTCAACTCCACAAATACCCTTGATCTACCATACACTTCTCAAAGTGTCATGGGGTCCTAAACTTAACTAAATATAGTGTGGTTCATGAGATTGTTAGCAAAAATTATAGATCTAAAGTTTATAAGAGTTTTTAAAAGGAAAAGTGGTATCATAACTAAGTATGTTGCATTTTTAACCAATAATATATGAAAATACATAAATATAAAGATCAAATGAAAGTAAAACATGAAAAATTAATAATCTTGAAGTTACTTACAATGTGGGTTAGGATGGAAAGAAAATGAGAAGGATTCTTGAGGTTTTTATTTCAAAACCTTAACAAGAAACACATAAGGAACTAATCTAACATTTGAGCTCAAAAATTTTATGGATCTTCCTTGGTATTATGGTTTGGCCGTGGGTTTCAAGAGGGACAAAGGGAGAGTTTTTGATTTTTACACCTTTAGTTATGAGTAGTATGTGTTGTGAAATAATAGAAAAAGGCATGAATACTAACTACATTAATTGTGATAAGAAATTTTGAAAGACTAGGCATGGTATTGGCATGGGGGGCGTGGGTTTTGGTGAGAAAAAGGAGCAAAAATTGATTTTGTGTAAGTTAGTGTATAATATTGTATAAGTTAGTTTATTTTATGTATAATTTGGGTGTTATCGGGTACCGAGTTATCTTGAAATAAATATTAACGAAGCGAAATAAAATACGACGAAGTTGTAAAAATTGTAAAATGATGTTACTGATAAAAATCGGGTGTCGTAATAATTATCGGGTTAATTTGTCGTAATTTGACGGTATTATAAGCTCTTGACGAAAAATATAACAATTGGTGTAATAACACCGGGTAAAATAATAATATAAACTTCATATTATTAAAAGTAGTTATAAAAGTTTATTAGGATCATTGTCTGGAGTACTGGGCATAATTGTTAATAATACTGACTGAGTGGTAACGTTAATTAATTAAATAACCTTCCGTAAAAATAATTAATGCATAACCGTGCATGAACTAATGTACTGATGATGTTACTGATGATATGCAGACTCCTCTAGTCTACAATGATGTGTCCTGACTGACAATGCATGAATTCACAGCTAAACTGAACTGGTTACGTGAATTAAAGTCATCTGAAAATAGGTTTACGAATAATGGTAAATTGTCGGGGTTAGGAAAATGACCTGAAATTACGGGTTGTGACAGTCGCCCCTCCAAAAGGGAATTCAGTCCCTGAATTCAATTGTTGTTGGTTTCAGAAGCAGGCTCGGGAAAAAGGTGTGGATACTTGCGTCGCATTTGGTCTTCTCGTTCCCAAGTAAACTCGGGTCCTCTTCGAGAATTCCAGCGAACCTTCACGATAGGAATTCGACTTTGCTTTAATAGCTTGACCTCGCGGTCCATGGTTTCTGATGTTGGATGACGTCCATTGGTTGACAATAGGCAAAACTAACGGCATGGGTATTCAACCTTACTTAAGTCCTGAAATGGTTCATCATTGAAGTTGTTACCATGATGGCAAAAATGTAGGTATCGGCTGATAATACGTCGGGGAATGCCTGTCTCGTTTTCATATGCGGATGGGGGAATTCGTTCGGGCATGTTGCTGTTCTTGACATGGAAGTGAGGTTATCCGAAATTTCTACAGGTAGTAGGGCCTTAGGAAGGATCTACATCGATATCCTTGCTTTATCTTGAATATCCATTGAGGAAGCTTGTTGTTATAAGGAAACTCGATCAATGGCAAATGGTTCGCCCAACCATTTCTAAAGTCGATCACACATGCCCTAAGCATATATTCCAGTGTTTAAATTATTCTCTCACTCTGACCATCGATCTGAGGATGGTACGTAGTACTCATGTCTAACTTAGACCCAAAAGAATCCTGCAATGACTGTTAGAAGTTTGAAGTACGCGATTATCTCTATCGGAAATGATGGAAATTGGTGCACTGTGCCTTAAGACTATTTCCTTGTCACAAAGTCTGGTAAGCTGCTTCATGGAATGAGTCTCTTTGATTGGAATGAAATGGGTTGATTTGGTGAGATGATCTTCTATAACCCAAATAGCATCGTAACCACCTGAAATGTTGGGGAGTTTAGTAACAGAGTCCATTGTAACGTGTTCCTATTTCCATTGTGAAATTTCTGGTTGCTGAAGTAATCCTGTTGGTTTCTGGTACTCGGCTTTTACTTTAGCACAAGTATGGCATTTGCTGACATAAGTAGCTACTTCTACTTTCATGTTTGGCTACCAATAAAACCTCTTGAGGTCCTGATATATCTTATTAGAACTTGGATAAATAAAGTACTTCGACTTTGTGTGTTTCATTAGGAAAGTACTTCTTGAGGTCTGAAAGGTGAGATGAGTAGTATATATGTTGCTGAACTCTGGCGGAAACTTAGGTTTGTATGCCAACTGATCGGTTCTAACTAGAATCTGAAATGGTCCAATACTGAGAGCTCAATCTATCGGGTTACCAAAAAAAAATTGTATCATGCCTTTCCAAGGCAAGGCTTTCAATCATAGTTCGTGCTTCCACTTGAATCTAGGAGGTTCATTGTTCAAGGATATCAAATCCGAATGATGTGCATCATGCACCAACCTAACTTCCATTGTTTTCTCATTCCTTGTAACTGATTCTTGACTTGTGAAATTCCCTTTGTTGTTTCCCGGTTTAGTTCTAGGCCCGTGAATTTAACTTTCCAAATTCGATATGTAAATGTGTACATGGTCACTTCGGCCATAGGGTGTCTTAAATGGTGCCTTTATATATTCCCGTGATGGCTATTTTTGCTGATGATGAAATTCGTCAATAATCAAAAGGTTATCCTAATCCATTCAAAGTTGGTTATGTGGTGTTGAATACATCCTATAGTGCTCAGGTAGTTCTCTTAAGGATTCGTCGGGCTAACGATGGTAGAGCGTGTATATCTGATTAGAAAAGGAATATCTTAAAGGAATTGCTAGAAATCTGAGGGGTATCGTCTATCCTTTCGTCGTTTCTATGTCATGAAATATCCTTCATAATGTAGAGTCTCTCCTAGAGAAATCAATGGTAAAATTCAACTTAATGGCTGAGTGAGTGATGAGTGGTGTAAGTATCCGGTGGAAGTTTGTTAAAAAGGGGGTTCATGAAAGATTCCATTTGTTTACAAAGCTTTTGAATGAAGATTGTTATTAATAATTCCTGAAAATGTGACTATTTTCTTCACGGCATAATTCCTCCTGAATTATACATAGGTGATCAGGCTATGTATAATTGAGGACCAACGATGCGTTGCTTGGTTAAATTGAAACGGTATTACTTTTTCCCAAAAGTTTTAGATGGTGTTCAACGTGTTGTTTTGATAAATGGTTTTCTAGATATTTCCTTTGAAAGTAACATGAAAATTGTCTCGCGTAGCGGTAGTAAATACTTGATAAAATGACAGAAAATCCATTTATAGGGTGGTACAAAATGGCTTATTTTGAAAATTCTGAAAAACAATTCTCCCGTAGGGTAGTAAAATAACTTGCATTATATTTGTTGAATGGTTCATTGGATACATGGATGAATCTTTCGAAATGGTAATAGTCTACTAATCTGCCAAGAGTGAAATCAGTTTAATCCCTAATAGGATAGTGGTATGTTGTTGTGGAACGATTGAAAATGGAGCAATTGAAATAGAAATGGAATAACCCAAGGTTGTGAGTATCAGGGAAATAGCAAAAGATAGTTATTACATTGGATAGAAGAGTGCTTATACAACTAGGTCAGGTCAACGTACCAACGGAAAATTACAATGGATAGATACGACCCTAAGGGCTCGAAATACGGTTTATGATATAAGGCAGGAATTCCTTTCCTTAGAACCTGTGCCATCAGTTTCTGAGCCATCCTGCTTGCCTCATCACGTGTTTGCGGGTCAGAAGGGATCACATCTCCACAGATGTTTTTAGGTAAACCACCAATGAAGTTTTCCAACTACTTCTCATTATTAGGAACCATAGACGGGCATAAAGCAGCCAACTCTTAAAATCTTCTGAGGTATGTCTCAATGTCATTACCCAATGTCACTAGTTCATAAAACTCGACCTCCAACTTCTTCACTTCCGTGCGTGGACGAAACTTCTTCGTCAACAAATTCTTGAATTCATCCCATGTATGCTTGTATGCATTATCCTTTCCAATGAGCTCGGTGTAGGAATTCCACCATGATATAGCTTCATCAGGGAGTATACTAGCAACAAACTTTACCTTAGCTTCCTCAGGACAATAGCATAGGTGAAATACAGATTTGGTATGCTCAAACCAATGAATCATAGCAATGGCTTCTTCAGTACCTTTGAATTTGATGGGATTACCACTTTTGAAGTCCTTATACGTACACTTTCTTCCATTAGTTTCATTACTAGCTTCCCCAGATGTCTCTATCTGAGGAGCAGCCTCAACGGCTCTTTCAACCACTAGTGTTTCAGGAATACTATTCTTAACAAGCTTTTGGATAGCTGCTTGCGTCATGTTCGGTGTAGCCGATGTAGTCTTAACTTTCCTTGGTGCCATGTTTCTTCAAAACCATAAAAGAATACAACCATGAGTACTCGTAATAGCAACGATCATTGTTCACTATGTATACCACCACAATCATGCGTATATCCTCATAACACATGAATACAACACTTGAAAATTTCGGTCTACATTGACCGGTGTCATAGATAGCACAACCATACCCATATAGTAAAGTCAATACTTGGGGATCTCGTTGTACAACAATCAAAATACCACAAGCTTCTTTGAACTACGCCACACTTCCCGTGGCTAGGATGATATTAAAAGCGAGTAAAGGTAAAAGCTAGGATGATGTCCTTTTCAATGAATCCAGGGTTGTGGCGTCATAAGGTTAAGATGAGTCCTGAAGTGAGGTCCGGGGTTGTGCATCGATTCATGTCCGAGATAATGTAGATTCCAATCCATTCTTGAGGAATCTAGTGATGTTCCTGTTGAGTCCGTGATCTTGGTGTTATCCACAAAATGTTATTTAATTCATGTCAAGTGGGAATGGGAAAAGGGAAATGACAATGGTCGTACTGAAAGGCAAGGTTAGGCTCCCGAATCTCGAAGGTCTCGGTGTCATATCTGATTGGTGGGGTGTTGTTACGATGACCAATGATGAAATCCAACTCATCGGCTTAGAATGTGATGTAATCAAACTTGGTAATGAGGAGGGTGTTGTGAAGAGTTCTCTTGTGGTGGTGTAATATTGCTCAAAGCATCTTGTTGGTTCATTATGTCATGGAAGTATGAGTCGGTTATACCTGAGATAGTATAGAGTCCTTGCGAGGAATGCCACTCTTTGGCGATTTGTTGTTGCTCTTGTTTGGTTTGTGGGGCATCTAAACCCTCACGTGTAGTCTCAATTAATTAGAGATCATCATCTAACGATGAAGAGTAGTAGGTTGTCTAACAGTAAGGGCTCTCGAACTCTCATCAACCTTAGTCTATAAGGTGGTGTAGTGTCCTTAGTGGTATATGGTAATGGTGTATCAAATCACGTACGCTTCTCAAGCGGTAAGTTAAGTATGTGGGTAGAGTCCCTGAGATGTGATGGTATAAATGGGGTTCCATATGATGATGATGAAGTCGATGGTGATAATACTGAAGGAATCACTACCCTCTTTTACGCTATCTTGCGATGTCTAAGCGGTAAAACTGGAGTATGCACTATGGGACGACCAATAGTGGTATGAGTAGCTGATAATGGTGGTAATACATGAGTGGTGAGTGTTCTAACAGTGAGGGAATGAAGATATACTATCTTTCTTGCAATAAACATTCTAATAGGTCCATAAGGACTAAGCATGTACGTCTTATCAAATGGTATACTCTGTATGGGCTGAAGTAATAGGGACATCCCTGTTCCTAAGATACCTTAATGGTGATAATGATGGTGTAGATGCGACTTTACCCTCCTCAAGGGCTCGGTCTCGGCATCGGATGTTATCCATGGTGAGTATGATGTAAGGTCAACTGGTGAAAGAACGATGTGATGTATGAGTAATGGGCACCCTAGGAGTAGAGGCAACAAAACGTACGCTCTTCCTAGGACCCCCGATCGTCTTGCGACGTCGGAACATAAGAGTTGGATTCTGTGGAAACCGGAATAGTATGGGATGATGAATCTGTAGGTGCACAAGTAACCAAAGGTGGTGCAATAAGTGAAATCTGAGGAGTAGGTGCAACAATGGGAGTAGTAGAAGACATAGTGTCCTCGATGTAAACATCAGAAAGTATAACCATAGGGTGGGAATTGGAAGACATATCTCTGTGGCAACAATGCAAAATGAAATGAATAACCCATGTAATGAATCCTCGTAAATAATAATGTGCACTTATGATGTAATGATGAGACGCTACCGTTGGGGTAGTTATAGTCTAGGGTCCAAGATACAACCTAGTTCGCTATAACCATTGCTCTGGTACCAATCTGTCACACCCTGAATTTACCTGTTAATGGCAGCGGAATTGAATACCTTGGTGTGACTTTCATGGCGTCTCATACAATGGATATATTGAACGACCTAAAGTGTCGTTTTGAAAATACACGTTTGATCATAAATAAAATCAGAGTTTACAAAACATAGGTCCCAAATGATGTTGCAAGTTTAAAAACAAAACCATAGTAGATCAAACGGTTACATAAGTGCATGAAAATAAGTGATGCAAGTCGACCCCGCGACTCCAAGATGGTCCAATGCATGCCCACATGATAGCTAATAACCTGAAAATACATTGCTAAAAACGGTCAACATAAAGTTGGTGAGAGTTCATAGGTTTAATAAAATGAGGTTATACGATAGCCACAAGTATAAAGTGTATGACATAAGTCACATAAAAAAAAATGATTGTACAATAGCCTTAAGCTCATGACCCCGACGCTGTGACTGAATTCTCTGGAGCCCCTGGGAGTGTTTTGCCAGACACTCAAATGAAAAGACATGAAATGCATCCGCTATCGGTTGTTGGTCAAAGCCAACACGGATGGAGGCGTCACCCTCGATAGATCTATCCACTCACTCTCGCTTACAGGTAAATTAACAGTTCATGATTATATGGGGACTTTCAATTGGCAACAAGGTAACTTAATCTATGTACAGGAAGTCTGATACTTTGGCTCGTATGGAAAACAGTTGCAATGTATTCTCCCCCGTGGGATTTGAAAACAATAATAAAATGTATACGGGGCTATGAAAACTCACCTGGTATGATAGCACAATGATAATGATGAGTAGTGATGAAATGGAACTCGGTCTCTAAACAGGACCTATTATGAATGATATGACTCGTATAAGCAATGATGTAACTCAACTAATGCACATACTTATGCTAACGATACCACTTGTGGTTTTAGAAAATATCATTTAACGTCGAAAAATACATTATTGATATCTCATTATGTCATAAACGACTTTTCGTGTAATTACATTAAAATGGTACTCCATGATCCTTATTTGGTATTATATTGTCAAATATAACAGTTTCATCGCAAAATAATACTTTATACGACTTGTGAAAATATAACCATTTTGGCCGTGTAAAACTAGTCGCGAAAATTTTATACTTTGTATACATATTAGTATTCCGACTTGACGTTCTCAAAAACCTTATAACAATATTTCAATATCGCTACTTTTGACATCGAATCAACCGCGCCTCGATCGATTTGGTAAACGGCTATCAATATTTCCAGTTATGAAAATACTAGTTTTTAACACTCTATTTTCTACTAAAAAAGGGTGCTGTCAAAATATATACATATCGTCGAGTCTTTAAAAGTCCATATTTTGTTCGTTATAAGCTCGTTTTTAACGTTCTAGGTATCCACGCGTTCGTATAAACCTATACTAACGTATTTTCAATGTCTCGGCTCATCTAGATTATGGTTAACGGCTCGTTTTGCTCCTGAAAACGCGTCCAACAGCATGCTATTTCAGCAAAGTGTATATTTCGTCGCGTAACTTAAATATTTCATAACTTCTTCGTTATAAGTCGGTTTTTAGTGATTCAAGCGCCCACGTGTTCCTTATTGAGTGTATTTTCTAAATATTGAAACCAAAATAGTTCACAAAAATCTGAGTTTTCCAGAAAATTCAATTCGTGGCAGTAGGTATATTAGGTGGTGCAAAAATACATTTTTCTAGTTCCAAACTTACTCAAACATACTCCATTCAACTCCACAAATACCCTTGATCTACCATACACTTCTCAAAGTGTCATGGGGTCCTAAACTTAACTAAATATAGTGTGGTTCATGAGATTGTTAGCAAAAATTATAGATCTAAAGTTTATAAGAGTTTTTAAAAGGAAAAGTGGTATCATAACTAAGTATGTTGCATTTTTAACCAATAATATATGAAAATACATAAATATAAAGATCAAATGAAAGTAAAACATGAAAAATTAATAATCTTGAAGTTACTTACAATGTGGGTTAGGATGGAAAGAAAATGAGAAGGATTCTTGAGGTTTTTATTTCAAAACCTTAACAAGAAACACATAAGGAACTAATCTAACATTTGAGCTCAAAAATTTTATGGATCTTCCTTGGTATTATGGTTTGGCCGTGGGTTTCAAGAGGGACAAAGGGAGAGTTTTTGATTTTTACACCTTTAGTTATGAGTAGTATGTGTTGTGAAATAATAGAAAAAGGCATGAATACTAACTACATTAATTGTGATAAGAAATTTTGAAAGACTAGGCATGGTATTGGCATGGGGGGCGTGGGTTTTGGTGAGAAAAAGGAGCAAAAATTGATTTTGTGTAAGTTAGTGTATAATATTGTATAAGTTAGTTTATTTTATGTATAATTTGGGTGTTATCGGGTACCGAGTTATCTTGAAATAAATATTAACGAAGCGAAATAAAATACGACGAAGTTGTAAAAATTGTAAAATGATGTTACTGATAAAAATCGGGTGTCGTAATAATTATCGGGTTAATTTGTCGTAATTTGACGGTATTATAAGCTCTTGACGAAAAATATAACAATTGGTGTAATAACACCGGGTAAAATAATAATATAAACTTCATATTATTAAAAGTAGTTATAAAAGTTTATTAGGATCATTGTCTGGAGTACTGGGCATAATTGTTAATAATACTGACTGAGTGGTAACGTTAATTAATTAAATAACCTTCCGTAAAAATAATTAATGCATAACCGTGCATGAACTAATGTACTGATGATGTTACTGATGATATGCAGACTCCTCTAGTCTACAATGATGTGTCCTGACTGACAATGCATGAATTCACAGCTAAACTGAACTGGTTACGTGAATTAAAGTCATCTGAAAATAGGTTTACGAATAATGGTAAATTGTCGGGGTTAGGAAAATGACCTGAAATTACGGGTTGTGACATATGTACTGCTGAATCCTCATCTTCCAGAGTTCATATTCTCCAACCTTGAGCATTGGTACCTTTGAAGCAGTCACCATATGAGTAGTTTCGGATTCCATTGATTCAGTTAATGATGAACAGATCTTAATAAGCAAAAATTCTTCTCGATATCAGTCTCTAGATCACAAGCTCTGATACCACTTGTTGATCCCAGTTGAGTTAACGATCTTGTTAATTATCTTAGATATGGATCTAAGACAATAGGTATAGAAACTGTTCTTGAATGATTATTAAGTATTATGCGGAATCTAATACTTAATCTTAAGAAGAATTATTATTGAACACAAACGAATTCACAATAAACACTTCAATATATTAATACGGTTACTCAAAAGTAACAGGGTTACAAGAAACCTTGAAGTGATTCGAATACGCCTAACAATACGTGTACTAAACCCTAACCCTAGATCCTCCTTTTATAGACTTAAGGAGTCCTAGTCAGTTACAATGACTTTCTATACAAGATAATATCTATTCGTATCTATTCCATAATTATCTAACATACTATACATCATTATCCAATAAGCAGCAGTATAATAACTCTAGCAGTAGAATCTTCGATGCCTAGCAGTAGAATCATACTTAGCTTATTTCCTTGATCTTCTCAGAAACTCCAGCAGTAGAATGAATACACCAGTAGTAGAATAATTTAGCCTGGCAGCAGAATCATACTTAGTATATTTTCCATTTAGATCAATGAGCAGCATTATCAAAACTAAGTAGCAGCATCTTAAATCCCAACAAAGCCTGTTTGGTGATGATTTTCAGGACACCACTGCGGTTCAACTGCCTTCATTAATCATTTGATCCGAAACTTATCTGCCATTATTGATTTTAGGGCTCAATGGGACCTGTCTTTACAACCCCTTCTCTGGACGGAAATTTGAACTACAATGATCTTATGGGTTCAACTTTATTGGTACCTTATAATTACTTGAATTTATTTGGTTATAATTCAAAAAGAAATTTATAATTATTTGAATTTATCAGATTATATTCAAATAGAAGATTATAATTTAAACTCTATAATTTAAATTTATCATATTGTATCATTTACTGTTCGTTTTAGCCAGGAGAATGACTGAATGCAAATAGAAGATTATCATCCAAACTCTATTATATTGTCTCAGGTTGTTGATATTGAAGTGGTTCATGGTTTGCTTCTTCTCAAATAAGTTATGATTCTTAGTCATGAGTATGTACTTAGAAGTTTAGAACCTTGATTACCATTTTTGTTAGTTTCTGCAGCTAGAGTAGTAAAAGACCATGCACCATTTTTGTCAAAAGGGTTTGGTTTCATACATTATTCTACACTAGAATGTGCTGCTGATTATGTATAGAGGGCATGGATGGCAAGGTAACTACTATGTGCACTATCAAACTTTATAGAACTAAAAATGGCCTCTTTGATATATTACGTTTTTCTTGGATTATTAGTTTAAATAATATACTTTTGTAATTATTATATTCATATTGGATGCATTTTATTTTTATAAATTTGTAAACATACAAAAAGAGTGTTTGTGGATCCACTCAACACGTTTTGACCCGTTCTCTTTATTGTGTCCCGGTTTTTTGCTGTAAAACTTATGGTTGACCTTGACTTCTATAAGTTTGCATTGTGAAGTAAGTTATGAGGCTTTCTAAAATGTCGTCAGCAATCAGCAACAAAAATCAATATAAATATACTTCTATGAGTCTGCATTGTGAATTGATTTGGCTTTTCATAGCTCTTACCACGCATGTATATATGCAAATTGTGATGGTTTGAATTGATCACTTTAATATACTTTAGCGTCCTTTTCGTATTTTAGCGAGTAACATGATAAAGTTGCATTTAAGGTATCATGTTAGATAACTCTTTTAAAATAGTTTCTCTTACACAATTTACTTGATACACAATCACCAGGTGCCTAGACCTTATTTTGGAGATGCTACGACCAAGTGAGGAAGGACAAGGTAGGAAGGACACGGTAGGTTGCATATGTTGGATTACAACATGTCTTATTGCAAAGCTGAACCCGGGAATAAGATTATATGGGTGGAAAAATGGACGAGCCGGGTGAGTTGCGTTATGTGAAACAAGTAAATTAGGACGGGTCAAAATGGTTTGTTTTTATGTTTGCGGCGTTCAACAAGTGATGAACATGGACAAAGTGAGCAGAAAGGTTATTCTATAGTTTGTTTGAGTGGTTTAGAAGGGTTGCGGATATTTAATTTTTGGTTGTGGTGTATGTTGGAATTTTAATAACATGACAAGTTCAGAAATTAAACACATAACCATCATACACATGCGGAAGCGTATGATCAATTTAACACATATAGAATTAATCGAATTTAAACGTAAACGTACCTTTTATTCCAGCTAAACAAGAATCAACTTCAAGTATTCTTCAATGGAGATCAAGAACCCTAATTAGGGTTTATAAGTGGATTAACGAATTACCCCTTACCGTTTTGTAATTCAATCCAAAATATTAACTATAGTGAGTTAATACCACGTTCTTGTACACACGTACTATAACGAATTAATGTAATTGCTAGATCAAGAAAACACAATAGATTTTTGCTTAACAAAAATCAATCACTCCCTTTGAAAGGGTTTGGTCGATCGGTTTTAACACAAGAAAGAGGAGAGAAAACTTTAGGGTTAAGTGTGTGCACAAGAGATGCAAAACAATGACCATTGGTTTTGTATTTATACTAATTGTAACTTGGAGGACAAGTTGGAGTAGGTTTGGGTTTCCCCTTACCTTTGATCGACCGGCCATAGCCCAAGGAGAGGGCTTCCGGATCCTTCTTGACTCCTATTTACAATCTAGTCATTCTCTTTAATATTTAACGGTCGTTAGTCAATTGTCGGTAACTACTAACGTCCGTTAGTCATTATTTGTGTTTTAATAATTAAATATATAACGTTTTATATATATAATTATTATCCATTAATTCTCATACGTAAAGTGTGCAATCCCGTGTTCTCGAGTTCGAATTCTTGACATACACGTATTAATATTTGTCCACAAAATTAACAGCTCCCACTTGGACATCTATTAATAGTGTCATGACATTGGTTAGCGTCTAGCAACACGCCAATGCCTCTAGTACAACTCCAGGGTGGTCTCCTGGAAAAACCATTTCGATGATTCATCATCATACTTATCCTTTTGGTACTAATACTACGTTAATAAAGATATGGATCTTAGTCATTCTTTAATTAACTATTCTGTTTCTCGTTGTTTATGATTGAGCAAGATTACCAAATCGTCTGAACTTATTCTAGATAGATCTTGGGCGTGGCCACGCAAACATCTTGTCAACCCTACAAGGGGCCCAATAGTATTAAACTTCAAACCAAATTTAAAGGAACAAATTCTTTCTTGACTACAAGCAAAACCAATGAACTTTGCAACACTTCTGAAAACAATCCTTATAGCTACCAGTAACGTATAGCGGTAAATTGCTTTACAGAAATGCACTACATCCATGACAATTATCTTGTATCTCAAGTCTGAGGATAACTATATTCATGATTTACTTGATCACAAGATCCATAAAGTAAAATCATGTAGTTGGGATAAGTCCTATATTCAATTCATTGAATATCATGTGAAATTGGCATGTCAACTCATCAATATACTTTCAAGTATATTCTACCAATACTCAGATTTTTATTAATTTAATGATATTCCCATATCATTAATTGACAACGGACAATTTAGAATAATTAAATTATTCATGGATTAAACATGCAAATACAGGATATATTATTAAGAAAATGATAATCAAACATAACAAATATTTTATTTCATTAAAATAATAATTGTTTATATCATCCTTTTATCCAAACACTAATCACAGTTGGGCATGAAACTACTAGCTAAACAAAATCCTATGCCTTCAGCATGTTTATAAAGCTTTGTACCAGGTAAAGCCTTCGTCAAGGGATCAGTTAGGTTATTATATGTGTGAACTTTGAGTAACTCGATTTCACCTATCTTGACTTGTTCTCGAACATAGTGATATTTAATCGGGAAATGTCTAGTGCCTTTCATGATTCCATGTTCATTGGCGAATGTAATTGCAGCAGAATTTTCACAATACATCTTTATAGGTCTTTCAATCGAGGGCATAACTCCAAGCCCTGAAACGAACTTCCTAATCCAGACGGCTTCCATTGCAGCTTCTGAAGCAGCTATGTACTCACTTTCTGTTGCAGACATTGCTAATGTACTCTGCTTCTTGCTATTCCAATCTACAGCTCCTCCATTAATGACAAAGACATAACCCGTCTGAGACTTCGTATCATCTTTATCACATTTCCAGGACGCATCGCAGTAACCTGTAACACCAAGTTCTGCTTCTGGATTTCCCCCATATACTAAAAATATATCTCTTGTAGCCCTTAAGTACTTGAGAATATGTTTAACAGCAGTCCAGTGGATTTCACCTAGATTCTGTTATATTTTGAGCAAACGCCACATCAGGCCTTGTGCATCTCACCGCATACATAATAGATCCCACAGCCAAAGCATAAGGGACTCTCTTTATACGTGTCACCTCTCCAGGTGTTGAAGCACATGCTCTGCTACTTAAGCCATGATTCTCTTGCATTGGCAAATATCCCTTCTTGGAATTTTGCATATTGAATCTCTTCAATATTTTATCAATGTAAGCACTTTGGCTTAATCCAATCAACCGCTTTGATCTATCTCTATATATCTTGATTCCCAGAATGTATGCTGCTTCTCCTAAATCCTCTATGGAAAAATATTTCCCAAGATATGCCTTAACCTCTTTTAATCTTGGAATATTTTTACCCATGATTAATATGTCATCAACATATAGGACAAGGAAAATAACATCACTCCCACTAGCTTTGTGATACACACATGGCTCATCAAGATTCTGAGTAAACCCAAACTTTTTGATTTCTTCATCAAATCTCTTATTCCATTGTCGTGATGCTTGCTTCAATCCATAAATGGATCTTTGAAGTTTGCATACACGGTTTGGAAATTCTGGATTCACAAACCCCTCAGGTTGCGCCATATAGATGTCTTCATCTAGGCGACCATTTAAGAAGGCGGTTTTGACATCCATTTGCCAAATCTCATAGTCATAATATTCAGCTATAGCTATGAGAATCCTAATGGCCCTTATGTCAGCTAAAGGAGAAAATGTCTCCTCGTAGTCAACACCATAAGTTTGAGTAAAGCCTTTAGCTACCAAATGAGCCTTATAGGTGTGTATATTGCTATCCATGTCAGTTTTCTTCTTGAAGAGCCACTTACTTCCAACTACATTGGCATTGGAAGGAAGGTCTACTTCAATCCATACTTCATTATCTCTCATGGATTGCATTTCCCCATTCATAGCAACTTGTCATTTGTCCTTTTCAGGATCATTCATGGCAGCTCTATAATTAGCAGGTTCTCCAAGATCCCCTAATATAGTTTCCTCAACTTCTACGTTAAGACATAGACGTTCACGTGCTTTCACAGTCCTTACAGATCTGCGAATGGGAACAACTTCAGGTGGAGGACCCAGACTTTCAGGTTCCACAGGAAGTTCGCTAGTGTTTTCAGAAGGTAATGTATCTTCTTGATCGTCTTCCAGATCATAAATCCTCCCACTGAATTCTTGAGATATGAGATCCTTTTCAAGAAAATCTCCATACCTAGCAACAATTACTTTGTTTTCAGGTGGCTAGTAAAAGTAGTAACCCATCGTTTCCTTTGGGTATCCTACAAAGATACACTTTACAGATCTCTGTTGGAGTTTATCTGCTGAGTCACGTTTAACAAACGCCTCGCAACCCCAGACCTTTAAATAAGACAAGTTAGGAGTTTTTCCATTCCATAACTCATAAGGTGTCTTATCAACCTTCTTAGTTGGAACCATATTTAAAATGCGAATAGCAGATTCTAAGGCATAATCCCAAAAGGATAAAGGAAGATTTGTAAGATTAAACATTGATCGCACCATGTCCAACAATGTACGATTTCTTCTCTCAGATACACCATTTTGTTGTGGAGTATATGGAGATGTGAGATGCTGGACAATTCCATTCTCAGCTAAATAATCCTTAAACTCTAGACTCAGGTATTCACCACCTTTGTCGGATCGAAGAGCTTTAATCTTCTTTCCAAGTTGCAATTCTACTTCTGCTTTGAAAATCATAAATGTTTCAAACACCTCATGTTTATATTTAAGTAAATAAACATGTCCATAACGGCTAAAATCATCAGTAAAGGTTAAGAAGTAGCTAACACCTTTCCTTGACACATGTCTAAGTGGTCCACACATATCAGTGTGTATTAAACCAAGTAGATCAGAAGCCATTTCCATACGATTATTGAAAGGTTTCTTTGTCATCTTCCCAGATATACAAGATTCACATTTATCAAATGATTCATCATTGATATCTTGTAAAAGCCCTTCACGTTGCAGCTTTTCCATACGAGTCTTGCCTATATGAGCAAGTCGACAATGCCAAAGATAAGATGAATCCAAAACATTCTTGATTCTCTTATTATTGATGCTATACATTGAATTATAATTATTGGATACATTAGCATTCATGTCAATTTCAAAAACACCATTCACAGTAATAGCATTAAAATAAAAAATGCCATTTAAAGAAACTGAAATTCCATTGCTAGTAATAGTATGATTAAAACCAATATCCAACAAACATGAAAAGGAAACAACACCTCTAATAATAGTAGGTGCATAATGACAATTATTTAAAGACAATACTAAGCCCGAAGGCAAAACTAATTTAAATACACTTATAGCTTCAACAGCTGCATGTGCTCCGTTACCCACGTGCAGATATTGTTCTCCATAGGTCAGTCTCCTTTTAACTCTAAACTCCTGCAATGTATTGCAAATATGAATACCACATCCAATATCGTATACCCAGGAATTTATTTTATGAGTTAATGAAAATAATTCAATCATGAAAAAGTCACCTAAAGTGCTGGGGTTACTAGCCTCAACCTTCCGCTTCTTCACTCGCAACTCCTCAAGGTAGAGTGGACAGTTCCTCTTCCAATGTCCTACCTCATAGCAGTGGTGGCAAGCCTGATCCTTCTTGTTAGGATTCACCTTGTTCTTCTTAGGGTTATTCTTCTTAGGATTAGGTTGGTAGGCCATAACTTGCTTACCCTTGTCAACCTTTCCCTTACCTTTCTTATTCGCCTGCGGTTTTGGCTTTTGTATCCTACCTCCTTGTATAGCAAATACCTGAGGAGTAGGTGCCTTCTTTGGTAAACCTTTCTCATAGTCCACAAGTATTGCAAGCAACTCTGTGACTGTCTTCCCCGCGCAATGCATGTTATAGTTTCGAATAAAACCAGAGAATTCCTTGTTCAAAGATCTGTTGATTAAGTTCACACATACAATTTTTGGGTAGATGTAGTTGATCTGATGTAGTTGGTCCATGTAGCTCTTCATTTCCAACACATGATCACTAACAGGTTTACTTTCACCCTGCTTGCAGCTATGTAATGCATCGATCAAATCATACAATTCAACTGTAGGTGGTTTCTCATAAGTCTTTTGGAGTTCTTGAAGCATATCATAAGGAAAATGGTGCTCAAACTGCTTTTGCAATTTGGGAGACATACTTCAAAGCATCAAGCACACAACCTCATTGTGCTTTTTATACTCCTCTTTTCAGGCAGCTCTGACATCCTCGGATTCAGTAGCATCTGGTTCTGCAGGGCAAGGCTTATTCAACTATTCCAGCTTATCGGACATTCTCAAGACTATCCTGAGTGACCTATGCCAGTCATTGAAATTTGGGCCAGTCAATTTCTCCAGTTCAAAATGATTTTTGTACGCGGAACTTAGTACAGCATTATCGGGTTGAGCCATTTCTAAAAAAAAAGTTCAAATATTAGTATTTTTGATAATACAATTTTTCAAGAAAATAAAATACTATAGGAAATATTCATATAACTATTGAATTTTCTTGAAAACTAGGATCCAAATTTACATAATTTCACTATATCAGTTGATCTGCTAGTAATGAAAGTATAAAATATGGTAATCTGTCGAACAATAATTGGCAAACAATTTCCAATTCCTAGATCATTATGGGATTTACATTTGCCAAATTCAATTTGCAAAGTACGCATGTTTCATCCCTTCTCATGCCTTAAGTTTCTAGGTCTCACTAACAACTTAATTGAGTTGTCTAATTTAGAAACTTCAAATTTTTCATTTATGGTCTCACGCATTAACAGAAATTTACATAGGTCTCACTTAGGCTAAATAATAACTTCAAGTGTTTCTCATAATTAGATGGCATGAACTTAAATTTTAGGGTACTAATTTTAATGTGTCAATCAAAATATGTACGAAGAAGCATGCACACATCTTCGTATCATAAGTTTTTCAAAACCTTTTTATTTACCAATTTAAGCTAAGATTAAATCAACAAAGTTTTAATTGAGGTATTGGGTTCACCAATCAAAGAATTACCTACAATTATCGCCCACTATATCCTACTACTGCATGAGTCAAAAGACCCAACGTATTCGGATAATTACCACAAAGTAGCACGTGGAATTGAGGTCAATTCACCCTTAAGATGATTTTGTACATAAAAATAGTCGTGCTTGGTAGCTCCAATTTGACGCACAAAGGAGCGGAGAGACAAACGTCAGCACAAGTGCCAATTAAAAACGCGTCTCTTTTGGTTTGACAATTTAATGTCAATCTTCCTTAAGCCCCTCTTATAGTTTGTCAAAACTGGGTGAGCCGTTCTTACTATTGGTACAAAAAATCATCACTCAATTAAAAGTTTATGACTCTAAGTCTTAAAAACATGTTATAAATTATAACCTTGTTAGTCTCGCCTGGGAGCAAATTACCGTGCGAAGCGAACCACTATCGGCACATAAGACTTTGCAAGATTCATAATTTATCACATCAAGTTTCACCATTTTTTAGTCCATTTATTTTCTATTCAAAAATTACCCTTTTTTGCTTACAACGTGTCATACAATTAAACAAAAAACAAGTAATAATAAAAATAAACAACTAAATAACGCATATAACTTAACAATTAATTTATGTAAACAAATACACATGCAAACTTTATTTGATAAAACCTATTAATAATCATTCTATGTTTAATTATGCATATATTTAACTAAGACTATCACTTATGCATCGACGTATCGATTGCATTAGTCATAGCAAATATATATCATATTGCACATAATAGATTCATTAATATTTAATTGAGGTCTTCCCCAATTTTAGATCTATAAAAAATTACATGTGATAAAACAACTTAACAATTAATCAATCATAATCCATGACAAACATGCATGTTTCATCATGGATTAACACAAGTCACAAGATACGCAACTAAACACATAAGCATGTTACAATTTGGGTTTCAAAAGAACAAAACATTTTTTTTTAATAAAATTAGGGCATCGCCCCCCCCCCCCCCCCCCCCCAAAAAAAAATTAGGGTTTTGATTTTTAAACCCTAAAAATCGACTAACATACAAACACAATCTAAGATTCATTTTTTATGTGTTTCGGTAATTAATTACATGTTAAAACGGCTCGTGATGCCACTGTTGGAATTTTAATAACATAACAAGTTCATAAATTAAACACATAACCATCATACACATGCGAAAGCGTAGGATCAATTTAACACATATAGAATTAACTGAATTTAAACGTAAATGTACCTTTGATTCTAGCTAAACAAGAATCAACTTCAAATATTCTTCAATGGAGATCAAGAACCCTAATTAGGGGTTATAAGTGGATTAATGAATTACCCTTTACCGTTTTGTAATTCAATCTAAAATATTAACTATAGTGAGTTAATACCACGTTCTTGTACACACATACTATAACGAATTAATGTGATTGCTAGATTAAGAAAACACAATAGATTTTTTCTTAACAAAAATCGGTCACTCCCTTTGAAAGGGTTTGGTCGATCGGTTTTAAAACAAGAAAGAGGAGAGAAAACTTTAGGGTTAAGTGTGTGCACAAGAGATGCAAAGCAATGACCCTTGGTTTTGTATTTATACTAATTGTAACTTGGAGGACAAGTTGGAGTAGGTTTGGGTTTCCCTTTGCCTTTGATCGATCGGCCATAGCCCAAGGAGAGGGCTTCTGGATCCTTCTTGACTCCTATTTACAATCTAGTCCTTCTCTTTAATATTTAACAGTCGTTAACTACTAACGTCCGTTAGTCGTTGTTTGTGTTTTAATAATTAAATATATAACGTTTTATATATATAATTATTATCCATTAATTCTCATACGTAAAGTGTGCAATCCCGTGGTCTCGAGTTCGATTCTAGACATACACATATTAATATTTGTCCACAAAACTAACAGTGTGTGTATCGTTTAGTCAGTTATGTGATTGACTCAATGACGAAAAACTTATGAATTCAAAGTGGCGCGGCTGTTGAGCATCTAAAAAAAGTGAAGCAAATGAAATGGTAAATTGACACACAACTTAAGTTTTGTATTTGAATATTAACTACTCAGCTCGAACTTGATAAGCTTTAACATATCAACCTTGAACCCGAGAGTAGGAAATATGGTTCGCCGAGTTTACTCAATAAACCCAGTACGGTGTTTTTAAATCCATATCAACCCGACCCTGTAAGGTATTTTTGGGTCTGGGCCAAGTCTATTGTTTTAACTTTATATATACTCTTACCGACAACTTTTTTTTAGTTTGACTTTTGTTTTTCTTTTTCATATTTAAGTGTTCATGGAATGAACATGGACTACTCAAGTATTTGACGTCGATTGCATATCTTTGATCTTCAAGACTATCTACTCAAGTGCATGGACGTTTATTATTTTAATTGTTACAAACTTAATTGTTTATCGAATAATTCACTTATTATCTCATTATTTCTTTCAAATATTAATGGAACATATTTGCGTTTGTTGTTTTTTTATTTTATTCACACAAAACTTCTTACAAAAATATTTCTTTAAAAAAACCTCGCGATTCCACATGTCTTTAAGCTACATTTGACTCATAGACCTCTTTACCTACATTTGCTTTTCAAGGTGGTCAAGAATGGAGCCCGCGTGTATGGATGTTTATTAGACCATCACAATAGTATGAGACGATGCATGGCATTTATTATATAGATTAGTTACAAGCATTGTACTCTATACTATCATTGACTTATTAGTTCATATTCCTTTCAAATAAATGATTCAAATTGTTTACTTTCATTTTTTTCGTTGTGGTGTTTACACAATCCTCTTTTTTTTTTTTTTTTTTTGCCTCTCTTTGAAAACCCCGTGAGTCCACATGTCAATAAGCTATGATTTATAAAAGAACGTGTAAGGTGAAAGAACACAAGAACCTATGAGATCTTATGAAAACTTTTTCTGCTAGAACGTATTTGTGTGATAAGTTTAACCTATATCTACTAATCCCATGATGACTATGTTAACACATAACATATTTCACACCGGGTTAAGAATGGAGACGTGTATACATACATGTAGATGCGTGAGACGACTAGGGTGAGGGGCTAAACACTAGACAAAAATGCTTATAGGAAACTATAATTACGTCATCGAATGGAAACTCTACAAACTCTCCAGCTCATCTACAAATTGTGACACATCATTTACTACTCAATATACACTCACTTGTATGTTAAAATGACTAAATAGTAGAACCTGGGCTACACTCGTGCACCATTTTCATGTTTGATTTCATACAAGTCATAAAGATCTTTATATACCGAAGAAGTCTCACTAGACTGTTGACTTTTTTTTACAGAAAGTCAAAATCAAGTATAATACGACTTAACAAACATGCCCTTGTTCTTTCTCTCACCCACTGATTTCAATCTAAAGAACAAAACCTTCTAAAGTAGTCTTATTGTTCTTTACTTCATTTCTACAAAGAATGAGTGTATAACAATTGAATATATATTGAAGAATAAATGTTTCATGATTTTGTCTTCCTTCTTTCGTCCAACGCCTATTAGAGAAAAAGGATTGTAGCATGTTAATTAAGTTATATAAAAGGGTTGATATTGAAATGTTAATAACTGTCAAAAGTAAGGAAATAAGGATTTAAGACTGAAAGGACTTCACAAATACCTTGCTTTGAAACATTCGCATAGTGAGCACCAGAGTGTCACGCATTCTACAAGAGGAAAACAGAAATTATGATACCATTTTTTCTTGATGAATATTGTCAGGTAGAACTCAAAGTTGAAGTGAAAAAGATGTACATTTTGACTATTGATGTCAAACATGCTACATTTGGAAAAGACAGTTTGATTTGTAATCATTATAAACTTGCATCGGCATTTTGTTGTTTGTTGTAGGTTGTCAAAAAGACTAGTAGGTGTCAAGCGCCCTTTAAAGTTAAAATTATCAACGTAAATTTTGAATTTGAAAAGTAGTTTGTTTGACCCCAAGAAAGTGTACCACTTTTTGTAAAACACGAAAGTCAAACATAAAGTTAACAAGAACGCGGACCAACGTATTACCTGACATCATTGAATGTACTAAAAGGATGTGAAGCACCATTCGGACGTGTCAACACAAATTGTGTAGTTAGCCCTGAAGGGATTTTGATCTGCAATATCATAAAAAAGACGATAATTATCTAGAAGAATAATTCTTCAAATATATTAATTGGCAAATTTGACACTATTTTACCACTGGTAACGGGTATTCAAGACATTTAAGTGATAATTTAGAGGCGGTGACTTTCTAAACCATTATATTTTATTTTTAATTGTAACCTTACTGTCATAGTCAGGACCTTGTAAATGAAAAAAATAGGTCACACATGACATAGTTCGTCCAGATTGACAACTCTTAGAGAATGTGGTGTTTATTTCCACGAATAACGGTTGCTTGTAATAAACTATTCGAAAAAACAAATGTTGCAGAGGGACATAAGATTAAGGAGTTGATGACCCAATGAGCTTTTAGCATCTTCATGTCTAACTCATAGCAGTCACCCAATGGGCAGACTGGGAGGAATGAGCAACGGGTCAAAACGGGTAATCTGCACAGTTGGGTCAGTTTAAGATGCCACCAAAACACTTATTTTTTCAAAAAAATTATTAACACTATGTGATTAATATGACTAAAGCAGGTCAATACAACAATTCTATATTTTTATTAAATAAATTAAATTACGAGGTTGTATGCTAAAAAATACACACTATGGGAGACTTGTAACCCGTCTGACCCATTTGGTATGCTTCAGCCAATTTCATAAATTTACGTTTTTGACCATTAGAAATAAAACGTGCCGAAATCAAATCCATTTTAAAAAATAAGAAAAAAAAAGTCAGAATTGTCAATGCTACTACATGGAACAAAAAATTACGTACCGATAAATCACTGGAATATTTCTCATCAATTACAATTTCTTGAGTTCGATTGATCCTTATTTGGTAGTTCGATCTTCTCAAAGTGAATGTTGTTTGCTCCCAGTTCTCAGCAGAATCCACCTGTAGGAACGATCAAATCAAGTGTTAATATAACTTGTTTCACCAATAAACGTGCCACAAAACTAATAAAAAAGCATTTACTTTAGTATCAAGTTCATGTTTTAACTTACAGATTGATTCATAACTACTTTTATAATGTGAAGACACCTATGAACAAATAAGGTGCAAGAAACTGTACCAGCAGCAAAACCCCAAATGATGCTTGACCAGCTGATATATATCTGTCTATTTCCTGTTGCATTTCTGGATCTGCAGGATATCATATTTTCAAGAAAATCAGAACAGAAAAACAGGATTTATGTTTTCAACAGATTATTGGTCCACTTACAAGCTCAGCATGAATGTAAAGAGTACCAAGGGTCTCCACACTTCAAATAACTTCTAAATTCAAAACTCTTAACCGACTAAACTTACCACACATTATCTTGTTCTGATCATTGGCAAAGAGTCGCACTATTTCCCCTTGACGACCTTGGTCATCCATTGGTATGCACTCAACAGCAATAAGTTTATCAACATCATCAGCTGTAACAACATATTCAGGATTTGTGGCCCCTGTGTAATCGAGAATATTGTGGATCAAAAACATATGGATACTCATGGCATTACAAAAATTACTGCCTTCATCCAAACACAAAATATAATCAAATGCTGCATTTTATCATAAATAGACCATTTTAACTGAGGTGGCAAAATGGGTGGATCAGTGAAATTAGACAATGGGTCAAAACTGGTAATTTGTTTATGGGTCAAAAGGGTTTGGGCCAAAGCTGGTCATTTATTTGTGGGCCGAGTTAGGTTGACCGGAAAAACTGTGTCCAAAATTTCAGATCATTTTTAATAAATCATGCAGGAGGTTTTATGCTTTAAAACTACACTAAAAGAAAATTCGACCCATTTTCTTTCAGCCAATTTTATATATAACCCATTCGAGATAAAACATTACCCGGTATTCATAAGTAAATGGGGTCAAAGTTACCAGCTTTACAATTTTACTATTTTGAATTACACACATATATACATTATGTGGCCCAACTATGCTTGTCAAATGGAATATGGGATTCTGTAAATACTTACCATCAATGTACTCCCTTGTGCCGTCTTGAAGGTGGCGAACCCACTGACAGAGAGACAAACATATCAATCTCACATTATCTGATAGAACTAATAGTAGAAAATTTTGGCTAAAAATTTGCAAGTTTTTGTACCTGAAACATGCATAGTGACGTCCCACGCACTGGAAATCCACAGCCTAAAAGTTTACCACCTGGTTTTGCATCCCCGCTAATTTGGAATCCATCTATTCCAGGGCCATCTTCTAGTGAGAAAGATAATGTATTAGCATCTATAACAGCTCAAATCCACAACAGTAATAATTTACTTTCTTTTTAAAGAACAAGTTTGATAGACCTTGAATATTACTCAGTATTTTATATGGATAATATTAGAAATCAAAGTCTGGAATGAATTCTAGTCAATAAAAATATAAATAAGCTTTTTAGTTGTAATTTCATTGTGCCTAATTTGATAAACTGATTTAGTATCAATTGGGAGAGCTGGTAGACCTCTTGAACGTTGGCTAAACTATTGTGTTCATTTAATCAATTTACAGTTCGGGTTTATTCTTTTCTCAAGGTGGGTCTCAAAGCCAAGATGGCGCAAGTCTGTTCGCAAATGAGTGATAGAGTGTACCCATCACAGCGGAAATCCCTAATGGGGGAACACAAGGTAGGTAACCAGAAGATGTGGCAATCGCGCATCAACTTGTTGATTCATGGAAGTGATAAATCCAATGATCGAAGGATCGAGTGACCCCTATGATAAGTGAGCAGAAAGTCGCTCACCCGAAGTCCAACCAAACCCACGATGACAGAAAAGTGTCGTTAGTTAGACTCGATGAATATACTTCCTCCACAACTATTACAGGGGTCAATTTTTATTCCATCGTCGACTTTATTGCCTGTTGCTGGCCTCATTCAATCTATCACTACACTATGTGTCTCTACTGCGACATGTGTTGCGATAGCCACCAGTTCATACTGTCCATCTACAGCAGACTTCCACCATCTTGAGCATCTCACTCTTTTTGTCAGTCCTTAGTTAAGAATTGACTACTCTTATACCAGTTTAATAAAAAACGACTCGAGAAAATAACGAATACGAACCCTAAATCAAATAATCAAAAATTAAAATTAGTTAACGTCTGAGAGGTCCATTGGCTCGCTAGAATAAATGATACAACATAACGAAATTACAACCCTAAACCCCTATTTATATAGATATTCCTTTTTTTTAGGGTAACCATGGTTTCCGAACTTCAGGCCGACTAATCCACGGGGTTTGAACCCACCGCAAGCCCTCCCTTTACAGGAGGTTGGTGTGGCCACTTCAGGGTTGTCACACATTTTAGTGTGATAGTCACAAGCCCTTTTGCCACTAGGCCACCACTGAGTGGTTATTTCAGTGGTTATTTATAGATATTCATGATGAGAATTTGTTCCCAATAAATTATGATTCCTGATCGTTATCTAAAATAATTTCTGTTAGTAAACCTCAAGAATTATCCGAAGTCGATATGATAGTAATATTTTATCATTTTTGGTGGCCAAAGGTGGGTGGAGACATGCCAAAATGGTTTCAGATCAAAAAGGGTCATTTTTTAGCAGTCATTTGGGTTGGGATGAACCACATGCAAAAAAAAAAAAAAAAAAAAAAAAAAAAAAAAAAAAAAAAAAAAAAAAAATTAAATTGAAACCTTTGTCCCACTTAGGAGTTGGGACTTGAAACCATGTTAAGCCAGCTTTAATACACCTGTGGCTTAACCCATTTGACCAATAACAGATATTCATAACCAAAACAGACCCATTTATATATAAATAGGGCAAAATTGTCTCCTCTAGTTAGCATCTATAACACGTGAAAGAACACAGGGTTGTAAATTTTCTTCTATGTGCATACAAGAAATTTTATAGGACAACTAACTTCCAGTAACTGTGTTTGTTACCTTCCAAAGGATAAGAATCAACCCCATCATTCATTGGGTTAGGTTGAAAGTAATTGTCATCGGCAGCGTCTTCAAATCTACTATTTGCCCTATTATAGTCATAAACTTGATCTGTGTTCTGACTGATAAGAAAAAAAAAAAAAAAAAAAATCCAATAAACTACTGGCAAATATATTACGAAGTTTGAAAAAACTGATGCCAACCTAGGCCCGGAAGCAAAGTTCTGCCGACCAGCATTATCTAATGATTGATTTATCTGACCATTAAGCATCAAGCTATTCCTTTCTCCAGGGTCGCTTTCTGGTGCGTATTTAGAAACCTCATAATTTGGTTCCAAATGTCTGCCACTTGTCTTATAGGGCGATATTGGTGCAAATCGCTGCTGACCCTGATAGAGAAGAGAGCACAATAAGCACATTAGAAGGAAAACCTAACTACCTACATCGTTACTTTTACATACAGACACGCAAACACTCATTTCACATAAAACTATACAAATGATTGCAACTTATTTCATTACAAGATAAATTCTGGATTCAGAGAAAAGAAATAATTTATTTCCACAGAAATTTAAAAACTAGGTTCAACCTTCTAACATCAAATGAGAAATCAAATTACAGGGCAGGGGTACAGTTATTGAGTATAAGATAGTGATCATACCTGTGATTGTGATGCCCTTATCTTCTGCTGCATTTGGTCATGCAAGTGCTGCAAGAAAGTAGTTTGATTTAAGAATTAATGCAATATAAGTGTCGTTTAAGTGCGATAATATTACATGGAATATATGTAACACGTTTAAAAAAAGCTCTGGGGATACCAAGTCATGACACTCTCCAGAAAATCATTTTTTGATTAATCACATGAGGGGCTTTTAAATCAGAATGAACTTAGACATTTGTTTTTTAGATGCATCAAAATTCCAGGAATGGAAAAGGAAAAATCAATGAGCTAGAATTCCTAGAATAGTCCCTGAGAGTATGAGACAAATGCAATGTCACATCCTTGCAACTAGCACGGCCTATAAGCACAGCACCAACTAAATGTGGCAATTCAACTCATTTACCTAGAATTGGCTACTTGGGATTATTTTATCTCCCTTGGCTCCTAATGGGTAATAGAAACTTAGCTCTAGTGGAATAGACCAAAATGATCAGCTTGAAGTCGGCCAAAATATGTTCAAATGCTTACAAATAAGTGAATCGCTTTAATAATGAGTTAGATTAGTTTTTCTTTAAAGACTGAAAGATTGTATTGCGCCAACAACTAGCACGATGCTAGTAACAGTTAGATTAGTATTTTAGTAGTATAGTTTTTTTTCATAATAAACAGTAATGTGTAGGTGGGTCAACCCAACCCGGACCCTATGTAAAAGTTACGTTTTTTGACCCAAACTTGTTTTGACCAATTAACCAACCTGACTGTACTGCCACCGCTAGCTCCATTATATAAAAGTACATGAATAGTCAAGAAAAAAAATGTGACATGCACTTCCAAAGAGGAAAACTTTCAAGCAAGTGTACCTTTGGAACCATTACTCAACCCACCCATATTACCCCACGTGAAAGCCCACTAGAAATTGTGGTACATGTTATACCATACCTTTATGCTATCAGAAAGAGCTGCAGCATGTGTCACACGAGGCAAAATGCCATATTCAGCCAATAGCCCCACTAAGGATGACATAAAGATATATCTCTCATCTTCAGCAACCTGGGACATTAAATTGCATCAAAAAAAGATGCAAAATGGAACAAAAAAGGTAAATGAAATTTAATATGAAGCAATAGCATTAACATGATGTAGAGCAAGCCTACAATAGACAACTCTTCGAGTTATGTCACACTTGACATGTGAATGTTATGCAAGATATATATTTCGAATCATATCACCATCACAAGAGAAAAGTGATTGATTTAGTATTTGAGTGTTATATGTATTAAACAATGACAGAACTAGATGTATATATGAATTGATTCAAGTGGTTAATGGTTTCCTTTTTTTATTATAAAGTTATTTGACTTGGTCATGAATGTGTACGTACTCATTTTAATTCAATAAATGTGCTGCTTTATATGTAAACTGAGTTCACAAATTTGACCCAAAGCAACTAAACCAGATAACCCATCATACTTGATTGGGTTGGTTTGTAAAATAGTCTGAAGGTAGCAATTTGGCCAAGAACTTAAACCTCAAAGGCTCAAAAGTCAAAACAATCGAAAAAGACAGCGACCGCCCATAAGTAAAACAGCTACGTTTGACATGTCTAATACTCTAATGAAATCCAACAATTTGTATCTGCTAAATTAGTGCTTAATTTAAAGAGAATTTCAAAATGTGCTCCTATAATATGCACACTACAAAAGTAAATAGCAGCTATCCAGATATTTTATTTCATTCAAACGACAGGTACCAAATTCAAAAACAGGCAACTATTAGACACGTGATCCTTGACTTACCTTCAACTCATGGGCTAATTTCAGATTTTCATCAAGAACACCTTTTCTACGAGCCAGTTCATTTGCAGCAGACTCAATAGCTTCAGTTTGCTTCTCATCTAGAGCCTGTCACTCAATAGAATAACTCTGTCATACAAAGAAATGCAACATCTCCTTTCTTGGAAAAGTTCAATTGTCAGTTTACCAATTTGTTCAATGGCAATCACTAGTTCACTACAGAATGTTTGTAAATAAATTTACACGGTGTGTCTTTGAGGGATATTTTAATACAAATTGCATTTTTTGTGAAAAAAAATGAAGCTAAATTACCACCAAAAGATAATCTTATTGAATATAAAGGTAAGGACAAACCAATCGTAGCTCTGAAAATTTCTTTTCCAATGTATACTTTTCATTCAATAATTGCCGCTCCTGATATCACCAAAAACCAAGTTAAATATTTTCAGAACTATAAATGAAACCAAATAAACAAAGGCACACAATCATGACAGCAAGTACCTTGACACTTGCAAAGGTAATTTTTTCTCGAAGAAACTGGATTTCCTCCTTTTGAGCTTTAACACGTGCAAGGCGTTCCTACAAAAATAACAATTAGAGAAACTATATGATTAACATTAGTTCTCTAATGCAAGAAAGTTGAGTTCATTTTGTAAACCTGTTCATCCGAAGAATATTCAGTATTGTCGTTTCCCTGGGTAAAAGAACTTGTTTGGTGGTTATGCCTGTATATAAGAAAGTCATTGCATGTTAACTCATTCAGAATCCTTGAAAAGGTCAACGACAAGTATAGATGGCCAATTTTGACCCATTTACGGTCAAATTATCATTTTATCTCTAGCTGGTCAAACAAGTATTTTAAATAACAAACGATTAGCTTAAAAGGGTTGTACCAAAAAGTACCCATTTTGACCTCTTGCCCAACCAGCCCCCCGCATCACATGACAAGCAAATGAATACAATTTAACTATATTATTACCCGCTTGAAGAATCAGAGGGTCTTGTCTGAATACCAATGGCACTGTTGTTATTATTCATCAGGTTTCTATCAGAAGACATTGCACCGAGATTTCCGAGTCCTCTGGAAGACCACATTTAGTTGTAGAAGATATAATTTCCATCGTTACTGGCTGAATGTAGCATTTTACATAAATATATTCTCATGATCCATTGAGAGCAGATCGATTTCAAACCCTCATCTCCAGCGGAAGTGGGCAGACCTAACAACAGTCGAGTATATCAGTCACTTAGTTATATGTATCATATTGTTTTAATCAACACGAGACATTTTTATCTGCGCTCCGCTGCAGGGAGCGGGGCTTTGCACAAAAAAAATGCGTTATTACTGAAATCTCATTTAAGTTGGTTCACAAAAAGTATACTAAAAAACAACAATACAAAATTTAAGATTTTCAATATTTGTAAATGGAAGTGATAAATATTTACTCGTAAGTTGTAAAAAAACCTATAGATTATGGATAGAATTGTCATTTTTGAGATACTTAAAGTTAAGGGGTAAATTGTCATAATAGGGCTAAAATTTTAAAAAACTAAGCCTTATGCCAGTTCGAACCCTTGACCTTAATGTATTTATTTGATAACTAAAAACTTTAACCTCATACCACTGTTTTTGTAAACTGTATTTCATCTCACAAAACAATAAACAATTATATCCTGACAATTGTTATTATTAAAATTTCTTTATAGTCAATCATATTTGTACGGTGTGAGAAAAAAACAAGGTTGTGCTTGTGGGTCCCAGTCCCACTTATAGATATACGGGGATGCGCAAAAAGGACCATAAATGAAGAATATACAAAAAGGGTATACATGAATATAAATCATTCTCTATCTTGTATATAAAATGGCAACTTGAATGAGAAAGTCTAAAATCAGAATTTTGTCAGGAGAAACCTATGCTTTTAAAATGAGTGTGCTAGTGACAGTGCAAGTGTATTTTTTTGACTTAGTGATGTCGAGGAAGATAGCAAGCTAAGGCAACAAGTGGCTTCATGAGGTTACGACATTATACTTATGTGATTTTGCATATACTACATCTAAGAAATCCAAGTTGTGAATCACAAATTCGTGATAATTTTAAAATAAATAAATAAATAATCATCTTTAATGTTATTTGCCAGTGATAAAAGATACAAACAACAATATCCAAGCATGCAAGTAAGAAGTCAGTTGATTTATTTCCCACTTCCATTGATAGTATGGAACACTCACTTAAAACTTCTACCTTTAAGTATTGATCCAAATTCTTTTGAGTTTTGATTCACACAGAGGGGAACCAAAAGGGGGGTTACCACCTTCATCATGTTGCAACTCTAACCTTGAATTTAGTTTCCGTTAGTTAACTACTCCAAACAAAATCAAAAACCCTTAGCTCGATCATCATGGTAATTCAAATCTTCTCTTAGTCTAATCAATTATACCCTGAGTTCAATAATCTGGGTAGTTCTTACCCTTGCTGTACTATAGTCAATTAAGTATACTTGCCAAGTTGTTTATTGGTCTCTAGCTTGGTTCAAAGTTTTACCCCTAATAACTTAAACTTGAATACGCATCATTGTCGATAGGATATAGCGATTCACTTTGATAGGTGTTGGATTTTTCTACGTTTGGCTAATAATAGTAATATTGTAATAAAATGACCAAGTCAGCATTTGAGAACTTACTTCTTTCTGACAAACGTCTTAAATTCCAAGATAGTGGTGTAGACAAGAAGAACTGGTTTCTTGTTGGTTCGTCAGTAAACTTCGTTAACTCGAGCCTGATGAGCTAAGCCCACCAAGCATATACAAGCCAGAGGATAATTCAAAGTTATGTTTAATAGCTACTTTCTGCTTCTTATAAACCTAAGTTTAATTTGTGAGATTATGTAACGAATTTCATTTACAATTTCATATAAGACGTAAACTTATACATACAAATAGGAAATGAGTGAAGGCTTTTAAGTCTATACGAGTGAAGCAATGCGCAAATTTGCAGAAACATAGCCCTTGACACCTCTACACCACATAATACAGAAGACGTTAGGAACTCCATAAACATCCGCGTTCAAACATATAAAAACTAGGGGGAATTGCATATATATCCCTCCAAAGGGTAAAAATTACATATATATCCAACCAAAACAAATAATTACATCCAATTAATAAATTTCTATTTAATTAAACCCCAAATATAAATTATATAAGTCTCTTTGCTCAAAATTGACAATTTTAGCCCCACATTTGTTCTCCACCATACGAGAAACACAACCGGCTGTATTTCCTTTTCATATCCTAAACCATGGTTATTGACAAACACATTCTTTTGATCAACCATTATGAAATTTTACTTTTCACAAAACCCACAAGAGCTACAAGAGCTAGTTTCTTCTCAATTGCCACCCAAATCAATCACAGTTTAATCCTTGTATCTTATGTTTTCAAGTTTTCTTTCCAAAAACCCTTACTTCGAGGAGATAAATGTTGGAAATGTGATCATCGTTGCTTACCATAGGTAGATGTTGTAGATGGTGGCCGCTTGTCGTATACCAGATGAAAGGACCGACACGTCGTAACCGATGGTGGCGTCGGTGCCTTTGTGGTTGGGGGCAGCGAGCTGTGATTGTGACAGATCTTGTTGACCACACAACAAAAAAAAAAAAAAAAAAAAAAAAAAAAAAAAAAAAAAAAAATTCAATAAAGTTTGGCCTATCTATAAAACTTAAAAGTACCCAGTACCCAGAATTGTGGATAGAGATATGTTGAGAGGAGAGTGAGGGTATAAAAGACAATTTAAAATGAAATGATTATAATAATATATTACTAGGCTTTTATTAAATAGAAATTTATTAATTGGATATATATGTTATATTTTGTGTTTAAGAAGGATATATATGCAATTATTTGTTTTGGTTGGATATATATGTAATTTTTAGCCTTTGAAGGGATATATATGCAATTCCCCCAAAAAAACTACACTTTATGTATAACTTCTGTAAATCACGAATAGCAATGTATATTAACCATGCAAACAAGCTACTTCTTTTCTCCAATAATCATTATAATCCGAGAATATATATATAATGCCGGTCACCTTAAACTGTTCATACTTCAGTAAACAAAAGGACCGCCTATGCTGTTCATACAATTCCTAAATAAATAAACTCCTATAAACAAAAGTCAATAAGAACACAAAGAAGGTTCTAATATTCCTAGTTTAAACTCCTATTAACAAAAGTCAACTCATTAGCATATAATGCCATAGCTGTACTCCTGTTTTGCACAAATATTCAACAAACAACACACAACTAATCAGACCTACATTTATTGATATTGAATTTATAGTCAGAATAAGGCCGTTAAAGTGCGCAACTTCATTAACAACCTCATTTCCGTAGATAAATTCACCTTATGTACTACTATACGACCTCAAAACCAAAGCTTAAACCTTTTGTATTTTTTCCCTTATATTTTACTATATATCAATTATCAACTCAAAATTTTATGTTTTCACTTTAAACCAAAGCTTACACCTTTTGTATATTGCGTTTTTGCTCTTAATATTGATTTACTCTCGCTAAAAAACGCGAGCAAAGAAACAATTATTATCACCAAATATCAAACCTAGTACTTTCCAAATGCACACAATTCACGCTACTTTCTTAATAAGCCAAAACCTAACACAATCCTACACCTAATACTTGCTATTTAATCCTACAAAAACAACATCAAAATCTAACTGAATAAAAGCAAAAATCATACAAAAAAAAATGCCACCAAGTAAAAGTATCAACCAATAAGCAAGAAAATTAGCAAAATCTTGATTCATCAAAAAGAATAAGCAAAACTGAAAATTAAGAAAAGATATGAAAAGGGTTTGTTTACCTGGGGAATTGTGGCAGAACCCAGATGGGAAAATGGGATTAAATGACAGATCTATGAGTAATTGAATGATTGATAATTAGGGTCTATGTGGGTTTTTTTTTTATTAAGTTTTTATATAAAATTGGGGTCTTTTGGGGTGAAGATTGTGGTTAAACAAATTTGTTTGGTTGGAGACTTGGAGTCAAGAGAGGTATGAACATGAACTAAAATTGGAAAACAGGTTTTATATTCCTTGGAGAAAGAAAAGAGAGAGAAAGTGGAAAGAAAGTGACTGGATTTGAATCGAACATATATTGGATTATTTTTAAAGGGATTATGTTATAAGTAGGGTATGGTTGGCACAAGTAGGAGCTCGAGCGGGTTGCTGGAGCTGGTTGCTGGAGCATTGGGCTGGAGCTTTTTTTTACATGCTAGTACAACTAGCATTTCATTTTGTAGCTTATTTTTTTAACAAGCTCCTTCAAGCCGTGTCAGCCAAACGAGACTTATTTTCAATGGTAGCTTATTTTTCTAAAAAAAATAAGTTCATGCTACGATAAGCTCTAATAAGCTCGTGCGGCAAACATAGCCGTAGAGTGCAATAATAAAAAACATGAACACAAGAAATGAGAAGAGGGAGATTTCTTATTTCAGTGATGATCCAAGAGGTTACAATAAGTATGTATTTATAGATACAAACGCTAATGATGAATAGACATCACCTATTAAGCCCATAGCCCATAAGCATATATTTACAATACTCCTCCTTGGATATTCATCGTTTATTACACGCCATAAAAACTGCCTCCTTAAAAAAACTTACCAAGAAAACCAATGGGATAAAAACTTGATGAAGGAAAAGAGTGCAGTACGCATAATGCTCCTCCTCAAATTAATGTATATCTTTTAAGCGTCGAAGGCCGGTCTTCCGAACCAGTAGCTCAAAAACTCTTGTTGGCAAAGACTTTGTGAATAAATCTGCCAAATTGTCACTTGATCGAACTTGACGAACATCAATAACTCCATCCTTTTGTAGATCATATGTAAAGAAGAATTTCGGGGAAATGTGTTTTGTTTTGTCTCCTTTGATATACCCTTCCTTGATTTGAGCTATACATGCCGCGTTGTCTTCACATAACATGGTTGGATTTCCTTTAATAGACTCAAGCCCACATTCTTCTTGGATGTTTTGAATCATCGATCTTAACCAAACGCACTCTCGACCAGCTTCATAAAGTGCAATAAGTTCAGCATGATTTGATGATGTTGCAGTTAAAGATTGCTTTGTCGACCTCCAAGAAATTGCAGTGTCTCCATATGTAAAAACATACCCTGTTTGGGATCGTGCCTTATGTGAATCAGACAAGTAACCAGCATCAGCATATCTAACCAACTTTGATTTCGAATTCTTTTGGTAAAATAATCCCATATCACGGGTACCACAAAGATAACGAAAAATGTGTTTGATTCCATTCCAATGTCGGCGTGTTGGCTCGGAACTATATCTTGCTAGTAAGTTCACTGAAAAAGCAATATCTGGGCGTGTATTACCAGCAAGGTACATCAAAGCCCCTATCGCACTTAGATATGGTATTTCAGGACCAAGAATGTCCTCATCATGTTCTTTGGGGCGGAACGGATCAAGTTCCCGGTCAAGTGAACGACCGACCATTGGTGAGCTTAGTGGATGAGCTTTATCCATATTGAATCGTTTCAATATCTTTTTCGTATAGTTTGATTGATGGAAAAATATTCCACTTGACAAATGCTCAATTTGCAAGCCCAGACAAAACATTGTCATACCAAGGTCTTTCATTTCAAATTCATTCTTTAACAAATTTGCAGTATGTTCAATTTCATCAATATTTCCGATGATATTTAAATCATCAACATACACTGCAATGATTGTGAAACTCCCCTTTGATCTTTTGATCAAAACACACGGACTTATTTGATTACTTTTGTATCCTTCTTTTGAAAGATATTCACTCAGGCGATTATACCACATCCGTCCTGATTGTTTTAGACCGTATAAAGATTTTTTCAATTTAATTGAAAACATTTCACGGGGCTTAGATTTACAAGCTTCCGGCATTTTCAATCCTTCGGGGATTTTCATGTAAATGTCACTATCAAGTGATCCGTACAAGTAAGTTGTGACAACATCCATAAGGAGCATTTGGAGCCTTTCAACATTTGCAAGACTAATTAAAAATTTGAGAGTCGTTGCATCCACAACAGGTGAATATGTTTCTTCATAATCTACCCCGGGTATTTGTGAGAAACCTTGTGCTACAAGTCTTGCTTTGTATCTCACAATTTCATTTTTCTCGTTTCTTTTTATAGCAAATACCCATTTATAGCCTACCGGCTTCACATTATTTGGGGTTAATGTCACAGGGCCAAATACTTGGCGCTTTTCAAGTGAATCTAGTTCAGCTTGTATGGCATCTTGCCATTTTTGCCAATCTTTTCTTTGTCGACATTCTCCAATAGATTTTGGCACAGAAACTTCATCATTTATTATTTCACTTGTTATAGCATATGCAAAGATTTCATCAACACATGTTTCATTTCGATTCCATGTTGTACCATTTTGTACAAAATTTATTGAGATCTCATATTCATTAGGTACATGGCCATTCTCAAGAGATTTTTTTCACATTTTCTGTGTCATTATTAATCTCTTCTGGGATTTTATTGATAACAACTTCTTGGACTTTTCCATTTGTATTCTGCTCTTTCCTTTTTCGTGGATTTGTATCCTTAGAACCCATTGGTCTTCCACGCTTTCTGCGTACATTTGACTCATTCAGAGTTTCAGGAATATCAATTCGAGAAGGTGCATTTAAAGCTGGAATATATGATTTTGTAACTGTAAATGCATCAGGCAATTCATTTGCTATTCTTTGCAAGTGAATGAGCTTTTGAACCTCCAATTCACAGCAAGTGAATGAGCTTTTGAACCTCCAATTCACATTGACCACTCCGAGGGTCAAGAAAAGATATTTGTGATGCATTCCAAGTTACATCTTGTTTGTCCAACTTTTTATTTTCTCCTCCTAAGATTGGGAACATTGTTTCATCAAACTGGCAATCAGTAAAGCGTGCTGTAAAAACATCTCCAGTTAATGGTTCCAAATATTTTATGATTGATGGAGAATTAAAACCAACATAAATTCCCAATCTTCTTTGAGGTCCCATCTTTGTTCGTTGTGGTGGTGCTATTGGGACATAGACACCACAAGCAAAGACTTTTAGATGAGACAAACTTGGTTCTCTTCCAGAAACCAGTTGGAGTGGAGAATACTTATGAGATGCGCTTGGTCTTAATCTAATAAGAGCAGCAGCATGTAAGATAGCATGTCCCCATGCAGAGGATGGCAATTTTGATTTCATAAGTAGTGTTCTAGAAATAAGTTGTAATCTTTTTATTAAAGATTCAGCTAGACCATTTTGTGTATGCACATGTGCTACAGGATGCTCAACCGTAATCCCAATTGACATACAAAAATCATTAAATGATTGAGATGTAAATTCTCCTGCATTATCAAGTCTGATCTTTTTGATTTGATGATCTGGGAAATGTGCTCTTAATTGAATTATTTGGGCTAATAGCCTCGCAAAAGCAACATTTCTTGATGCTAACAGACAGACATGGGACCATCGGGATGATGCATCAATTAATACCATAAAGTATCGAAATGGTCCACACGGAGGAGTAATTGGCCCACAAATGTCTCCTTGAATTCTTTCTAGAAACAAAGGAGATTCTTTTTCAAGTTTATTGATTGAGGGCCTAGTTATCATTTTTCCAAGAGAGCATGCTCCACATGATAATTCTTTTGATAATAGGATCTTGAGATCCTTTAGTGGATGCCCATTTGAGCTCTCAATTATTCTCCTCATCATAATATCACCCGGATGACCCAATCGGTCATGCCAAGGGGTAAATATTTTGGGATCTATATCCTTTCGGGTAGAAACCATATTTATTTCTGTCTGATTGATGTATGTAAAATACAATCCAGAAGATAGACCTTTCATTCTTTCCATTATGGTCTTTTTTTCATTTTCAATGGATTTAATTTGGAGATACTCAATTTCATTTTGAGTCATGGTTTCAAGATGATAACCATTGCGTCTTATATCTTTAAAACTTAGTAGATTTCGCCTGGATCTACTAGAATATAACGCATCATTTATTATTAATTGTGTACCTTTAGATAACACAATGCAGGCTTTGCCAGAGCCTTCAATCAAGTTGCTAGTACCACAAATTGTGTTGACATTTGCATTTGCTATACGAAATTCATAAAAGTATTTTCTGTTTTTCAAAATAGTATTTGTTGTTCCACTATCTACTAGACACTCGTCTTCACCGTTTTCCAAAATGCGTTTCATATCCTTGAATAAAAATAAATAAATAAGCAATTCAAAGTAAAAAAAACATAAATACTTCATTAATTAAAATTCAAAACATGAGTAACAATGCTAGAACAAACTTAGCTTATTCAACACAAAATTTAAACTTAAACACTTCTTGCGGAAAATATAAAAATGCAACTAGATAGCTAGTTATTATTTCCATCGTTGGAAAATGAAGCAACAACATCGTCGACATCATCAAAGAAATCTGAGGAGTCGAAGCGCACATTGGGAATTGGCTCATCATCATTGAAATTATCAATGAAATTTGTTTCAATGTCTTTTCCTTTCTTTTTTAGTGATGCTTGATAAAGATCAACAAAGTTTCTGGAGGTGCGACACTGTTTTTCCCAATGAGTGTTCATGCCACATATGTGGCACACATTTCCAGATTTCTTAGGAGCTTGATGTTGAATCCTTTTGCCTTTATCATCTTTTTTCTTGAAATCATATGGCTTAGGATTATAACCATCACGATGCCAAACCATATTTCGACCACGTCCACGGCCACGACCTCGTTCATTTCCACGGTTATTACCATATTCACGACCCCGACCCCTCACATTTGATGTTGCATGCACTTCAGGCAATGCAGTAGAACCAGTGGGGCGTGCTTGATGATTTTTCATCAAAAGCTCATTATTTTGTTCAGCAACAAGGAGAACAGATATTAGTTCGTGGTATTTTTTGAAGCCACGTTCTCGATATTGTTGTTGTAAGAGCATATTTGAATCATGAAAAGTAGAGAAAGTTTTCTCTAGCATGTCTTCTTCAGTAATCTTTTCTCCGCACAATGTTAGTTTAGATGTGATGCTAAACATTGCGGAATTGTACTCGCTGACACTTTTAAAATCTTGCAACCTGAGGTGCATCCAGTCATAGCGAGCTTTAGGAAGGATTACTTGTTTTTGATGATCAAACCTTTCCTTTAAACTTTGCCATAATATTAACGGGTCTTTCACCGTTAGATATTCCTTTTTTAGGTCCTCACCGTTAGATATTCCTTTTTTAGGTCCTCATGAAGATGATGATGCAGGAATATCATGGCTTTGGCACGTGCTTGTGCAGAGGCCGTATTTCCAGTTTTGATCGTTTCTCCCAATTCTTTTGCAGTTAAATGGATCTCAGCATCAAGATTCCAAGGGAGATAGTCTTTTCCAGAAATGTCAAGAACAGCAAAATGGATATTTGAAAGCTTTGAGTTTGACATTTTAACTATATAAAAAAAAAAAAAAAAAAAAAAAAAAAAATAAAAAAAAAACAGGTATATCAATTAACAAAATGTTCTTATATCATTCAAAAATCAATATACGAGCCAAAGTTTAGGTCTAATAGATATTTAGGCACATTCTCATATTGTAAATGTGAAAATTTAATGAGGTCATATTTATGTTCATAAAAGAACAGTAATACATACAGTGTACTCATGTTAATATAATTACTCCGTATTATTTATAAATAAATTGTACGTTGTTAAAAACATAAACAAAATGCAACAAATAAATAAAAAAATAACAACAATAGAACTTGAGGTTCTATTTTTTTTTCAGTCATAACATGAGGTTATGATTTTTATTTTTATTTTTATTTTTTTTTTCATATTGATTCTTCAAAGAACCATATTAGAACTTTGAGGTTTTTTTTTTTTTTTTTTTTTTTTTTTTTTTTTTTTTTTTTTTTTTCATATTGATTCTTGAAAGAATCATATTAGAACTTTGAGGTTCTAATTTTATTTTATTATTATTATTTTTTTTTAAGATAAACATGATGTTGAAAAAACATAAACAAGAATACGAGATCCTATTAATTAAAGCTTGAACGATTATTAAGGCCAAACAAATATATAACAATTATACATTACATCATATCGCACTATTATTTCACAAAAACCATTATAACTATCTTCTATTGATTTCATCAACAACAACACAGTACTTATTACTATCACAGTTTAACATATAATTTAACAAGCTAATAACATACTCAACATTGTATACAATTTTTACTCATGTTAAACCACAATTTATGCTACATAATTTAATTATTTGTCTATAACTGTTAGATGCAACTAGCCTTTATATCATATAATATATCAACCGTATTACGCATAACAGTTTTATTTTCAATATTACATTGCATACAATGGCACTATACATCATATTATTGTACAATAAAATATTACGATATTTTTAACACTAATACATCATACTTTATATACGCACATTTAACGAATGTTTTTATAATATTTGTAGTCTTATGAGTTACACCAGTATTACATGCATAAAAAAGAAATCACTTGCTACGACACGTGCAATTATTTATTGAGTACATACCATGCTGAATCATATATCTAAAGAGTTAAAAGGACGTACCGGTCGTAAAACGGGAGAAGAAAAAAACGGAACTAAGACTTTGGAGCGTGTTGATAACGTGTTATAAGTAGAGTGCAATAATAAAGAACATGAACACAAGAAATGAGAGGAGGGAGATTTCTTATTTCAGTGATGATCCAAGAGGTTACAATAAGTATGTATTTATAGGATACAAACCCTAATGATGAATAGACATCACCTATTAAGCCCATAGCCCATAAGCCCATATTTACAATAGTTTACACGTTTTTAGACTTAAGTAGACAATTAAATCGCCTTTTGGTCACGCTTTATTTGCAGCCATCATTATAAATAGCCTTAGCTGTGTGGCGTGGTGGCATAACAGTCGACGTCTTAACAGTTAAAGCGAAGCTTTTGCGTTTTTAAAACGTGATATAAAGCAGCATAAAATATGAAAATATTTATATATTTTTATCATATTTCATATATATTGAGTTTACAAAAAACTTTGTATATAATGAATAACGTTAAGAAACTATCCTTCTTACATGTAATATTTTTCATTTAAATATATATATATATATATATATATATATATATATATATATATATATATATATATATATATATATATATATATATATATATATATATATATAGGGGAGCTTTATTTTCAGAACCCTGTTAAGTGCGGGAACTGCGAGAACCTACTTATTTACTACTAATAAAGCATAATGTACAAAACATCAATGCAAGGTGGTTTTTTTGTAATTAAAAGGAACCTAAATTGCTGGAACATTAATGAAAAGGGTACAATAGGTATTTTAGATTATCTCATTAACTGCATGGCTTGAAAATCGGGATTGCTTCTTATAACAATACCGAAATTGATTTTTTAATTAGAAAACACACACAGTGATTACACATACAACCCTAAACCCCCAAATTCTAAATAGCAGCTACAATCAAAATTAAAAAAATCCTCTTTGAAATAACAATAACATCAATGGAAGGTATGATCATGATTGTTCTTTGTTTGTTAATTTTTGTTTTTTTTTTTTTTTTTTTAATTTTTTATGTCGTAGATGGGTTATCATACGTTTGCTATTTGTGAAGGCAGTCATGTTAATATTTTGTCTTGATTGTTTGATTCTTGGAATAAGGTTAGTTAATATTTGATTTTTTTTTATTGTTCGATTAATATTTTGTTTCATTTAATTATTATTTTTAATTAAAATTCATTTAGAATTTTTGGTAACAGTAATGTCAATGTTGAAATATGTGGATTAATTGTTATGATTTTTTTTTTTTTTTTTTTTTTTTTTTTTTTTTTTTTTTTTTTTTAATAATGAATGAATATCTGGTAGTTTTTTTTATAAGAGATAGTATGACGTTGGTGTTTTGCTACATAAATGTTTCTAATATCAGGTAGTTGTTTAATAAGATATTGATGTATAGCTCACATTGTTGTGTTGAAGTAGTAATAGGGGTGTTTGGTTGTGGATGTTAAAATTTTTGTAACAAGGGTGTTTGTCATAGATGAAACAGGCGTGTTTGGATGTGAATAATCAAAATTTTGTAACAAGGGTGTTTGTCATAGATGAAACAGGCGTGTTTGGATGTGGTTAATATATCAAGTTTGGTATGTTGAATATGTAAGGGAATGTAGCAGTTTTGTTAGGTTGTGGATAATAAACAAGTTGTAACAGGGGTGTTTTGAAAAGGATGTAACAAGGGTGATTGGAATATGTGTAACAGGGGTGTTTGGAAAGTAACTGTAATGTTTGTTTATGTGTATTGCTATTTAGTATTTTTTTATGTTGGTATTGTTTGAGTGAGCAATGATTTTTTTTTAATTTTTTTTTTTTTTTTTTTTTTTTTTTTTTTTTTTTTTTTTAATTTTTTTGGTTTGTGTATTTGATGTAGCTGTTAGGTGAAGTGGAAGGGAAAAGAATAAAGGGCCGGTAATTTTCGAGAACACAGTGGAAAAGGCAATAGATGCTGATGCGGAGGATAGTGACGATGACTTCGAAAATGCTAACGTCTCGGTTGTGAAAGGTAAGCATAATGTTATAGTCATGCAAGTGATTTGGGTGTTTGTCGACTAGGAAGGAGTTATCAGTGTGATATTTATACTAGTGAACAGGGGTGTTTGTAATTTGGATAAGTTGTTTAGTATGGTCTTTGTTTGGGTGTAATTTGTTTAGATTGTCTGAACATGGGTGCTTAAACAGGGGTGTTTATAAGTTAGATTAGTTGAGTAGGTTGTCTGAACATGGGTGTTTGAACCTGGGAATAAGGGAAACACAGACGCAGACATTTCGTCATAAAGTGAACATGGGTGTTTAAGTTAGTGAACATGTGTGTTTGAACATGGGTATCCAAGTTAGTGAAATGGGTTTCAAATTAGTGAACATGGGGGTTCAAATTAGCTCAAACACAAAAATAGCATCACAAACTGCCATTCGGTTTTCAAATTATTGAACATGTGTGTTTCAAGTTAGTGAACATGTGTGTTTGAACAAGTGTATATAGTGACTGTCTGAACATGTGTGTTTGAACATGGGAATATAGTGATTGTCTGAACATGGGTGTTCGAACATGGGAATATGTGAAACACATTTGCAATTATAAGTGAACATTTGTGTTTGGCATATGATTAGAACATATAAGTAATCTAACTGAACATTTGTGTTTGGCATAACAGAATAATAAGTGAATTTGTTTGTAAAAGGTTGTTTAAAATAAAATGATTATACAGCTATGCTTCTCCTCCTGTTGGTACCTCAAATCAGTGGGGTTACGGTAATCAAGTTGCTTGTTCTTACGTTAAATGCTCTAGCAATTTGATCTATGTATGGAATTATTATGATGCTGTTGAAAAGACGCCATATCTTGGACTGTTCTGTTCTGTTTGGTCTCTTTTTGGTCTGCACTTTCCTGGTTATTTCATTGGTGCTAATACACGGTTTCGTCTGGATCTTCCTGTGGTCTGCACTTCTCGGATTAATGTCTTATGCAGCAGTGGGTTAGTCTGTTGCCTCATGGGAGCAAATGCTTATAGATCGTCAAGGTGTTTGATGGCTAAAGTCAATACCAAATGGAATTGCTTTGTGCTAGCTGCTATGGCTTGGGATGCCGCTGAGAGTTTATACTCTACCTGGTCTCCTTTTGGTCTGCATGTTTCTTGGATGTCATTGGTGCTGATACATTTCTATGGGCCATTATGTAGCTTTAATTTTGTTTCATGGGCACTGTATTCGCCTTTTTTAGCTATTAGCATTTCTGTCATTGCCATTGTTTGGAGGCTGTCCAACATGGCTTGTGCTCGTTTCATGTTTCGGGCGTTGTTTCAGAATGGGGTCTGTCCTTTTCTGTTGCTCGTCATAGGCTAGTGAGGGGCTGTTTTGGGGCTGTCCATAACAGTTTCCTTGCTCTTGTGTTTCTCCATGTACATATCCTTTCTATTTGCTTAATAAATTTTACCTTTTAAAATTAATAATTAAAAACATTCAAATGATGTTTGTGCGTATTTGTTTTAGAACCAAGGAGAAGTGGAAGGGGTAAGAGTAAAGGGCCAGTGATTAAACAAGTGATATAATTAAAAACATTCAATTGATTACGAATGTGTTTTTATAGCATGCAAGTAGTTTAAACTGAAACATGTGTCTTTGGTATTGCAGAATACACTGTTGGGTCGTTTGAGGAAGAAGTACACTGCAAGGATACTACTTTGAGATTGCAAAATACAAAAGGCTAAGATTCGTGCAACAATGGCTAAAATAGAAGCTGCAAATGTTGATGTTAAACCTATCAAAGTTCCGTTGGGTGGCAAGTGAATAGAAACATAATTGAACAAGATATTAGCAATGGCTTTTTTATTTTTTATTTCGTTTATCGGAAAACAATACTCATTATATAATCTTTTGGGTTTTCATTTTAGGTTATTATCTGAACATTGTATTACCGTTTTATGCTATGCAATGAATTTATAGAATTTTTGTGGGTTATAAAAAAAAGTATTTAATATGATATGTTATAAAACATGCATGTTTCAAAACAAGTATGTTTGACAACATGTGTGTTCTGAAAACATGTATGTTCTCATGAGCATGTATTTTCTGCAAAACATGTATGTTCTCATGAACATGTGTGTTTACTAGTTTGCTCGAAAAGTGGTCTATGTTGCTCGAAAAGTGCACATATGTTTTTTTAAGATAACATACTAAGAACATGTTATACATATACTTCGATATCGATTGAAATACAATTAAAATACAAATTTCTAAAAAACATAAATACATAGAATCTAATCGATCTATACACGTGAGCACTAATAAATACATCATTTTTAAAAGTCGGACGCATATGCGCACGCGTAGCAATCAATATTTTTTCAAAAGTCGGACATATATGCACACTCATAGCCGTGAACATTCTTGTAATTACACCTGATGCAAAGAAAAAACAAAAATTAGCAACAATAATATTATTAAAACATACATGTTTTAAGCATTTCGTTTATAAGCAATTATTTTTTAAAACATACATGTTTTAAAACATAAATGTTTGAACAAAATAAATTATATGTGTTTGTTTGATTTGGAAATGAATTGGTTACAGTTGCATATTTGCATAGAATATGGGTTACAACTTACATGTAGTCTAAAAACAATGTAATATCATTAGTAATATAAGAAACCAACTAACAGTAAGATATATTTTTATATGTGTTTAATTTATTGATTATGTGTTACATGTAGTCTACATTATATGGTATCAATATTAGTTGACGTTTGACCCATTTTATCATTAGTAATCTAAGAAACCAACTCTAACAATAATATTGGTTACAAGTAGTCTACAAATAGTTGCATATATGAGAAATCTCAGTTAACTTTTGACCCATTTTACACATTAGCAGTACCATGGGTTACACATTACTTTTGACTCATTGTCCACACTTGCTGCAGCAGTACATCATAACCAAACACTCTTGTTGCAGCAACCAAACGCCCCTTGCTGCAGCAGTACATCATAACCAAACGCCCCTTTTGACTGTACTAAATAAAATAGTGAATGTGCACTACACAAACAACCAAATATGAATATTGCAGACCACAAACCAAATGCATATTGCAGATCAATGCTAAAAAAATCATGGTTTGACCAAAACCTACAATTATTTAAGGCATTGCAAAATTTTTACATTTTTTTAAGTGGATAAAAGTGTTCTTTGGTCCAACCCATTTCAACCAATTCAGGTTACACCGTCAAATGCTTAATAAATATTAGTACTACGTTATTTGTAAATCGATTCTCATCAACTTATGTGTGAACATTACATAAATTGTATTTCATTATCGCAAGAACTTCAAACTGTTTATTGAGTAACTAACTATTCAGCATATTAAAATTTTGACAGCATATTATTGTACAACATATTAAAACTTGGACAGCAAAAACATTGAAGAAACATAATAAATAACAAGATTCAAATGTTGAAAGGACACATACCCCCTAATTCATTCTGATTATCAGAGTGTTCATCAGTTGTCGTGTCCATCTGAGAGGAATTTGTGTCATTTGTTTCATTAGTTGAGTGCCCATTCGACTAAGCTTGTGCTTCATAATGTTGCAGTTCATTTTCAGCCTCAGTAGAGATCATACATAGTCTCTTAAGCCTATCCATCCTGGAGTATACAAGGAATTAAATGATATAATCGACAGAAACTCTACAATGCAAACCTTTAAAAAACATATATTTATTCAAAATCCATTTTTGCGTGTTATAAATTTTAATGCAAAACTACACAACAAACACCAGTAATAATCAAAGAATAGAATGATTAATAATCAAATTAAATCATGAACGGGTTGTATCAAACAAAAGGTAGATACAAATTTTTATTCAATTACCTAACCAAAAGATTGCTGGATTAGGGTTTGTAAAATTTCAGAATAGAATGAAACAAGATTGCTGGATTAGGGTTTGTAAAATTTCGTGAATTGTAGATATGTTTTGATCTGGAAAATAAGATTGTAAATTAAGAAACCGTATAATTAGCATGATTCTAGGAAAATTCTGCATTATCAGTTAAGATAGTGTGATTGTTAAATGACCTTAATGCCCCTACGAATTAATCACATTAAATTAATATAAAAACAATTTACTAAATTGTGATTGGTCAAATGGAGTTCTCGCAGTTCCCGCACTTAACAGGGTTCTGAAAATAAAGATACACTATATATATATATATTTTATATATATATATATATATATATATATATATATATATATATATATATATATATATATATATATATATATATATATATATATATATATATATACATGTAATATTCTTCATTTAAAAAAAAATAAAAAATAAAAAATATCGGAGTCTTTGTCGCGCCTTTATCGCGCCTTTACCCGCCTCATCTCACGTCACGCCTACAGTCGACGTCTTTGTCTATTTGGTAACGTGAAGGTTGCGGCTTAGCGGCGCATTGCCGCCGCCATGATGCACCTTTTGGAAATATGATTGCAGCACTAATTTGTTTGTGCGAGTATTATTATTATTATTTTTTAGTTTATATTTTATATATTAAATTATAATTAAGTATTTAAATAATTAATATATTGTATTGTCTATTTATAAGTAAGGGTATTTTATTCAAACAACATTAATTATTTTGTACGTTTTTAAACTTTTAAATAAGGGAGGTGATCTGCACACTCTCATTTTTTTTATTTGCACACTCTAATCTGTGAATTCAACAATTGTACATTTATTATAGTATATGTTGTTTTACCAGTTTTTACATTTGAGTGTGCAAATAATAAATGAGAGTGTGTCAATCAACTCAGTAATACAAAAGTTTAACCATTTTCTCTTTACTAAATGATACTCGCGACTATCGGCGACGATGTATAGTAGCATCAATTTGTGTGTGTGATGTGTGTTATCTCGTTTTAATATTTATAAAACCGAATCTAACAACAATGGGGGATCCGTAATATTAAGCATTGTAACTGATACCCGAAGTTTAATATCTAGTTTTTTCTCCTTACAAAATGCTTACGCTTACCAAAAGGACTAGGGCATCTTGTCAAAAGCAAAAGTGAGCGGTGACTCTGTTAGTAATAATAACACTCTCGGGTAGTGTACCCGATCGCATATAGTATAGACTCGGTAAGACCGGGTCGTTCGCTGGTGCGAGTGAAATTAACTGTTTCAAAAGCAAGTTTATTAAACACAACAACTTATGTTTGAAATGCAAGCAATTATTAAAATAAAAAATAATTAAAATGAAATAATTAAAAATTGGGAAATAAGTAAAATGGAGATGAAATCAATGAGAGAAAATGTACTCGTCTAGCTACTTCTCTAACCTATCAACTACATGATCCGCGAGTGCAGTGTCTAACTAGAAATGCCTTAGTGGGGCGGATGTAGTGCAAGTCTAATATGAGTCATTAGTCCCTACACACTTTATCCTATAAGTATCTATCTGACAGACGTGGACGATATCTAGCTATGATCTAAGCCTTAAGTACCCCAACTAATCTATGTGACCTGTTTTTATTGTGTTTTGCCATTCACATAATTACTAAGTAATTTGCCAATTTACCGTTCATAAAATCTTAAACTTTATCGTCTACCATTTTTAATTTCGTTAGCTTATTGGACATAACCTTAACCACTAAGTGATATTAGTCAATATATTAGTGAATTAAGTACTCAACTTTCAGTAAGTTAAGCTACTAATCAACTACTATCAACGAATACCCAGGGTAAATCAAGGGCGTAAGTCTATAACACGCATATAAATTGTAACACCCCAACTCGACAAGGGTCATGTAATACCCCGTAATTTTCCCGACGTATTTTTATACTGAATTATCCCTGTTTTTCATTTGCGAACTTTCCTGAACTCAGTTGACTTGAAAACATGAAGTTACCTCGCGAAACGTGGAAACCGCACCCCAACGCGCACTGGCACAACCGACGATTTATTTTGAGTTTGGTATTATTTACAAGATACTAGGCATATGTATAGTCGTTTTTATTGGAAATATTATTTTGAGAGCAATGGCGTTATTCTCGTGTCTTGAATCTACCATTTGTTAGTCTAAATATGTTCCGAACTACTAAATACAAAAGATTACCTAAATTACGGAAACAATCCCAACAGTTAATTTTACCTCGCCACCCCTGAAGTTTCTAGGGTTACATAATTGGTCCCTTGTGTTAGTATAAAAGGATTGAGATAGGGTTTCCTCCCCATTTCACATGTTACCAAAACCTAGCCTCCTTTTAAAACTCTCCCCCTCCTCTTCATCTCACCGGCGCCGCTCCAACATTCCAGCCACCCTCTGACCGCCACCATTGAAGACTGAGTTTGTTTGGGGTTTTGTATATCGAGGGTATACGTTATTGGTTATAGGACGAGTTAGGGTTTTATCGAGTTGTTTTGATACATAGCCGCCGTCATCCTAGCCACTCGCCGTCGTTCAAAGCCGCTTCTCCTCCTCCTTTCCCTTTTCTCGCCGTTGGTAAGTTATAACACCACCACAGGTTGTCTTGAAACTAAGTATATATATATATATATAGCGAGTGTTAAAGTTTTCGTGGATATTAAAAATTGATTAAAATGATTTGTAACAAGTTATCGTGTGTTACGGGTTTTATTGTTGTTGTGTTGGTCACGGGTCGGGTCAAAACCGTACGACCCTGGTTGTATCTTGGTTTTGGATAAGGATTTATTTACTAGACATGGTTAAAGGTTCGTGTGGTAAGAATTCATAGGTTACGTTTGGGCTTATAATTTGTAGTCACGATTTGGTCTCGGTATGAGTTTGAAATTGCTTATCTTGTTTGGGTTTTAGATTTGATAGTTTTTTCCTTGGTTTGACTTTGAAATTTATTAAGCTTGTTAGTGTTGAGTTGATTCGAGTGTAATAAGCTCACAAGAGCTTATTTGGTTAATCTTTAGGGTCGCGGTACAAAAAGAACCCGCGTAGGGTGAGTGTTTGTTTCCAGTCGAGTAGTAGCCGTGTGGGACTCGAGTTCGTTTAGTATTGCTTTGAGTCAACATAAAACCGAGAGGGTGTAATGTTGTGTGGTGTGAGTCAACGAAAACCCATTTAGGGTGTACTCAGGTTCGGTAAACACCAAGGGGTGTTCTACAATTTGGTTATGAATAAAGTTGTGTTTAGGAATGTGGGTTCGAGTGTTATTAATCAAAACGGGTGCTCGTTGGTGTTGGTTTGTTTGCCTTCGAGTTTACTAGTCACCCAAGGGGGTGTTATTATTGATGTTTGTGTTAGTATTGCGTTATCAAAAGGGAGTGTGTTTGTGCTTGTGTTTGTCTTGAGTTTAGACTGGAATTGATTTTTATTTTGTTATTGGGCCTCAGCAGCCCAAGTTAGGGTGCGTTTTGTTTGTTCAGGCTGGGCTTAACAACCCATGTTTGAAATGGATAGAGTTTGGTTTTTGTCATGGGCCTTTAGCCCAACAAGTCATAAAGGGTGTGTTTGATATTAAAAGTGTGTTTGATTATAAATTGTTGTGTCAAAGTATATTTGACTAGCGAGTTTATTTGTATTTGACATTGTGACGATTGGTACATTTTGGATATACTGGGATTGAAAATTTATATGGGACAATATGGATACTTAACGGATTAAATACTTGGATTGTGACTATTATATTTGGACATTTGGACAATTATTGGATCGTTATCGGATTTACGATATTAGATAATTGACTTATTGGACATTTTGGGACTTGAGACGGCATAATATATTAAACTCGAAAAGAATTTAATATATTAGACTCGGACCGAACACAAAATATTCAATAAACTTGAAACTAATAATTACTCGAATGATAACGAAACATAAAACTTATAAAATATTGTAATTACAGACTTGGTTAATTAAAGTCACGACGACTTGGAAAAGTTGTATGAATGGACGTGTCATGCCGAAATTTGTGAAACTTTCTAAACTTATAGTTTTGCTAGCATGTAAACTTTTATTTGGCGATACACTAATTTAAGTTTTATAACTTGAATTACCTGCCTAGACTTATAGACTGTTTACAAGTAATTTGGGATTGTGAGGTAAATGCCGAAACTTACCAATTGGTTTACTGCTCTTATAATTATATTATACTTTGGCGTGAGTTGTATTTTGAGTCTATGTCTTCTTACCACCACACGAAACGTTGACGTTAAACTTTTACGAGTAATGATATGAATAATCCACGAAAACTGCGACACGTTGTCTTTTATAGACTTAATTATTGTACGAGACGTATTTTGAGATAACCGTATACGTATTAGGTTGTGTCGATCCCGTACCGTTGTGCCTGTCTCCTGGATATCGTTGTGATTAGCTCTAGATGCTAGTTGTGATAGTTGCATTGCTGTGGCTAAGGTGAGTTCATGGCCCTTACTTTTACCGGTTTTATAATTGTTTTGGGGGAGAATACATGCTCGTTTTTAACTAAATATAACGAAGCTTTATTTGGATACGTGATTTGTTTGCTTAAGATTAGACTGTTTGGCTGAAATAGTTGATTTGGTTATTTAAATGCGTTGTGTGTTTACCTGTTATATATGTGATTATTTCCTCATGGACCTGATATGTTTTGAGGTAAGATTATGCGGAACATGTTCATTGTTTAGACCTGAAATTGTGATTGTGGTATTGAAACTGTTACGCGAGCTGGCTAAGATTATTGTTATACATGCTGCAATAGTGCGGGATTATTATTATGCATGCTGCAATAGTGCAGGATACTACTATATGGTGCACCTATAACGGATTATTGTTATGATATGAGACACTCCTTGAGTGTGGCTCATGGTTTGGTTTATGTGACTTAGCTAGCGTAATAGATAAACTTGTGTGACACTATATGAGCTTAGTATATGTATGATTACCTATGGTTTGAATTGTTTTGTTATGATTTTAATTGTGGATTTATTTTGGAACTGGGTATTGGGCAGTGTGAGTCTACGTTAAATTTGGGAATGATTAATTGAACGCGAAAACCTTATGGTTCAACCATATTGTTTTAAACTATAACCTATGAACTCACCAACCTAGTGTTGACACTTTTAGCATGTATTCACAGGTTTAAGGCAATAACATACTGTTGGAAGGTGCTTGGCAAGGGGCTCGATCATAGACGACTCTGATATATATTTGGGACCGCTTTAATTGTATTTGGGCCTTATTTACGCATTATTTTGAAGGATGTAGAACTTTATACTTTTGGTAATGAAATTTATTATAAAATGGACAAGTTAAATCCATTTTCTATACTTGTGTTGTGTACCAATTGAGTAGCACCCTAGTGACATGTATGCTTTCGCTGTACCGAATTTTGGGGGTGTTACAAATTAGTATCAGAGCATTGGTTATAGAGAACTAGGTATATTTTTAAAACCTAGACTATAACTACTTTTTACGAAGACTTAACCCTATGACCGCCACGTGCCTGCCTGCCAAGCTGAAGCCTCATTGATGATTTTGTTTGATGGTATATGTGATTAGATGTTTGATGGTATATGTGACGAGATATGTGATGATATATTTGTTGAGATGTGTGCCTTACTAGTAGATGATTTATATCAGCCTATTTTAGTTGTTCACTGTAAGCATTTCCATATTCTTATGCATACACTGAACCTGTCACAGAGTTACGCTATTTCCTTGCGTAATCTCATTAATTGATTTCGAGTTTGGACACTTGTTGTAGTTTTTCGGACAATTTTGGATGTGAAGGACATATTATTAGTATAATTGGACTAAGTATTTCAAAATTTATTGAACCTCGGGTGAATATAGACTGATCACCTATATTCAACCAGGGACAGTGGGACATAGCCTGATCACCTATGTCCAACTCAGAGGTGAATTTTGCGACAATGGGAGTAGTTATAATAGGATTATGTTCGGGTTGATTTTGATTTTGGAATGTTAAGTTTTGCGTGTGTATACGAGCATTGAATACCATGAAAGTTTACCCCCACATATGACACACTGGCATCACAACACCTCCTGAATCGTAATACTTCTGGAACCGCTATACTTATCCATTTATATGGAATTCATGTTTGTCGCCGTCTGATCATGTTTACATCAGGACAGGTTAGAACCGATTGGTCACTGTATGAATCCGAGTTGCCTATTGTAACTCATCTGATATTGACTTAAGCCCATTTGAGCTTATTGGAATGTTTGGATTTTGTTTTAGCAATGTTTGAATTTGGATTGCTTGATTTTGTGATTTTTGGACCTCATTTCGGATTTGGATTTGTTTATTTAGCCTTGTTTTGTTTGTGATCCAGTTACAGTCGCCTCTACCCTAAGCCTTACGCTTAACCGACGATGTTCAATCGAGGCTGTACCTTCCACCTCTACCCTAAGTACAGTACTGAGTCAACCGACTGATTGCTAGTAGTAATCAACATCCGCTTTCAGAGTCATACTCTGAACTTGCTAAACTCCTCGTTCAGTAGAGATTTTGTGCCCAACGAAAATCTTGAAACTTCAAGGAGTAATCTTAACCGCGTTCTTTGGAACAGATACCTAATCCTTCACTCGTCTCTCGGGAGTGCAAGTGAATCCCTACTACCCTCCTACCGGACAATAAACTAAAAGAAACCTTAGAAGTAAACCCCGCGCCTCTACCTGAGTAATTATTGATGATCCTACCCAACCTGCTTACCTCTTGCTAATCAGCGAAACGGAAAGTATGGACAACCTTGCTCGTCTATACGTAAAGGAGATCGTTGCACGTTATAGAGTACCGATACCTACCATCTCTGATCGTGATAGACGTTTCACGTCAAGTTCCTGGCAATCACTCCTAATAGCCATGAGAACAGATCTGGATATGAGTACTGTGTACCATCTCCAGACTAATGGCCGAAGTGAAGAAATCATTCAAGCGTTAGAGGACAGATTGTGCGCCCGCGTAATCGAGTTTGGCAATGGTTGGGATAGACACCTTTTGTTGGCCAAATTCTCTTATAACAATACCTATCGCTCCAGTAACTCAATGATACCGTAAAAGACACCTTATGGTCGTAAGTGCCGATCACTGATTTGTTGGCCTGACGATGGAGATACCCAACTTACTGGCCCTGAGCCTATTCATGAAACTACCAAGAAGATCGTTCAAAGGCGAAATGGAGATGCAAGTTGCTCGCGTATCGTTAGAAGCACAGATGACGTAAACCTCTTGAATCCCTAAATAAAGCCTAGATTATGCTTAAAGATTCACCATGAGAATGTGTGACGCGTTTAGTAAATGTATAAAGCTTAATCCTCACTATATTGGTCCTTTCCAAATCCTTGTTAGAGTTGGACCGGTAGCTCACAGACTCGAGCTACCGTCAGGACTCAGTAGTGTTCGCGACGTTTTCATGTGCCTAATCTGAAGAAATGACTTTCCGGTGAAGCAGTTGTTATTCCTCTGGATGAACGTTTAAACCTTAGTGAAGGAACCCATTGAGATCATGAAGCGTGGAGTCAAACGACTTTAGTAAAGTCGCATCCCTATCGACAAAGTTCGTCGAAACTCGCGAAAAGGTCCTAAATTCACGTGGGAACGTGAAGATGAATTCCAGTGCGTATATCCTCATCCCTTTTCATCCATAACGGGTAACTTGAATTGAATCGCGAGGACGCGATTCCGTTTAAGGATGTGAGACTGTAATAACTCGTAATTTTCCAGACGTATTTTTATACAGAATTATCCCTGTTTGTCATTTGCGAACTTTCTTGAACTCAGCTGACTTGAAAACATGAAGTTACCTCGCGAAACGTGGAAACCGCACCCAACGCGCACTGGCACAACCGACGATTTATTTTGAGTTTGGTATTATTGTAGAATCGTTTATAGCTCAGATTTGTTAGATCTCATCTAGAAATAACAATAACAATGATAACAATATGCAGCGGAATAAGAACAAATTAATGTTATTCTAACAAGGTTTTTCATCATTATCTTCAATGATACATGACTACTACAAGCCCCAATTCTACATGATCAACTGTAGAACGGTTATCTAATCTAACAGGAATCATAAGATTCTTGAGGCTAAAACTCCAAACCTGGGCGTCTCCTTAGAAAACTAGATGCCTAGACACACACATACACTTTTCCTAGCGTTCACATCTTGACACACAGAAAACTATACGACCTATATCTTTTTATATAATAGAGATATTAGGTTTACAAAGGATAAGTATTAGGAAATAAACTTATCTTCCTAATTTTTACAATTATATTCTAGAAAATCTTCTATAATCTTCCATCTTTTGAAGAATTCCTCATTTGTCTTTTAAGTCCTTCATCTTTCATATGTTTTGTCTTATCAACTCAAATATAATTCCCAACAATTATTTACGAGATACTAGGCGTATGTATAGTCGTTTTTATTGGAAATATTATTCTAAGCGCAATGGCGTTACTCTCGTGTCTTGAATCTACCTTTTGTTAGTCTAAATATGTCTCGAACCACTAAATACAAAAGATTACCTAAATTACGAAAATAGTCCCTGCAGTTAATTTTACCCCGCCGCCCCTGAAGTTTCTAGGGTTACATAATTGGTCCCTTGTGTTAGTATAAAAGAATTGAGATAGGGTTTCCTCCCCATTTCACATGTTACCAAACCCTAGCCTTCTTTTGTAACTCTCCTCCCTCCTCCTCATCTCACCGGCGCCGCTCCAACATTCTGGCCACCCTCTGACCACCGTTGTTGAAAACTGAGTTTGTTTGGGGTTTTGTAGATCGAGGTATACGTTATTGGTTATAAGACGAGTTAGGGTTTTATCGAGTTGTTTTGATACATAGCCGCCGTCATCCCAGCCACTTGCCGTCGTTCACAGCCGCCTCTTCTCCTCCTCCTTTCCCTTTTCTCGCCGTTGGTAAGTTATAAAACCACCACAGGTTGTCTTGAAATATATATATATATATTATATATATATATATATATATATATTAATAAATATTGTTGTCGAAGCCCGCCCGATGGGCGGCCACGCTTTTTAATTTTTAATTTTGTAATTTTCGCGTTCTTTATTATAATTGTTAATTACCGAGACACATAAAAAACGAATCTTGGATTATTTAGCGATTAGCAATTGTCGATGTTGTTTTGAATAATGCAACATATGTAGGGAAAGGTTGTATTTGTGTGTAAATAATTACTTAGGGAGTTTATATTAATTGTTAATTATATGTGTTTAGTTTGATATATGAATTATGTAATGATTTGTAAAAGATGTTGTTAATTATATATTTTAGTATGTTGTTGTGTATTCATGTTGTTGTCTATTTCTTAGTTTCTTTAGTAATAATTAACTCGTATTATTATGTGAAAGATGTTGTGAATAATAGAGTTGATTTTGTTGTTCTCTATTTATGTTGTGGTTTATTTCTTAGTTTCTTTGGTATTTTTTTTTTAAATTTAAATATATTATGAAAAGATTTAGATTTAGATTACATATTATTTAAGAAATGATACATTTATCCTATTTAATTTGAAAATAATATTTAAATAAGTGAATCAATAATTTTAATTATGCTCTACAAATCAATTATATTTATAATAGGAAAATGTTTGTTTTTATTTTTGTTGTTATTTTTTGGTTGTTTTTAAAAGGAAGACGGCCTACACTTATGATTATCATTTGCGTGGTCTGCCTGATGGGCGGGGTAGACTTATGAAAAAAAAGACATTAACATACTAAATTATATACTGAATGGATTAAGAACGAAAAGAAATATACATTTATCGAATATGATAGAAAATATAAAGCTTGGCAACCTTCGTGTTTACAAACTTATTTACATGAATGTTGCGTTTGCTAAATCATAGATGGGCCAAGTTGCCTGTTTGACACCTTCATTCCAGAACCTTGACAACCGGCACATTTCATTGAAGCACTTTGACCCGTTATACTGGAGGGGCATGACTTGTGATTATTCTTTGAATGTACTACTTTTTGAATAAAATATACGTTTATTGAATATTAGAGAAAATACAAATATTGAAAACCTTCGTGTTTACAAACTTATTTACATGAATGTTGCATTTGCTAAATCATAGATGGGTTGTTTTTAAAAGGAAGGCGGCCTACACTTATGATTATCGTTTGCATGGTCCGGTTGATGGGCGGGGTAGACTTAATGAACATTTTATACTTGGGCCCTTCCACCAAATGTGTGCAAGCTCAGTCCCTAATTGGGATGATTATGTTATTTGGTTTCCAGTGCAGAACGGTAAAAACCCCAAGATATAACTGAGAATCAAAAGCTAGAATAACACTTAAACGAATCAAGTATGTGTATTAAGTGTGTGTGAATAAGTGTGTGAAATTGTGAAGAGAGGCCTCCTCTTCTTGTGTCGAACACCTCTCTATTTATAGAGAGGTATCTAGGGTTTTGGGATAAACCTCATGTGGATGATCAACGGCTATGGACATGCCATGTGTTGATCATTTGATAGGCAGACAAGAATGACAGGTGACATTTTTTCCTTGGTCCAGTATGGTTCGTACATGATCGTGCCTGCTCTATGTTTTGGTTGAGTATTTCCTACTGACACGGGTCATGTACAATATCCTAACCATTAGGTGACAGTTGTCTACGCGTGCATTAGACACAACCTGAGAGATCTTCCCAGACCATGTGCGGCCTGAAAGATCTTTCCAAACCATGCACACCCCTAGTTTCAACCCACTCTTATTAACATATCTTGTATAGAAGTATTTTTGGAAGGTAATAATTACAAACCATTTATTTTGATTATTCCAATTAAATTAACAAACTTTAGTTAAGGTTTTACCACATCTCGACTCGCTAGACTGGTGCCTGAAATGGGCATATAGGTTTATAAGAATTAAGAGCTTTGAACTCAGGAGGAATATGTGTAAACATTACTCAAAATACTTACCACTATATCGACCCATAAGTTTGGCGATTCCAACTCCATTTTCGACACTCTCCACCTCAGCATGTGCAGCATTTCTCAATGATCTATGGCATCAATTGAACATATTCCAATTCCGCTTCCGCTGCCACTTCCATATTTAACCATTTCATCAACCCAATATCACCTCCTTCGGCTATGGCTAGAAGAAAAATCAAACATTCCCAACTATGTAAAGAAACCCAATTTTTTTTAACATAATCATTAAAACAAATCTTAATTCAGACATGAAGCATTTATTGTAGAAAACAAAAATATTATAAAAGAAAAACTTCTAAAATATTTTTATAAAACCATTAATTAGTGCTCTAATCCATATCCTAATCTTTAAGATAGAATTCATATTAAACATACGTACAGACCTTCCTTGTTGTCCATGCATGCCAACATATTATTATGTAATTAATTATTTAAGGCCATAGAGAGCTTTAACGCCTAGAATATCTACTGAATTCAAACCGTTTAGGGATCTAAAAGGAATAGAACTCCACATTATGGCATTTTCATCTTCACTATGATCCAACCCTAGGAGATGTCCTATTTCATTAAGTGCGACCGTTTGTGAATCTATAGTATTAGCAACGGGACCTGCTGTGACGGACCAGGTCTTATCCATATCATAATAGGCCAAATGAGTCGAGTTAAGCTATTTCTGTGGAAATTTCAGCCTGATGTTGTTGAAAGAATTGTTGGACTGCGAAAAGGAATACCAAGAAAGGATGCGAAGGAAGTATGTTTATTTCAACATTCTCACTTTTTGCCACTGTCTTATAAACATAGCTAATAGGGTCCTGGTTCATTTCAAATAGGCCAAATGAGTCGAGTTTTATAAACATAGCTAATAGGGTAATGGGTCACGCGGGTTGGAAGTCACCCGAAATATAATTCAATTCTTGTGTTATACATCCTAAACTATTTATTCAAAGAAATAAAGTAGTGTTGTAATATTGTTTTTGTAATCATAACTAACATTTTAATACATTGTTTTTGTTGTAAAGAAAGATAAAAAAACAGACAATAGTGTTTTTCAACTAAACTGACCCAACCTGTATCAGTATACTAAACATCAAATGTTTTAACGCATCAGCCTATACCATTTGAACCCAATATAAAGATAATAGTTAACCAGGGGAAAGTAAACTTACATGACAGAATGATTGTGAACACTTGAAAGTTGATAGTCTTCCTCGAGGTGAAAATTACTTTTAGCACCCTAAAATGAAACAACCTCAAACCAACTAACCAAGGTAACCTACTTGATCTTATTACAAAGCAACCTCAAATACCTCTATGTACCATAGCAATGAAATCTGCAATTAAAAAAAAATCGAATTGACAACATGAAAAAAGGCTATAAAGTCAACTGAAGTACACCCGTTTAGACATTCGTTTAGACATGATTACAGGGGTTTCACCTCGTACAGGTAGAAGCGTTACTATTTCTAATTTCAATGGTCACGAACCCTCTTTGCTGCAGCAGATGGTTTTCATGCAAACTTTTGACTATCAAAGCAGCAGATGGTTCACCTTATTGCTTATTTAGTCTATTGTCCCATTTTCAGTTCCGACCATCTCCATATGTATTCAAAATAAATATGTTGGGAATTAAATGTTCAGAAGTTAGTACTGCTGAAGAATTACCCTAACAGTACAAACTGTTAGTGTATAAGTGAAGACTGCTAAAGAAACAACTAACAGTACAAACTGCCAAGTTAGTACTGCTAGTTATATTGAAGGTACTGCTGTATGGATAACTGTCTTATACGATATTGTAGAGGATAAGTATGGAATGGATCTTTTGTATAACTTAATTAGTTAGAATTATACAGTAGAATACTTATCTTGTAAAGGACTCCTTAAGTCTATAAAAGGAGATCCTAGGTTATACGTTTTGATATATATCAGTCATAGAGTTGTGTTAAGATTCAAGGTCATTGTAACCCTAGTGATAGCAAGATTACTCGTATTATTCAAGCAATAATATTGAATCGTTTGGTGTTAATCTTACTGTGTTCATTGCTCATACATACATTACTGTTCCATCAAACACAAACAAAATTATTCTAAGTGTGATTGAGTAGATTCCGCATACTTAACTACATATACTCAAAGTATCTCAAACACATTATAAGGGAGTAACATCCTAAGTGTTTTATAATCCTCTCAAGTGGTATCAGAGCTAGGTTGATACTATTGATTTAGAAGAGAAAGTAATGGACATGGAGACTACCCAAACAAACATGGCTGCTAAATTGGCAATGCTCAAGCAGAATGAATTTGATATGTGGAGGCTGCGTATAGAACAATACTTCCAAGTGCAGGACTATGCACTCTGGGAGATTATCGAAGAAGGAAACTCTTTCAAGCCTTCAACTTCTACAACAACAGTTGATGGTAAGGTAGAGACAGTTGTGCAGACCTCTCCAGTGACTGTAGAAGAGAGGCTTCAAAAGAAAAATGATCTCAAGGCCAGAAGTTTGCTGATGATGACCATTCCAAATGATCAACTCTTGAATTTCAGCAAGTACAAGGATGCAAAATCCTTGTTTGAGGCAATCATTGCTAGGTATGGTGGGAATGAAGCCACCAAGAAGACTCAAAAGACTCTGTTGAAGCAGAACTTTGAGAATTTTACTGCAACCAGTAATGAGTCCTTGGATCACATGTTCAACAAATTGCAGAAGATTGTCAGCCAACTGGCTGTTCTTGGTCTTGACGTACCTCAGGAAGATTTGAACTCCAAATTCTTGAGAAGTTTACATGCAGAGTGGGTTATGCATGTGGTGGTCTGGAAGAACAAGCCATACATTGATACTATGAGCCTAATGGACTTATACAGCAACTTCAAGATTGTTGAAAAGGATGTGAAGAATGCTGGAGGAACTAGTTCAAGCACTGGGAACATGGCCTTTGTGTCATCTCCTAGTAATTCAAGTCCTGAAGAAGTGAAGGTTGCTGTAAGTGTTAGTACTGCTAACCCCAATGTTAGTATTGCTAGCACAACAAGCAGTACTACTGGCATTCTAAATGATACAACTTATTGTGCCTTCCTGACAAGCCAGAATGACGGATCTATGCTAACTCATGAAGACCTCCAGGAGATTAATGATGATGATTTGGAGGAAATGGACCTCAAGTGGCAGATCTCACTTCTTAGCATGAGGACTAAGAAATTCTACCAAAGAACTGGAAATAAAATCACCATCAGCAGTAATGATACTGCTGGTTTTGACAAATCAAGGGTAGAATGCTACAACTGCCACAAGTTGGGGCACTTTTCAAGGGAATGCAGGAGACCTAGGCAACAGGATGGCAGGAGCAAAGGTTATGGGAGCAAGCCCAAAGCTGTGGAGGATGCTGAGCCAACTTTAAAAGCTATGGTGGCTATTTATGGACTAGGCTTTGATTGGAGTTTATGGCAGATGATGAGGAAGCACCTTCTGAAATGGCTCTTATGGCCTTCTCTGACTCTGAGGTACAATCTGCTAAATGTTGTTCTAAAACATGCACTGCTCTTAAAGAATTAGAAACTTTAAGGAAACACTATGATGAACAAAGGATTGAACTAAACAGAACAAATTACAATTTGTCTAATCATAAGAGAGGTTTAGCAGTCCTAGAAGATCAAATAGTGCATTATAAGAACAATAAGTTTGTTTTTGCTGATGATATATCAGTTCTTAAAAGGGATTTGTCAATTAAGAATGTTAAGGTTAGTTTGTTGAAAGCTGAGTTGGATATAATTAAAAAGGCTAATAAAAATATTCAATTAAGTGTAGAAACTAAGTTTGGGTGTAAACAAAATAATCGAATGTCAGTTGATTAACAAAGCTAAGCCTGGGTTGGGGTACAAAACATGTCCACCTCCTCACAGAGGAATTCCTACATCCCCAGGAATAGACCTAGAGCATACAGGTTTACCAGAGTTTCAACAACCTAAGTTAGAGTATGGTTGCAAATCTAAAGAGGACACCAATGCCAATAAACTTGTAGAAATCAGTGAACCTTTTGAGAGTGCAAGTGATGCTTCACTCACTGGGGACAAGGTTTCCACTGATAGGAATTCAGATGCTCCAACCATTGAGGATTGGACATCTGATGATGAGGAAGTTCAGGTTGTGGTTAAACCTAAAGTAGGAAAGGTAGAAGGAATAAATGTTCCTAAGGTGGTTGGTAATGAAACTGTTAGGCCTAAATCAAATGTTAAACCAGTTAGGAAAACAGTTAGGTATTGTGAGATGTATAGATCCACATACAAGCCAAGAGGTAACCAGAGAAACTGAAATAAACTCAAGTCTCACCAACTAGGTGATGACTTTGTCCTGTATAAGAAGGCTTGTTTTGCTTGTGGTAGTTTTGACCATCTTGAGGCTTTTTGTAATAATAGGGTATCTGGGAAGTCAAACCATAGGGTGAACTTAAACAGGTCTTAATCTCACCCTAATACTGATAGAATGACTCCCATGACAAGTTTAATGAAGTCTAGCCCAAAACCAATTCATACTGCTAGACAAGCAGTTAGTACTGCCAGACCTTTTAGAACTGTTTACCCTAGACCAGCAGCTAAAGGTGCAAAACCAACTTTCAAATCTGCATCACAAACTGCAAAAGGGCCTTTTCAAAAGAAAGCAGTGGCACAAAAACAATTGTCACAACTCGCAATTTCAAGTCATTTTCCAAACCTCGACAATTTACTATTCATGAGTTACTATTCATCAAACACTATTCACTGATCACTATTCATCATTTCACTATTCATCATTTTTGAAGTCAGTTTGAGACTTTGAGAAGTCGTCAAAAATTTTACTATTCACGTGACACTATTCATTCCCGGAGGGAAATTACTATTAATGGGCATCATTCATCATGTCGTAAACTAGGTTTACGAGTATTCAAATGCGCGTAACCAGTTAGGTTTAGCTGCGTATTCATGCATCATCAGTAAAAGCACATCATACGGACTAGAGTAGTCTGCATATTATCAGTAACATCATTTCCATATCAGTTCATGCATGTGATTGTGTGATTTTCATTAACGTATGCTTAATTGTTTAATTAACGTTACCACTCAGTCATTTCTACTAACAGTAAACCCGATACTCCCGACAATGATCCTAATACATTTTCAAGCTAATTATAATGATATAGAGATTATATTATTACTTTACCCGGTGTTTTTAAACCAATCGCTATATTTTTCGTTTGACGCTTATAACTCTGTCGGTTTACGAAATTTCAATCCGATTATCATTTTAACACCCGATTCTCGCAAGGAACATGATTTTACAATTTTTACAACTTAGTCGTATCTCATTTCACCTCGTCACGAGTTATTTTTAGTTAACTCGGTACCCGATAACACTCAATGTATATACAAATCAACTAATACTTACACTAATGGAGGACACTTGGCAAGTTTACATCAAACCCTTCCTAATACCCCACGTGTGCCGCCCCCTACCCCCCAAATTAGCTTAATACATCCAAGAAGCATTAATTGAATTTCCTTGATTTATTTACAAATCCACTAACTCTAACACATACATACATAACCATTAGCTAAGAAAAAGATCAAACCCTCTCCATCTTCATCCCTATGTTCGGCCACAACCAAGAACACACCTAGAATCCATAAATTTTTTAAGAACAAAGCATAATCATACCCCATTTGCCTTCCTAGTTATGGATTTGTGATCAAACCTCAAGTTTATTACTCATTTCTTATCAAAGCTCATCCAATCATCAAGTAAGTTTTCAAGAACATGTTTTGATCATTTATTACTTTCATTTGATATATATGTTCATGTATTTTCAAGTTATATTAATCATCCATGCAAGATACTTATGTTTTACATACCACATTTGAACATAAACTCTTTAAATCACTAGATCTATAGGTTTCACAAATGATCTCATGAAATCCACCAAGGTTGGTGATGTTTAGGACCCCATGACACCCTAAGAAGGTGTATGGTAGGATTTGCGAACTTGTGGAGTTGATTTGAGAGTTGTATGATCAAGTTTAGAACCAAGAAAGTGAGGTTTTAACAATCTAAAATAGGTTCTGTCCAAAAACGTGTAAACTGGAAAACTCAGTAATTTTTGGCATATTTTGGCCTTCATATTCATAAAGTTCTTTCAAAAACGAAACCGTGGCCGCAAGAATCACTAAAAACCGACTTATAACGAAGGAGATATGATCGTTCGAAGTTAGACGACGAAAACTAATTTTCTGAAAAAGTAGTTGCTGATCGCCGAGATTCAAAGGACAAAACGAGGCGTTAGATGTGATCTAGATGACCTGACCCATTGAGATTATGTTAGTTCTTGTTCATACGAAGCCGTGGATGTAAAGAACGTAGAAAACAAGCTTGTAACGGCCGAGTTATTCACGTTTAAAGCCGACGAACTTTAAAATATTTTGACAGCCACTATTAGAAAGTGTTCTAAATATTAAAAATAGTGTTTTTGCGAAACATAACTTTGTTAGCCGATTTTCTAATTGATCGAGGCATGTACAACCGGAAGTTAAAGGAAACGACATTTATACATGGTTGCAAGATTTTCAAAAACGTCGAGTTTGATCAACTAACACGTAACGTGCAATATTTCACGACTAGTTTCACGAAGCCGTTTTGGACATATTTTCACAAATTATGAAAAGTGTTGTTTTACGACGAAAACATTATATTTGCTAATAGAACACCAAACAAGGATCGTGGAGTACCGTTTCACCGTGTTTACGGGAAAAGTAGTTTATAACTTAGCGAGACGTCAAAAGTGTATTTTTCGTCGATAAAAGTTATTTTCAAAACTAACAAGTGGTATCGTTAACATACGTATTTGCATGTGTTGCATTGTATCATTGCTTACATTTGATCACATCATTCATAATAGGTCGTGGTTAGAGACCGAGCTTTGTTTCATCATATCCATTGTGATCATTGTTGCTTTATCATATCAGGTGAGTTTTCATAGCCCCGTTTCAAATTGTTTATTGATTTCTAAACTCTCGGGGGAGAATACATTGCACCATTTTTATATGCGGACCAAAGTATACGAACTCATTACATTGCTTAAGTTACATCATTGCCCAGATTAAAGTCCCCTTTTATTATCATGAACCGTTAATTGTTAGCAAGCGAGAGTGAGTGAATAGATCTATTGAGGGTGACTCCTCCGTTCGGGTTGGTAGCACCAACTGGTCAAACGAACGCATTTCATTTCTGTCATATTTGAGTGATTGGCAAACACTCGGTTGGGGCATTTCATTCAGTCTAGCTTCGGGTCATGAGCTTAGAGCTAATGTATCATTTTTATGTGGCATGGTTTTGTCATACACTTTATACTTGTGGTATCCGTACAATATTTCATTTACCTAAACCTAAGATCTCACCAACATATTTGTTGACCATTTTTAGCAATGTATTTTGAGGTAATTAAGGTATCTCATATTGGCTTGCATATGGACATCATGGAGTCGCGGAGTCGACGCGTCCCACTTTATATTTTATGCACTTATCCATCGTTTGAATTGTATGAACTTGTTTTCTGAAAACTTGTTTCACCTTTTGGGACCTAGCTTTATAACTCTGAATGTTTTTAAATAATCAAACGATATATTTTATAAACGACACTTTAGGTCGTTCAATATAACTGCAACTTTGGTGCTATGACCAGTCGTGCCCCTGAATGACTAATTCCGCTGCAAGTCACGAAATTTGGGGGTGTGACAGATTGGTACCAGAGCAAAGGTTATAGCGAATTAGGTTATTCATTATATCCTAGACTATAGCTGCACCATCATAGCATCTCATCATTGTGGCATAAGTGCATATTCATTATATCACACATAGTGATTGCGATTTCATACATATATCATTTCTTCATAACCCACATTGTGTAAATGTTTATTTACGTTTATTTCACATATGTTGTTTCAGTGATGTCTTCGGATTCACACCCTATTGTTATCTCGTCTGACTCTGAGTCAGCGGACGATACTTCTTCACTACCCTCTATCATATTAGAGTCTGTTACATCATCTCCGATACCCACTATCATTTTGTCATCAGTGGAGCCTACTCCACAGTCTTCACCCGTGATGTCAGAGGCCGAGACAGAACCCTTTGAGGAGGGGGAAGTCGTGCCTACCCCACCACTGTCACCTGTGATCCGTCGTGGTCCTAGAGTTGTTCTAGTTATCCAGCCAGGAGAGTTTGTACCCTATGGTCGAGTTTACCGTACATATCCAGGTGGGCCGCGCATGAAGCGCACTGTTGCTAAGCGGGTCCATCGTTTCACAGCCAGGTCACCAGCTGCATTTGTATCCCTACCACCACCATCATCACTTACTTCATTTCATCCACTCCGTCGCCGCTTGACAGCGAGGAGGAGTGTGACATTCAGTACACCACCATTATCACCTTTACCATCCTTGTCATCATTATCACCACCCTTACCACCTTTGTCAGTATCCGAGATACCACCAGCACCAGTACACCCTAGAGATCCTGTTTCTACTTATGAGTTGCCGCTTAAGAAGCGTGCACGGTTTGATTCCCCATCTCCAGATACATCAGACACTACCGACTCAGCACCACCCAGCCGGTTTGAGGTTGGTGAGAGCTCGAGAGCTGCTGCTACCTTCGATTCAAGAATAGATCAGTTTCAGGGAGAGATCGACAGGGCGTTAGCTCATTTAGATGAGACCCCAGTTAGCCGTATCGAGGCTATTGAGGAGGAGGTCGAGGGATTGATCCAGGGCAGGGTTGCCATTGATGTGTCACACCAGGGTTTAGAGGCTCGTCAGTTGAAGAGTTCAGAGCATATCACCTAGCTCAGGCAGGAGGTACCGGGGTTAGTTGACAGAGCACAGAGGTTCCAGGTTGAGCATCACGGCCTGGTCGGTAAGTTATCTTCAGTTCAGGCTAGGTTGTCTGCATCAGAGACTAGGGAGATTGACCTTCAGCTTCGAGTTCAACACCTAGAGGAGATTGTTGTTGCGATGTCTAGGGATCTTCAGAGGATTTTCTGCAGGTTAGATGGAGCACCCGGAGGAGGTGCCTAGTGTTAGACTGTTATCATGTAGCTTGTACATTATTATCCTAGTCCCGGGGTGTGGGACGTAGTTAGTACTTGTTGTCTTTTGCTTGTAGTACAAACAAATATATCAAGTCTGACTCTACTATGCAGGATTTTTGTTGTGCTATTTTATGATATCGGTCTGCGTAACCAAAATTTTCATGTATTATATTCATGTGCGATGTGATTATACTTATGATGTTTCGTTTTGGTTTCATTGTATTTATACATGCTGTGGTTGTATTTATATGTATTGTGGATGTATATACATGTTGTGGTTGTGTATATTGTGTATGATGATCGTTTCCATTGTGAGTTCTCATTGTTGTATTCTTTTGTGATTGTGAAGAATCATGCCACCCAAAAGAGCTACTCCTGCTATGACACCCGCCCAGATCAAGAGACTTGTTGCCGACAGTATTGAGGCAGCATTGGTAACTGAAAGAGCTGCCGTAGCTGCAGCTGCTGCTGAAGCCGCTTCGCGGGCAGAAACCGGAGAAGTGGGAAGAACAAATACTAATGGAACAAATGGCCGTAAATGTACGTACAAAGATTTCAAGAGTGGTGATCCAGAAAAATTCAAAGGCACTGAAGGAGCCACTGCCATGATCCGATGGTTTGAAAAGACAGAATCAGTATTCCTTCCATGCAACTGTCCGGAAGACAGCAAGGTTAAGTTTGCTACTAGTACACTCGTTGGGGAAGCTATGTCATGGTGGAATTCGTATGCAAAGCCCATGGGAATGGAGAATGCTCACAAGCTTACATGGGACGAATTCAAGAAGTTGCTGACAAAGAAGTTTTGCCTACGAACAGAAGTGAAAAAGATGGAAACAGAGTTTTATGAGCTAGTGACAGCAGGTAATGATATTGAGGCATATATCAGGAGATTTCAGGAATTGGCAGCGTTATGTCCGACAATGGTTCCGGATACTGAGAAGCTATTGGAGAATTTCATTGGAGGATTACCTCACAACATCCGAGGAGATGTGATTTCTTTTGACCCACAAACATTGGATGAAGCAATCAGAATGTCTCAGAAACTCATGGCTCAGATAGTGAAGAAAGGAACTGCTTCAGACAACAACAACACCACCAACAATAGCCGTAACTACAACAACCGTAACTCCAGCAACAACTACCGAAACAACAACAACTATAACAGCAACCGAAACACTTCCAATAACAACAACAACAAAAGAAACCTGGACAACAACCAGAGTAACAATGTTGCTCAACCACCACCCAAGAGACAGGAAACTACAAAGGCTTATGTTGCAGGCCAAGCTGAGAAAAGAGGTTACAATGGTACTTTACCCAAGTGCAACAAATGCCAAACCCATCATAATCCTGGAAATTGTCTGAATCCGTGTGGAAACTGTAAGAAAGTTGGTCATTCAACCAGGGATTGCAAAGCTCCGATTGTGGTTGATAATCAGAAGCCCCCAGTAACATGCTTTGGATGTGGAGAAGTTGGACACTTCAAGAAGGAATGTCCGAAAGGAAAGAATCAGGGAAACAATAACCAAGGTGGAACAGCTAGGGGAAGAGCTTATGTCCCTTTGGAGGAGAAGATGTCAGGGAGGACCCGAGTATCGTTACGGGTACGTTCCTCATTAATAATCGTTATGCATCCATACTATTTGATTCAGGAGCCGATAGAAGTTTTGTTTCTACTGCATTTGCACCATTACTCAACATTGAACCAACCACATTAGACACTCCATATCACATTGAACTAGCTAACGATAGTTTAGTTGGCACCGACACGATCATTCGTGGTTGCACTCTTAATTTTCTCAATCACCCATTCAATATAGACCTCATGCCAGTAGAACTTGGAAGTTTCGACATTGTTATCGGTATGGATTGGTTATCTCAACATCATGCCAGAATCATCTGTGATGAAAAAGTTGTTCATCTTCCTTATGATGGCGAAACATTGGTCGTTCGCGGAGAACGCAGTGGGACTAGACTCAGCATCATCTCGTGCATTAAAACAGAGAAATACATAAAGAAGGGTTGTTATGCATTCTTGGCTCATATTATAGAAAAGAAGTCAGAGGAGAAGCGACTTGAGGATGTACCAACAGTTAAAGATTTTCCAGAAGACTTACCAGGACTGCCACCTACTCGCCAAGTCGAATTTCAGATTGAATTAGTACCGGGAGCCGCACCAGTTGCACGAGCACCTTATCGACTTGCACCTTCAGAAATGCAAGAGTTGTCGAACCAATTGCAAGAGCTCTTGGATAAAGGATTCATTAGGCCGAGTTCATCGCCTTAGGGAGCACCAGTTTTGTTTGTAAAGAGGAAAGATGGATCTTTTTGAATGTGCATTGATTATCGAGAGCTAAACAAATTAACGGTGAATAATCGTTATCCACTTCCCAGGATCGACAATTTATTTGATCAGTTGCAAGGTTCCAGTTATTACTCCAAGATGGACTTGAGATCGGGTTACCATCAGCTTAAGGTTCGGGAGGAGGATATCCCGAAGACAGCATTCAGAACACGCTATGGTCATTATGAATTTCAGGTAATGCCGTTCGGACTAACCAACGCACCAGCTGTGTTCATGGATCTCATGAACAGGGTGTGCAAGCCATATCTAGATAAGTTTGTGATTGTATTCATTGACGATATCTTGATCTACTCAAGGAGCGAAGAAGAGCACCGAGAACACCTCAGAACAATCTTAGAACTGCTCAAGAAAGAGAAACTGTATGCAAAATTTTCAAAGTGTGATTTTTGGATCAGAAGAGTACAATTTCTTGGTCACGTCATTGATAGTCAGGGACTACAGGTTGATCCAGCAAAGATTGAGGCAGTTAAAGATTGGGCAACACCAAAAACTCCCACAGAAATTCGTCAATTCTTAGGACTTGCCGGATATTACAGAAGGTTCATTGAAGGTTTTTCCAAGATAGCTAAGCCACTGACCAAGTTGACACAAAAGAACCAGAAGTATGTCATTGCCAGAAGGGATTGAAAACTTCGTGGTATATTGCGATGCTTCACACAAAGGACTTGGGGCAGTGTTAATGCAAAACGAGAAGGTGATAGCTTATGCATCTCGTCAGCTTAAGAAGCATGAGAAGAACTACACTACTCACGACTTAGAGTTGGGTGCCGTGGTTTTCGCACTCAAGATTTGGAGGCATTATCTTTATGGAACAAAGTGTGTAGTATTTACAGACCACAAAAGCCTACAGTACATTCTTGATCAGAAGGAACTTAACATGAGGCAACGTCGTTGGTTGGAACTACTTAGTGATTACGACTGTGAAATTAGATACCAACCAGGAAAAGCCAATGTTGTGGCAGATGCACTCAGTCGGAAAGAGAGACTCAAGCCTTTGAGAGTTAGATCATTGGGAATGACAATTATTTCACCACTACCATCAAAAATCCTAGAGGCTCAGGTAGAAGCACTCAAGGAAGAAAACCTACCAAGTGAAACACTCAAAGGAATGCAAGATAATGCAAACGGTTTAGTAAGCAGATCAGATGGAACATTATGCTTCAAGGATAGAAGCTGGATACCTCTCTATGGTGGAATACGAGAGTTGATCATGCACGAATCACATAAGTCGAAGTACTCTATTCATCCAGGTTCTGATAAAATGTATCAGGATCTCAAGAAGCTTTATTGGTGGCCCAATATGAAAGCAGAGATAGCTACGTATGTCAGTAAATGCCTTACTTGTGCTAAGGTGAAAGCCGAGTACCAGAAGCCATCAGGATTACTTCAGCAACCAGAGATTCCCCAGTGGAAGTGGGAACGCATTACAATGGACTTTGTCACTAAACTTCCCAAAACATCAGGAGGTTACGATGCTATTTGGGTAATAGTTGATCGTCTCACTAAGTCAGCTCATTTCATTCCAATCAAAGAGACTTACACCATGGATCAGCTCGCCAGACTTTACGTCAAGGAAATTGTCTCAAGGCACGGTGCACCAATTTCCATCATTTCCGACAGAGATAGTCGCTTTACTTCAAATTTTTGGGAATCATTGCAAGACTCATTTGGATCTAAGTTAGACATGAGTACCGCCTATCATCCTCAGACCGATGGTCAGAGCGAGAGAACGATTCAGACATTGGAAGACATGCTCAGGGCATGTATCATTGATTTTGGAAATGGTTGGGCTAACCATGTGCCATTGATCGAGTTCTCTTACAATAAAAGTTATCATACGAGCATAAAAGCTGCACCATTCGAGGCACTCTACGGTCGTAAGTGCAGGTCCCCAGTTTGTTGGGCCGAAGTTGGTGATGTACAGCTAACAGGTCCAGAGTTGGTCAGAGAGACAACAGAAAAGATAATTCAGATTCGAGAAAGACTCCAAACAGCCAGAAGTCGACAGAAAAGTTACGCCGATGTTCGACGCAAACCATTAGAATTTTAGGTTGGAGACAAAGTCATGTTGAAGGTCTCGCCTTGGAAGGGCGTGATACGATTCAGGAAATGCAGTAAGTTGAACCCAAGATACATAGGGCCATTCAAGATTCTGGAAAGGATTGGTCCGGTAGCATACAGGCTTGAGCTTCCATCTGAGCTCAGCAATGTACATAGCACGTTTCATGTCTCAAACCTCAAGAAATGTCTTTCAAACGAAACGCTCGTAATTCCATTGGAAGAAATTCAGATCGATGATAAGCATAACTTTGTGGAAGAACCAGCAGAAATCATGGACTGGGAGGTCAAACAGTTGAAGCAAAGCCGAATTCCGATCGTCAAAGTTCGCTGGAATTCTCGCAGAGGTCCTGAGTTTACTTGGGAACGGGAAGACCAGATGCGACTCAAATACCCACATCTTTTCACCGAGACCACTCCAGAGAACAACATCAGCTGAATTTAGGGACTGAATTCCTTTTAGGGTGGTCGACTGTTACAACTCACAATTTCAGGTCATTTTCCAAACCTTGACAATTTACTATTCATGAGTTACTATTCATCAAACACTATTCACCGATCACTATTCATCATTTCACTATTCATCATTTTTGAAGTCAGTTTGAGACTTTGAGAAGTCGTCAAAAATTTTACTATTCACATGACACTATTCATTCCCGAAGGGAAATTACTATTCATGGGCATTCATCATGTCGTAAACTAGGTTTACGAGTATTCAAATGCGCGTAACCAGTTAGGTTTAGCTGCGTATTCATGCATCATCAGTAAAAGCACATCATACGGACTAGAGTAGTCTGCATATTATCAGTAACATCATTTCCATATCAGTTCATGCATGTGATTGTGTGATTTTCATTAACGTATGCTTAATTGTTTAATTAACGTTACTACTCAGTCATTTCTACTAACAGTAAACCCGATACTCCCGAAAATGATCCTAATACATTTTCAAGCTAATTATAATGATATAGAGATTATATTATTACTTTACCCGGTGTTTTTAAACCAATCGCTATATTTTTCGTTTGACGCTTATAACTCTGTCGGTTTACGAAATTTCAATCCGATTATCATTTTAACACCCGATTCTCGCAAGGAACATGATTTTACAATTTTTACAACTTAGTCGTATCTCATTTCACCTCGTCACGAGTTATTTTTAGTTAACTCGGTACCCGATAACACTCAATGTATATACAAATCAACTAATACTTACACTAATGGAGGACACTTGGCAAGTTTACATCAAACCCTTCCTAATACCCCACGTGTGCCGCCCCCTACCCCCCAAATTAGCTTAATACATCCAAGAAGCATTAATTGAATTTCCTTGATTTATTTACAAATCCACTAACTCTAACACATACATACATAACCATTAGCTAAGAAAAAGATCAAACCCTCTCCATCTTCATCCCTATGTTCGGCCACAACCAAGAACACACCTAGAATCCATAAATTTTTTAAGAACAAAGCATAATCATACCCCATTTGCCTTCCTAGTTATGGATTTGTGATCAAACCTCAAGTTTATTACTCATTTCTTATCAAAGCTCATCCAATCATCAAGTAAGTTTTCAAGAACATGTTTTGATCATTTATTACTTTCATTTGATATATATGTTCATGTATTTTCAAGTTATATTAATCATCCATGCAAGATACTTATGTTTTACATACCACATTTGAACATAAACTCTTTAAATCACTAGATCTATAGGTTTCACAAATGATCTCATGAAATCCACCAAGGTTGGTGATGTTTAGGACCCCATGACACCCTAAGAAGGTGTATGGTAGGATTTGCGAACTTGTGGAGTTGATTTGAGGTTGTATGATCAAGTTTAGAACCAAGAAAGTGAGGTTTTAACAATCTAAAATAGGTTCTGTCCAAAAACGTGTAAACTGGAAAACTCAGTAATTTTTGGCATATTTTGGCCTTCATATTCATAAAGTTCTTTCAAAAACGAAACCGTGGCCGCAAGAATCACTAAAAACCGACTTATAACGAAGGAGATATGATCGTTCGAAGTTAGACGACGAAAACTAATTTTCTGAAAAAGTAGTTGCTGATCGCCGAGATTCAAAGGACAAAACGAGGCGTTAGACGTGATCTAGATGACCTGACCCATTGAGATTATGTTAGTTCTTGTTCATACGAAGCCGTGGATGTAAAGAACGTAGAAAACAAGCTTGTAACGGCCGAGTTATTCACGTTTAAAGCCGACGAACTTTAAAATATTTTGACAGCCACTATTAGAAAGTGTTCTAAATATTAAAATTAGTGTTTTTGCGAAACATAACTTTGTTAGCCGATTTTCTAATTGATCGAGGCATGTACAACCGGAAGTTAAAGGAAACGACATTTATACATGGTTGCAAGATTTTCAAAAACGTCGAGTTTGATCAACTAACACGTAACGTGCAATATTTCACGACTAGTTTCACGAAGCCGTTTTGGACATATTTTCACAAATTATGAAAAGTTTTGTTTTACGACGAAAACATTATATTTGCTAATAGAACACCAAACAAGGATCGTGGAGTACCGTTTCATCGTGTTTACGGGAAAAGTAGTTTATAACTTAGCGAGACGTCAAAAGTGTATTTTTCGTCGATAAAAGTTATTTTCAAAACTAACAAGTGGTATCGTTAACATACGTATTTGCATGTGTTGCATTGTATCATTGCTTACATTTGATCACATCATTCATAATAGGTCGTGGTTAGAGACCGAGCTTTGTTTCATCATATCCATTGTGATCATTGTTGCTTTATCATATCAGGTGAGTTTTCATAGCCCCGTTTCAAATTGTTTATTGATTTCTAAACTCTCGGGGGAGAATACATTGCACCATTTTTATATGCGGACCAAAGTATACAAACTCTATACATTGCTTAAGTTACATCATTGCCCAGATTAAAGTCCCCTTTTATTATCATGAACCGTTAATTGTTAGCAAGCGAGAGTGAGTGAATAGATCTATTGAGGGTGACTCCTCCGTTCGGGTTGGTAGCACCAACTGGTCAAATGAACGCATTTCATTTCTGTCATATTTGAGTGATTGGCAAACACTCGGTTGGGGCATTTCATTCAGTCTAGCTTCGGGGTCATGAGCTTAGAGCTAATGTATCATTTTTATGTGGCATGGTTTTGTCATACACTTTATACTTGTGGTATCCGTACAATATTTCATTTACCTAAACCTAAGATCTCACCAACATATTTGTTGACCATTTTTAGCAATGTATTTTGAGGTAATTAAGGTATCTCATGTTGGCTTGCATATGGACATCATGGAGTCGCGGAGTCGACGCGTCCCACTTTATATTTTATGCACTTATCCATCGTTTGAATTGTATGAACTTGTTTTCTGAAAACTTGTTTCACCTTTTGGGACCTAGCTTTATAACTCTGAATGTTTTTAAATAATCAAACGATATATTTTATAAACGACACTTTAGATCGTTCAATATAACTGCAACTTTGGTGCTATGACCAGTCGTGCCCCTGAATGACTAATTCCGCTGCAAGTCACGAAATTTGGGGGTGTGACAGATTGGTACCAGAGCAAAGGTTATAGCGAATTAGGTTATTCATTATATCCTAGACTATAGCTGCACCATCATAGCATCTCATCATTGTGGCATAAGTGCATATTCATTATATCACACATAGTGATTGCGATTTCATACATATATCATTTCTTCATAACCCACATTGTGTAAATGTTTATTTACGTTTATTTCACATATGTTGTTTCAGTGATGTCTTCGGATTCACACCCTATTGTTATCTCGTCTGACTCTGAGTCAGCGGACGATACTTCTTCACTACCCTCTATCATATTAGAGTCTGTTACATCATCTCCGATACCCACTATCATTTTGTCATTAGTGGAGCCTACTCCACAGTCTTCACCCGTGATGTCAGAGGCTGAGACAGAACCCTTTGAGGAGGGGGAAGTCGTGCCTACCCCACCACTGTCACCTGTGATCCGTCGTGGTCCTAGAGTTGTTCTAGTTATCCAGCCAGGAGAGTTTGTACCCTATGGTCGAGTTTACCGTACATATCCAGGTGGGCCGCGCATGAAGCGCACTGTTGCTAAGCGGGTCCATCGTTTCACAGCCAGGTCACCAGCTGCATTTGTATCCCTACCACCACCATCATCACTTACTTCATTTCATCCACTCCGTCGCCGCTTGACAGCGAGGAAGAGTGTGACATTCAGTACACCACCATTATCACCTTTACCATCCTTGTCATCATTATCACCACCCTTACCACCTTTGTCAGTATCCGAGATACCACCAGCACCAGTACACCCTAGAGATCCTGTTTCTACTTATGAGTTGCCGCTTAAGAAGCGTGCACGGTTTGATTCCCCATCTCCAGATACATCAGACACTACCGACTCAGCACCACCCAGCCGGTTTGAGGTTGGTGAGAGCTCGAGAGCTGCTGCTACCTTCGATTCAAGAATAGATCAGCTTCAGGGAGAGATCGACAGGGCGTTAGCTCATTTAGATGAGACCCCAGTTAGCCGTATCGAGGCTATTGAGGAGGAGGTCGAGGGATTGATCCAGGGCAGGGTTGCCATTGATGTGTCACACCAGGGTTTAGAGGCTCGTCAGTTGAAGAGTTCAGAGCATATCACCTAGCTCAGGCAGGAGGTACCGGGGTTAGTTGACAGAGCACAGAGGTTCCAGGTTGAGCATCACGGCCTGGTCGGTGAGTTATCTTCAGTTCAGGCTAGGTTGTCTGCATCAGAGACTAGGGAGACTGACCTTCAGCTTCGAGTTCAACACCTAGAGGAGATTGTTGTTGCGATGTCTAGGGATCTTCAGAGGATTTTCTGCAGGTTAGATGGAGCACCCGGTGGAGGTGCCTAGTGTTAGACTGTTATCATGTAGCTTGTACATTATTATCCTAGTCCCGGGGTGTGGGACGTAGTTAGTACTTGTTGTCTTTTGCTTGTAGTACAAACAAATATATCAAGTCTGACTCTACTATGCAGGATTTTTGTTGTGCTATTTTATGATATCGGTCTGCGTAACCGAAATTTTCATGTATTATATTCATGTGCGATGTGATTATACTTATGATGTTTCGTTTTGGTTTCATTGTATTTATACATGCTGTGGTTGTATTTATATGTATTGTGGATGTATATACATGTTGTGGTTGTGTATATTGTGTATGATGATCGTTTCCATTGTGAGTTCTCATTGTTGTATTCTTTTGTGATTGTGAAGAATCATGCCACCCAAAAGAGCTACTCCTGCTATGACACCCGCCCAGATCAAGAGACTTGTTGCCGACAGTATTGAGGCAGCATTGGTAACTGAAAGAGCTGCCGTAGCTGCAGCTGCTGCTGAAGCCGCTTCGCGGGCAGAAACCGGAGAAGTGGGAAGAAAAAATACTAATGGAACAAATGGCCGTAAATGTACGTACAAAGATTTCAAGAGTGGTGATCCAGAAAAATTCAAAGGCACTGAAGGAGCCACTGCCATGATCCGATGGTTTGAAAAGACAGAATCAGTATTCCTTCCATGCAACTGTCCGGAAGACAGCAAGGTTAAGTTTGCTACTAGTACACTCGTTGGGGAAGCTATGTCATGGTGGAATTCGTATGCAAAGCCCATGGGAATGGAGAATGCTCACAAGCTTACATGGGACGAATTCAAGAAGTTGCTGACAAAGAAGTTTTGCCTACGAACAGAAGTGAAAAAGATGGAAACAGAGTTTTATGAGCTAGTGACAGCAGGTAATGATATTGAGGCATATATCAGGAGATTTCAGGAATTGGCAGCGTTATGTCCGACAATGGTTCCGGATACTGAGAAGCTATTGGAGAATTTCATTGGAGGATTACCTCACAACATCCGAGGAGATGTGATTTCTTTTGACCCACAAACATTGGATGAAGCAATCAGAATGTCTCAGAAACTCATGGCTCAGATAGTGAAGAAAGGAACTGCTTCAGACAACAACAACAACACCAACAATAGCCGTAACTACAACAACCGTAACTCCAGCAACAACTACCGAAACAACAACAACTATAACAGCAACCGAAACACTTCCAATAACAACAACAACAAAAGAAACCTGGACAACAACCAGAGTAACAATGTTGCTCAACCACCACCCAAGAGACAGGAAACTACAAAGGCTTATGTTGCAGGCCAAGCTGAGAAAAGAGGTTACAATGGTACTTTACCCAAGTGCAACAAATGCCAAACCCATCATAATCCTGGAAATTGTCTGAAATCCGTGTGGAAACTGTAAGAAAGTTGGTCATTCAACCAGGGATTGCAAATGCTCCGATTGTGGTTGATAATCAGAAGCCCCCAGTAACATGCTTTGGATGTGGAGAAGTTGGACACTTCAAGAAGGAATGTCCGAAAGGAAAGAATCAGGGAAACAATAACCAAGGTGGAACAGCTAGGGGAAGAGCTTATGTCCCTTTGGAGGAGAAGATGTCAGGGAGGACCCGAGTATCGTTACGGGTACGTTCCTCATTAATAATCGTTATGCATCCATACTATTTGATTCAGGAGCCGATAGAAGTTTTGTTTCTACTGCATTTGCACCATTACTCAACATTGAACCAACCACATTAGACACTCCATATCACATTGAACTAGCTAACGATAGTTTAGTTGGCACCGACACGATCATTCGTGGTTGCACTCTTAATTTTCTCAATCACCCATTCAATATAGACCTCATGCCAGTAGAACTTGGAAGTTTCGACATTGTTATCGGTATGGATTGGTTATCTCAACATCATGCCAGAATCATCTGTGATGAAAAAGTTGTTCATCTTCCTTATGATGGCGAAACATTGGTCGTTCGCGGAGAACGCAGTGGGACTAGACTCAGCATCATCTCGTGCATTAAAACAGAGAAATACATAAAGAAGGGTTGTTATGCATTCTTGGCTCATATTATAGAAAAGAAGTCAGAGGAGAAGCGACTTGAGGATGTACCAACAGTTAAAGATTTTCCAGAAGACTTACCAGGACTGCCACCTACTCGCCAAGTCGAATTTCAGATTGAATTAGTACCGGGAGCCGCACCAGTTGCACGAGCACCTTATCGACTTGCACCTTCAGAAATGCAAGAGTTGTCGAACCAATTGCAAGAGCTCTTGGATAAAGGATTCATTAGGCCGAGTTCATCGCCTTAGGGAGCACCAGTTTTGTTTGTAAAGAGGAAAGATGGATCTTTTTGAATGTGCATTGATTATCGAGAGCTAAACAAATTAACGGTGAATAATCGTTATCCACTTCCCAGGATCGACGATTTATTTGATCAGTTGCAAGGTTCCAGTTATTACTCCAAGATGGACTTGAGATCGGGTTACCATCAGCTTAAGGTTCGGGAGGAGGATATCCCGAAGACAGCATTCAGAACACGCTATGGTCATTATGAATTTCAGGTAATGCCGTTCGGACTAACCAACGCACCAGCTGTGTTCATGGATCTCATGAACAGGGTGTGCAAGCCATATCTAGATAAGTTTGTGATTGTATTCATTGACGATATCTTGATCTACTCAAGGAGTGAAGAAGAGCACCGAGAACACCTCAGAACAATCTTAGAACTGCTCAAGAAAGAGAAACTGTATGCCAAATTTTCAAAGTGTGATTTTTGGATCAGAAGAGTACAATTTCTTGGTCACGTCATTGATAGTCAGGGACTACAGGTTGATCCAGCAAAGATTGAGGCAGTTAAAGATTGGGCAACACCAAAAACTCCCACAGAAATTCGTCAATTCTTAGGACTTGCCGGATATTACAGAAGGTTCATTGAAGGTTTTTCCAAGATAGCTAAGCCACTGACCAAGTTGACACAAAAGAACCAGAAGTATGTCATTGCCAGAAGGGATTGAAAACTTCGTGGTATATTGCGATGCTTCACACAAAGGACTTGGGGCAGTGTTAATGCAAAACGAGAAGGTGATAGCTTATGCATCTCGTCAGCTTAAGAAGCATGAGAAGAACTACACTACTCACGACTTAGAGTTGGGTGCCGTGGTTTTCGCACTCAAGATTTGGAGGCATTATCTTTATGGAACAAAGTGTGTAGTATTTACAGACCACAAAAGCTTACAGTACATTCTTGATCAGAAGGAACTTAACATGAGGCAACGTCGTTGGTTGGAACTACTTAGTGATTACGACTGTGAAATCAGATATCACCCAGGAAAAGCCAATGTTGTGGCAGATGCACTCAGTCGGAAAGAGAGACTCAAGCCTTTGAGAGTTAGATCATTGGGAATGACAATTATTTCACCACTACCATCAAAAATCCTAGAGGCTCAGGTAGAAGCACTCAAGGAAGAAAACCTACCAAGTGAAACACTCAAAGGAATGCAAGATAATGCAAACGGTTTAGTAAGCAGATCAGATGGAACATTATGCTTCAAGGATAGAAGCTGGATACCTCTCTATGGTGGAATACGAGAGTTGATCATGCACGAATCACATAAGTCGAAGTACTCTATTCATCCAGGTTCTGATAAAATGTATCAGGATCTCAAGAAGCTTTATTGGTGGCCCAATATGAAAGCAGAGATAGCTACGTATGTCAGTAAATGCCTTACTTGTGCTAAGGTGAAAGCCGAGTACCAGAAGCCATCAGGATTACTTCAGCAACCAGAGATTCCCCAGTGGAAGTGGGAACGCATTACAATGGACTTTGTCACTAAACTTCCCAAAACATCAGGAGGTTACGATGCTATTTGGGTAATAGTTGATCATCTCACCAAGTCAGCTCATTTCATTCCAATCAAAGAGACTTACACCATGGATCAGCTCGCCAGACTTTACGTCAAGGAAATTGTCTCAAGGCACGGTGCACCAATTTCCATCATTTCCGACAGAGATAGTCGATTTACTTCAAATTTTTGGGAATCATTGCAAGACTCATTTGGATCTAAGTTAGACATGAGTACCGCCTATCATCCTCAGACCGATGGTCAGAGCGAGAGAACGATTCAGACATTGGAAGACATGCTCAGGGCATGTATAATTGATTTTGGAAATGGTTGGGCTAACCATTTGCCATTGATCGAGTTCTCTTACAATAAAAGTTATCATACGAGTATAAAAGCTGCACCATTCGAGGCACTCTACGGTCGTAAGTGCAGGTCCCCAGTTTGTTGGGCCGAAGTTGGTGATGTACAACTAACAGGTCCAGAGTTGGTCAGAGAGACAACAGAAAAGATAATTCAGATTCGAGAAAGACTCCAAACAGCCAGAAGTCGACAGAAAAGTTACGCCGATGTTCGACGCAAACCATTAGAATTTTAGGTTGGAGACAAAGTCATGTTGAAGGTCTCGCCTTGGAAGGGCGTGATACGATTCAGGAAATGCAGTAAGTTGAACCCAAGATACATAGGGCCATTCAAGATTCTGGAAAGGATTGGTCCGGTAGCATACAGGCTTGAGCTTCCATCTGAGCTCAGCAATGTACATAGCACGTTTCATGTCTCAAACCTCAAGAAATGTCTTTCAAACGAAACGCTCGTAATTTCATTGGAAGAAATTCAGATCGATGATAAGCTTAACTTTGTGGAAGAACCAGCAGAAATCATGGACTGGGAGGTCAAACAGTTGAAGCAAAGCCGAATTCCGATCGTCAAAGTTCGCTGGAATTCTCGCAGAGGTCCTGAGTTTACTTGGGAACGGGAAGACCAGATGCGACTCAAATACCCACATCTTTTCACCGAGACCACTCCAGAGAACAACATCAGCTGAATTTAGGGACTGAATTCCTTTTAGGGTGGTCGACTGTTACAACTCACAATTTCAGGTCATTTTCCAAACCTCGACAATTTACTATTCATGAGTTACTATTCATCAAACACTATTCACCGATCACTATTCATCATTTCACTATTCATCATTTTTGAAGTCAGTTTGAGACTTTGAGAAGTCGTCAAAAATTTTACTATTCACATGACACTATTCATTCCCGGAGGGAAATTACTATTCATGGGCATTCATCATGTCGTAAACTAGGTTTACGAGTATTCAAATGCGCGTAACCAGTTAGGTTTAGCTGCGTATTCATGCATCATCAGTAAAAGCACATCATACGGACTAGAGTAGTCTGCATATTATCAGTAACATCATTTCCATATCAGTTCATGCATGTGATTGTGTGATTTTCATTAACGTATGCTTAATTGTTTAATTAACGTTACTACTCAGTCATTTCTACTAACAGTAAACCCGATACTCCCGACAATGATCCTAATACATTTTCAAGCTAATTATAATGATATAGAGATTATATTATTACTTTACCCGGTGTTTTTAAACCAATCGCTATATTTTTCGTTTGACGCTTATAACTCCGTCGGTTTACGAAATTTCAATCCGATTATCATTTTAACACCCGATTCTCGCAAGGAACATGATTTTACAATTTTTACAACTTAGTCGTATCTCATTTCACCTCGTCACGAGTTATTTTTAGTTAACTCGGTACCCGATAACACTCAATGTATATACAAATCAACTAATACTTACACTAATGGAGGACACTTGGCAAGTTTACATCAAACCCTTCCTAATACCCCATGTGTGCCGCCCCCTACCCCCCAAATTAGCTTAATACATCCAAGAAGCATTAATTGAATTTCCTTGATTTATTTACAAATCCACTAACTCTAACACATACATACATAACCATTAGCTAAGAAAAAGATCAAACCCTCTCCATCTTCATCCCTATGTTCGGCCACAACCAAGAACACACCTAGAATCCATAATTTTTTCAAGAACAAAGCATAATCATACCCCATTTGCCTTCCTAGTTATGGATTTGTGATCAAACCTCAAGTTTATTACTCATTTCTTATCAAAACTCATCCAATCATCAAGTAAGTTTTCAAGAACATGTTTTGATCATTTATTACTTTCATTTGATATATATGTTCATGTATTTTCAAGTTATATTAATCATCCATGCAAGATACTTATATTTTACATACCACATTTGAACATAAACTCTTTAAATCACTAGATCTATAGGTTTCACTAATGATCTCATGAAATCCATCAAGGTTGGTGATGTTTAGGACCCCATGACACCTTAAGAAGGTGTATGGTAGGATTTGCGAACTTGTGGAGTTGATTTGAGGTTGTATGATCAAGTTTAGAACCAAGAAAGTGAGTTTTTAACAATCTAAAATAGGTTCTGTCCAAAAACGTGTAAACTGGAAAACTCAGTAATTTTTGGCATATTTTGGCCTACATATTCAGAAATTTCTTTCAAAAACAAAACTGTGGCCGCAAGAATCACTAAAAACCGACTTATAACGAAGGAGATATGATCATTCGAAGTTAGACGACGAAAACTAATTTTCTGAAAAAGTAGTTGCTGATCGCCGAGATTCAAAGGACAAAAAGAGGCGTTAGACGTGATCTAGATGACCCGAACCATTGATATTATGTTAGTTCATGTTCATACGAAGCCGTGGATGTAAAGAACGTAGAAAACAAGCTTGTAACGGCCGAGTTATTCACGTTTAAAGCCGACGAACTTTAAATTATTTTGACAGCCACTATTAGAAAGTGTTCTAAATATTAAAACTAGTTTTTTTGCGAAACATAACTTTGTTAGCCGATTTTATAATTGATCGAGGCGTGTACAACCGGAAGTTAAAGGAAACAACATTTATACATGGTTGCAAGATTTTCAAAAACGTCGAGTTTGATCAACTAACACGTAACGTGCAATATTTCACGACTAGTTTCACGAAGCCGTTTTGGACATATTTTCACAAATTATGAAAAGTGTTGTTTTACGACGAAAACATTATATTTGCTAATAGAACACCAAACAAGGATCGTGGAGTACCGTTTCATCGTGTTTACGGGAAAAGTAGTTTATAACTTAGCGAGACTTCAAAAGTGTATTTTTCGTCGATAAAAGTTATTTTCAAAACTAACAAGTGGTATCGTTAACATACGTATTTGCATGTGTTGCATTGTATCATTGCTTACATTTGATCACATCATTCATAATAGGTCGTGGTTAGAGACCGAGCTTTGTTTCATCATATCCATTGTGATCATTGTTGCTTTATCATATCAGGTGAGTTTTCATAGCCTCGTTTCAAATTGTTTATTGATTTCTAAACTCTCGGGGGAGAATACATTGCACCATTTTCATATGCGGACCAAAGTATACAAACTCATTACATTGCTTAAGTTACATCATTGCCCAGATTAAAGTCCCCTTTTATTATCATGAACCGTTAATTGTTAGCAAGCGAGAGTGAGTGAATAGATCTATTGAGGGTGACTCCTCCGTTCGGGTTGGTAGCACCAACTGGTCAAACGAACGCATTTCATTTCTGTCATATTTGAGTGATTGGCAAACACTCGGTTGGGGCATTTCATTCAGTCTAGCTTCGGGGTCATGAGCTTAGAGATAATGTATCATTTTTATGTGGCATGGTTTTGTCATACACTTTATACTTGTGGTATTCGTACAATATTTCATTTACATAAACCTATGATCTCACCAACATATTTGTTGACCATTTTTAGCAATGTATTTTCAGGTAATTAAGGTATCGCATGTTGGCTTGCATATGGACATCATGGAGTCGCGGAGTCGACGCGTCTCACTTTATATTTTATGCACTTATCCATCGTTTGAATTGTATGAACTTGTTTTCTGAAAACTTGTTTCACCTTTTGGGACCTAGCTTTATAACTCTGAATGTTTTTAAATAATCAAACGATGTATTTTATAAACGACACTTTAGGTCGTTCAATATAACTGCAACTTTGGTGCTATGACCAGTCGTGCCCCTGAATGACTTATTCCGCTGCAAGTCACGAAATTTGGGGGTGTGACAACAATTTTGGAAACCAAAGGCACAAACTGCAAAGCCAGCAGTTAGTACTGCTAGCCAATCAGTTAGTACTGGTAACTTTAAAAGCACTGCTAGGGATAAGAGGGCAAACGCTGTAAAGGCCTCAGCATGTTGGATTTGGAGACCAATCCAGTCCAATGGTGAATCAACTGTTTTAAAAAGATTTGACTATATTGATGCACGAGGCAAACCCAAGTCAGTAATGGCTTGGGTACCCCAAGGAAACTAATTTCCTTATTTCATGTGCAGGAACATTGACAGGATAATGATGAAGATCAAGGCTATGCAGACAGTGGATGTTTCAGGCACATGACAGGCAACATGTCCTATCTTTCAGACTTTCAACCAATGGATGGAGGATATGTTACCTTTGGGGGAGAAATTTGAGGAAGAATTAGTGGTAAAGGAACTCTTAAAACTGGTAAATTAGACTTTGAAGATGTGTACTTTGTGCAAGAGCTTAAGTATAACTTGTTTAGTGTCTCACAAATGTGTGACAAAAAGAACAAGGTTCTTTTTACTGACACTGAATGTCTTGTGCTTTCTCCAGACTTTAAGTTACCTGATGAAAGTCAGGTATTACTCAAAGTTCCAAGAAAGGGCAACATGCACAGTGTTGATATGAAGAAGATTGTTCCTAAAGAGGCTCTTACTTGTCTTGTTGCAAAGGCCACATTGGATGAGTCTATATTATGGCATAGAAGACTTGGTCACGTTAATTTTAAAACCATTAATAAAATTGTTAAGGATGGTTTGGTAAGAGGCTTGCCTCAGAAAAGATTTGAAAATGACCAGACTTGTGTTGCCTGTCTTAAAGGCAAACAACACAAGGCTTCTTGTAAGCCCAAGATTTTTAACTCTATTGATCAACCTTTGTTTATGCTACATATGGATTTGTTTGGCCCTACATCTGTGAGTAGTATTATGCATAAGAGATACTGTCTTGTTGTTACTGATGACTATAGTAGATTCACATGGGTTTTCTTTTTAGGTTCTAAGGATGAGACACCTAGCATTCTTAAAACATTCATTACTGAGATAGAAAACTTAGTGTATAGGAAAGTAAAAGTCATTAGGTGTGACAATGAGACAGAGTTCAAAAATAGAGTTATGGATGAGTTTTGTAAGGAAAAGGGTATTAGAAGAGAGTTTAGTGTTGCTAAAACTCCTCAGCAGAATGGAGTTGCTGAGAGAAGAAATAGGACACTAATAGAAGCTGCTAGAACCATGTTAGCTGACTCTAAGTTGCCTATCACTTTTTGGGCTGAAGCAGTTAATACTGCTTGCTATGTGCAGAACAGGGTTTTGGTAGTTAAACCTCACAACAAGACACCATATGAACTTTTTAGAGGTAGAACTCCTGCATTGGATTTCTAAGACCTTTTGGGTGTCATGTAACTATTTTGAATACCTTAGACCATCTAGGCAAATTTGATGGTAAATCAGATGAAGGATTCTTGGTTGGGTACTCACTAAATAGGAAAGCCTTTAGAGTATACAACACAAGAACTAGGAAAGTTGAGGAAAACCTGCATGTTCAGTTTCTAGAAAATAAATCTAATGTTGCAGGTGAAGGTCCAAAATGACTATTTGACCTTGATACTCTAACCCAGTCAATGAATTATGTGCCAGTTGTTGTAGGAACCTTTTCTAATGATTATGCAGGTTCAGAAGCTGATGATGCAACAGAAGAAGTAGACTTGGGAAAGGAGAAAGATCAAGATCAGATATTGATGCCAATATGGAACAGTGTGGATTCATCTTCAAAGATTGGTGAGCCTTCTGCTGATGCAGCTAAGGAAGGAATTGAAGGTGAAAACAATGTAGAAGGAGCTGGGGAACAAGAGAATCAAGATAACAGTACTAATGGTGATTGTATTGTTCAGCCTAAATTGGCACTGCTGGGCAAAATGTTCATACTGCTGGTCCATCAGATGCTAACACTGCTGATTTCTCAGAAGATGAGGTGGATATTAACAATCTACCACCTACCTATGCAGTTCTTACTACACCACACACAAGGATTCACATAGATCACTCCTTGGACAATATGATTAGTGACATGCAATATGGAGTAAAGACAAGAAAGCAACTCTTGACTTCAGACCAACAAGGGTTTCTTAGTACTGTTTATGAAGAAAAGCAGCATGAAGATGCCAACACTTGTTTATTTGTGTGTTTCCTCTCACAGTCTGAACCCAAAAATGTTTTGAAAGCCTTAGAAGATTCAAGCTGGGTAGAAGCAATGCAAGAGGAGCTTCTTTAATTCAAGATTCAGAAGGTTTGGGTACTAGTAGATTTACCCAAGGGTATGAGGGTAATTGGCACCAAATGGGTTTTCAGAAACAAAAGGGATGAAAGGGGTATTGTGATCAGAAACAAGGCTAGACTTGTAGCCCAGGGGTATATACAGGAAGAGGGAATAGACTATGAAGAAGTTTTTGCACCAGTAGCAAGAATTGAAGTAATTAGACTATTCTTGGCCTATGCTTCTTTCATGGGCTTCACAGTTTATTTGATGGATGTTAAGAGCGCCTTCTTGTATGGTACTATTGAAGAGGAGGTGTATGTCTCACAACCACCAAGTTTTGTTGATCTAGAACATCCTGATAAGGTGTACAAAGTTGTGAAAGCTCTTTATGGTCTACATCAAGCTCCATGGGCATGGTATGAAACTTTGACTTCCTATTTGCTAGAGAATGGATTTCAAAGAGGCAAGATAGATTAGACTTTATTCATTAAAAAGAACAAGAAGGATATCTTGCTGGTACAGGTGTATGTAGATGATTTTTTTTTGGATCCACAAGGAAGGAAATGTGTGTTAATTTTGAGAAACTTATGCATGATAAGTTTCAGATGAGTTCCATGGGGGAACTTACTTTCTTTTTGGGTCTGCAAGTAAAGCAATCAAATGAAGGCATATTTATCAGCCAAGATAAATATGTGGTAGAGATACTAAGGAAGTTTCAGTTTGCTGATTCTAAAGTGGCAAGCACATCAATTGATTCTGAGAAACCTCTCCTTAAAGATGCTGATGAAGAAAGTGTTGATGTACACACATACAGATCAATGATAGGGTCCTTGATGTATCTTACTTCCTCAGACCAGATATCATGTTTGATGTTTGTGCTTGTGCAAGGTTTCAAGTGACTCCCAAGGTTTCTCATTTAACTACAGTTAAGAGGATCTTCAGATATCTTAAGGGTTAACCTAGGTTGGGTCTGTGGTATCCTAGGGAATCACCTTTTGACTTGGTGGCATATTCAGATAGTGATTATGCTGGTGCAAGCCTGGACAGGAAATCAACAACTGGTAGATGTCAATTCTTTGGTTGCAGACTAATATCATGGCAGTGTAAGAAGCAGATATGTAACACCCCAACCCGGCAAGGGTAAAGATGCCACACTAATGGTTTCGCATCAGATCAAAACAAAGCATACATTTCAAGTAATACAAAAATTCTCAAAGATTACAAATGAAATTCTGAAATTTACATGGTTGCAATGGAAACAAAACTAAATACTAAGTCTGCAAAAGCAACTCCTTCTAATGGTCTCTACTTCAGAACACTATCAAAGTCTTCTAAATCCAAAAGTCTCTTCACTCATACCCAAACCCGTCGTCCTGCTTATTACCTGCCGCACACGAAAAGAAAACGTGCGGCTGAGCTTAAAAAGCTCAGTGAACAGATACATATACAAAACAAAGAATAACGAAAACATAAATATAATATAGGCAATGGGAATGTCATAAGGTATAAATGAAATACATGGATAATAAGAGAAGAATAGGATAGTCATCCACCACGAGCCCCAAAACTCAAAGTCATAATCTCAACATCATATCTCAAAGTCATAATCTCACAATCAGAGGGGATACCTCTTAGGCAACCAGATAATATGAGGGGTGTCCTCATGTATCAAAAGGGTGGAGTAGCTAGCTCCCATAAATGTGAAAGGCGTGTACTGCACACAAGCACCAGTCACCTCAAAGTCATACTCAAAGTCATACTCAAAGTCATAGTTAAATCCACTAAACAAAACATGCCTAGGATTGCAATCCATACGCCCCCAAACTCAAAGTCAATCTCAAAGTCAAGTAGCCATGGCAGATAATATAAAAGGGACGGTGTGAGAAATCACTCCCCCACACAGGAGTCATGCCAGTGGTGCATCACAGACATGGCCAGGTTACCTTCCTGGCTAGGAAAGGACAAAAATGGCTCGGGTATCAAACTAAGAGTCAGGTCTCAATGTCATATCAAAGTGTATCTCAAGGTCATAATCAGAAAGTATATCTCAAGATCATATCAAAAGGTTCATGTCAAAAGGTTTAAATCATAGCTCAACATCAATGCATAGGTGATAAGACACCCTTACTAAAAAGGGTAGAGTATCCGTACCTTATCCGATAGCAAAACAAACCAAAGGCAGATCACAAAACACCGGATTACTCCCGCTTCAGCGAATCTACATGAATTATAATTGTACTTATAAGTTTCATAGCTTTATGATTTCATAGTTTCTTAATCATAAGGTTTCATTTTAGTTTCTCTCCATCTTAGGTAACTTTACACATTCAGTAACTTTAGTTATTATCATTCCTGTTTATCAACTTATTAAAGATGACCATGTTAGTAGGTTAAGGTTCATAATGCCTTTTACATAAGTTCAAGGTTAAATATGACACGTTTCCATAAGTTAGGGTTTTTAATTGCAACATCCCAAAGTTAAGGGTCTTGAATGAAAATATTGCAAACTACTAATTTAAGTACATCATTTATTCAGAATCAAATCTCCCGTCCTTTAAGTTTCATAGTTTACATATTACACCCTTGATTTACCAAAATCACAAAATAAACCTTATAATTACACAAATTACACTTCAACCTTTATTATGTTCATCATTACACAACTAACCCTCATATTTACTAAATTACTAGATTATACTCTCAAATATAAGTGTGGCACGAATCAAACCCTCAAGTTTCATAAAATTACACATTTAGTCCCTTTAGTTTTTAAAATAACACGAAACACCTTTCAAAACCCTTTTTATACTTTTCATCAGGTTCTAACAGTTTTAAGCTTGAAATTGTTAGGTTTTCTATAAATAGAAAATTATATAAGAACTCAGAAATAAATTCCCCAAAAATTCCCAGAGATACTTTAATGTCTTAAGTATTTTATCTAATTTTTCCAGATTTTATTAAGTAACATAGCTATGGATTAAAATTCACTTAAACCAACTCGTCCAGATTTCTGATTAATTTTGCTATACGAAAAGTTATTAATTAGAAACCTTTTAAGAAAAATTCAAAAAAATCTACAAAAATTCCAGGAAGTAATAGACATCCTAAAAAATTACCAGTTCAAAGGAAAACTCCTAATTCGACAAGGTTTGGAAATTAAAATTCAAAAACCCGGACTGATTTTCCAGACTCACAAATCCGATCAGACACAAAATTTTCTAAAAATTAAAAAGTAACCTTCCAGGCCTCTAAAAATTACAAAATAAATTTTCCCAGGTAGCCATTTCATTGAAATTAGTTTTAGACTCTTAAAACACCAAAATATACGTTCACATCATTTAGTTATAGCCGGTTAAATTCGAATAAAAAATCCAGCTCAGAAGCAGTTATCACAGAACCATGTTTATCTTAGGGTTTTCGTCATTCCATTCATTAGTTCTTAATACCAAACGATTATAGGTGAGTTCATAACACATTTAGTCGATTAATAACAGGTCTTAACATAATCAAAATAAATAAATTCATCACACACACACATAGTCGATTTATACATATATGATTTTTAGGGTTTTCATGATCATAATTTTATGTAACATCTTTCATCATTTCATGTGAGATTCTATGTGACATTAAACGTATACATGCATGCACTCTAACTGATTCGTATAGCTTATTATATGACAGGTTCATAAGCGTATAATGAGAGCAAGAAAACGAAGGAAAAAGAGTTAGGTAAATATGAGATACCCTCTTGTGAGATCGGTTAAAAAGAACAAGTGACTACGACCAGCACCAATACTGAATCAACCCAAATCAGTCCTCCTCGAACTCAAACAGTACCACAATCCAAACTACACCTCGAACCCTAATATACCACGATCAACAGCATCCTTTTCATAGCCTCCTGTACCGCTTTCGCACCCACCATTCCAACGTAAACGATCACGAAAACCACACCTGAATGAGACTTGATATACAATCACGATACACCCTTTTCGAATAACACCACCCGCGATTACATTAACCCTTCAAGAGCCACCAAGGCTGCCACGAACAGAACTCCAGCTGCTGCACACGACCACCTGTTAGCCTCTTCTGAACCAGGAACCACACGATCAGACCCAACTCTCCCACCATCTTTTACCTAGTTTCTTTCGTACAAACTGATTTCTTGGGGATGAAATATATGGCTGCCGTCACTTTTATTTTTAGGGTTTAGAGTGAATTTTGAAATTGTATTCGGTTTACTAATGAGATGAGAAGGAGAGATATATGGGGAAAATGGGCCGAGCAAAATGGAAGACCAAGAATAAATCAGATTTCCAAAATTCAAATGTATAATACTTTTATTTTATAGGTTAATTCTTGTGTACAAATGTTAATCTATTCGGCCCAAATGGAAATAAATTAACGTGTGATAAGTCTTAGATTAGGCACATATGTTGTGAGTTGATTTTATATTATCCATATCTTATAGATCATATACTTTGTAGTTTTCGAAACTTAGGTTTAGTTCACAATAGTTAGGAAAATTTTAAATTATATGGAAATTTAGGAGAACGGATTTTTGGGTTTTACAATTCTTCCCCTCTAAAAAAAAATTTTCGTCCTCGAAAATTGAAATGCGAAGTTAAACAAAGTCGTAGAATGTCGCAAAATATCATCACAACCATTCTTATGCCCAGGGAGTTTCTTTCAAAAAGATCTTCAGACCAAAAGTTTCTCATGACTCAGATCAAAACGATGTGGGTTCAAATTTCTCAAAAGGAGACAAAATAAGTTGATTTCTGATCAAAAGGTCCATGCAATATACCATGGACGATGGGTGAACCTTCCAGAAAGCTCATATGGAATACGAATAAGATTTCAAATCAAATTAACTGCACCAACAGTAGGAAGTTCTAAAAGGAGTTCAAGACTTATAACTGAGGTCAACAGAATTCAATTCGAGAGTTCAAACTCAATCAGATATCTAATGAACGAAAACAGGGTACACACCCAGGTAGAATGAACCTAATGCCTCACTATTTGCGGATAATCCAATGGAGTTCAAATTCTAAACTTCTTAGGTACTTCCCAAGATATCCTATGCCCACAACAAGTGCACGTTATATGATGTAAGTATTATCACGTTGGCCAGACGTCATAATACTGGCATCATATAAATATGCCCTCATGATGGTCATACTTTATCTCAAATCGTAATCAAAACCACCTATCTTAATCCACCTAGTACTTCTACAGTCTCATAGATCAATAAAATCAATTGCCATAGTCAAAAGGAAAAACAAAACTATTCGTAAGAGTATCAAAATCCCAGATTGCTTAGCAGAAGTGAGGTACGCCTTCACGAGCATCATATCTTCTACAATTCGCCAAATCCTCCCAAAACAAAGCCATCACCGAACATACAAAAAGATAAATACGAACTGAAATGCTTCACGGGAGCTTAAATCTTAAGAGGTTCTTATTATGATATAACGAAACTTAAGAGGGTCAACGGAAATGAAAGTTAGCCGTCAGAACTTCGGCCTTCATAGAATCAATTCTTCCAAGCATGAAGGGTCTGTTTCAAATTTTCGTTCGTTCAACACATCCAATCTCCTCAAGTCCGGTTAATCTGTCTTCGTCTGTCCATCAGCCGGAAAGTGAAACCAAGATCGGGAACTTGTGTCTGGTTCATCGAGCCTCCTGCAGTTCTTCTTGGAATGCGATGGAGTAATGTGGACTTCTGGCACGATCTTTAAATCTCTTCATCATCCAGTCTGCTACCGCTCTCAATTCATCTTAGTACAACCAAGATGAATAGGGAAGCGAGACTGCATGTCTTCATCAGCTCCAGGTTCGCGATCTTGACCAGAATTTCTTCTTGTGCATCGCCAACACTTCTGTCTTGAAAGGAATGTCTTCACTCTTCGGGGTAGCCTCCGCAGTTATCAACAAATATCAATCTCCCAGAATGTACAAATGATCGTCAAATTTCTAACAAGGTGCAAAAATGATTTTCATGTTCTTCCTCGTCTCTGAATGTACCATTAAGTCATACAATGACCATATGCCCAGTACTCATAAGAAAATATCATCTATCAAATTTACCAAGATCGTCAGAGCTTTAGCTAATACTATTAGCGTCACTAACCGTCATAACAGTCGTTTATGAATACGGAAGGCGATTTCAAGAATAAGATCAATTCATCCGAAAGGAAAAACTTCGCGCTCTGAATTTAAACAAACATATAGTCGTTTCAGGGTGGAGGAATATTGGTTCCTAACAGTATTACGATTCAGCTTCCAGAATTCAATACATATCTCCTGTCATCATTCTTCTTTATTGCGAACAAAACTGAATTACGCCAAGAGAATGCACTTAAGCAAACTTACTTTACACTCTGGTGGGAAACTTGGTGGTTCAATCAGAAATCGTGTTTCAGAAAATTCAGGGTGCCCAACAGCGTTCAATACAAGGTTCATGCTCAGACGATTCAAGTGCCAAATAGCTCCCAAGATAAGGTTCATTCATTAGCGTACGAAATGGGTTCTAGGAAAACTTCATACACGCTAAATTAACACAAGAGACTCCAGAGTAATAGTGATAGCAGAGGGTTTATCAATCGGTAATCATGGTAGGGAGTTCAAAATTGTTGCAAACGTTAAAGGTGAGACATAGAAGGGAAATTGTCCATATTGGAATGCTCAATCAGCCGATTCCTTGTCAGAATAAAATTGAAGTTAACTATCCCAAGATAGACGGATCACAAGTCAAATCTTTATCATTTAAAAGTGAGAGGGAAAACATTCTTATCCTCGTGGTTACACACCACAAGGCTTCTTATAAGGACAGAGATGGGTGAAACGAAATCAAATAGTGTCGGAAGATTTTTAGATACTTATCAAAAGCAAGAGACAAATAACCAAAACATATCCAATACGTCATCGCCATGAAGGTTCTCAGAATGCCCGAATAGGCATCAAAGTGATTAACAAAATGATCAGAGTGCAACGTGGGCCTTTATCAAAATGATTAATGAAAGAAATCTGAAGATAAGGATCCAAACAGTGTCGGCAATTATTATGAAATTTCTCAATGCCTTCCAAATTTAATCAGGTTCAAATCTTAGGTGGTGCAAAGCATAAGCTTTCACTTTCCAGAAATGGCATCAACAGGATCTAACCAAAAGCAAGGCACGAATCAGAGTGATACGGAAGCAATGATGCTTAAACAAATGCCTTATAGTCTACCCATTCCTCACCGGTCAAAACTTAGGTTCCTATAGGGAAATCTTAAAGCAAAATTTTCAAAGGTTATCTTACGAGCGCCTACAGGGGAAAACTTAGTGGTCCTAACTTACACAGGTCAAGGGTAAATGTATTACGAAATCGCAGCCTGTCTCTTTGATACCATAATTGTAACACCCCAACCCGGCAAGGGTAAAGATGCCACACTAATGGTTTCGCATCAGATCAAAACAAAGCATACATTTCAAGTAATACAAAAATTCTCAAAGATTACAAATGAAATTCTGAAATTTACATGGTTGCAATGGAAACAAAACTAAATACTAAGTCTGCAAAAGCAACTCCTTCTAATGGTCTCTACTTCAGAACACTATCAAAGTCTTCTAAATCCAAAAGTCTCTTCACTCATACCCAAACCCGTCGTCCTGCTTATTACCTGCCGCACACGAAAAGAAAACGTGCGGCTGAGCTTAAAAAGCTCAGTGAACAGATACATATACAAAACAAAGAATAACGAAAACATAAATATAATATAGGCAATGGGAATGTCATAAGGTATAAATGAAATACATGGATAATAAGAGAAGAATAGGATAGTCATCCACCACGAGCCCCAAAACTCAAAGTCATAATCTCAACATCATATCTCAAAGTCATAATCTCACAATCAGAGGGGATACCTCTTAGGCAACCAGATAATATGAGGGGTGTCCTCATGTATCAAAAGGGTGGAGTAGCTAGCTCCCATAAATGTGAAAGGCGTGTACTGCACACAAGCACCAGTCACCTCAAAGTCATACTCAAAGTCATAGTTAAATCCACTAAACAAAACATGCCTAGGATTGCAATCCATACGCCCCCAAACTCAAAGTCAATCTCAAAGTCAAGTAGCCATGGCAGATAATATAAAAGGGACGGTGTGAGAAATCACTCCCCCACACAGGAGTCATGCCAGTGGTGCATCACAGACATGGCCAGGTTACCTTCCTGGCTAGGAAAGGACAAAAATGGCTCGGGTATCAAACTAAGAGTCAGGTCTCAATGTCATATCAAAGTGTATCTCAAGGTCATAATCAGAAAGTATATCTCAAGATCATATCAAAAGGTTCATGTCAAAAGGTTTAAATCATAGCTCAACATCAATGCATAGGTGATAAGACACCCTTACTAAAAAGGGTAGAGTATCCGTACCTTATCCGATAGCAAAACAAACCAAAGGCAGATCACAAAACACCGGATTACTCCCGCTTCAGCGAATCTACATGAATTATAATTGTACTTATAAGTTTCATAGCTTTATGATTTCATAGTTTCTTAATCATAAGGTTTCATTTTAGTTTCTCTCCATCTTAGGTAACTTTACACATTCGGTAACTTTAGTTATTATCATTCCTGTTTATCAACTTATTAAAGATGACCATGTTAGTAGGTTAAGGTTCATAATGCCTTTTACATAAGTTCAAGGTTAAATATGACACGTTTCCATAAGTTAGGGTTTTTAATTGCAACATCCCAAAGTTAAGGGTCTTGAATGAAAATATTGCAAACTACTAATTTAAGTACATCATTTATTCAGAATCACATCTCCCGTCCTTTAAGTTTCATAGTTTACATATTACACCCTTGATTTACCAAAATCACAAAATAAACCTTATAATTACACAAATTACACTTCAACCTTTATTATGTTCATCATTACACAACTAACCCTCATATTTACTAAATTACAGATTATACTCTCAAATATAAGTGTGGCACGAATCAAACCCTCAAGTTTCATAAAATTACACATTTAGTCCCTTTAGTTTTTAAAATAACACGAAACACCTTTCAAAACCCTTTTTATACTTTTCATCAGGTTCTAACAGTTTTAAGCTTGAAATTGTTAGGTTTTCTATAAATAGAAAATTATATAAGAACTCAGAAATAAATTCCCCAAAAATTCCCAGAGATACTTTAATGTCTTAATTATTTTATCTAATTTTTCCAGATTTTATTAAGTAATATAGCTATGGATTAAAATTCACTTAAACCAACTCGTCCAGATTTCTGATTAATTTTTCTATACGAAAAGTTATTAATTAGAAACCTTTTAAGAAAAATTCAAAAAAATCTACAAAAATTCCAGGAAGTAATAGACATCCTAAAAATTATCCAGTTCAAAGGAAACCTCCTAATTCGACACGGTTTGGAAATTAAAATTCAAAAACCCGGACTGATTTTCCAGACTCACAAATCCGATCAGACACAAAATTTTCTAAAAATTAAAAAGTAACCTTCCAGGCCTCTAAAAATTACAAATAAATTTTCCCAGGTAGCCATTTCATTGAAATTAGTTTTAGACTCTTAAAACACCAAAATATACGTTCACATCATTTAGTTATAGCCGGTTAAATTCGAATAAAAAATCCAGCTCAGAAGCAGTTATCACAGAACCATGTTTATCTTAGGGTTTTCGTCATTCCATTCATTAGTTCTTAATACCAAACGATTATAGGTGAGTTCATAACACATTTAGGTCGATTAATAACAGGTCTTAACATAATCAAAATAAATAAATTCATCACACACACACATAGTCGATTTATACATATATGATTTTTAGGGTTTTCATGATCATAATTTTATGTAACATCTTTCATCATTTCATGTGAGATTCTATGTGACATTAAACGTATACATGCATGCACTCTAACTGATTCGTATAGCTTATTATATGACAGGTTCATAAGCGTATAATGAGAGCAAGAAAACGAAGGAAAAAGAGTTAGGTAAATATGAGATACCCTCTTGTGAGATCGGTTAAAAAGAACAAGTGACTACGACCAGCACCAATACTGAATCAACCCAAATCAGTCCTCCTCGAACTCAAACAGTACTACAATCCAAACTACACCTCGAACCCTAATATACCACGATCAACAGCATCCTTTTCATAGCCTCATGTACCGCTTTCGCACCCACCATTCCAACGTAAACGATCACGAAAACCACACCTGAATGAGACTCGATATACAATCAAGATACACCCTTTTCGAATAACACCACCCGCGATTACATTAACCCTTCAAGAGCCACCAAGGCTGCCACGAACAGAACTCCAGCTGCTGCAGACGACCACCTGTTAGCCTCTTCTGAACCAGGAACCACACGATCAGACCCAACTCTCCCACCATCTTTTACCTAGTTTCTTTCGTACAAACTGATTTCTTGGGGAAGAAATATATGGCTGCCGTCACTTTTATTTTTAGGGTTTAGAGTGAATTTTGAAATTGTATTCGGTTTACTAATGAGATGAGAAGGAGAGATATATGGGGAAAATGGGCCGAGCAAAATGGAAGACCAAGAATAAATCAGATTTCCAAAATTCAAATGTATAATACTTTTATTTTATAGGTTAATTCTTGTGTACAAATGTTAATCTATTCGGCCCAAATGGAAATAAATTAACTTGTGATAAGTCTTAGATTAGGCACATATGTTGTGAGTTGATTTTATATTATCCATATCTTATAGATCATATACTTTGTAGTTTTCGAAACTTAGGTTTAGTTCACAATAGTTAGGAAAATTTTAAATTATATGGAAATTTAGGAGAACGGATTTTTGGGTTTTACAAGATAATTGTGGCAACTTCTACAACTAAAGCTGAGTATGTAGCTGCTGCAAGTTGCTGTGGTCAAGTGCTTTGGATTCAAAATCAACTGCTTGACTATGGGTATAATTTTATGAACACCATGATATATATTGACAATAGCAGTACAATTTGTATTATTAAAAATCCAGTGCAGCATTCTAAAACAAAACACATAGAAATTAGGCATCATTTTATTAGAGACTGCAATGAGAAAAAGTTGATTCAAGTGATTAAAATTGATTCTAATAAAAAATTTGCAGATCTTCTCACAAAAGCCTTTGATGTAGGAAGATTTCAATACTTGGTAGCAAGTATTGGAATGCTTAACCCTTAAAGTTTTCAAACTGTGTGGTTTTGTACATAAATTGGATTTGTACTGCTAGGCTTGTCATTAGTACTGTTAAGTATAATTTTGTACTGCTAGTACAAAATTTGGACTGTTTTGCTAATACTATTAGTCATATGTTTATACTGTTATGAAGCAAGTGCTTTGCACTTTGTTTTCTTGGTTTTGGACTAACAATTGCATGTATGGAGATTAAGCACAAAGGATTTACAAGTGCATTGTGTGAGCAGAAGATGGTGGCTCAGTTGCTGACATAATATGTCAATGATGGACAGAGTTTTGGAATTCATTAACAAAGGTTTATACCCAAGTTAATTACTTCTTTAAAACTTCTTTCTTGAGATCTTATTATGATGTTTTGTATTGAATTGATGGCTTAGTTAGTCAGACAGTAACTGACATAACTCACTTTCTACCATTTTATACTTTTGTATAATGAGTAAGTCTAAGGACATCTGGTAGAAAGAACAGCGAGCAAACGTGAATCTAACACTTGTGTTAGAGGCAACAACTGCCACGAGCTGGAAACCCTGTCAAGAAAGCTCTTTGAATGAGTTTATCTTATCACAGGCAGTTATTTATAACTGAAAACATTGGTTCTCACACAACCAGAGGTTGCATTAAACCAAAATCTTGATTAAGTGTCTGTCTTTACACTTAATCCCTTCAAAAAGGTTGTTAGCAGTATGGTTTTTCATTAAAATCAAGTTCATACTGCTGAGTCAAATTTTTCAAAAAAGTATGTACTGCCAGGCTTAAAGTTAGTACTGGTAGGCTTAATTTGTACTGCTGGATATACGTTAGTACTGGTGCGAAATAACAGCTTTTTGAAACTAGCCGTTAAGAGTTAGTTGAGATTTTTACTGCTCAAATTCCTTGTTTCTAGGGCTTTCCTATTTGGATATTTTCACTTTTAATCTATTATATTAACCTTATCTTCAATCAAAAGTTAATTTTTTCATGAAGTCGATCCAATAGAAACCCTAATAAGTCAAATAAAATATCTCAATTCACTTTCTTCTTCTACTTTCTACCCTAAAATTACACTATTCACAACAGTCAAATCATCTTTTACTAAAAAATAAAGGGCTTCTTTATCCTTTGCTGACAAACACAATGTGGTCGCTTACTTGGAAAAAGCAGAGGATGATGCTACTTTTCATTAGATAGTGGACTTTTTAAAAGGTACTCACATAAGTCATTCTTTACTCTTAAATCCCACTATCTATGTCTCCCACATCAAGCAGTTTTGGCAGACTGTTACTGTCAAAACATTTGAAAATGGTGACAAAGAATTAAAAGCTAAAGTGGATGGTAAATCTATCACTCTTACTGAATCATCACTCAGGAGGCATCTCCAATTGAATGATAACAATGGTATTAGTGCTATGCCAAACACTGAGATTTTTGAAAACTTATCAAGGATGGGGTATAACACTGAATCACAAGCTTTGACTTTTCAAAAGAGTCGTTTTGCCCCTCAATGGAGATTTTTAATTCAAACCATCCTTCACTGTCTTAGCCCAAAGAAAACCTCATGGGAACAGTTCAGTAGTAATAATGCAACTGCTCTCATTTGCTTGGCTACTGATAGAACCTTCAATTTTTCAAAATTTATTTTTGAAGGTATGGTTAAAAATGTTGATAGCAAGACAAATTTTTTGATGTATCCCAGGTTCATACAAACAATTTTGAACATGAGGAAACATCAACTGCTTCCACACAAAACTGTTTATCCAACCCCAAAGCTTACCCAAAAACTTTTTAGCAACATGAAAATAGCTTCAAAAGAGTATAGTGGGGAAGCAGTTCCACTTTTTGATTCAATGTTACATGCTCAGGGTGAAGGAGCAACAAGCCCAGTTGCCTCCCATCACACACCCACATCATCAGAACATTCATCTTCACAACCATCTTCATCAACCCATAGGACTACATCCAGACAGGATTCTGATGTACCTCATCACAGAGTTCCTACTCCCACAAATGTAGCAGATGAGGCTGACTTTGTCAGTGTGGAAAGGGCTACTTCTACTATCTCAGGCTTAGAAGCTGGACAGGACAGAAGTAACATAGATAAGACCCAATCCATGGCAACACCAGTAGTACCTAGTACTCCTGGTGGAATCCCAAGCCAAATGGAAACTATGGGTGGCTCAAAAACTCATCATATGATGGACTATGAGTCTTTGCCCCATGATGCACCTCTCCCTGAAGGTAACACATCAGGAAGTGCTGAGGGCAGTTATACACTTAAAGAATTGATGGTTATTTGTACAAAATTGTCTGAGAAAGTGAATACATTGGAAGCTGATCTCAAAAGCCACAAGAAAAACCTTGGAGTTGTCTGCACCAAACTAGTTTTAAAAGTGAAGAAATTGGAGAATACTGTCAAGACACTCAAAGGAAAAAGGTCAGCAAAGATGGTGGTTTCAACAAGTTCATCTTCTTCATCTAGTTCATCAGAGGGTCCAAGTGCAGATCAAGGAGAGGAATCTTCCAAACAGGGGAGGAAGATTGCCCAGATTGATCAAGATCCTGATATCTCTTTGGTTCAAGAGGAGTATGAAACTCAGGGGAGGCATGAACAATAGATGGATCAAGGTACTGCTGTCTTTGAAGAAGGTACTGGTAGTGAATGGCAAGGTACTGGTAGTGAATGGGAAGGTACTGCTAATATTGAAAATTCAATTGCTGCGGGATATCAAGGTACTGCTACTACAGTATACTCAAGAAGACCAAGGTTATCAAGATCAGATAAGGGCAAAGCAATCATGACAGAGCAAGAACCATCTTCTAAAAAGTTGTCCAAGAAGGAACAGGCTCAGTTAGCACTTGATGAAGAGTTAACTCAAAAGTTCCATGAAGAAGAGTTAGAAAGGGTAGCTGAAGAAGAAAGGTTAGCTGAAGAAGAAAGATTGGCAGCATTTATGATTGAAAGAAAGTTTCAGACTGAAGAAGAAGTGAGAGCTGCTCAGATCCTTTCTGACAAGGAGTTATCTGCAAAATTACAAGAAGAAGAAAGGTCAAAGTATACTTCAGAAGAACAAGATTCAACACTTAATGACTTGTTGCAGGAGATCAGAAGGAAGCAGAGAAAAAAGAAAGCATATCTCAAGAAACCTCCTTCAAGAAGTGAGAAACTGAAGTACATGAAAACTTATTTGAAGAATCAGGACAATTGGCAAGAAAAACACTTCAAATATAGGTCTTATGAAGAAATTGAAGAGATCTACATTAAAAAACATAAAAGACTTCAGGAGTCTCAGAAAGGTGATACATTTGAAGTAAGAGGAGAAAAGAGAACAGTAGAACAATTGGAGTCAGGGGATTCCAATAGACTAAGAATTGAAGAAGAATCAGTTCCAGAAGAACCTGCAGAGGAACAACAGATAGAAGGAGAAAAGCAGGATGAATTAGCTGAGAAAGAAGAAAAAACATTGACTGATGAGCAGATCCATAGTATGATAGTGGTGGTTCCAGAATCCCTTAACATTGATCCCCTTCAAGCAAAGCATCCAATTGTTGACTGGGAAGTGTATTCAGATGGAAGAATCAAGGGATGAAAGATCATCAGGGTAGGAGGGAAAACTGAAGTCTACAAATTCTTTGAAGACTTGATCAAAGCTTTTTACAGAGATGACCTAGATAAATTATGGAGCTTAGTTCAAGAGAGATACAAGACCTCAGATCCTACAGATGACAAAGATAAGGAACTATCGGTTAAGCTGAAAAGATTGTATGAGCCAGATGGAGGTGAAGCTATTTGGAGATTTCAAGCTCCAGTTGCAGACATCACATGGAGGCTTTTTGATACTTGTGGTGCTCATAGAGTTTCCACCAAAGCTGGATTGGAAATTTATATGTTGGTGGAAAAAGATTATCCTCTCAGAGCAGCAGTTTTAATGGCTATGCTGTCATCAACACTTAAGGTTGAAGAAGATTCAGAAATGGCAAATGAGCTAATCAGAAAGATATTTCAGCTTGCAGAACAAAGAAAAGCCAGAAGACTAAGACTAACTATGTAGTGTTTGGAAGAGTCCTCACATCCTCATTTAATTCAGAAGAAACTTGATGATTTAGGGTAAATCACAAGTTTAGGGGAGGATTGTTGGGAATTAAATGTTCAGAAATTAGTACTGCTAGAGAATTACACTAACAGTACAAACTGTTAGTGTATAAGTGAAGACTGCTGAAGAAATAACTAACAGTACAAACTGCCAAGTTAGTACTGCTAGTTAAATTGAAGGTACTGCTGCATGGATAACTGTCTTATATGATATTGTAGAGGATAAGTATGGAATGGATCTTTTGTATAACTTAATTAGTTAGAATTATAAGGTAGAATACTTATCTTGTAAAGGACTCCTTAAGTCTATAAAAGGAGATCCTAGGTTATACGTTTTGATATATATCAGTCATAGAGTTGTGTTAAGATTCAAGGTCATTGTAACCCTAGTGATAGTAAGATCACTCGTATTATTCAAGCAATAATATTGAATCGTTTGGTGTTAATCTTACTCTGTTCATTGCTCATACATACATTACTGTTCCATCAAACACAAACAAATTCTTCTAAGTGTGGTTGAGTAGATTCCGCCTACTTAACTACATACACTCAAAGTTTCTCAAACACATTATAAGGGAGTAACATCCTAAGTGTTTTATAATCCTCTCAAAATAAATAAAAGAAATAGGTGTGTGTGTATCAATGAATGGAATAAAAGATAAATTGAAATGGGAACCTGAGCATAAAATGCTACAATGCTTTAAACCTCCACAACAAAAAAAAACTTTGCAAAAATTTTAGTAGAAAACCGTCCCGACCGAGCCACGGTTTTCCGGTAGGTTGTGTAGTAACAACTGGTGGCGGTTTTGTATCATGAACAACAATTATTACATGAAGAAAATAATTGCAATCACCGACTTTATTTGTATATTGGGACTCAAGTCAGTTATTACTTGGTTCAGTTTCAATTGTGATCGTGATATCATCTCCTCCAAGATTGGACGACCCAGGAAGATCAAAAGAAGGTCGAGCAGGACCTGCAAAATAAAACGTGTGAAGTTAGAAAGTGATTGTAGATTCCAGGCAATGAACAAACCCTTGAAACCACCTACTGAACACACCAACTAAACTAACTTAACTGGGAGTGTTTGAATTAGAGAGCCTGTTACTTCTTTTAGAACACTACAATTTGTATTCTAACTATTGATACTAACAAAACAAATTAGTAACTGACACTGTATAATAACCCGGAACTAAGCACATCTTTAGTATTGTAGTTTTTGTAAAACCTCACTCAACTTAGCATGATTAGTATATGTGAATCCACTGTTCCAACATTGTTTACAACTTGTCGTGAGTCCTGAGAAAACATCAGACAACAGGAAGCAATCAGACAACAGATACCAAAGAACTTAACGGTAAACAAGATTGCAGGCCCATTATCAAGAATCCAATAATTCCCCAATGTACATGTACCGAAAGAATGTCTATTTACACTCTTATAGATCCATTTCGATGCCGTTAAGAAATAAGACTCTATTTTGTGGAGCTTATGATAGCATATTGCTTCTGCATATTCTTTTGGTCCAACTTGACCCGAAACAATCTGCTAAGCTAAATCGCTCAAGGTTTCCGTATGCTAAATATGGTGATACGTCAACTAAATAAGTTAAACCAAACACCCCCTTGATCCTACATACCTATACGCCATAAAAAACCAAGATTTAAAGAACTACATACGATTAATACCTATCTCAGGGCTAAGATTTCCTCTCGTCTTGATAGCCAGAACCAACAAACTTATCATACATGATTCAACAAAACACACTTAACTTAAACTAACTCCAACAGTGCCACACATGTCTAACACCATCAAAGTGAATTATACTTTTGATATATTATCAAAAAAATTCAAATACTCACCTCGTCATTGTTATCATTTATTTTGAAATACCGCAACCATTGATTGAATCCTCCACAATCATACAATCAGTAGCTGCAAGACACATAAAGGTGTAACAGTAAAGTGACAAGCAAAATGCCTTAACACTGTCGGAATAGCAGACTTTAGTGCATAGATATCCCATCATAATTCGTTTCTTCTAGGAAAATAGCAGGCTTTGGTGCATAGAGATCAATCATAATTGGTTGCTTCTCTTGGAAAAGGCATTGAAGTAGATGATGACATAACCCTGTAAGCATTAAATGACCAAAAAGAGATTCGCGTGAAAAGTGCAGCTCTTATTGTGCTCTTATTGTGTTTTGACGGTAACCATGTCATATGGAATAATCAGAAAAATATAATTAAGGGGTGTGTGGGATTGCTTATTTTGATTGGGGTTATATTACATGTGAATCCATGATTGGAGTGTTGAGTAATTTTTCCTTCATAAAGTCTGCAACTGACCCATTTTGGCATGTACTAAAAACAAAACTTTTGACACGTTGCCCAATCTGCCATGCAGTTTGCTGTAAAGAATGAAAAAGCTCGAAGTTAATCCACTGTCCAAATCCAGCGTTCTATTATAACCTGTATCAGTCATTACTACAACTTCACAAAAACACCACCATCAAATAACAACTTGTGTTTCTAACCATTTGAAATTATCTGCATTTCTCAGCTTGTTTGCCTCCTCACGTGAAGAACAGCGATCTTTAATTGTTGTGCAATATGAAGAGAATTTGTGTGTTTAAGCAACATAAATAATCAATTAATTGTTCTGCAATAGACTGGAACTATTTTGTTGCACAATCATGATGATATTTAACCAACACATGTAGAAAACATAAAGGGCAAAGGAGTGTTGTTAGTGCCCTGTTATTTGTAATTATAATCAACAATTAGTCAAAATAAACACTTAAAAAGTGTAAAATTGCCTAAAACTTATTAGCTCTAATAAAATAAAGCATTTTAGTAAGTTTTGTTCATTAAAAGTAGACTTCCAGTGACTTTCAAACAAATTCACCAACCCATAAAAGGCATTTTTTTATTCGACCTATTTAAGATTTAAAGAAAAAACAAATGACCCATAAGCAAGTTGCATTAATTCCATCGGTAGAGTTATTTGTCAGTAGCTGTAGTCACGTAACAACAATGATTTTTGAGTTTATGTTACTTAATTATGAACTTAAGAAGTAATAGTAGAGTTAGCAAAATGGGGAGGTCATGTAACAGGTCAAAACGAACAATTTTTAACAGGGGCGCAAATGGGTCGGGTTGACTCTCAACACTTATTCTCCAGTTCTTTTAAACAGTACAGATATATCATGTATCACATATTTTGATATTGGCTGAAATACGTCGCGTTGGGTACCTGGATCATTCTCTTACCACTGATGTTGTCACCTATATCGAGGCTCAGTTGTCCCTTTACGATCATTTTCCCATAATATGCATTACGTCAACTCAAAAGTGTCACATACATGTCTGCAAGCAATGGGCCCACAAGCTTCTCTAGCCACTCAGTCAATAAATCGGTGATGAATATCATTTCTGATGTGCAAGATAATAATGAGGCTGAAGACGATGAAGAAAAAATTAACTGAAAGAAAAACATGTACTTACATTAAAATTCCACTTACTGACATGTAGTAACAAACTTAAATATTTAACGTGTACATATTTACAGGATCATTAAAATTCCACTTACCGACAATGTGACTGATGCATGTAAATAAAATCTATAGTGTACTTCCACTGAGACGTGAAGTTAATACTCTTCACCAAAAAATATGTAATTTAATTTTTTTCATTGTTAGTCCAAAACCTTGGATAGGCTCTTAATAGTAACAAAAAGGAAACATGGTGGGCAAATGTCAATACCTTTAAATTTTTTTATAGATAGCATTGGGTAAATAGGTCATTCAACTATACCTAATGATTAATGATATTAGCAGACACCATTTGAATTTTCCCGTTCTTCACGATATGCAAACAACTTTGCTTTTGTTGCGGCTGCAGCAAGTCAAGCTCTCTACTGCATTTATCATCTTTTCTGAAGATATAGAAGTAACAGTTGCTCAAGGTCTCATCTGAATATATTATATTAGGATATAGTCAGAAAAAGAGGAGATATGGGAAAGCAAGACCAGTAAAGTCAAAATCAACCTTTTGGTGGATTTGGATTTCTGACATCTCTACCATTCTTGCTTTCTGAATTCGACCTTCAAAACAGAAATATTAAATTAGAGCAATGATAAATATAAATGAGTACCTAAATTGTGTGCTACCAAGCAGCCGGGGATGGGTAGATTGAATATACAAATTCTGGTACAAAGTGGGTTCTTCAGATGTCCATCCGTCTTACTTCCATTAATAGTCTCGCATTCAACGTCATCTGACTGATAAAAAATCAAATAAACAAAAGATCAGATGGACAATATATTTCGTTAGGAAGTGGGATATAAGAAAATCCAAAAGACATACACGTGAACCGGTGATATCAAGTAATTTGTAATATGAAAAGCATAAACGTGAGCTGGTGCTAGTTGGGGTATAAATTCAAACCTCATCTATGAATATGATTGATGATGCGTCTTTCTTTGCTCTTGCAAAGAGATTTCGAACGCGTGATGCTCCCATGCCCACGTAAAGTTCTACAAACTCACTTGCAGAACAACTAATGAACGGTACTTCAACTTCCCCAGCAACAACCTTTGCCAAAAGTGTCTTACCTGTCCCAGAAAGACCAACCTATAAGATACCTAAAAGTCATTTATAAGAAGTAAATCATTATTGAAGCACATTATACCAAAACCGATACCAATATTCATAATATAATAAATCTTTACTTTTGAATGTATAAGCAATTGAAACTCACTAGAAGCACACCTCTCTGAGGGCGAGCACCAAGGCGTGTATATCGATCTGGATTCCTAAGAAATTCCTGATCGAGTTAATTTATACAAAGATACACAATCTAATATGTGGTGAGTGAAGCGTGATTTCTAACTCGACAACATTTAATAAAAAATTTATTCTTAGATATGTCTTACCTCAACCCTTGGTTGTCCTTTAAGAAGTTTGGAAACGGCGGTGCCTACTACTACATGACCAACTTCATGGCGAGCAACCACTCCTTTCTCACTACCTTGCAACTTAGCTGTTTTCTTTTCAATCCCCTATTATATTATCACAAAACAAAGGCAGAGTGCATAAAAGATAATTAGCTAATGTTCTAACATAGAAGATATTTAAACTCGTACTTTGAAATCATAATTAAAAAATGTTATCATTATGCAGATATAACCTGATTATAGTATACTGATAAAATTTGCAATCGAATGCATGGAGTGTGCAAATATTAATAACACTGGTTTTAGAGTATAGTAAGCACAATAGGCAGATTCAGGTCACTTGGACAGAACCCACACACTTCTGGTTCTTTATTTTTTGAATTTTTTTAAAAACTAATTACAACAATGGCCATTTTATGAGATGAATTTTAGTTGAGTTTCAACCTGTTTGACCTAGTTCCATCACATCTTGATATATATACACATTTGACCCTTTAAAGAAAAAATGGAGAACAATTACAGCGATTGAGCGTTCCACAGCATGGATGAAGTCAATTCTCTCTACTACGACTTTACTTTCTCAGCCGGCTAGCAAAGCCGCTTCATTTACCAATTTGGCAAGGTCTGCCCTGCACGTCCAAATAAAGGACGTCTATCAAATGTTAGCAAGAATATAGAAATTAAATACTAAAGGTAGGTTTCGTAAGTCAAATTGTTTATGTTTGATTACCCGGTGAAACCAGTGGTCATGGAAGCAATGTTATCAAGATCGACATCCTCTCCCGAAGGAAGCTCTTTCTTCGTAACATGTACATCCAATATAGCTTTTCTTCCAACCCTATCCGGTGTTTCTACCTACAAGAATAAGCAATTCCAAGACAAAAAAACATTTATAAATACTTGCTACTGTCATGAGAATAAAGAAAAAAACCTAGACTATTAGAGAGATAAATATAAATACCAAAAGGAATAAAAAGACAGACCATAACAACGCGATCAAATCTCCCTGGCCGGCGAAGTGCCGAATCTAATACATCAGCACGGTTAGTTTCTCCAAGAACAATTACTGCAGAATTACTATCAAAACCATCCATCTCCTTCAAGATAGTTCAAAACAGATAAGGTAATAAAGTATTATCCGAATATATTATAGTAGGCAAAATGAGCAGATTAGCTAACATTAAAAAATGGGTAATTTAGGTCTTTTCGGTACAACTTGATTTGTGTAAAGTATAATTACAAAAAGTATATACTTGTAAGTTAAACGTCATAAAATAGCAATGTATTTGGACCATTTGTCCATTTTGGTAAAGAAACTTTTTGCAATTCACCTTGGTTATTATACTTACATGTGTAAGGAATACTGGTTATTATTTTCTTATTTTTCAACGGATAATGGGCACAATTGGCAAAAATCTCTATAACATAAGTTATACTTAAATGTTGACGTATTTTTGTTGACATGTTAAGAAGGGGAATGTTGGGAATTATAATACGAATCAAGAGAAGACAACTTAGGTCTGGTAGTATATCGGAGTTAGGTCTGTCTTTGTAATTAGGTCTGGTAATGTAAAGTTAAGTCTGGTAGTATGTTTAAGTCTGGTTGACTTATAAAGTTAAGTCTGGTCGTGAAGTTAGGAAAGTCTGTTGGAGATAAGTTAGGAAAAGATACAAAACGTGTAAGTATCTTTATAGAAGATTTGTGAATATCTTCTGAGTCGGTTAGTATTAGGGTTTCCTTGTGTTATAAAAGGATCCTTAAAGATTGTTAGAAAAGGGTGTGAGTTGTACGAGTTCACAATTGTGATTATAATCAATATACGAAGTTAGTGATATCTCTCTGTGTGTTCTTCATTGTTCTTGTTAAGATTCCGCATTAACAACAACAATCACCTAGGGTTTCTCACTTAGATTGGTTCGGATTTATCCTAACCATCTACTAGGTATTCAAGACTACTTAGTGATCCATATACAATTCGTGGACCAAAAAGTGGTATCAGAGCAAGGCGAGAGACTCTGAATTCGAAGAACACTAAATCCCAAAAACCTAATTCTCACTCAAATCACCCTACACAATGTCTGAATTTGATAAGCCTGAAACTTTCTCAATCCATAACAGTGAGGATGAGAAGTCAAACCATGAAGATGAAGGAAAAACCGAAACCAGTAACTCCCAAACACAACAACAACCCATCCCTTCCACAACCACAATCTCAAACATAAAACTTCCATTACTGAAAAGAGAAGAATATGATATATGGGCCATGGAGAAGGAACATTATCTGGAGTACATTGATAGTGATGTATGGAAGGTTATTCAAAAGGGAAATTCTAAGAAAAGAATTTCACAAGGGAATGATGGGCAGATCAGAATAATGCCACCAGTATCTGCTGAAGAGATTAGGGCTGTGGAGAAGGAAAAAAAGGCCAGAACCTTGCTTCTTATGGCTATTCCTAAGGAGCATCTACAAAGGTTTCATGGCATCCTTGATGCTAAGGAGATGTGGGAGGCAATCAAGAAACGATTTGGAGGCAATGCAAACTCCAAGAAGATGCAAAAGGCTGTTCTTAAACAGCAATTTGAGACATTCAGTGTTTCAAAGACTGAAGGTTTGGAGAAGGGCTATGACAGATTTCAACATCTGTTAACACAACTGGAAGTTCATGGTGCAGCAGTTTCAAATGAGGATGCAAACCACAAGTTCCTTAGATCTTTACCATCAGAATGGGGCAATGTATCTGTGGCGATGAGGATTAAGGAGGAAGTAGATTCAATGACACCTGATGACCTATACAATAATCTCAGGATGTTTGAAAGGGACATCAGTAACAATACTCAGGCTTCAACCAGTTCATCAAACGTTGCTTTTGTGTCACAAAACAAAAGCAGTACTTACAAGGTTAAATATGGTAATGTTAGGTCGGGTATCTATGAAACTCCTTCAAGTGAAAGGTCTGCTTCAAGTTTTACTGATGAGGTGATACATTCTTTCTTTGCCAATCAAACGGAAGATGAAAGCTTTATTAGTGAAGACCTAGAATAGATTAATGATGCTGAAGTTGAGGAGATGGACATAAAATGGCACATTGCCATGGTTGCTTTAAGGGTCAAACGATTTCAGAAGCAATATGGAAGGACCATCAACTTCAACAACAAATCACCAGTGGGATACACAAAGAGGACAGTTGAATGCTACAACTGTCACAAGCATGGACATTTTTCAAGAGATTGTCCAGAGAAGAAGCCTGCTGATGGGAAAAGAGATGATGATGGAAAGATGGAAAAGAATCAGATGAGCCTGCTGACAATGGAAGCTGGAGGAGTCAACTGGGGTGAGCATCCAAGAGTGAATGAGGAGTCTGATCATGCTCTCATGGCCATTGGTAATGAGGTATCATTATGCTCTAAATTATGCACTGACTCATATAATCATGTTAAGGCTTTGTGTGATGAGCAGCTAGAACAAATAGGTGACCTAGAAGTAAATCTAATAGCACATAAAAATGCTGTAAAAACACTAGAGGCACAAAAGGTTACCCTTCAAAACCAACATGCTGCTTTAAATGAAAAACTATACTTTCAAGCTAATAAAATATATGAACAAGATGAAAAGCTTAAAAGGTATAGACATTTGGGCCTTAAAATTCAGAAGGAGAGGGATGAGTTGAGAAAAAGGGTAGATCAGTGGAACAATTCAAATAATAACTTGTTTAAGTGTTGGGATTCTCAGATTAAGTCAAATAAAAAATGTGGCTTAGGATATGAAGAAAATGAGAATAAGGCTATATTTAAGAATAAAGAAGAGGACTATACTGATAAGCCTTTGTATAATAGGTTTGTTAAGACTGGTGACTTTAAGGGAGTACCACCACCTTTGAGTGATGACTATACTCCTCTTGAAAAAGAAGAGTTGGATGATTCACTCTTTGTGTATGGTAAGAAAGGTCCTCAAGTGCCTGAATCAACCACCTCAGAGGACAAATCTAGTAGGTATTCTTCTTGTCAAACCAATGACTCTGAAGGATCTATTGATGGTTCCTCTGATCACTCTAAGTCTGAGTCAAAAAGTGAGATAAAAGAGAATCCTGAATCTAAGGTTGTTAAGAAGTGTGAACCTGTTGTTACTAAACCTGTAGTGACTGAACCAAAGGCTAAGACGGTCAAACCTAGTTGTGTTAATCACATAAAAACTCCTAGGGAATCTGTTAAAATGAGTGAGTCACCTAGAAGCAATAGTGTTCACAGAGAAAGTAGGAGTAGTTATACTTATGCTCCTAAAAGATGCTTTGTGTGTGGAAGTTTAAGTCATTTAATAAGAGATTATGACTTCCATGAAAAGAGAATGAAAAGAGAGGCTGAGCAAAAGAGAAGGAATGTTAATATGAGTCATGGTTCAAATAAACCAGTTTAGAATAATGCCAGTAGAATTAATCATGCCAACCAGTTTGTTCCCAGACCTGTCCAACTCAATAACTCTACCAGACCTAACTCTTATGTTAATTCTGGTAGACAAAATCTTAGGTCTGGCTACAGGAACTTTAAGGTGAATAGGCAAAATGTTAATTTTATGAGGCCTAATGTGAACACTGGCTATGTGAGACCCAAACAACCTTTTCAAAAACCTCAGGTGAATGCAAATTTTCAAAGAAATAATTTTTATAAAACTCATTCACCTGTAAGGAGACAAACAAATTCAAATGGGGGTTCTGCTGATAACCTCTCTGATTGCTGGGCTTGGAATCCATTTAAAAATGAATTTACCTATAAGTCCAAACATGGTTTTACTGGAGCAAGTTCATACAAAACCTATAAGTATGTTGCTCCACAGAAAGAACTCAAGCCCACTCAGGCCTGGGTTGTTAAGAAAAACTGATTTTCTTTCTTAACTTTGTATAGTTTGTATATTTGTTTGTTTTCAGTAGTTAATCTGTTTTCAGTAGTTAATTTGTTTTTCTTCTTTCCATAGTATGTTTGTTTTTGGTATATTGTGCTTAACTTTGTTTTGCAGTTGTTAACTCTTCTCTATTGCAAGTAATTGATTTATGGAACATTAAAACAACAGAACCTTAGAGCTTTTTATTTATTAGCAAGTGATTGCATTCAAGGATGCAATTTACAATGCTTCATAAGACAAAAGCTTTAACATAATCCAGCCAAACATCACCACCTACATTTTCTGTTTCCCTTTGCCCATGAAGTCAGGAATGGTCTTCTTGGCTCCTCTGCCACCAAACTGATTCCACGCTTTTGGGCATGGAAGTCCAAGAATCAGGCTGCTTGGTGGTGGACGTGGCTTAGAACCACTTCTCAGGGATGGCACAACCTTTGAAGGAAAAGTCACTTCATCATCATTTGAAGGGTCTTCTTCTTCAGCACTTTTATCATCTACATCAGAAGGGGGATTTGGTCTTGAAGTCTTTGGTGCTTCATCGTCTGGTTCCTTTTCAGTAAGATCATAAGCAGCTAGCCATTGCTTCAGAGTTGATTCTCTTAATGTCTTGTTTCTTGTGATTGATGAATACCCTGGTGGGAAGTATCCACCCCATCCTCCTGATGATGTATCAGAAGATGAGCCATTTGGATCCCAAGAAGAGTCGGATGAAATCTCTATGATTGGATCCATTATGTTTATAAGGTTTTTCTTTTGGTTTGTGATGGTTTTGTGATAAAACAATGGGTGGTTTTATAGGGAAAATCAAGGTTTAATGTCATTTAATGCTCGGTTGGTGTATGGGTTAATACTTGCAGGCAAAGAGTTATTAATTGTATTTCTGGAAAGTTGACCACAGTTCTTATTTTTGGTTAAGTATCTCTGTTTTTTTTTTTTTTTTTTTTTTTTTTTTTTTTTTTTTTTTTTTTTTTTTTTAAAAAAAAAAGGGAGGGATTTACACTTAAGGGGAGGTAATGTGCATTTAAGGGGAGGCAAATGTACAAGTTTTACAAGTTTTTTTTTAATCGGGTAAGCTTAAGTGTTAAATCTGGTAGCTTGTGTGTTTTGAAAAGATTGGTTTTTGTCTCCTTTTTCTTGTTGTTTAAACTAATTCTTGCAGAAAAGATTGGAATGAGATGATGTAAAGCCTTGCATTCGCTATATTCAGTGTGTAAGTCCACTCTCTTGGTTAGGTCTGGTAAGTTTATGATTCGGCCTGGTTGACCATTTAGGTCGGGTAGTGTTATATTTTTGACCGTTAGATCTGGTCAGAATAATAAAGATTTATCTAAAATATTACCGTTGCACTATTTTCGGTAAAAAGAGATATTTATGAAGTATATAAGATTAAAATTTGATATATTTTATCTCCTTTTATTCTTTATTTGCTTCCAAATTTAAATCATCTTTATTTTTCACGACTCTGTTTCTATGCAAATATTTTCAAAAACCCTACCCGTCTAATCAACCAGACCTAAATCATTTACTCATCTATGGCTAACCTCAAGTTTGTGGACAAGCATAATCAAGTTGATTTCTTGAAGAAGCCAGATCAAAGTGCAGGTTTCGAGGGGATTGTGGATTTCCTAAAAGGTTCTTACATTTGTTATTCATTAATTCATATTCCTACTATTTATCAGTCCCTTGTCAAGCAGTTCTGGGGGTCGGTTACCTCTGAGACTCTTGATGATGGGACCCCATGTTTAAGGGCAATTATAGATAAAAATGGCTTTACCATTACTGAAGCATCCATTAGGGAAAGTCTCCAATTGGATGATGCTTTAGGAGAATTTGATTTGCCTAGTGATGATATTTTGGAGGGTTTGAATACCATTGGATACCCCACTGATGGAAGTTTTACATTTTGGAAAAGTTATTTTACACCTCAGTGGAGGTTTTTAGTACATCATTTACTTAAGAGCTTAAGTCCCAAGAGTGGTGGATGGGATCAATTTGGAAGCAGAATTGCTTCTGCATTGGTCTGTTTATCACTTGGAAGGAAATTTAACTTTTCAAAACTAATTTTTGAAGGAATGGTGAAAAATGCTAAGGACCCAAAATTTTTAATGTATCCACGATTTTTGCAAATGATATTGAATTATGAAACTAAGGATAAAGTGCCTTACATCTGTGTGGCTTTTACTCCCAAACTTTTTGCAAATATAAAAAGGGGTTTTCAAGGGACAGACAAACCTTTGCTTGCTGCTATGCTTGGTACTAACAATGCAGGTACTTCTGGAGCTGCACAAGTACACCCTGATGAGGAACAAGACCAAGCATCATCTAGGTCTGCTACACCTACATCTACCCTAACTCCATCATCTCAACCAGATTCCTCACCATCTGCTGCAAGATTACCTTCACCTATCCCACAACCTTCACCTATCCCACACCCAAATGTTCCAAGTCCTGCAAGGGAGGAGGAACCTGCACTCATAACTATGGAAAATCTTCTTGTCATAGTTCCTCAACTCCAAAAGAAGATTGCCATTTTGGAAAAGTCTAATGAGGCACTCAGAAAAGCTTATGTGACTTTGGTGAAGAAAGTAAAGAAAATGGGAGTGGCAATGAAGAAAAAGGGTGTTTCTTTTGATGATGAGGAAGGTGAAGCCGAAAATTCTTCCAAACAGGGGAGGAATTTGGAGCAAGAACAAGAACAAGAAAATATTCTTCAAACACCAGTTCAAGAACCTCTAGTTCAAGATAATGTCACCACCATCAGCCCAGAGACACTGGAAGTTGCAGAGACTTTGGCTCAATCAATGGGCAAAATTAAACAGGATAGGAAAAGAAGAAGGTTAATTTTGTCTGTTGATGAAGAGATTGAAAAGTTTGGGACAATATCTAATGAAAAGTCTGGTGAAGGAAAGTCTGGTAATGAACTTAGGTCTGGTAATGAAGAGCAACAATCTGCACTAAGAAAGGGAAAGCAGGTTGTGGATGAAACTTCAAAGCCAAAGAAGTCTAAGAGCAAAACAAGAGAAGAACTAGCTTCTGAGGCTGCAATTGAGAGGATTAAGGCACAAGATATTGCTGAAGAAGAAAGACAAAAGAAGCTAGATGCAGTTTATGCAAGACAATTGGCTGAAGAATCTGATGAATTTACAAAGCTACTCAATGTTGATGATGAAGTGAGAACAAAGTATGAGGAGCTTCTAACTATTGAAGGTTTAACTGCTGATGAACAAGCCAAACAGTTAGCTGACTTCATAAATGCAAGAAATAATGATGATACATTGGGTGGATTCTTAGAAAAGTTCAAGCTTCAGAAGAAATCAAAGATTCCCAAGAAGATGTCTATGGCAGAAAAGAAACATGATATGAAGATGTATCTTAAGAATCAAATGCATCTATCTTTGGAATAGATGAAAGGGAAGTCATATGAGGAAATTCAAGTAGCATATCTCAAGGCATTTGAAAGAGATCAAGGTTACAAAGCTATTGATTATGATGATGTGCAGAAATATTGTTTTCAGGGTAGAAAGGCTAAAGAGACTGAACTGGTCATTGAACCTGATAAAATGATTGATATACAACCTGAAGCTGGAAAGTCAACAGAAGAGGTGCAAGCTGAAGTAATAAAGCCTATTGTGTTTCAAAGAAGAAAAGGTTTGGAAAGGAAAAGTAAATCCAAGAAAGTGGTTGTTGAAGAGGAATTAGATGAAGAACCTTCATCTGAAGGAGCCACCATGGGGACTATTGAAAGCACAAAGGAACCAACTAAGGTTGTCAAGTATCAACTAATCATGACTGGTGAGAGGGCTGCATATCAAATAATAAGGGAGGATAATTCTGACATTGTTTATATGAATTTTGCTGGAATTCTAAATGATGTGAATAGGGAGGATCTACAGGAACTTTATCAGTTGGTGAACATTAAATATGGAGATCATCCACCTGAAGATGAATTTGAAAGAGTCTTTTGGGGTAATTTGAAGGTGATGTTTGAGCCACCAACTGAGTCAGATATAGTGTGGAAACTTCCTGAAGAGCAAAACATTGTTAGCTGGAGATATTTTCATACCTGCAAGGTACATTGTGTTTCATTAAAGAATGTTGATATTTATATGCTTGCAGAAGTGGAATATCCTTTATCATCAAGTGTTTGCAAGGAAATGATGAGTAAAAAGTTGTATACTGGTAAAAAGGATGAAGGATATGAGATGTTATTGGATTTAATTAAGAGGCAGTCTTTGAAGGATGTAGCTTAAGGATGTTTGAAAGAATTTTCACAAGTTGTTAAGTGAGACTATTGGAACTTCTCACTTGGTGGAGGTGCTTTGCACTAACACATCAAAAGGTTATCAGTCCACCTTGTCTCATCAACACAAGGACTGGCTAATCCTGAGCAAACGGCTAACAGGTAAAGATTGCTCAAATCCGTTTATGGCTGACAATTTGCCAAAAATTGTATGGTATTCAACTCACCATATCTAAGATAAGTGAAGAGTTGGCTAGCCCACAAGGTTATGGCTTGTGGTAAAGGCTGTGGAAAACCATAAATGGTAATCAATTCACCATGATGAGGTGCTTTTCCATCAAAGAATTGACTAGTCCAGAAGCAAACGGCTTTTGGTAAAGACTTAACAAATCCGTTGATAAGCTGATGATTTGCTAAAAATCATATGGTTATTAATGTACCATGGTCTTACACACCAAAACATTGGCTACTCCAGTGGTAATGGCTATTGGTAAAGAGATTTCAAATCCATTATATTTTCAATGATTCACCTCTCACAGATGGTAACACATCTGGAAGTGATGAGAATAGCCTGGAACTTAAATGAATTTGATGTACATATAGTCAATGTTGCTGCAAAGACCATATCAGAAGAGCTTATCAAGATTCAAGCTGCTAGAAGAGATCAAGACCTAAATACAGTTCAAAGTGTTCAAGATTCAATCCTCAGAAGGCTTAACCAGAAGAACTTGAAGTTCATGAAGCATGAAGATCAAGTTAGGGGAGGATTGTTGGGAATTATAATACGAATCAAGAGAAGACAACTTAGGTCTGGTAGTATATCGGAGTTAGGTCTGTCTTTGTAATTAGGTCTGGTAATGTAAAGTTAAGTCTGGTAGTATGTTTAAGTCTGGTTGACTTATAAAGTTAAGTCTGGTCGTGATGTTAGGAAAGTCTGTTGGAGATAAGTTAGGAAAAGATACAAAACGTGTAAGTATCTTTATAGAAGATTTGTGAATATCTTCTGAGTCGGTTAGTATTAGGGTTTCCTTGTGTTATAAAAGGATCCCTAAAGATTGTTAGAAAAGGGTGTGAGTTGTACGAGTTCACAATTGTGATTATAATCAATATACGAAGTTAGTGATATCTCTGTGTGTGTTCTTCATTGTTCTTGTTAAGATTCCGCATTAACAACAACAATCACCCAGGGTTTCTCACTTAGATTGGTTCGGATTTATCCTAACCATCTACTAGGTATTCAAGACTACTTAGTGATCCACATACAATTCGTGGACCAACAGGGAAAATCCTCAGTTCTTGTACTTTCTTATTTTGGCCCCGTTTCCTTAGCACACTAGTTAGAAACGTCAAAACATGTCAATATTCGAGTGTAACTTATGGCACATTAGACATTTTAAAAGGTTATGCGGATTACCGGTTGAAATTCGGGAGAACAATGACCATTATGGCTCACCACATGTAAGTATAATAATTACCAAAATGGGCAATTTCATAAAATACGTTGTTATTTTATGACATTAACCCTTGTAAGAATAATCTAATTATCATGTATAATAGTTTAAAAAGTTCTAAATGTGAGCCTTTTCCTCTTAAGCTACTTCAAGATTTTGCCATTTGACACAGAAGATATAAAGTGTGACCTTAGTATATAGGTCAAATTTGCCACCTCTAAGTAACTGAAAAAATTGAAAAAGAAGTACTTTGGACATATTACCGTGAGTAGTTGGTTCAGAGTTTGTTCTCGCTCATCATTGCTGACAATGGGGAACCTACCATCACGACTCTTGGCTACAACATCAATCTACAAAGGAAAAATAAATAAATAAATATGACTGAACCTTGTTTATATAGTTAAGGTGCTAGTTGGGGTATAAATTCAAACCTCATCTATGAATATGATTGATGGTGCCTCTTTCTTTGCTCTTGCAAAGAGATCTCGAACGTGTGATGCTCCCATGCCCATGTAAAGTCCTACAAACTCACTTGCGGAACAACTAATGAATGGTACTTCAGCTTCCCTAGCAACAACCTTTGCCAAAAGTGTCTTACTTGTCCCAGGAAGACCAAGCTATAAGATACCCAAAAGTAATTTATAAGAAGTAAAACATTATTGAAGCACATTATACCAAAACCGATACCAATATTCACAATATAATAAATCTTTACTTTTGAATGTATAAGCAATTGAAACTCACCAGAAGCACACCTCTAGGAGGGCGAGCACCAAGGCGTGTATATCGATCTAAATCAGGTCTAAATCAAGGCGTGAAACTCACCAGAAGCACACCTCTAGGAATCCATATTTGCATTATTCTAAATCAGGTCTAAAAATTTATCTTGTTTGAGACCCTAATAGGTTGTTGTAAATTTAAAATTTATATCAAGTTGTTCTAAAGTGAATTGATATTTATTCACAAAGTTGTAGTAGACCCCTTTCATACTTTTGTACATACTTTTCCATTCGAATCCTGATTAACTAAATTAAATAATTTCTAATCTTGTTTGTAGGTCTTAAAAATGACCCCTAGGTTCCAGAGATATGCTTTGTTTTCCCTAAAACATAAATCCAAAGCCACAAGCAAGTATCACACGTAGAGGGGCCAAAGCATATTCACAGGTTGTAAAGCAAGACCCGCCCGGAATTTTCTTATCATGTCAGCTTTAGAAGAGAAGTCCAGATTGACCTATAAAGGACATGCATACACTTAATCTCAAATTTAAAAACAGGCAGCTTTTAACCACCCAAATGACCAATAGTTGCATGTAACTGAATCAAAGGAACTCACCTAAACAGTACATGCTCACTATATCCTACCAAATTCTTTAAATATCCATATCGCTAGAAGATGAAATACACCTCTTTGGCATCTAACATCCAATCGCATATCTGCTTATAAACTGAGTAATCCATTCAATTACTTAATCTTAACATCAATTGGTAAGTAATATCATGGAAATCTGCTATGTGGGTATGTGACTAATAGTATAGCTTCTCCTATTATAAGAATTAATAGTTTGAACATTTCCAGTAACGCATTATCACATAATTTAGGTAACACAGGATGTGCAATGTGTTAAATTTTGATTATCCTGATCTTATCAACTACCAAGTTCTAGCGTTCTTGACTTACTACCTAAACAATGAAATTCATATAGTTAAAAATTAGATAACAACCATTTCGCATCTAAGATCTATGATTCGTACGGTCGAACACAACTCGCGAGTCAAACCTCTCACGAAGAAAAGTCAACTAGGAACGGTTCAACGCGACAATCGATTTAATAACCGGATAAGCGTGTACCTGGGTCGTTCTCCCTGCGAGGCGTGAAATTGAGAATATCGTTTTCGGTTCGGTATTAAAATGCTTGAAATGACGAGATCTTGCCGGTTACTAATATCTACTAAAAACGAAAATTAAATAACGCGAACTTTAAACTACGAACGAGTAAAAACGTAAAATATTTGAAAAACTAATCCTACGGGCATCAAAATAATTTTTATAAATTCTAAATGACAAAAGAAAATTTTGGAAAAAGGAAAAATATTTTTTTGACTTTTTAATAATTTTTTATAATTTAAAAACTATTTTTAAGAAAATAAATGATTAAAAATATTTAAACTATTAAGAAAAATCTGGAAATTTAATCACAAATACTTTGTAACAAACTGGAGCTGAGAAAAATAAGAAACATGAAAAGTGCTTTTGTGATTAAGCAGAAAATAAGCCAACAGTTTAGAATAAGCTAAATAGAAAAAAAAGAAAATGAAAATATAAGGGCTTTAAATAAAACTTTGTAAAGTTTAACTAAAAAGAGTGAAGAGTGCAGTGGTTAAGTCGCTGGGTTTGTGAGTCTACTTGTCCTGGGTTCGAACCCCAGGACTGTCAAAATTTTTTTGCTATTTGATTTAGATGTGATAGTCTATTATGAAGGGCCAAGGATAAAAAATAATATGTGCTTAATAATGATAAAAATGCCAAACTTCGACTCTGGGGATATCCTAATAAAAGCTTCTGTCTCTGGACTCGTAGATGAGTTGTTTCGGTCGTATATAAAAGGGATATCCTCAAAATCGTGTTAAATCAGAGACCTTGATGTGGACCTCATTTTTGTATGCAACGGTTTTCGAGGGAAGGTTTAGAAACTACTTAGCGTCTAAACTAGGTATCTTTATCGGACTAAAACTTATCGAAACGAGAATTTGAAGAAATTCATTTCTCACCAAAAATAAAATAAATAGAGGAAAATAGGAATTTGGGAACGAGAAGTCCACAATTAGCTTTCTGAGTAGTGTTGGCAATCTAACTTGTAAATAACAATGATTTCGTTTTTAAGCTTAGTTTGGGGACTTGTGAAAAATCGGGGACGACGAATTTTATCCGTATGGTCACTTCTTTATGAGTCGTGTTTCCTGCTCAATGACCCTAAAAGTTATCATGAGATAATGATTGTCAAACAAAGCTATCACTTGAATAATAAGAAAAATACAAAAATAAAATAAAAGGAAAATCGAGGAGTTTTTAGAACCTAAAATTTCTTAATTTCTTTTGAAAATTTTGCTACTTCTCAAAGTTAGTAAAAAGAGATTGGAAATTTTCGGTTCCAAAAACGTGTTTTATAACATTGCATGAGGACATTGCAATATCTTAGTCTGGGGGAATTTTGGTATGTGCTTAAACACATACCATTTCTCGACCAAAACCGGACCCAAAATGACCAAAAACCCGACCAAAATGCCAAATATATTGTGTTTTTGTGTTTTTAAATATGCAGGCACGGATATCGAAGAAAAGGACAAAAATCAAGCAAAGACCGGGAAACCGAGCACGAGATATGGAAGTATTATTTTTATTCGACACCGGAACAAAGACTCGATATTCGACCTTCGTTGGGACACGACCCGGGGAAAACGCATACGTTGCCTTTTCATTTGGAAACTAAAATAACAAATCAAAAAATAACTAAATCCAAATCCAACACAAACTCAAACGATAAACACAAACAAAATGCAAACGGCATAAAATGGTAAATAACCTATACTAATTCTATTAACAACATAGGCAAAAGAGCAGAATAAAAGAAAAGCAAATACCAGTAACTAAACTAGACAAAACCGATCAAACCTCAAATGAAGCAATAAGAGCGAAGTAAAAAAAAACTCGTACGCAGATAAAATAAGCTAGCAGTCAAAGCAGTAAGGTAAAAATAAGCAGTAAATTAAACCTTAAATAAAAACTGAATTAAAATTAAAATTAAAAATAAATTACAATGCTTAAAAAAATACAAATACCTTAAAAAAAAAGCTAAATAAATCCTAGACTTCTAACTGCCCTTCGACTCATATTTATACTAAAAAAAATAAACACAAAACCCTAGCTACTTGTGTTTTTCGTGTGAGTGTGTCCTTCATTCGCTTGTGTCTTTAATCCATAGCCCTTGGATGAAACTTGGTGCCCACAACATTAACTCTCGGCCGTTGATCTATCTTTTGTCCACGGATCGCTGAGGTGGAGGGGAGGGGACCAAAGACATACCCATGTGGGTTCTTTGGCTTGTTGTGGTGAGGTGGTGAGAGGTGGGATTAGCGTTTAATTGGGCGGGTTTTAGGGAAGAAGAAGATAAATAGTGGTGAAGCGAAGTAGGGATTTTGACTCTCTTTGATTTGGGGATTTGACCAACATGACCCCGTATTATCTATTAGTATAAAGTGGGTGGGTCGGGTCATGTTTGTGTGAGTGGGCTTATGTTGGGATGGGCTGTGAATTGGGCCGGTGGGATAATTAGGGGTATTGGGTTTAGGTAGTTTAGTGATGGGTAGATGTGGGGGTTAAAGGTTAATGTAAAGTGGATCCGGTTTGGTTATTTTTTTGGATAATTTGGTTTAATAGTTTATAGGTTTTAGGCTAAAATTACAAGGATCAAAGGTGTCATAGTAGTTAACCTCAAGGACCAATCTAGCCATATCTTCAAAGTTGATCAAGGGACTTATATTGCCAAACAAAAATAATCCAAGGGCCGTTTGGGATTTTCCGAGCTTGAATTTCATCCGAATAAAAAATGTCTTTTCCGGCTTCGGTTTTCGACTCTTTTCCATAACACGCTCGGTTTTGCCCATATTTGCCTCGTTTTCAATCCTTTTGTACCTGCAACACACAAAACACAATCCAAGGATATTTGTAATATTATATGGTCCATTTGGGTGTTTTTGGTCGTTTTTGTGGGGTTTTTCGGGTATAAAATGATGAGTAAAAGGCCACTCATCAATCCCCCACACTGAACAATTGCTAGTCCCTAGCAATCCGATCATATAAAGTAATGAAAGGATCAAAAATTACCAAGACTATCCCGTTCTGATTTTATTATAAAATGCAAGTAATTTAAACGAGATAAAACGTAAATATCATGCTTGATTTTCAAAAGTGGCATCATGGAACGGGAATCACACAAAATGGGTGACTCCGGGGAATTGTAATCGTCATCCTCTTTGTATACTTCCCAACTAAGTCTAAAAACCCTTGTGCAAACGTTTTTGTAAAATGCTAACGCTACTTATATTAGCAACCTATGTAAGCCGAGACTTAACTTTTCACTCCCACAATTTTTCATAAGTTAGGTGTGTGTGCTTGTTTTCAAAGTTTTGATCGTAAAAATCGACATTTATTAGGGTTAAAAACCGAAAATGATTTAGAAATTAGAGATTCAAAGGTGAGATCACTCCATGTAGCAACTTTCTTCTCAGCTTATCCTTAGTAAACTTAGGAGGCTAGGTTTTTACACCCTCGAGAATAGTATCGGAGCTCACGGGATCTTTGAAGTTAACAATTTCTAAATCACCGTCCAACTTTTAGACAATATTGACGAATACTAGTTCAACTTTCGATTTAAATTTAAGAAGAAGCAAGTTTCTCACACTTATTCATAAACAAACATAAACATTTTTTTTTTCATCACTTTTTTCACTTTTTTTTTTTTTTTTTTTTTTTTTTTTTTTTTTTTTTTTTTTTAATTTTTACTTGTGTACCCTAAACGACGGAGCTTCACGGTTTAGTTCCAAGACCTTACACCTTTCGGAATAAAGGATCCAAGGGCCGTTACAACGGAGTGTTCCAAGACTCTAGACATTCCTGAAATGAGGATCCAAGGTGGTTAGACCAAGACCTCACACATTCCTGAATAGAGGTCCAAGGGCCGGTGCAAGAGGGTAGCCAAGACCTAAACGCCTTCCGGAAATAAGGATCCAAGGCCCGATCTCAAATCCGTAGCTTAGAGCACTTATTTATTCATACTCAAAACTTTAACTTTTGCAACTTTCAAGCAATGACTCACTTTCATTTTGCATTCTTATTACGTTTGTAAGAAAGTATGCTTGTTCCAAAATTTAAATAAAACTTTGAACTAGTATTCTAAATCAAGATTGTATAAAAATTTATTTGCTTAACAAAAACGGTTTTTGCGTTCAAAAGTTTGAAAATAGCACTTATTTTAGTCAGATTAGGAGCTCCTGGGAGGAAAAGCCATAGATTACTTATATAAGCTCTAAAGAGAACCAACTACTCCACGCTTAGCATTTTCATTTGCACAATTCGCAAAAACTTAGCCTAAACGTTAAGGGTAGCAGCTAGATCAACACTCTAGCAGAGTCGGGATTCCCCTTGTTCTAGCCTAATCAAGTCTAAACTTTCATTAATACCGAAGCATTAATGTTTAGCAAATTATTTTTGTTGTGCAATGCACTTCTTTTTAGACGAAAAAAATACGATAAAAATTTTAAAATTTTGGTCAAAACGGGGGTGCTAGGGGACTAGAAGGTACAAATTGTGAAAATTTTTCAAAATTTTGAAATTTTGGGTCAAATTCGCAAGAATCCCTCCCACACTTAGAATTGAATATTGCCCTCAATATTCAAAGTACCGGCCTGAGCCGACACTATAGAACGTAAAAAGGAAACACTACAATCTAAGTATGGAAAAGAAATCTTGGTTTCACAAAAAGGATTTTAAGATATCCCTGGATAAGCATAAACACAAAGATAGGATATTGGGCGGCTGGATTGAAAACAGGCGCGTCAATCATCACAATCTACGGGAATCCTGAAAACAAAGGCAAACACACAACAAAAAAGCAACAAGTAGAGGAACTCCCCCACACTAGTGTTAGAAATAAGAAAAAAGATAGAATGGATAAGCATGGGTTGCCACCCACGAAGCGCTTGTTTTTGCTAACCGAGTCACGAGCTTGACTCGACCCCGAATTCATTTGTCCATGGGGAAGCAAGTGGAAGAAACAATCTCCATCGGACTTTCATTCAAGATGTTTGGATAAGCATTGAAGCATATGAAAGTTCCACTCCGATGAGATATACCCGCGGTATTTTAATAGTAGAAACTATTAGGGGCGATACCGGGGTCAAAGATGGTGTCCTCACTCCCGAAGGAGTGAAAGAGATGAGAAATCACAACATATGTGATGAAGAGAAGCAAGATTTTTATGACTATCATAAAAAACTCTCCATCATCAAAAGCAATATTTTCTTCAACGGGAGGGAGGGTTGGGATGAAATTTTCAATAAGTAAATTCTTATAATCAAGCACACCTCCCCCCAGACAAATATCTTCCTCAAGATCAAAGTAGAAATGATCATATTCCGGAGGAGATATACTATGAGGGAGTTCACCGGAGAACTCCTCATGATAAAGATCATTTACATCAAAATGAAATGAATCATACTCTGGAAGAGAGAGATAAGAATGGGAAGTGGTACTGCCACTACCCGTCTCTTCCGAATGATCGATATCAAAGGAAAAGGCTTCGTAAGCCGAGAGTGAATAATCAGGATGAGAAGTGGGACTGCCACTACTCTCCTCTATGTCATCAAACACAAAACTCTCATATTCGGGAAAAGCATCCTTGAGCTCGTGCTCCACAGGATCTAACTGCTTTTCCTCAATAACAACTTTCTTCGGGGGGAGAGAAAACAATGGTTCATCAAATATCATTTTTTCCAACAACGGAGCGTCTCCCCCCGTATCACAATCAGGCTCAACAATTTTCGGCAAAATTGGAGCATCACACAAGAAAACCTCGAGCTCTTCCTTATAGATATCACTTCCCTCAAACGGAGGAGAAGGATGGGAAGAGTCAGAAATGAGTGGTGCTGAAATATCGATACGATAAACCGATTCCGGAGGTGGGGCAAGTGGTGCGCTCTTAGAGCTAGCAGTTTTCACCACTTCCGTTGTATCCTCCGATTCGTGTTCATCGTAATCAAAAACACTTTTAACTTCAGCACAACTCTTAAACCATTGACTTGAACCAGGGGCAATTTTCATTGCTTTAAGCTCAGCACGTTTTTGTGACATACTCTTGACCGTAAATCTTGAAAGTATATCAGATTTTTGATCAATCGTAGCAACGTTGCATTTAGACCCCTGATTAATATTAAACGTGACCGCTTCATTATCAACACGAATGGTTAATTCTTCAGCGTACACATCAATGAGAGCACGACTCGTTCTTAAGAAAGCTCTACCCAAAATGAGTGGAACTCGAGGATCAGCATCAAAGTTTACCACAACAAAATCAGTGGGAAAGTGGAATTTTCCTACTTTCACAACAACGTCCTCGGATATTCCAAGCGGATGAGTAATAGTACGGTCCGCTAGCTCGAGTGTCATGCAAGTAGGTGTAAGCTTTGGAAGAGACAATTTTTCCCATATCGAGAGTGGCATAAGGTTAATGCTAGCGCCAAGATCGGCCAAGGCGGAACATTGAACCATCCCCGAAAAATCACATGGGATTAAAAACTTGCCGGGGTCTCCGAGCTTTTCGGGAAGCTTTTTGAGGATAACCGCCGAGCATTGCTCGTTTAGGGGGGTTTTTGCCATCTCCGACAACTTTTCCTTGTTGCTTAGCAAACTTTTAAGTTTAGATGCAAATTTTGGCATAAGAACGAGAGCATCTGCAAAGCTTATGTCGAAATGCAACTCATTGAAGATTTGAAAGAACTTTTCCATTTGTTGATTGTTTTTTTCTTTATGTTTCTGATCATTAAGCCTTGAAGGATATGGTATTGAAGGCTTAGAATTTGTCTTCGGAACATCGGGTTCCGGAATTGAAGTTTGGGTTACTGGAGGTGGGACGTGTACGGTACTTTGTGGGCTTGAGGTGTGTACCTTGTCCTTTGTTACCTCCTCCTCTCGTTCCACTTCCTTCACCGGAGAAGGAGTAGGAATCGAGGGTCCGTCATAAGCTTTACCACTTCGGGTGGTAACAGCTTTCATCTCTCCCTTTGGGTTAAGAATTGTATTAGCTGGGAGAGTTCCTGAAGTAGAAGCTTGATTAGCTTGATCAGCTAAATTAGCTTGCTGAAATTGATGGATGAGGGTATCAAACATGTTTTCAATCTTTGTTTGCGATTGATCAATTTTGCTTTTAAGCTCATTACCCTGCTTAGTCAAAGCATTTTGAAAATCATTTTTCAAAATTGTGATTTGATTTTGCATGGACCTAATTTTCACCTCATTTGTCTTAATGTAATTTGCAAGATCATTTGAGGAAGAAATCGGGGCAGGGTAATTTGGAGCTTGATACCCTTGAGTGAAATTGACCCCTTGGGTCGGATATTGATTAGTAGGGGCTTGATATGGAACATTTGGCCCCCTACTTTGGTTTTGATTAAACCTGTTTTGATTTTTTGGTTGAGAAAAAACGGGTGGTCCTGCTTGATAGTTAGCACGATAGCTCGGGTCAACTTGAGGATGGTATTGAGTACCTCCTTGGTTGTAAGATCCGGCTACGGCATTGCTTGTAAAAGGCCGGCCATCGGTGGCGGTACAATTATAATAAGCATGAGGACCACCACAAGTGACACAACTTTCCTCTACCGCTTTGACTTTAGCGGGTGGAGAAGCTTGTGGGGTAGAAGAAGAAGAATTTTTCTGAGTGGAGAGAACCAAAGCTTGGATTAAATCCGTGAGCTTGTCAATTTTAGCATCCGTGCTAGAAGTATTCACCGGATGTGAACAAGAAGGCTAAGCACTCACTTGGGAAACAACCGGTTTGCTTCGTGAAGTGCGAACCTTTGACTTGTTCTCGATGATGGACAAAGCAGCTCCCGTAGTCCGATTCAATATAAAACCGCCGGAGGCGGCATTTAGAGAATCTTGGTCGGTTTGGTTCAATCCATTGTAAAAAGTATCAATTTGGTGTAACTCGGAAAAACCGTGGTGAGGACATTTGCGAAGTAATTCTTTGAAACGGTCCCACGATTCACTAAAAGATTCATCAAATTTTTGAGTAAATTTGGTAATTTCATTTTTTAAACTTGTGGTTTTTGAAGGTGGAAAGAATTCGTTCACAAATTTCGACACTAAATCTTCCCAAGTTAAGATAGAACGAGGGGGTTGTTTTTCAAGCCAAATCCGGGCTGCCCCCTCAAGAGAGAAAGGAAAGAGAAGCAATTTGATTGCGTCTGGAGGAACATCCCTACATTTGATGGTCGATGAAATTTTGTTGAACCATCGAATGTGGGAATGAGGGTCATCCCTCTCGAAACCGTAAAATTGATTCGACGTTACTAAGGATAGTAAAGCCGGGTTAAGTTCGAAATTTTCGGCAACGATCGGGGGAACAACAATAGCATCTCCGTAACCCTCGGTGGGTGCTTGGAGAAGCTCAAGCATGGTGCGATTCTCCGCCATTATGATAATGGGAGGATCGGGATTAGTACGAATCTCGGGTTCGACTAATTGGGCAGCACGTCTACGATAACGTGTGCGCATGCACCAAGAACATTAGGTTAAGAAGGAAAGAAGAATATTTTTGGGTTTTTTGGATTTTTCAATTTTTTGGTTTTTTTGGATAAAAAATATTCACAAGATATATACGAAACTTCACGAGGAAGGTTCTTCAAGTCACTAATCGTCAAACCGTGACGATATTGTCACAACACACCTCCCCGGCAGCGGCGCCATTTTGATATTCGTACGGTCGAACACAACTCACAAGTCAAACCTCTCACGAAGAAAAGTCAACTAGGAACGGTTCAACGCGACAATCGATTTAATAACCGGATAAGCGTGTACCCGGGTCGTTCTCCCTGCGAGGCGTGAAATTGAGAATATCGTTTTCGGTTCGGTATTAAAATGCTTGAAATGACGAGATCTTGCCGGTTACTAATATCTACTAAAAACGAAAATTAAATAACGCGAACTTTAAACTACGAACGAGTAAAAACGTAAAATATTTGAAAAACTAATCCTACGGGCATCAAAATAATTTTTATAAATTCTAAATGACAAAAGAAAATTTTGGAAAAAGGAAAAATATTTTTTTGACTTTTTAATAATTTTTTATAATTTAAAAACTATTTTTAAGAAAATAAATGATTAAAAATATTTAAACTATTAAGAAAAATCTGGAAATTTAATCACAAATACTTTGTAACAAACTGGAGCTGAGAAAAATAAGAAACATGAAAAGTGCTTTTGTGATTAAGCAGAAAATAAGCCAACAGTTTAGAATAAGCTAAATAGAAAAAAAAAGAAAATGAAAATAAAAGGGCTTTAAATAAAACTTTGTAAAGTTTAACTAAAAAGAGTGAAGAGTGCAGTGGTTAAGTCGCTGGGTTTGTGAGTCTACTTGTCCTGGGTTCGAACCCCAGGACTGTCAAAATTTTTTTGCTATTTGATTTTTATCCTTTGACTTAAAACCTTAAACTTAGTACAACCTTAACAACTAATTCATCAGAAGATAAATTTTTTTTTTACAAGCTCAAAACACAAACATTAAATCTTAACAACTAAATCCAAATCCAACACAAACTCAAACGATAAACACAAACAAAATGCAAACGGCATAAAATGCTAAATAACCTATACTAATTCTATTAACAACATAGGCAAAAGAGCAGAATAAAAGAAAAGCAAATACCAGTAACTAAACTAGACAAAACCGATCAAACCTCAAATGAAGCAATAAGAGCGAAGTAAAAAAAAACTCATACGCAGATAAAATAAGCTAGCAGTCAAAGCAGTAAGGTAAAAATAAGCAGTAAATTAAACCTTAAATAAAAACTGAATTAAAATTAAAATTAAAAATAAATTACAATGCTTAAAAAAATACAAATACCTTAAAAAAAAAGCTAAATAAATCCTAGACTTCTAACTGCCCTTCGACTCATATTTATACTAAAAAAAATAAACACAAAACCCTTGCTCTGGTACCAATCTGTCACACCCTGAATTTACCTGTTAATGGCAGCGGAATTGAATACCTTGGTGTGACTTTCATGGCGTCTCATACAATGGATATATTGAACGACCTAAAGTGTCGTTTTGAAAATACACGTTTGATCATAAATAAAATCAGAGTTTACAAAACATAGGTCCCAAATGATGTTGCAAGTTTAAAAACAAAACCATAGTAGATCAAACGGTTACATAAGTGCATGAAAATAAGTGATGCAAGTCGACCCCGCGACTCCAAGATGGTCCAATGCATGCCCACATGATAGCTAATAACCTGAAAATACATTGCTAAAAAACGGTCAACATAAAGTTGGTGAGAGTTCATAGGTTTAATAAAATGAAGTTATACGATAGCCACAAGTATAAAGTGTATGACATAAGTCACATAAAAAAAAATGATTGTACAATAGCCTTAAGCTCATGACCCCGACGCTGTGACTGAATTCTCTGGAGCCCCTGGGAGTGTTTTGCCAGACACTCAAATGAAAAGACATGAAATGCATCCGCTATCGGTTGTTGGTCAAAGCCAACACGGATGGAGGCGTCACCCTCGATAGATCTATCCACTCACTCTCGCTTACAGGTAAATTAACGGTTCATGATTATATGGGGACTTTCAATTGGCAACAAGGTAACTTAATCTATGTACAGGAAGTCTGATACTTTGGCTCGTATGAAAAACAGTTGCAATGTATTCTCCCCCGTGGGATTTGAAAACAATAATAAAATGTATACGGGGCTATGAAAACTCACCTGAAGTGATGATACAACAATGCTATGAAATCGGAATACTTGGAATAATTGAAATACTGGAACACTTGGAATACTTGGCAATAACAAGGCGCGAACACTAGCCGCTACCTAAAATGAATGCATGAATACTACTTGAGATCATGAAGCAATGTAGTGCATGTACATGTATATGTTACCTATACCACTCGTACTTTGAAAATATAGGTTATCGTTGGAACTCAATGTTTTCTAACACTTGGTAAAAATAAGCCCAAATTAGTACGTAAGAACTAGTTGTGCAAATATATATATATATAAGGTGTTAATGCTTGGTCTTGACGTTTTGAAAACCTTTGAAGTCATCTCATTGACGTGTTAGTGAAATAGTGACAATACGTGTCTCAACGGTTAAGGAAAACGGCTCTTCTATTTGTTGTTACTTGAAAAATATACTTTAGTTCGAACTATATTTATTAAAATAAAAGCTGTCAAATAAATAAAAGTATTTCTAGTTTAAAACGCGAATATCTTGATCGTTATAAGCTCGTTTTCTTCGTTCTTTATATCCATGGTTTCGTAAAAATAAATGCTAACACATTTTTAGTAGCTTGGTTCATCTAGGTTTCGTCAAACGCCGCAAATAAGCCGTCGAATGCTACCAAACAGCATGCAGTTTTTCCGGAAAATAGTTTTCGTCGTTAAACTTGTAAAAATCATATCTCCTTCGTTATTAACTCGTTTTTATCCCCGTTTTCGGCCACGGCTTCGTCTCGGAATGTATTTTCTAAATATTTGGCCAAAAATTACCTCATACCTACTGATTTTCCCACGTTTCACTTTTAAAGACAGTAGGGTATGTATACTTGTAAAAACTTGGTTTTCTAGTTATTATCTTGTCCAAAAATGTCACAAACAACAACCAATCATTCTAAAACCTACCATATACCTTTCTAGGGTGTCAAGGGTCCTAAACTTCATCATCCATGATAATCTAACAAGGATCTAATTATATGACAAATCTAGGGCTTGTAAGTTGTAATAATGTAAATAGAGTGGTAATAGCTAACATATACTTGTATATCTTCTACAAAAATTATATAAACTTGATGTTAACTTGGAAAAATTATATAAATGAGTTTTGACAACTTACTTGAAGGATTAGTGAACTAGTGATGATGAAAACCCTATAAAACCTTGAGTTTTTATTTCAAAACTCTAAAAGGAGTACTAGATGAGCTTGTTTATGTATTGTTCTTGAAAAATTGATGATCCTTGCTTGTGGTTTGATCCTTGGCCGAGCACACCAAGAGGAGAGGAAGAGAGAAATATTTTTTTTTGTATACTTGAAGTATTATGTGTGAAAAATGAAGAAAATGAGGTTAAGTATTATATATATGGGACAATAGGTAAGTAGCATTAATTGGAGTTGAAAAAGTTGGAAAATATGGGCTAGAGGGGGGGGGGGGGTTGGCCGGCGCAATTTAGGGGAAAAGGGGGGGGGGATGGTTGGTGATTTGATTGGAAATGATTTATATGTATAATGTGTAGTTTTTATTAGTTTTAGGTGTAACCGGGTACCGTGTTTGCTAGAAATAAAATTTAACGGAGTTAACCGGGACTTAACGAAGTCATAAAAATTACAAAAATATGTTGGGTACAAGTCTTGAGTGTTTGGACAATTATTGTTTAGTTTTTACGAAAACCGTCGTAATTATATAAAACGTACGATATAAATTAAATAAATTCTCAAAATACCGGGTAATTAAATTTTATAATTTTCTTGATGTTAAAATGAGTATAAAAATATGTCGGGACCATCGTGGGGATTGTCGGACGTGTTAGTCATATTTATTGGTCGCGCGTTAACGTTTTAATTAAAAGTAATTATACGTAATACGTCAAATGTAATAAAAATATTAATTTGATAAACCTACGAGTGGAATAGTATAAAAATGTAAATATGATGATATGCAGACTATTACTAGTCCGTATGCAGTGATCCTACTGATGATGCATGAATTTTGCAGCTAAACCAAACCGGTTACGCGAATATGAATACCCGTAAACTACGTTTACGCTGAAATGAATAATGAACATGAATAGTGATTCCCTCCCGGGGATGAATAGTGTCACATGAATAGTAAAATTTCTGAACGCTTCTCGAAGTCTCAAACTGACTCCAAAAACGATGAATAGTGAAATGATGAATAGTGATCGGTGAATAGTAAATGATGAATAGTAACTGATGAATAGTGAATTGTCGAGGTTAGGAAAGTGACCTGAAATCTCGGGTTGTTACAGTCGCCCCTCCAAAAGGGAATTCAGTCCCTGAATTCAATTGTCGTTGGTTTCGGAAGCAGGCTCGAGAAAATGATGTGGATACTTGCATCGCATTTGGTCTTCTCGTTTCCAAGTAAACTCGGGTCCTCTTCGAGAATTCCAGCGAACTTTCACGATAGGAATTCGACTCTTCTTCAATTGTTTGACCTCACGGTCCATGATTTCAACGGGTTCTTCCACAAAATTAAGCTTGTCATTTAGTTGAATTTCTTCGAGTGGAATAACGGACGACTCGTCGGAAAGACACTTCTTGAGGTTTGAAACATGAAATGTGTTATGAACGTTGCTGAGTTCTGACGGAAACTTAGGTGTGTATGCCAACTGACCGGCTCTAACTAGAATCCGAAATGGTCCGATACCGAGAGCTCAGTCTATCGGGTTATCAAAAATTGTATCATGCCTTTCCAAGGCAAGGCTTTCAATCATAGTTCGTGCTTCTACTTGAATCTAGGAGGTTCGTTGTTCAAGGGTATCAATTCCGTATGATGTGCATCATGCATCGACCTAACTTCCATTGTTTTCTCATTTCTTGTAACTGATTCTTGACTTGTGAAATTTCCTTTGTTGTCTCCCGGTTTAGTTCTAGGTCCGTGAATTTAACTTTCCAAATTCGATATATAAATATGTATATGGTCACTTCGGCCATAGGGTGTCTTAAATGGTGCCTTTATATATTCCCGTGATGGTTATTTTTGCTGATGATGAAATTCGTCAATAATCGAAAGATTATCCTAATCCATACAAAGTTGGTTATGTGGTGTTGAATACATCCTATAGTGCTCAGGAAGTTCTCTTAAGGATTCGTCGGGCTAACGATGGTAGAGCGTGTATATCCGATTAGAAAAGGAATATCTTAAGGGATTGCTAGAAATCTGAGGGGTATCGTCTATCCTTTCGCCGTTTCTATGTCAAAAAATATCCTTCATAATGTAGAGTCTCTCCTAGAGAAGTCAATGGTGCAAATTCAACTTAATGGCTGAGTGAGTGATGAGTGATGTAAGTATCCGGTGAGAGTTTGTTAAAAGGGGTGTTCATGAAAGATTTCATTTGTTTACAAGGCTTTTGAATGAAGATTGTTATTATCACTTCCTGAAAATGTGACTATTTTCTTCACGGCATAGTTCCTCCTGAATTATACATAGGTGATCAAGCTATGTATAATTGAGGACCAACGATGCGATGCTTAGTTAAATTGAAACGGTATTACTTTTTCCCAAAAGTTTTAGATGGTGTTCAACGGGTTATTTTGATAAATGATTTTCTAGGCATTTCCTTTGAAAGTAACATGAAAATTGTCTCGCGTAACTGTAGTAAATACTTGATAAAATGACAGAAATTCCATTTATAGGGTGGTACAAAATGGCTTATTTTGAAAGTTCTGAAAAAGAAAGAAAAAAAAAAAAAAAAAAATATAGTTCTCCCGTATGGTAGTAAAATAACTTGCATTAAATTTGTTGAATGGTTCATTGGATACATGGATGAATCTTATGAAATGGTATTAGTCTACTAGTCCGTCAAGAATGAAATCGGCCTAATCCCTAGTAGGATAAAGGTATATTGTTGTGAAACTATGGAGAATTGAGCAATTGGAATAGGAATGGAATAAACGATGGTTATGATTATCGCGAAGATAACAAAAGATAGGTATTACATTGGATAGGAAAGTGCTTAATACAACTAGGTTACACCAACGTACCTATGGAAAGTACAAAAGAAAGATACAACCCTAGAGGGCTCAACTATGGTTTATTAAAACATGAACTCCTTCTGGTTAAGCATTGTTGTTGTCTTTGATGTTGCTAATGTCCTGACGGTCTCTCTCCCAAACACGCACGCTATTCCTCGAGCTAATTTCTCTTGGTCCCCATGTCCTGATTTCCTTTCGGGCAATTGTTCCTAAAGTGTCCAACTTCTCCACAACCATAACATGTTGGCGGTGGATTCTGATTATTTCTCCCAGGAGCAGCCCTGCATCCCTTAGCCAGATGACCGATCTTCCCACAATTGAAACAAGGTTTTAGGGCAATCCCCCGGGTTATGATGTGTTTGGCATTTGTTACACTTTGGTAGAGTACCGGCGTAACCTTTCTTTTCAGTCGGACCCGCAACATAGGCCCGTGCAGTTTCTTGTCTTTTGGGTGGTGGTTGGTTGGCGTTGTTACCTTGGGTGTCATCCCATTTCCTTTTGTTGTTGTTGTTCTGGTAATTGTTGGTGTTATTGTTGTAGTTACGGTTTCGGTTGAAGTTATTGTTGTTGTTGTTGGCGGGGGTCACTTTCTTCAGAACTTGAGCTATGAGTTTTTGAGACATCCTGATTGCCTCATCAAGAGTTTGCGGATCAAAAGAAATCACATCACCACGGATGCTTTCGGGCAATCCACCAATGAAATTCTCTACCAACTTTTCATCATCAGGCACCATAGATGGGCATAGAGCGGCTAACTCTTGGTACCTTCGAATATAAGTCTCAATGTCATTTCCCACGGTTACCAGATCATAGAACTCTACTTCCAACTTCTTCACTTCAGTTCGTGGGCAAAACTTCTTAGTTACCAACTTTTTGAACTCGTCCCATGTGACCTTGTAAGCATTCTCCATCCCTATGGGCTTTGCATAAGAGTTCCACCACGATAAGGCTTGATCGCGAAGTGTACTAACGGCAAACTTAACCTTGTAGTCATCCGGGCAATTACATAAGATAAACACAGATTCAGTATGTTCGAACCATCGAACCATGGCAGTAGCCCCTTCAGTACCCTTATACAAAGTAGGATCTCCACTCTTGAAATCCTTGTAAGTACATTTCTTCCCATTGGTTCCGTTGCTAGCTTCTCCCGATGTCCCTATCCGAGAAGCATCTTCGGCAGCTCTTGCGGCAACAGCGGCTCTTTCAATCTCTAGAGCTTCGGCTACACTATCCCTAACAAGCTTCCGGATAGCAGCCTGAGTCATTTCTGGGAAGTCGTTGCAGCAGCCTTGGCTTTAGCTTTCCTAGGTGCCATAATTCTGGTAGATCACAACAGAATACATCAACAACAATCATACTAGAAATGATTATCGTACAAAATATATACAACCACAACATGTATATATATATCCACCACAAGTGTAAATACAACCACGATATGTACAACCACAACATGTACAACCTCAGCGTGTATAAATACAACCATGAGTACTCGTAATAGCAACGATCATTGTTCACTAGGTATACCACCACAACCATGCGTATATCCTCATAACACATGAATACAACACTTAAAAATTTTTGTCTACATTGACCAGTGTCATAGATAGCACAACCATACCCATATAGTAAAGTCAATACTTGGGAATCTCGTTGTACAACAATCAACATACCACAAGCTTCTTCGAACTACGCCACCCTTCCCGTGGCTAGGATGATAGTAAAAGCGAGTAAAGGTAAAAGATAGGATGATGTCCTGAAGTGAGGTCCGGGGTTGTGCATCGATTCATGTCTGAGATAATGTAGATTCCAATCCATTCCTGAGGAATCTATTAATGTTCCTGTCGAGTCCGTGATCTTGGTGTCATCCACAAGATGTTATCTAATTCATGTCAAGTGAGAATGGGAAAGAAAGAAATGACAATGGTCGTACTGAAAGGCAATGTTAGACTCCCGAATCTCGAAGGTCTCGGTGTCATATCTGATTGGTGGGGTGTTGTTACGATGACCAATGATGAAATCCAACTCATCGGTTTAGAATGTGATGTAATCAAACTTGGTAATGAAAAGGGAGTTGTGAAGAGTTCTCTTGTGGTGGTGTAACATTGCTCAAAGCATCTTGTTGGTTCATTATGTCATGGAAGTATGAGTCGATTATACCTGAGATAGTATAGAGTCTTTGCGAGGAATGCCACTCTTTGGCGATTTGTTGTTGCTCATGTTTGGTCTGTGGGGCATCCAAACCTTCATGTGTAGTCTCAATTAATTAGAGATCATCATCTAACGATGAAGAGTAGTAGGTTGTCTAATAGTAAGGGCTCTCGAACTCTCATCAACCTTAATCTATAAGGTGGTGTAGTGTCCTTAGTGGTAGATGGTAATAGTGTATTAAACCATGTACGCTTCTCAAGCGGTAAGTTAAGTATGTGAGTAGAGTCCCTGAAATGTGATGGTATAAATGGGGTTCCATATGATGATGATAAAGTCGATGGTGATAATACTGAAGGAATCACTACCTTCTTTTACGCTATCTTGCGATGTCTAAGCGGTAAAACTGGAGTATGCACTCTGGGACGACCAATAGTGGTATGAGTAGTTGATACTGGTGGTAATACATGAGTAGTGAGTGTTCTAATAGTGAGGGAATGAAGATATACTATCTTTCTTGCAATAAACATTCTAATAGGTCCATAAGGACTAAGCATGTACGTCTTATCAAATGGTATACTCTGTATGGGCTGAAGTAATAGGGACGTCCCGATCGTCTTGCGACGTCGGAACATAAGAGTTGGATTCTGCGGAAACCGGAATAGTATGGGATGATGAATCTGTAGGTGCACGAGTAACCAAAGGTGGTGCAATAAGTGAAATCTGAGGAGTAGGTGCAACAATGGAAGTAGTAGAAGACATAGCGTCCTCGATGTAAACATCAGAAAATATAACAATAGTGCGGGAATTGGAAGACATATCTCAGTGGCAACAATACAAAATGAAATGAATAACCCATGTAATGAATCCTCGCAAATAATAATGTGCACTTATGATGTAATGATGAGACGCTACCGTTGGGGTAGTTATAGTCTAGGGTATGAGGACAACCTAGTTCGCTATAACCATTGCTCTGGTACCAATCTGTCACACCCTGAATTTACCTGTTAATGGCAGCGGAATTGAATACCTTGGTGTGACTTTCATGGCGTCTCATACGATGGATATATTGAACGACCTAAAGTGTCGTTTTGAAAATACACGTTTGATCATAAATAAAATCAGAGTTTACAAAACATAGGTCCCAAATGATGTTGCAAGTTTAAAAACAAAACCATAGTAGATCAAACGGTTACATAAGTGCATGAAAATAAGTGATGCAAGTCGACCCCGCGACTCCAAGATGGTCCAATGCATGCCCACATGATAGCTAATAACCTGAAAATACATTGCTAAAAACGGTCAACATAAAGTTGGTGAGAGTTCATAGGTTTAATAAAATGAAGTTATACGATAGCCACAAGTATAAAGTGTATGACATAAGTCACATAAAAAAAATGATTGTACAATAGCCTTAAGCTCATGACCCCGACGCTGTGTACTGAATTCTCTGGAGCCCCTGGGAGTGTTTTGCCAGACACTCAAATGAAAAGACATGAAATGCATCCGCTATCGGTTGTTGGTCAAAGCCAACACGGATGGAGGCGTCACCCTCGATAGATCTATCCACTCACTCTCGCTTACAGGTAAATTAACGGTTCATGATTATATGGGGACTTTCAATTGGCAACAAGGTAACTTAATCTATGTACAGGAAGTCTGATACTTTGGCTCGTATGAAAAACAGTTGCAATGTATTCTCCCCCGTGGGATTTGAAAACAATAATAAAATGTATACGGGGCTATGAAAACTCACCTGAAGTGATGATACAACAATGCTATGAAATCGGAATACTTGGAATAATTGAAATACTGGAACACTTGGAATACTTGGCAATAACAAGGCGCGAACACTAGCCGCTACCTAAAATGAATGCATGAATACTACTTGAGATCATGAAGCAATGTAGTGCATGTACATGTTACCTATACCACTCGTACTTTGAAAATATAGGTTATCGTTGGAACTCAATGTTTTCTAACACTTGGTAAAAATAAGCCCAAATTAGTACGTAAGAACTAGTTGTGCAAATATATATATATATAAGGTGTTAATGCTTGGTCTTGACGTTTTGAAAACCTTTGAAGTCATCTCATTGACGTGTTAGTGAAATAGTGACAATACGTGTCTCAACGGTTAAGGAAAACGGCTCTTCTATTTGTTGTTACTTGAAAAATATACTTTAGTTCGAACTATATTTATTAAAATAAAAGCTGTCAAATAAATAAAAGTATTTCTAGTTTAAAACGCGAATATCTTGATCGTTATAAGCTCGTTTTCTTCGTTCTTTATATCCATGGTTTCGTAAAAATAAATGCTAACACATTTTTAGTAGCTTGGTTCATCTAGGTTTCGTCAAACGCCGCAAATAAGCCGTCGAATGCTACCAAACAGCATGCAGTTTTTCCGGAAAATAGTTTTCGTCGTTAAACTTGTAAAAATCATATCTCCTTCGTTATTAACTCGTTTTTATCCCCGTTTTCGGCCACGGCTTCGTCTCGGAATGTATTTTCTAAATATTTGGCCAAAAATTACCTCATACCTACTGATTTTCCCACGTTTCACTTTTAAAGACAGTAGGGTATGTATACTTGTAAAAACTTGGTTTTCTAGTTATTATCTTGTCCAAAAATGTCACAAACAACAACCAATCATTCTAAAACCTACCATATACCTTTCTAGGGTGTCAAGGGTCCTAAACTTCATCATCCATGATAATCTAACAAGGATCTAATTATATGACAAATCTAGGGCTTGTAAGTTGTAATAATGTAAATAGAGTGGTAATAGCTAACATATACTTGTATATCTTCTACAAAAATTATATAAACTTGATGTTAACTTGGAAAAATTATATAAATGAGTTTTGACAACTTACTTGAAGGATTAGTGAACTAGTGATGATGAAAACCCTATAAAACCTTGAGTTTTTATTTCAAAACCCTAAAAGGAGTACTAGATGAGCTTGTTTATGTATTGTTCTTGAAAAATTGATGATCCTTGCTTGTGGTTTGATCCTTGGCCGAGCACACCAAGAGGAGAGGAAGAGAGAAATATTTTTTTGTATACTTGAAGTATTATGTGTGAAAAATGAAGAAAATGAGGTTAAGTATTATATATATGGGACAATAGGGTAAGTAGCATTAATTGGAGTTGAAAAAGTTGGAAAATATGGGCTAGAGGGGGGGGGGGTTTGGCCGGCGCAATTTAGGGGAAAAGGGGGGGGGGATGGGTTTGGTGATTTGATTGGAAATGATTTATATGTATAATGTGTAGTTTTTATTAGTTTTAGGTGTAACCGGGTACCGTGTTTGCTAGAAATAAAATTTAACGGAGTTAACCGGGACTTAACGAAGTCATAAAAATTACAAAAATATGTTGGGTACAAGTCTTGAGTGTTTGGACAATTATTGTTTAGTTTTTACGAAAACCGTCGTAATTATATAAAACGTACGATATAAATTAAATAAATTCTCAAAATACCGGGTAATTAAATTTTATAATTTTCTTGATGTTAAAATGAGTATAAAAATATGTCGGGACCATCGTGGGGATTGTCGGACGTGTTAGTCATATTTATTGGTCGCGCGTTAACGTTTTAATTAAAAGTAATTATACGTAATACGTCAAATGTAATAAAAATATTAATTTGATAAACCTACGAGTGGAATAGTATAAAAATGTAAATATGATGATATGCAGACTATTACTAGTCCGTATGCAGTGATCCTACTGATGATGCATGAATTTTGCAGCTAAACCAAACCGGTTACGCGAATATGAATACCCGTAAACTACGTTTACGCTGAAATGAATAATGAACATGAATAGTGATTCCCTCCCGGGATGAATAGTGTCACATGAATAGTAAAATTTCTGAACGCTTCTCGAAGTCTCAAACTGACTCCAAAAACGATGAATAGTGAAATGATGAATAGTGATCGGTGAATAGTAAATGATGAATAGTAACTGATGAATAGTGAATTGTCGAGGTTAGGAAAGTGACCTGAAATCTCGGGTTGTTACAGTCGCCCCTCCAAAAGGGAATTCAGTCCCTGAATTCAATTGTCGTTGGTTTCGGAAGCAGGCTCGAGAAAATGATGTGGATACTTGCATCGCATTTGGTCTTCTCGTTTCCAAGTAAACTCGGGTCCTCTTCGAGAATTCCAGCGAACTTTCACGATAGGAATTCGACTCTTCTTCAATTGTTTGACCTCACGGTCCATGATTTCAACGGGTTCTTCCACAAAATTAAGCTTGTCATTTAGTTGAATTTCTTCGAGTGGAATAACGGACGACTCGTCGGAAAGACACTTCTTGAGGTTTGAAACATGAAATGTGTTATGAACGTTGCTGAGTTCTGACGGAAACTTAGGTGTGTATGCCAACTGACCGGCTCTAACTAGAATCCGAAATGGTCCGATACCGAGAGCTCAGTCTATCGGGTTATCAAAAATTGTATCATGCCTTTCCAAGGCAAGGCTTTCAATCATAGTTCGTGCTTCTACTTGAATCTAGGAGGTTCGTTGTTCAAGGGTATCAATTCCGTATGATGTGCATCATGCATCGACCTAACTTCCATTGTTTTCTCATTTCTTGTAACTGATTCTTGACTTGTGAAATTTCCTTTGTTGTCTCCCGGTTTAGTTCTAGGTCCGTGAATTTAACTTTCCAAATTCGATATATAAATATGTATATGGTCACTTCGGCCATAGGGTGTCTTAAATGGTGCCTTTATATATTCCCGTGATGGTTATTTTTTGCTGATGATGAAATTCGTCAATAATCGAAAGATTATCCTAATCCATACAAAGTTGGTTATGTGGTGTTGAATACATCCTATAGTGCTCAGGAAGTTCTCTTAAGGATTCGTCGGGCTAACGATGGTAGAGCGTGTATATCCGATTAGAAAAGGAATATCTTAAGGGATTGCTAGAAATCTGAGGGGTATCGTCTATCCTTTCGCCGTTTCTATGTCAAAAAATATCCTTCATAATGTAGAGTCTCTCCTAGAGAAGTCAATGGTGCAAATTCAACTTAATGGCTGAGTGAGTGATGAGTGATGTAAGTATCCGGTGAGAGTTTGTTAAAAGGGGTGTTCATGAAAGATTTCATTTGTTTACAAGGCTTTTGAATGAAGATTGTTATTATCACTTCCTGAAAATGTGACTATTTTCTTCACGGCATAGTTCCTCCTGAATTATACATAGGTGATCAAGCTATGTATAATTGAGGACCAACGATGCGATGCTTAGTTAAATTGAAACGGTATTACTTTTTCCCAAAAGTTTTAGATGGTGTTCAACGGTTATTTTGATAAATGATTTTCTAGGCATTTCCTTTGAAAGTAACATGAAAATTGTCTCGCGTAGCTGTAGTAAATACTTGATAAAATGACAGAAATTCCATTTATAGGGTGGTACAAAATGGCTTATTTTGAAAGTTCTGAAAAAGAAAGAAAAAAAAAAAAAAAAAAATATAGTTCTCCCGTATGGTAGTAAAATAACTTGCATTAAATTTGTTGAATGGTTCATTGGATACATGGATGAATCTTATGAAATGGTATTAGTCTACTAGTCCGTCAAGAATGAAATCGGCCTAATCCCTAGTAGGATAAAGGTATATTGTTGTGAAACTATGGAGAATTGAGCAATTGGAATAGGAATGGAATAAACGATGGTTATGATTATCGCGAAGATAACAAAAGATAGGTATTACATTGGATAGGAAAGTGCTTAATACAACTAGGTTACACCAACGTACCTATGGAAAGTACAAAAGAAAGATACAACCCTAGAGGGCTCAACTATGGTTTATTAAAACATGAACTCCTTCTGGTTAAGCATTGTTGTTGTCTTTGATGTTGCTAATGTCCTGACGGTCTCTCTCCCAAACACGCACGCTATTCCTCGAGCTAATTTCTCTTGGTCCCCATGTCCTGATTTCCTTTCGGGCAATTGTTCCTAAAGTGTCCAACTTCTCCACAACCATAACATGTTGGCGGTGGATTCTGATTATTTCTCCCAGGAGCAGCCCTGCATCCCTTAGCCAGATGACCGATCTTCCCACAATTGAAACAAGGTTTTAGGGCAATCCCCCGGGTTATGATGTGTTTGGCATTTGTTACACTTTGGTAGAGTACCGGCGTAACCTTTCTTTTCAGTCGGACCCGCAACATAGGCCCGTGCAGTTTCTTGTCTTTTGGGTGGTGGTTGGTTGGCGTTGTTACCTTGGGTGTCATCCCATTTCCTTTTGTTGTTGTTGTTCTGGTAATTGTTGGTGTTATTGTTGTAGTTACGGTTTCGGTTGAAGTTATTGTTGTTGTTGTTGGCGGGGGTCACTTTCTTCAGAACTTGAGCTATGAGTTTTTGAGACATCCTGATTGCCTCATCAAGAGTTTGCGGATCAAAAGAAATCACATCACCACGGATGCTTTCGGGCAATCCACCAATGAAATTCTCTACCAACTTTTCATCATCAGGCACCATAGATGGGCATAGAGCGGCTAACTCTTGGTACCTTCGAATATAAGTCTCAATGTCATTTCCCACGGTTACCAGATCATAGAACTCTACTTCCAACTTCTTCACTTCAGTTCGTGGGCAAAACTTCTTAGTTACCAACTTTTTGAACTCGTCCCATGTGACCTTGTAAGCATTCTCCATCCCTATGGGCTTTGCATAAGAGTTCCACCACGATAAGGCTTGATCGCGAAGTGTACTAACGGCAAACTTAACCTTGTAGTCATCCGGGCAATTACATAAGATAAACACAGATTCAGTATGTTCGAACCATCGAACCATGGCAGTAGCCCCTTCAGTACCCTTATACAAAGTAGGATCTCCACTCTTGAAATCCTTGTAAGTACATTTCTTCCCATTGGTTCCGTTGCTAGCTTCTCCCGATGTCCCTATCCGAGAAGCATCTTCGGCAGCTCTTGCGGCAACAGCGGCTCTTTCAATCTCTAGAGCTTCGGCTACACTATCCCTAACAAGCTTCCGGATAGCAGCCTGAGTCATTTCTGGGAAGTCGTTGCAGCAGCCTTGGCTTTAGCTTTCCTAGGTGCCATAATTCTGGTAGATCACAACAGAATACATCAACAACAATCATACTAGAAATGATTATCGTACAAAATATATACAACCACAACATGTATATATATATCCACCACAAGTGTAAATACAACCACGATATGTACAACCACAACATGTACAACCTCAGCGTGTATAAATACAACCATGAGTACTCGTAATAGCAACGATCATTGTTCACTAGGTATACCACCACAACCATGCGTATATCCTCATAACACATGAATACAACACTTAAAAATTTTTGTCTACATTGACCAGTGTCATAGATAGCACAACCATACCCATATAGTAAAGTCAATACTTGGGAATCTCGTTGTACAACAATCAACATACCACAAGCTTCTTCGAACTACGCCACCCTTCCCGTGGCTAGGATGATAGTAAAAGCGAGTAAAGGTAAAAGATAGGATGATGTCCTGAAGTGAGGTCCGGGGTTGTGCATCGATTCATGTCTGAGATAATGTAGATTCCAATCCATTCCTGAGGAATCTATTAATGTTCCTGTCGAGTCCGTGATCTTGGTGTCATCCACAAGATGTTATCTAATTCATGTCAAGTGAGAATGGGAAAGAAAGAAATGACAATGGTCGTACTGAAAGGCAATGTTAGACTCCCGAATCTCGAAGGTCTCGGTGTCATATCTGATTGGTGGGGTGTTGTTACGATGACCAATGATGAAATCCAACTCATCGGTTTAGAATGTGATGTAATCAAACTTGGTAATGAAAAGGGAGTTGTGAAGAGTTCTCTTGTGGTGGTGTAACATTGCTCAAAGCATCTTGTTGGTTCATTATGTCATGGAAGTATGAGTCGATTATACCTGAGATAGTATAGAGTCTTTGCGAGGAATGCCACTCTTTGGCGATTTGTTGTTGCTCATGTTTGGTCTGTGGGGCATCCAAACCTTCATGTGTAGTCTCAATTAATTAGAGATCATCATCTAACGATGAAGAGTAGTAGGTTGTCTAATAGTAAGGGCTCTCGAACTCTCATCAACCTTAATCTATAAGGTGGTGTAGTGTCCTTAGTGGTAGATGGTAATAGTGTATTAAACCATGTACGCTTCTCAAGCGGTAAGTTAAGTATGTGAGTAGAGTCCCTGAAATGTGATGGTATAAATGGGGTTCCATATGATGATGATAAAGTCGATGGTGATAATACTGAAGGAATCACTACCTTCTTTTACGCTATCTTGCGATGTCTAAGCGGTAAAACTGGAGTATGCACTCTGGGACGACCAATAGTGGTATGAGTAGTTGATACTGGTGGTAATACATGAGTAGTGAGTGTTCTAATAGTGAGGGAATGAAGATATACTATCTTTCTTGCAATAAACATTCTAATAGGTCCATAAGGACTAAGCATGTACGTCTTATCAAATGGTATACTCTGTATGGGCTGAAGTAATAGGGACGTCCCGATCGTCTTGCGACGTCGGAACATAAGAGTTGGATTCTGCGGAAACCGGAATAGTATGGGATGATGAATCTGTAGGTGCACGAGTAACCAAAGGTGGTGCAATAAGTGAAATCTGAGGAGTAGGTGCAACAATGGAAGTAGTAGAAGACATAGCGTCCTCGATGTAAACATCAGAAAATATAACAATAGTGCGGGAATTGGAAGACATATCTCAGTGGCAACAATACAAAATGAAATGAATAACCCATGTAATGAATCCTCGCAAATAATAATGTGCACTTATGATGTAATGATGAGACGCTACCGTTGGGGTAGTTATAGTCTAGGGTATGAGGACAACCTAGTTCGCTATAACCATTGCTCTGGTACCAATCTGTCACACCCTGAATTTACCTGTTAATGGCAGCGGAATTGAATACCTTGGTGTGACTTTCATGGCGTCTCATACGATGGATATATTGAACGACCTAAAGTGTCGTTTTGAAAATACACGTTTGATCATAAATAAAATCAGAGTTTACAAAACATAGGTCCCAAATGATGTTGCAAGTTTAAAAACAAAACCATAGTAGATCAAACGGTTACATAAGTGCATGAAAATAAGTGATGCAAGTCGACCCCGCGACTCCAAGATGGTCCAATGCATGCCCACATGATAGCTAATAACCTGAAAATACATTGCTAAAAACGGTCAACATAAAGTTGGTGAGAGTTCATAGGTTTAATAAAATGAAGTTATACGATAGCCACAAGTATAAAGTGTATGACATAAGTCACATAAAAAAAATGATTGTACAATAGCCTTAAGCTCATGACCCCGACGCTGTGACTGAATTCTCTGGAGCCCCTGGGAGTGTTTTGCCAGACACTCAAATGAAAAGACATGAAATGCATCCGCTATCGGTTGTTGGTCAAAGCCAACACGGATGGAGGCGTCACCCTCGATAGATCTATCCACTCACTCTCGCTTACAGGTAAATTAACGGTTCATGATTATATGGGGACTTTCAATTGGCAACAAGGTAACTTAATCTATGTACAGGAAGTCTGATACTTTGGCTCGTATGAAAAACAGTTGCAATGTATTCTCCCCCGTGGGATTTGAAAACAATAATAAAATGTATACGAGGCTATGAAAACTCACCTGAAGTGATGATACAACAATGCTATGAAATCGGAATACTTGGAATAATTGAAATACTGGAACACTTGGAATACTTGGCAATAACAAGGCGCGAACACTAGCCGCTACCTAAAATGAATGCATGAATACTACTTGAGATCATGAAGCAATGTAGTGCATGTACATGTTACCTATACCACTCGTACTTTGAAAATATAGGTTATCGTTGGAACTCAATGTTTTCTAACACTTGGTAAAAATAAGCCCAAATTAGTACGTAAGAACTAGTTGTGCAAATATATATATATATAAGGTGTTAATGCTTGGTCTTGACGTTTTGAAAACCTTTGAAGTCATCTCATTGACGTGTTAGTGAAATAGTGACAATACGTGTCTCAACGGTTAAGGAAAACGGCTCTTCTATTTGTTGTTACTTGAAAAATATACTTTAGTTCGAACTATATTTATTAAAATAAAAGCTGTCAAATAAATAAAAGTATTTCTAGTTTAAAACGCGAATATCTTGATCGTTATAAGCTCGTTTTCTTCGTTCTTTATATCCATGGTTTCGTAAAAATAAATGCTAACACATTTTTAGTAGCTTGGTTCATCTAGGTTTCGTCAAACGCCGCAAATAAGCCGTCGAATGCTACCAAACAGCATGCAGTTTTTCCGGAAAAATAGTTTTCGTCGTTAAACTTGTAAAAATCATATCTCCTTCGTTATTAACTCGTTTTTATCCCCGTTTTCGGCCACGGCTTCGTCTCGGAATGTATTTTCTAAATATTTGGCCAAAAATTACCTCATACCTACTGAGTTTCCCACGTTTCACTTTTAAAGACAGTAGGGTATGTATACTTGTAAAAACTTGGTTTTCTAGTTATTATCTTGTCCAAAAATGTCACAAACAACAACCAATCATTCTAAAACCTACCATATACCTTTCTAGGGTGTCAAGGGTCCTAAACTTCATCATCCATGATAATCTAACAAGGATCTAATTATATGACAAATCTAGGGCTTGTAAGTTGTAATAATGTAAATAGAGTGGTAATAGCTAACATATACTTGTATATCTTCTACAAAAATTATATAAACTTGATGTTAACTTGGAAAAATTATATAAATGAGTTTTGACAACTTACTTGAAGGATTAGTGAACTAGTGATGATGAAAACCCTATAAAACCTTGAGTTTTTATTTCAAAACTCTAAAAGGAGTACTAGATGAGCTTGTTTATGTATTGTTCTTGAAAAATTGATGATCCTTGCTTGTGGTTTGATCCTTGGCCGAGCACACCAAGAGGAGAGGAAGAGAGAAATATTTTTTTGTATACTTGAAGTATTATGTGTGAAAAATGAAGAAAATGAGGTTAAGTATTATATATATGGGACAATAGGGTAAGTAGCATTAATTGGAGTTGAAAAAGTTGGAAAATATGGGCTAGAGGGGGGGGGGGGGGTTGGCCGGCGCAATTTAGGGGAAAAGGGGGGGGGGATGGGTTGGTGATTTGATTGGAAATGATTTATATGTATAATGTGTAGTTTTTATTAGTTTTAGGTGTAACCGGGTACCGTGTTTGCTAGAAATAAAATTTAACGGAGTTAACCGGGACTTAACGAAGTCATAAAAATTACAAAAATATGTTGGGTACAAGTATTGAGTGTTTGGACAATTATTGTTTAGTTTTTACGAAAACCGTCGTAATTATATAAAACGTACGATATAAATTAAATAAACTCTCAAAATACCGGGTAATTAAATTTTATAATTTTCTTGATGTTAAAATGAGTATAAAAATATGTCGGGACCATCGTGGGGATTGTCGGACGTGTTAGTCATATTTATTGGTCGCGCGTTAACGTTTTAATTAAAAATAATTATACGTAATACGTCAAATGTAATAAAAATATTAATTTGATAAACCTACGAGTGGAATAGTATAAAAATGTAAATATGATGATATGCAGACTATTACTAGTCCGTATGCAGTGATCCTACTGATGATGCATGAATTTTGCAGCTAAACCAAACCGGTTACGCGAATATGAATACCCGTAAACTACGTTTACGCTGAAATGAATAATGAACATGAATAGTGATTCCCTCCCGGGGATGAATAGTGTCACATGAATAGTAAAATTTCTGAACGCTTCTCGAAGTCTCAAACTGACTCCAAAAACGATGAATAGTGAAATGATGAATAGTGATCGGTGAATAGTAAATGATGAATAGTAACTGATGAATAGTGAATTGTCGAGGTTAGGAAAGTGACCTGAAATCTCGGGTTGTTACAACCCTAGCTACTTGTGTTTTTCGTGTGAGTGTGTCCTTCATTCGCTTGTGTCTTTAATCCATAGCCCTTGGATGAAACTTGGTGCCCACAACATTAACTCTCGGCCGTTGATCTATCTTTTGTCCACGGATCGCTGAGGTGGAGGGGAGGGGACCAAAGACATACCCATGTGGGTTCTTTGGCTTGTTGTGGTGAGGTGGTGAGAGGTGGGATTAGCGTTTAATTGGGCGGGTTTTAGGGAAGAAGAAGATAAATAGTGGTGAAGCGAAGTAGGGATTTTGACTCTCTTTGATTTGGGGATTTGACCAACATGACCCCGTATTATCTATTAGTATAAAGTGGGTGGGTCGGGTCATGTTTGTGTGAGTGGGCTTATGTTGGGATGGGCTGTGAATTGGGCCGGTGGGATAATTAGGGGTATTGGGTTTAGGTAGTTTAGTGATGGGTAGATGTGGGGGTTAAAGGTTAATGTAAAGTGGATCCGGTTTGGTTATTTTTTTGGATAATTTGGTTTAATAGTTTATAGGTTTTAGGCTAAAATTACAAGGATCAAAGATGTCATAGTAGTTAACCTCAAGGACCAATCTAGCCATATCTTCAAAGTTGATCAAGGGACTTATATTGCCAAACAAAAATAATCCAAGGGCCGTTTGGGATTTTCCGAGCTTGAATTTCATCCGAATAAAAAATGTCTTTTCCGGCTTCGGTTTTCGACTCTTTTCCATAACACGCTCGGTTTTGCCCATATTTGCCTCGTTTTCAATCCTTTTGTACCTGCAACACACAAAACACAATCCAAGGATATTTGTAATATTATATGGTCCATTTGGGTGTTTTTGGTCGTTTTTGTGGGGTTTTTCGGGTATAAAATGATGAGTAAAAGGCCACTCATCAATCTAATCGCCTATTCTCTTATAAACTGAGTAATCAATTTCAATGACTCGTGATAACACTAACACAAATCGATAACTAACTTATATCTAAAAATCAATCATATAACTAATAGTATAGACTCCTACGAAAAAGCCTAATTCTTTGCTTTATCCAGTAAACATAAACTACTGATTACTCTGTATGTATCGATTACTTTCACCAAAGCGCACCAAGCCATGTGCTATGGTCTTAATAACCTCTTATCTTACTACTTCACAAATAGTTGCTACTTATCACATTATCATTTCAAAAACTGGTAGCTAATATCACCTTTCTAGTCGCATAGCTTCTCCTATTAACAAAATTAAAACTTTGTTCTATCTAGTAAACATATAATCAAAACCGACAATAAAACTAATCACAACATTCAGCACCACATTATAGTCATTATCATGTAACTAACATTATAACTAACGAAAAAAACGTTCAGCTCATCCAATTAACACAACCTACATCATCATACATAGCCGAAACTATATCATGTAACTAATATCATTAAAATAGCTTCTGAAATAAACACTTGATCAGCTTGTCTAGTAAACTGTAAACGTACACCACATCAAACTAACAGAATAAGTGAAAGTGCGAAACCGACACTATGATTAAAAGTGATGATAATTATGACAACCTCGAGAATGTATTGAGCCGTAGCGACATGATTATTCAACGCGGCCCACTGCAAGGCGCGATAACCTAAATCATCAGGTTTATGGACCGAAGTACCTTCTGATTCAACCAAATTCGTAAGTTTCTCTAAATCACCATACGCTGCTGCTGTGTACAAGTCATTCTTCATACTCTCTTCCTAATTCTTAAGCTTCTCTAATCATACCTGGACAGAAGCATCGAATGTCAAAATTTGCAAGCTTCCTGATTGGAAGGTTAGTACTGCTCCTAATTATTAGTACGGCTATGCGAGTGAGTTAGTACTGCTGTTGATAACTTAGTACTGCTGTACGAAAAATATTCAAAATCAAATGAATCAGACAATATCATATAAGCTATCAATCAATATAAACCATGTATGCTTATAAGATGGGAAGATCCTATCAATATCATATGCGTCAGATGGTGAGAGAATGTCTTGTTCCACAGAACGTGTGGACGTGACAACCAGATTGTCCTGCCATTTAGTTGCTCGACTTTGAATCCTGAATTGCCATTCTGAACCAACCAGCGCCAAGTCCAGCATTGGATCTAATCCATTATTAGGCTCAAATTTTGTTGTATTTAAATACTCTCGCTTCAGCCTCACCTAAATCATATAAGTTAAAAGATTTATTATATATAAAGAAGCATAACCCCAAGGAAGAGCAAAAATCTAGAGGATGCAAAATCAGCGGTTGGGTAACATGTCCATACGTGCTGTTTTCCTACTGGATCACAATGGGTCATGTATTGACTCGAAACATCTTTTTTACAAAAATACTTAAAACTATTGACAAATAATATATTGTATGAAAAAAATACATTTTTGCACAATAAGAAAGAACAAAGAGGTTTTGATTTTGATTTAGGGTTTTGTAGAAGAAGGATGGAAAAGATAATGATTGATGGCGGCTCATTTTTTTTTAGTGAATGTCTAGTTTTTTTTTTGGTTCAGTATTTTTGTTTTAGGGTTTTGTGTATGTTTTGCTTGAAGGAAGGGATACCGAAGATTAATGTAGATGCAGGGATTCGGATTAAGCTTCCCAAATACTGTCTATCCTTCCTTGTGTTTATAGATTTTAGTTTGTAGAACAAACACAAAACATTGTGTTGGTGCAGTGGTTAAGATGTGATTAGCACTTATTCACAAACCCATGTTCGAATCCATCCTCATGTATTTTTGAACAAATAAATTCCGGAACTCACAACCCAAAAGAATAGGGCTGAGCATCGGGCCGAATCCCGACCCGTCCCGAACCGACCCGACTCAGCCCGAAACCGAAAACAGTAAAAATGGTTGCCCGAATACCGAACCGAATAGGCATCGGGTCGGTTCGGTAATACTCGGGATAAGTCGGTCGGTTTTCGGGACAATGCACCACAACCCGAAATCTAAGACCTTACCCATTCACAGACCGTGTTTAACACTAAAGTATACCACAACCATTTAACAATTAACACTAAACTATACCACAACCATTAGAATCAGACCTGTTTAACAATGAAACCACCACCACCGACTACCTATACAACCATTTATACACAACTATAATTAAATAGATCTCAGCCATCTTTCTTTCGTGTCATTCAAAGATAAATCAAGACCATCAAAGGTCAAGCAAACGAAAGATATGCATCATCATCGATCTATAAGAAATTCACCTTCTTTTTTTCCGAATGAAAGATATGCATCATCGATCTATAATTAAATAGATCTCAGCCATCATTCTTTTTATACTTTATAATAAAGCATTAGCATATAGTAGATAATTGTTACCTCTAAACTTTCAAGAACAGCTGGTACTTCAACTAAACAAGCGGAGTATTAAAAGTTTGGATATGAAAAGAATATGAAAAGTTTGGATAATTGAGTTGGTAGGTAAAAGTTGGGAGAGAGAGATAGAGTGGAGTAGTACTGGACTGTGAGTTTTTTTTTTGTTTTTTTTAAAGATAGTGGACTGGGAGAGTGGGAGTTGGTAGGTACGGAGCAGTGAAAAAGTTATACTACCAGTAGTATATAAAATTGAATCGGGACACTCGGGTTGATTCGGGATAATCTCGGTTTTTAACCCGACCCGACCCGAAACCGACTTTTATGTTTATTACCGAACCGACCCGATGCCTATTCGGTTTCACAAATTCGGTTTCGGGACGATCGGTTTATGTGGCTTCATTGTGATGACATGGAATTAAAAGATGATGAGGTGGATTTCCATGTCATTGATGACGTCGTACACCTCCAGTTATATATATGTTATAGATATATATACTAGTTGTCGAAGCCCGCCCAACGGGCGGGCATGACTTATAAGCCCTCCCGGGCATAAAAGCCCGCCCTTCGGGTGGGCATGACTTATAATTATCGTTGACGGGCGAACATGACTTATAAATATCATTGGCATATATTTCTATAGCGAAAGAAGGGTGTTAAAAAATCCCAACATTAGTAGAAAAAGAAAGTAAACGAATACCTATGTTTAGCCCAACATAGTTGAATGCGAATTACATTATAAATAGTCCTAAATTTCGTAACATATTTTTGCAGTGAATAAACAACACTCACCACGTTTTGAGCTTGTAAGCGCGTCAGCTATAGTTTTCGTGTCTGGTGTCTCAACACCTACAATCAGGTCAAAAACAAAGGTTAAGATCATCATTAAGTAGGAAGTTACTAAACTAAACCATATTACTATGAATAGCTAATATATTTTCTGATCCGGCTTTACACATACTACAAACCTATCTGTTTTGTTTCTCCTATTTCACAGTCAAGAATCTATTACCAATCCATAAATATAGGAAAATGCATCTTGCTAAATATATGAGGCGATCTCTTCCAACACTCTTATAAGCACATTATATTACATTAAAACGACCATAACCATCCATATATCAAAAGTAATGTTTGTTAAAAAGCTTTGCTAAATTCAAACACATGAGCAACCATGGGAAAAATAAAACCCTAAAGCTACTAAACAGAATAAAGGGTGCTCAAAGAGAGACAAGTTATTAGACAAATCTTCCACGTATGTATTAATATTAATCTCAGTCGCCCGTTCACTTTATCTGCATATCACCGATTGGAACACGGAATTATTTTTTGTCAATTTGATCTTAAATTAATTCACTATTAGATTATAAAAGTGGTTATAATACTTATAATGATGATTGTTGGGATTACATGTAATCATTATAAAGTGTCGGTCATCTAATATATGTATTAGGTCGTAAACTATAAGGCTTGTATGTTAGTTACAAGGCCCGCTCATGAAGCAAGCCCGTGAGCGGCCTATTATTTGTTATTAGGGCAACGCCCCTTTTGTTGTAAACACTATAAATACCCCTCCCTTGAAGGGAGAGGGTGTTGGTTCTTGGTTAATGAAACTTTCATTATTACACATACAAGTTCCTTCCATTCTTTATCTCTCTAACTTTCTCTCTCTAAATATATCTCTTGTATGATTAATATTGTGACCCAACAAGTGGTATCAATCGCCAAGGGATAGATTATGTTGTGTTTTGTGGAAGATTTTAGAGTTTTTTTTTAAAGTTTTTTTTTTTTTTTTTTTTTTTTTTTTTTTTTTTTTTTAAAGTTTTATATCGGTGTTCTTCGAGTAAGCACTTGAAGCTCTTCGAGTAAGCTTTAGTTTCTTCGAGCAACACTTCAAGTAAGCCTTAGTTTCTTCGAGCAACACTTCGAGTAAGCTATAATTTCTTCGAGCAAGCAACTATTTCTCCGAGTAACACTTCAAGTAAGGAAGATTTCTTCAAGCAAGCTTCTTCGAGTAATGATTACACTTAAGTTCTGTTTATATTTTTCGAGTTATGAAATCAGAATTTCTCCATTATAATCATTCTACTAAGGGGTTATATACTTCGTGAATTTACATTCTTCGAGTAAGAATTCATTTCTTCGAGCAAGGACATCTTCGAGTAAGGGTCAGATTCTTCGAGTAAGGTTTTCTTCAAGTAAGGGTATTTTCTTCGAGTAAGAAAGTTCTGTTTATACTTTCAGAGTTTGGAAATCAGAACTTATAAGAATTTAATTTCTTCGAGTAAGGGGCTATATACTTCTTTATCCTTCAGTCTTCGAGTAAGGAATTAAATCTTCGAGTAACAATTCTTCGAGTAATGAGCTTCGAGTAAGGGTTTTTATCAGCATCTTCTACTTAGATTGTTACTTAAACATCTAAACTACAAAAGCAACCTTCTTTATCCTAAAAGATCCATCATCCACACAAGTTACTTTACTTCTACATAATGTCTCAACCACCTTATTTCAACTATTTTCAACAGCAGTATCCTCAGCAACAGCAGTATCCTCAGCAACCGCAGTATCCTCAACAACAACTACTCATGAAACAACATCAATTCTTTCCACAACAACAACCATACGTACAACAACCAATGCAATCCTTCCCACTTCCTGCAAAACAACCATATTGGTTTGATCAAATGTGTTCTAGACATGAAGCTGGATCACTTGACACACCTCCAATGCTCACTCCTGGTAATTATGTTCAATGGGTAAGTCGATTCTTAAGGTTCATCGAACTCAAGAAACCACATGGCAAATATATGAAAAAAAGGCTATAATTGAAGGTCCATTCCAAATGCCAACTACAATGGTTCCTAGAGATCCAACTGTTACTCCTCCAAGACCTGAAACCGTGCTCCCTATTTCTGAAACTCAACTTACTGCAGAGCAAATACTTCATCGTGAAACAAATGAACTTGTAATGTCATACATTATTCAGGGAATACCTAATCTAATTTTCTGAAGCATTGATGCTCAGAAAATAGCTAAGGATATGTGGGAACACGTTCATCTCTTAATGGAAGGCACTGAACTGAACCAAGAAGACATGGAATCCAAAATCTACCTCGAATATACAATGTTCATGATTGAATCAGGGGAGTCACTTGAGTCTTATTACCATCGGTTCACAAATATCATCAATGACTTGGACAGACACAACATGGTTTTACCAAAGATTGCAATCAACACTAAGTTTCTCAGCTGTCTTGGTCCTGATTGGCAAAAATATGTCACGTTTGTTCGTCAAGCCAAAAATCTACACAATGCATCTTATGGGTTGTTGTATGATTATCTCAAGCACCATCAATCTGAAGTTGACAAAGATCGAGCTCTTCGTGGTACTTATTCACCTTTTACAGCTCCAAACTCATTGGCACTGATAGCTCAATCTCACCTTGCTCCACCTCCACAGTCAAAGCATGCTTTTGTCCAACAACAACATCACTTTACTTACCCTCAACAAACCTCATCGACCCAACTGATTCCATATGATTCGAAACAACAATCAACTGACAATCAACTTGTTCCCTATGACAACACTGACACCATGTTCTACACAAGTACAAACAATGACGAAGATGATGCATTCAACTCTTTGAATGAAGGATTTGCACTCATTGCTCATGCTTTCAGCAAATTCTCTAACAAATCCAACAATCGTCTCTGCACTTCATCAAACACAAGGAATCAAGCTATTGTACAAGATGGACGGGTTGAAATACAGAATTGTGCTTATGGAAGAACTGGATCAGGAGGTTATATGGGAAATTCAGGAAATGGACAACGGTTTAATGTAGCTAGTGGAAGTAGGAACAATGTAGGTGCTCCTCAGAAAAGGGTTGAAATTGTTGAAACTGGGAATACAGGGACTGAGAATACAATGGTTAAGTGCTACAACTGCAATGGGAAAGGTCATCTGGCTAATGATGTCCCAAACCTAGAGTCAGAGGCAGTGAGTTTCACAAGCAAGCACTACTTCTAGCTCTAAAGGATGAATATGGGGGCACTCTCACTAACAAAGAAAACAGCTTCATGGCAAATGCATATTCAGATGATGACATGGAGGATTTGGAAGCAAATGCAGCTGTGATGCTAATGGCAAACATGCAGGAACTTCACATGAGTGACATAGGCCTAGTGTATGATACTGATGGTCTGTCTTAGGTACCTGATCCAACAACATGTCTAATACATGAAATTGTATCACCATCTGCATCTGCATCAGACGAGGAGCAAGTTGTTCAAAATGATTCATTATTATCTCCTCAAGAAGATGAACAAATGAACACAGTTGTTATATTTGATGAAGATCAAATTAACCTAGTTATTACATTTGATGATCCAATTGATGACGATAACAATGATCAAATTGAACAAAATAAACCTTTGCTCGGTCTAGATCCTGAACTCATGACCATACTATTGACCACCCAATCCTAATTGGATTCAAAAAAATCTTAGATTGATAAATGAAATGAAATCAACAGAACTTTAAAAGCAAAAGTTGCATCATTAACAAAGGATCTTGAGTGCTATAAAATACAACTCACAAATTTTGAAACAAAAAAAAGAAAAACGAGAACAAGGTTTTGAAGTTGCATTTCAAAAAGTTTATGTCAAAGAACAAAATTTACAACATCAAATTCGAGAATTAGTTGCTTCCAAAAATAACTTGGTTTCTCAAATGGAACAAGAAAAATTAGAATTCAAACAACAAGTTAAACACCTCAATTATGAACTTTCAAAAACAAAAACAGAGTTGTTAACTTGTCAAGCTAGTTTTTCTGAACATAAACAAGTGTCTAGGAAACGGATTGATTCTTATCTTGATGAAATCGTAGATTTGGAATGTAAATTAAAAGAGTTTCTAAAAGTTGTTTATAAAACTGGTGAGTCTGTAACAACAATTCAAAAGTTTACTCTAAAGCAAAATCCCAAGGTTATGGTTTTGCTATTGGTGATGACAAACCACGTTTTCTACACAAAGCACTCAAGGAAAATCCAAAGTTGTATAGTGCAGACTATCTCTTTGATGATTCAATTATGCGTGTTGTTGTACATAACTGTGAGGAAGAACAAGAACATGAAGAAGAGAGTTGATAAAAAATAAGCAATGTTAAGTTCAATAAACCATTTGATTACACAAAAGTGCCTCATATTTCTGACACCTTCGTTCCTCAAAAAGAAAAAATAGAACAACCATGGTTTGTAATATAAATTCATGAATCTTCTTCTGAGGTTGGTCCTGTTAAACTAGTGGCACAAATAAATGTTCCTTTACCAACTTCTGGAGTAATTGCACCATTACCTAAACGATGTCTTGTACTTATTTAAGGGACCTTCCCGACAGATTTTGTCCTTTAGTGGTGAAATGTTATCAGGTGAAAATTTAACTGATTTGGGCGGGAAAAATAGCTGTTGGGAATTTGAAATTCAAATTTCAAATTCAAATTTATTTTTATTTAAAACATTTCTTTATAAATACAAAAATAATTTTTCTAATTTATTTTTATAAAAATGTTTTGTCACATTTATAAAAATGTGAGGTTTAAGGGCAAAAATATTTTCTTTGATCACTTAGCAAAGTTGGTATAGTGTTTGTTCATGGCTGAAGTGATTCAGACTTGAGCCGTCGAGAGATGTTGATGTGTGCATGCATTGATGATTTATGTAAACGAGTAACTTGTGCACTTTACGTTATGTATTACAAGTTACATGTTTGCCATCATTAAAACATGAAGACACTGTATAGATTAAATGTCATAATGCTTGCACTAACAACATTCTACCTCGAGTCGTGACTAAACAAATTCTCATAACCAGATCAAAACAACTTCACATTCAGATGGTAATATTGGTAGTTCATCAAGGAAAACATTGCGAACATTTCAAACCACCGAATAACTCTTGAGGCGAGTTTCATCAAACGAAGTATCTTCACAACCGTGAGGGATTAACGTACGAGTTTTCAAAGAAAAGGTGATCATAATTGTTTACCAGGTTGGGAACCATGGTCCAGAAGTTTGAGTTTTTTCCAATCGCTAAAGATGACAAATCTAATATGACCGTTGATAGCATCTCGATGCTCAGTCAACAAATCCATATCCAGAATAATATCGAATCAAACATTCCCAAAGGAAACGGATTTGAAGAATGAAACTTATCTTCAAATACCTTCAAAATGTACTGGAAAATTCCGATACTCGTGACAGATAATCACAAGACTTCTCATAGAGATATAACCAGGTATAGCAAATTCTAATAGTGAAGAGGAAACCTCAATATGCTTAGCAATATCAAGAGAAACCACAGAATGTGTCGAACACATCGGATTCATACATATACGAATTCTATGAACGGACGAAAAAGCATCTAAACGATTAACAAACAAATCAAAGACCAAAATTCAAAAGATTGTGATAACCTCAGAAAGTAAAACCTGAAAGGCATTACTATAAATTCTCAAAGCATTCTAAACTTATTTGATCACTAAACTCATGTTGCATATCCTGATAAATCTTCTAAATCTCCTAAACGAATGATCTTATAAGGCTTAATTGAAAGCAGAGGCATAAATTAGAATGGTGCGAAAGAAAGGTATCTAACAAATGCCTTATCATATAATTTACCCAATCCTCACCGGTCATAACTGATAGTTTCTACAGGGGAAAACTAAGGCAAAGTCTCAAAGGTTGTTCCATAAGCTCCTATAGTGCAAACCTAAGGGTCCAAATCTTCACAGGCCATAACTTATGTGCTACAAGTCGAAGCCTGAGTTCTGATACCCTAATTGTAACACCCCAACCCTAAACATAATGAGTTCGAAAAGCTAAAATACAAATCCAAACTAAATCTAACTGAAGACAAATCCAAGTCTAATCTAGAAGTAAATGGGTATCTATCATCAGGGTAGTCCACTAAGAGCACCTATGTACTCTTCGCTCAATCCCAGCTTCCAACCTAAAACCTACTGCAGGAAAAGAAATGCGACTGAGCTTAAAAAGCCCAGTGAACAGATATAGCCAAAACGAATAATCAACATATATAAGTATAAAGAAAGGGAAACATAAGCTCTTGCTGAAAAGAATATCATATGCCAAACAAATAAGAGATCAAGGATCAACTGAACAAAATGTCATATATCATAAGAAGCAAAACAGAAGTGAGTCATAAGTACGATAAGGAACTCAAAGAATCAAACAGAATCAAATCATCATACGGAAATGCCCATCGAGCTAAGAAATCATACCACATGCTTAGTCACATAATCATAATCATATCCATATATCCGTCAAATCATAAGTTGTACAAGGAGCTGCAGACTCCAACGTACCAGAAGTAAAATGGGGTGCATGGCACGCACAAACCAATCACTAAATTAGAACAGAACTGTACAGACCTATGATGCATCCATATGTTCCCTGCAAAACAAAATACATATGCCAGTACGAGACTGAATATACATATACATAATGCCCATGTGCACAAATATCATAACAGAACAAAAGGGAATGCCATGGATCAATCACATCTCCACAGAAAGGGTCATGCCATTGGTGCCTCAATGACATGGTCATGGTACCTCCATGACTAGTTAGCTTGGGTAACAGAATAAACGAACAAAGCAAAGCTATCCATAATTATAATGAAGCAATCACTGTATAATCAACAAACCATATCAAACTGAACAGAATATCATATCAAATGAGATAGCATACTGAATATCATAACAAAATGGATAGCAAACTAAATCATATCATAGGGAATCATATCAAACGGAACATATCATAGCAAATGAGTCAAAGTCAAGGATCGTGAAGTCATGAGAACAAAACCCTTACTGAGAAAGGGTAGAATATCTATACCTTAAACCGCAAATGAAACCATATCAAAAAACACCAGGATTAGAAGTTACTTCTTCTTCAGCGAATCTATACAAATTAATGATCGTCTTATTATTTAAGAACCATTTCATAAGTTATTACTGATTCAATACTGATTGTTCAGATTGACATATTAGGGTTTTCCTGCTATTTATAGAAACCTTCCATATTTAGTAACTTTCCAAAATTAGTAACTTAGGTTTACATTCATAATTAATCAAACTTGGGGTTTATAGGTCTTCCAAATCATACATCACTTAATTAGGATATATTAATGAATCTGAATCACAGCCTTATGATTTTTAAGGCCTGCCAATTAAGCTCCAAAAATTCTGAAATAATTATCAGTGATTCCCATATTAGTTTAGTATCTTCACAAATAGATTTTATTACAAAGTACAAGTACTGTTTCAAAAATCATTTCTCCAGACCTACCCAGAAAATTAACTGCAGATACACACCGAAAGTTCGCCTTTAATTAACCCATTTAGACACTTCAGAATAATCCACAAAAATTCCAGGAAGTCACACATAACTTAAATATCACCTCTGTGAAAGGAGAGCTCTTAACTCCTTGTGGTTTGAAAATTAAAAATAAAAAACACCATCTGATTTTCAGAATCAATTTCTCAGCGTTGACACTTAATCTCCTAAAAATCAAAAGACTACTCTCCCGACCTCCAATGACCACGAAATTTGATATTCACATAGTACACATCCTGAACTTAGTTTTAGACTCAGAATTTATGCAAAAACATGTCGGTATTATTACTTTAGACCACGTTCAATTTGACTCAAATCTGGACAACATGCAACTATATGTTTAACGAGACCAAACCAACTCTAAAATGACCTAGTGTTTAACCAAACCATTACCATGCCTATTAACCACCTCTATTCAGTGTGTAAACATGTTATAGACCTCATTTGACCACCCCATAACTCACACACAATCACACCATTAGACAACAATAATAACAAGACCAAACATAGAGTAACGAGACCAAAACAAACCCAACACCTTAACCATTAGATGTGATTCATACACATCATTTTTATAGGTTTAGTACATCATAAAATAAACATATTTACAGCCCTTATGATCACATATACGACACACACAAACACAAATTAACGAGCCAAACATTTACATGAAACAACACCAAACGAGCCCTAGTCCCACATATTAAATGCATGCGCACCTCATTTTTTATTTAGGGTTTTATTCCAGCTTTTAGGTCACGAGTTTATGGGCTTATTAAGGTTAAAAGACCAGGTATAAAGTGTGCATAACAAACTGATTTGTGTAGCCAAAACAAAAGTATAGGTCGACACATGTATGACACTCATTCAAGATTTTATGTGACATTATTATGTGTTATTTGTATCTAGATTTAACGTGGCCAACAAATGACACAAAAGTATGATTATATAGTTGTATAGCATGTTTACTTTTCTGATTACAAATGATAATAATGTGTCGAATGGCTGAAAGAACAAAAGATGATGGAGTGTTACCTTGAAGGCTGATTTAACGAGACCAAGGAGGACCAAACAGACCACATGAAATAAGATGAAATAATCTAAGAACACCATGATCACAACACCTTCAAACTCTTCTTCTTCCTTGATCTCTTGAGGCTGAATATAGGTAATAGAGGCTGATTAGGGTTTGGTGTGGAGAGGGTATACTGAAACCGTGTATTGTGAGTGATAGAATGAGAGAAAGCGTAGGTTATAAGTTGGGAATTTGCCGTGAATATTGCTAGAAGTTAGGAAGGCTAAATCTTCTCTTTTAACAAAATATTTGTTCTTATCTTGGCTTAAAAAAACGTGTGATATGAGAGGGTGTAACATAATTTTTGGCTCAAGTGACATAGGGTGTACCGAATTTATTTTGTGACTTAGGTTTAGGATAGATTTAGTTTAGGTATTAAATTTATAAAGTATAGTTTAGGTGTTATATTAATTAAAGTTTATAACATATAGTTTAAATGTGAGAAATTTTAATATCAAACTTAGGTTAAAATTCAAATTATCCAGTAAAATGTGATTACGGATTTTAGGGTTTTACATAAATTATCTAAGAACAAAGAAAAATTAAACTCAATGAATCAACATAAGTGCTTAACCTTCCATAACAAACGATAAATAAACAATAATCACATTCAAAAGATTAAAATTAGTCATAATGTAATGGTAACAATCAGACCGAATTGAAACAATTTTTATGATGTTTGAACTCTTGATCTTTTGATGATTGCAGCTTGGGAATGGGTTGGAATGCTCTAAGAATCACCAATATTTTTTGGGATTGAGAAAACGTAACCCTAAGTCGAGTTTAGTTCGGTATTTATAAGAAAAAGGCCCAGCCCGACCTTGTATACGTCGTATAGAGATAAATTCCTATATGACGTATACACTTGTTGTGCACTATGCCATGTCACTAAGTCTTCCATGTATGCGAGAAAATTTAGTGTAGCTTGAACTCCTTAATAGAATGGTGTTGCTGAGATGAGGAATAGGACAATATTTGAGGCTGCTAGAACAATGTTAGCTGATTCTAAGTTACCTACTACTTTTTGGGCTGAAGCAGTTAATACTGCTTGCTATGTGCAGAATAGAAGTTTGGTAGTTAAGCCTCATAACAAGACCCCTTATGAACTTTTACATGGTAGAAAACCAATGTTAGACTTTTTAAGATCATTTGGGTGTACTGTTACTATCCTCAATACCATAGATCACTTAGGCAAGTTTGATAGAAAGGCTGATGAAGGTTTCTTTGTTGGATACTCAATGAATAGCAAAGCTTTTAGAGTGTTAAATAGTAGAACCAGGTTTGTAGAAGAGAACTTACATGTTAGGTTTAGTGAGAATTCACCTAATGTTGTAGGATGTAGACCAAACTGGCTGTTTGATATTGATGCACTAACCAAAATAATAAAGTATGAGCCAGTTGTTGCAGGTACACAATCTAATGAGTATGCAGGTACAAAAGCTAATACTGATGTAGGTATACAAGCTAGTAAGGAGACTAAACCTGCACAGAAGTACATCTTGCTACCTATATCGACTGCTGATCCACCTATCTTAACTCAAGAGTCAAAGAGTTCACAAGCAGATGAAAATCCAAAAGATGATAAAGAAGATGGTGTTAAGTCTTCAAATGAGGAGGAAAAGCAGACTGATGAACCTCCAAGCAAAGAAAATGTGTTTGATGAATATGTTCAGGATGATAATATTGGCAGTTCTAATGATGTTAATGCTGCTAGTAATGATAACAGTACTAACAACACTAACAATGATAAAACTGCTAATAATGCTGATAAGGAAGGCATTGCTTTTGATGAAGATGAATATCCAATTGATCCAAACATGCCTTCTTTGAAGAATATATATACTGATACAGATGATGAAAACGTTGGTGCAGAGGCTGACATAAACAACTTGGATGATACTATTCCTGTTAGTCCTATTCCAACTACCAGAATTTACAAGGATCATCCTAAAGAACAAATCATTGGAGAAGTGTAGTCTTCTGTTCAGACAAGAAGATTGACAAAGAATTTGGAGGAACAAGGTTTCTTTGCAAGATCCTTTCATCAAAAAACAGTCATAAAGACCTTCAAAACTGTTTGTTTGCTTGTTTTCTATCACAAGTAGAACCCAAGAATGCACATAAAGCATTGTAGGATCCAAGCTGGGTGGAGGCTATGCAAGAAGAGCTTCTACAATTCATGATACAAGAAGTTTGGACCTTGGTAGATTTGCCAAATGGGAAGAGGGCAATTGGTACTAAATAGGTTTTCATATGAAAAAAGGATGAAAGGGGCATTGTGATTAGAAATAAGGCAAGATTATTTGCTCAGGAATACACTCAAGGAGAAGGCATTGATTATGATGAAGTCTTTGCCCCAGTTGCAAGAATTGAAGCTATAAGGTTTTTCTTGGCTTATGCTTCATATAAAGACTTTGTAGTGTATCAAATGGATGTGAAGAGTGCTTTTTCTTTATGAGACAATTGAAGAAGAAGTATATGTATCTCAACCACCTGTATTTGAAGATCCTGACTTTCCTGATGAGATATACAAGGTGGAAAAAGCACTTTATGGTTTACATCAAGCTCCTAGAGCTTGGTATGATACATTGTCAACATACATGTTGGATAATGGTTTCTGTAGAGGGAAGATTGACAAGACTTTGTTTATCAGAAGACACAAAGATGATATCTTGCTAGTTCAAGTTTATGTTGATGATATTATCTTTGGATCAAAAAATAAGGAGTTATGTGTTCAATTTGAGAAGCTTATGCATGAAAGGTTTCAGATGAGTTCTATGGGTGAACTCACATTCTTTTTAGGATTACAAGTCAAGCAGAAGGAGGATGGCATATTTATCAGTCAAGATAAGTATGTGGCTAAAATTTTGAAGAAGTTTGGGTTTACTGATGTGAAGCCTTCAAAGACAACAATGGAAACTTCCAAGCCCCTGCTCAAAGATGAAGATGGTGAAGAAGTTGATGTTCACTTATATAGATCAATGATTGGTTCATTGATGTATCTTACAGCTTCAAGACCTGACATTATGTTTGTAGTGTGTGCCTGTGATAGATATCAAGTTACACCAAAAGTTTCACATCTTAATGCTGTGAAAAGAATTTTTAGATACTTGAAAGGTCAACATAAATTGGGCCTTTGGTATCCAAAAGATTCACCTTTTGATTTGGTAGCATACACTGATAGTGATTATGCTGGAGCTAGCTTGGATATGAAATCCGCAACAGGAGGTTGTCAATTTCTAGGATGCAGGTTGATTTCATGGCAGTGCAAGAAACAAACTGTGGTTGCTAATTCCACAACAGAAGCTGAGTATGTGGCTTCTTCAAGTTGCTGTGGAAAAGTGCTCTGGATTCAAAATCAATTACTGGATTATGGGTACAATTTTATGCATACCAAAATATTTACAGTACTATGTGCATAATTAAAAATCATGTTTATCATTCTAAAATAAAGCATATAGAGATAATAAATCATTTTATAAGAGATTGTAATGAAAAGAAGTTAATCCAAATAGTTAAAATTTATACTGACAAAAATGTTGCAGATTTTTTCTCACAAAAGCTTTTGATGTAGGTAGATTTTAATTTTTGATTGCCAGTATTGGAATGTTAAATCTTTGAAAATTCTTATCTCTTTGTGTTTTTGTAATGTTTTGTAGGGTTTAGTACTGTTATATATGTCAATAACTGTTTCTGCTGCTAAGTGTAATTAGTACTGCTAGTTATACTTAGAACTGCTAGTTTATACTGCTTGTTATACTTAAAACTGCTAAGTATAATTGAGTATGTGATTATTGGAGAATGTGTTTTTGTTTTTGTTTTGGTGTTTTTGGACTAATCTTTTGCAGGATAAGCAATGAAAAGTGTTGGAGTGCTGAAAATTCAGTTGTTTGGAGTGAAAAACTGACTTAGTGCTGCTGAGTATAAGTTAGTGCTGCTAAGCATAACTTACTACTGCTAGGTTTATGCTGCTATGTCTGAGAGTGCAGGGACGATTATGTAACCTCTTCACTTAAGGGTTTAAGTCCCCAATTGGATCACTTAGTCAGTTTCACGTACTCATAATAACAAACCCTAACACATTTTTATCATCTAATTTCAAAATCCCTAAATCACAAACCCTAACTCACAATGTCATCACGCCAATTTGCTGAGAGTCATAACATGGTTGCCCTTCTTGATAAACCCAAAGAGTCTGAAGGGTTGTTAGGAATTAAGATTAACAGTTGGAACTGTTAGTATATAAGTTAGTACGGCTGAAGAAATTGAAGACAAGGCTGACAGTACTGCTCACACATTATAGTTAGTACTGCTTATAATTTTTGAAATCATATAGAAGATAAATATAGAAAAGATTTTGTGTATATCTTATTTATATAGATGATAGTTATCTTGTAAAGGAATCCTTAATCTATAAAAGGATCTCCTAGGTTGAAGTTGTACGTATCTAGTTTGTTAAGATTCAAGGTTGTAAACCCTAGTACTATCAAAGAGTACTCGTATTATTCATCAATAATATTGAATCGTTTTTGTTAAAGTAAATTGTCTCTTGTTCATTCACTGTTACATTCGTTCATACTAAAACTACTTCAAATAAATCTTCTGAGTGTTGGCTAGTAAATTCCGCGTGCTAGACTAATATAATTCAAAGTATCTATCTAAAACAAGGATTGTGTGTAGATCCGGTCAAGTGGTATCAGAGCCAGGTTACTGATACTTTGATTTAGAAGATCCAGACGATTTTGATTAAGAAGAAGATGGACATGGAGACAACAACCCAAACCAACATTGCTGCTAAGTTACCAATGCTTAAACCTAATGAGTTCGATATGTGGAGACTAAGAGTTGAATAATTCTTTCAAATGCAGGATTATGCACTTTGGGAGATTATAAAAGATGGGAACTCTTTTAAGCCTACAACCACTACAACTGTTGTTGAGGGAAAGACTGAAACAACTGTGCAGACCAAGCCATTGACTAATGATGAAAAGGCTCAGCACAAGAATGATGTTAAAGCAAGAAGCATGCTGCTGATGACAATCCCCAATGATCAATTACTGAACTTCAGCAAATACAAGTGTGCCAAAACTCTTTTTGAAGCTATTGTTGCAAGGTACGGTGGGAATGAAGCCACCAAGAAAAACCAGAAGACACTTCTCAAGCAACAGTTTGAGAATTTCATAGCAACAAGCAATGAGTCACTCGATCATATGTTTAATAGGCTTCAAAAGCTAGTGAGTCAACTTGTTGTTCTAGGAATTGAGATGCCTCAGGAAGATCTCAACTCAAAATTCCTAAGGAGTCTACCATTAGAATGGGCTATGCATGTAGTTGTCATGAAGAATAAACCAGACATTGATTCTATGAGTCTGATGGATCTCTATAGCAACTTCAAGATAGTAGAACATGAAGTGAAGAAGTCTGCTAGATCGAGTTCAAGCTCAAGTTCTGGAAATTTGGCCTTTGTGTCAACTCCCAGTACCTCTAATCCAGAAGAAGAAGTTCAAGTTGCTGGAGCAGTGGGAACTGCTAGTTCTAATATTGGTACTGCTAGTACCTCAAGCAGTACTAATGGACTTTTGGATGAGAATAATTATTGTGCTTTCTTGACTACTCAGCACAATGGAAGTATGTTGACTCATGCAGATCTTCAAGAGATTGATGAAGATGATATTGAAGAGATGGATATCAAGTGGCAACTCTCTCTTCTCAGCTTGAGAGTTAGAAGATTCTTGAAGAAGACTGGCAAGAAGATAATCATAAACAGCAATGATGTTGCTGGGTATGACAAGTCAAAGATTGAATGTTATAATTGCCACAAGAAAGGTCATTATTCAAGGGAGTGCAGAATGCCAAGACAACCAGATGGCAAGAGCAGAGGATTTGGAAGCAAATCAAGGGTTGTGGAAGTGTCAGATTCAAGCTCAAAGGCTATGGTTGCCATTGATGGCTTAGGGTTTGACTGAAGCTACATTGCAGAGGAGGAAGCAGCAGCACCTACAGAGATGGCACTTATGGCTTTCTCAGACTCTGAGGTACAAGTTTCTAAATGTTCTAAATCATGTGATGCATTAAAAGAATTAGAAACACTTAGAAAACAGTATGATAATAAGAGAATAGAGCTAAACCAGACTGCTTTTAATTTAGCAAATCATAAGAGAGGTTTGGTTGTATTAGAAGAACAGATAGTTCACTATAAGGAAAATGAGTCTACTTTTAGTGATACTGTAGCTATACTTAAGAGAGATATAATGTTTAGGGATGCTGAAATTAGTATGTTGAAAAATGAATTGGAAAAGATAAAACAGGCAAAGGAAAACATTCAGATGAGTGTAGACACATTAGAGTTTGCATCTAAGGGTGTTAGTAAGATAGTTGAGTGTCAAATCCTCAATAAAGCTAAGTCAGGCCTAGGATACAAATCAGTTCCACCTCCATATAGGGGAATTCCAATACCTCCAGGCATTGACCTAGAACACACAGGACTACCTGAATTTCAACTACCTGAGCTTAAATATGGTCCTCAACCTAAAGAGAATATAGTTGATAAACCTGTGTATGAGAGTGCAAGTGATGCCTCACTTTTTGAGGATAAGGTGTCCTCAGCTAAGGACTCAGATGCTCCAACCATAGAGGACTGGACTTTTGATGATGAGGATGATCAGGCTATAGTTAAGCCTATTAGTGTTAAGATAGAGGAAGCAAAAGTTACACAGATGGTTAAGACTGAGACTGTTAGACCTAGAGCTAATGCAAAACCTTTTAGACCAACAGTTAGGTATGCAGAAATGTATAGGACCACAAACAAGCCAAGAGGTAACCAAAGGAATTGGAACAACCTCAAGTCTCACCAACTAGGTGATGATTTTGTCTGTTTTAGGAAAGCTTGTTTCACATGTGGTAGCTTTGACCATCTTGCATTTTATTGCAACAACAGGGTAACTAGGTATTCAACCCCTAGGGTGAACTCAGTAAAACCTCCTACTCATCCAACAAATACTAGAATGATACCTAGATCAGTTCTGTTAAGGTCTGGAACAAGAACAGTTCATACTGTTGGACAAACAGTTAACACTACTATCCCAACAGTTCATACTGTTAGACCAAATAGACCTTTTTACCCTAGACAAACAGTTCAAGGTGCAAAAACTCTTTCTAAATCAGCACCAACAACTGTGAGAAGACCATTTCAAAACAAGGCAGTGATTAATAAACAAGTTTGGAAACCTAAAGTTGCAATTGCACACCCAGCAGCTCATACTGCTAGGCAAGCAGTTAACACTGGAAGTTTTAAAAACACTGCTAAGGGAAATTTGGGAAGTGGTATTAATGCATCTGCATCATGGGTTTGGAGACCACTTCAATCCAATGGTACTCCAACTGTTTTAAAAAGGTTTAATTATGTTGATGCAAGAGGAAAGCCTAAGTCTGTAATGGCTTGGGTACACCAAAGGAATTAATCTTTCTTTTTATGTGCAATGTTAGTCATATGCTTGTATGTTATGAGACAAGTGCTTTGCACTTTGTTTTCTATTGTTGGACTAACAATTGCAGGATGATTGGATTTTTGAATGCTTTGTGTTTTGGACTATATGGTGATGTGGAGCTCAATGTGTTGTCTATGCACACAACAAATGGTTATTGGTTCACTATGTCTAACCCACATAAGAACCTACTAGTCCAGAGCAAACGGTTTCTGGTAAAGACTAATCAAATTCGTTAATGGTTGACAATTTACCAAAAATTGTATGGTTATCAACTCACCATATCTAACAGTGAAGAGTTGGCTAGTCCAAAGCAAACGGCTATTGGTAAAGACATATCAAATCCGTTGATAGCTGATAGTTTGCTAAAAACTATATATGTGCAATAATGTCTTTGAAATCAATGTATGTTCATACTATTCTTTGAAAATTTTGATAAAGGTTTGTGCTGCTAGTGCAAAGTTTATACTGCTAGTGTAAACTTAGTACTGCTGAACTAGCCGTTATAACTGATGTGTCAGTAATTAATGTTCGGTTAAAAACTAGCCGTTGGTGGTTTGTTGCGATTTTTACTGATTGAATTACGATTTTCGAGGGATCCTCTTCAAGATATTTTAACTTTTATTCTATTATATTATTATTCTAAAATAAAAGTTACCATATTCTTTAAGTCGGTCAAATTAAAAATCCTAATTCTCTCAATAATATCTCATCTAACTTTTTTTCTACTTTCTAACCTAAATCTTCATTATTCACCACAGTTAAAATCAAACTTTACTAAGAATATCATGGCTAATTTGGATTTTGTCAAGACGCACAACCAAGTCGCTTTTCTAGAGAAAACAGAGGAAGGAGACGGACCGAAATTTTATGAGATTGTGGATTTCCTAAACCATTCTCACATAAGGTATGCTTTAACCGTTTCTCCTACTCTTTATGTCTCGCATATCACACAGTTCTGGCAGAATGCAACTGTCTTGACTAGTGAAGATGGAGACATAGAAATCCATTCTAAAGTGGATGGCATACTTTTTGTTGTTACCGAGTCTGCACTTAGGAGACATCTTAAGTTGCAAGATTCAGATGGCATCAACACTATGCTAAACACTGAGATATGGCAAGAACTTGCCAGAATGGGGTATGACACATCCAACCAAAAACTGACTTTTCAAAAAGGATGTTTCTCCCCACAATGGAGATTTTTGATACATACTCTCTTACATTGCTTAAGTCCCAAAAAGACAGCATGGGAGCAATTCAGTAGCAATATTGCTATTGCTCTTATTTGTCTGTCAACAAACAAGGTCTTTAATTGGTCAAAATTTATTTTTGAGAGTATGGCATCAAATGTTAACAGCAAAACAAAGTTTCTAATGTACCTAAGATTTGTTCAAACTCTTTTGAATAAAAAGAAGAATTTGCTTTCAAAACCAACATAAACTTTCACTATTCCTAGCCTACAATCAAAGGTTTTTCAAAATATGGCTATGGCTAGTAGACTTTTCAAAGGGGTAGAAATACCTTTGTTTCCTGAAATGCTTCAAGTTGAATTGGGTGAAGGGTCAGTCAACCCAACTGATCCCCATCACACACCCATTCAAAATCCTGAAAATAACCAAACACAACCAATTATCACCACATATAGGAGAAGGACCACACCTAGTCTAACTAGAGTGGCAACTGGATCCTTGCCCCATGATTCACCTCTCCTAGCAGGTAACACAGCAAGAAGTGATGAGGGTAGTTCTCAACAAAATGAATTGACGGCTCTTTATACCAAGTTGATTGAAAAGATAGAATCTTTGGAGAAGGAGCTTAAGGATCATAAAGAACATTTTGCCAAAGTCTACACAAGGTTGACTCTTAGGATAAAGAAGCTGGAGGATCATATAAAGAGAAAAAGGGCAAGAGCAAGATTCTTCTGATAGTGACTATTCAGATGACACAGATGATGATGGTGGTGATTCTGTAATACCTGAAATTTAGAAAGCATGTAAATGACCAAAATACCCCTGAAACTTTAAAACTAAATTAAATAACTTATAAAGCACCGAATTAATTCCGAATCTCTGGTAATGAACTACATATGAAGTAAAATAATTTTGAGACAACATTTTAACATTGTTACATGTCCAAAAAATTATTGTTACACTCAAATATTGTATACATGATCCGAAAATTATTTTTTTTATTATTTAATTATATTTAAAAACTAAATAAGAGATAATTACTAACTAAAATGGGAAACAATTCCACAAATCAGTAAATTGATTTGTTTTCATCATGTGGGCCGAAAATCCATCCCCCCTCCTTAAGATAACACGGCATTCCTTTTTATTCTTCATCCTTATCTCCAAAACCCTCAAATCGACACACTAAAACACACACAAAATACATCCAATTTTCTGGAAATCATTGAGCATTTTTCTGGTGTTCTTCATCATCCAAGGAAGCTAGGAAAAATAGGATTTGGTCATGGGATTGCTTGGTTTGATCCGTGGTTATTTTTCTTGTCGTGTTTTCATCCGAGGTACACATAATTCCTACACCTAATTCACACGTTTTAAAATTCTTATGGCATTTTTCTCATCATCCTTACATCATATATGATTCATATAAATTGGCTAAATCGACCCATGCAAGCTTGATTGATCGTAATAATTTTTAATGCTTAAAACATACCATAAATCCAAATATATTCATACGATTTTTCTGAGGCTTGTACATAATTTTTCTGGGTTCTATAATCATCATATCACTCTGGAAAAATGACTTTTTGATTTGTTGAAGCTTGTATGAATCGTGGTTAATTATTTTGTTTATCGGATTTTTGGAAAATAATATAAAAACCTAACTAACGATTTAGGGTTAGGGTTTTCTGGATGGATCTGGTCATTTAATGCATTTTAAGGTTGTTGGATGATGAGGTAATGATTGGATGAATGTTGATTAAAAAGTATTACCGATTGAGTTTTTAAATTGAACGGGTGTGTTTTGTAATTTTTAAAACTTGTGGGATATTTTTGTAAGTCACTTTAGATCTGGGGTAATATGAGAAAAATATAATATAAGGGTGTCATGTGTCAATTTATAATTTAAAGGTTTATTTGGTAATTATATAATTATTTATTATTCGGTTTGTATTTAATTAAAATAGAGGGACTAAAGTGTAAATTTTGGAAACTTGATGTTATTCTGTGTAAATAATGTTATTAAGGGTGTAATGTGTAATTTTGAGGATTTATGGGCTTAATATATAATTGTTACTAAATTATGATTTGATTTATAAGTTTTGTAAAGTTAAGGGACCAAATGTGTAAATTTTGAATTCTGAGGGATCTGATTCGTACTATACATAATTCTGAGGTTACATTCTGTAATTTTGTAAAATAAGGTGCTTGTTTGGTAAATATGATTATTATAGGGATTAAATCATGAATTATGTAAATGTAGGGTTTGTTTTGTAAATTATATAACTAGGGGGTATAGACTGTAAATTGTGAAACTAAAGGGATTAAAATGTCATTCTGAATAAAGTGTGTATTTAAATCAGTAACTTAAATTATTTTCATGTTAGACCTTTGAATTTAATGAATTTACAATTAAAACCCTAAACTATGTAAACTTGTCATAATAAACCCTAAACTTTTGTAACTTGATAAAATATACCTTAATTCCATAATAATCCTTGAATAAGGACTTAACCTAATCTGTAACATTAATATCTTGCTAAATGTGAAAATCTGTTAAATCTGGAAAGTTACTAAAAATAGAAAGTTACTTAAAATGGAAAGGTAAACTAAAAATGGTAATCTGAGTTAGAATCGTTTGTAATTCCGTCTTCTACTCCTTTAGGTGTAAAGAAGGAGGAGCCCTGATTCTGTTCCGTGTTTGTCTTGCTTATTTTGCTTTGCTAATAAGGTACAGATATTCTGACCTTCTCACAGGTTTCTCATGAACTCTTTCTTTTTGTATCTTGTTTTCCCTTGAACCTTGCTATGTTTCCCCTGTTCTGTGAACTCTGCTATGATCCCTTTCATATTCTGATCTGTTTAGCTTCTGATTTGATGCCATTGCTATGACTCCCTTTGCTTTGAACCTTTTCTATTGATCCCCTTTGTTATAATCTCTGATATGAATCTATGTTGTGAAAACCTTTTAATTATGACCTGGAAATGTTTTGAGAAAACTCAATAGTTTAAAATGATGTTTTGAGTACGATACGATACTACTTTTATATGAAATTCTACCAATTTTTAAGAAAACTATTTTTAAGACTATCTTTATGAAAACCGTTTTGAAAGACCATTTTTATGAAGACTATTTTGTAAGATCATTTTTATGAGCACCATTATTGAAAGATTGCTTCAAATGGACTTTTAATAGAAACCTTTTTAAATGAACTGTTGCTATGAAACTCTGATATTGACCTTCTGATATTGACCCTCTGATATTGAACCTTTTGATATGACACTCTGATTATGACATGGTATCTGACCTTGACCCACGGTTTGATACCCGAGCCACTCACTAGGCATGAGGGTTTCATGTCCATGTCATTGATGCACCGATGGCATGACTCTAGGGCAGGAGAGTGATGACCTGTCCCGTCCCTGACTTTATCTGATTTGGTGTGTATTGGTAGACTCTGGCCACCTGGGGCGTATGGATGCATCCTAGATCTGATCTGTTTCTGTTATCTGTATCTGTTTATCTGTTATATATATCTGGTGACTGATGGTGTGTGCGATACACGTCTTTCACATATCTGGGAGCTAGCTACTCCATTTGATACATGAGGACACCCCTCATATTATCTGGTTACTTGAGAGGCATCCCCTCTGGATTACTGATATGGCTACATGGTTATTATATTATCTGTTCTGGGCTTGTGGTGGATTACTGTTCCTTTTTCTTTTCCTTTATTCTTTTTCATTTACTTATCCCTTAATCCATATTATATCTGCATGACCTTTATTTCTGTTACTTTCTACTGTTCTCTACTACTGCTTTGTTATCGTTATATCTGTTCACTGAGCTCTCGTAGCTCAGCCGCATTTCCTTTCCTGCGGCAGGTTTTAGTTTGGAAGCTGGGGTATGAGTGGAGAGAACCTTGGACTTAGAAGATTTGATAGCTATTCTGGATTAGAGATGATTAGAAGTTATTATACTTTAGAATTAGTATTTATCGGAAGTTTCATTTGTAACCTTGTAGTTTCTGTATTTCATTTGTAACCTTTGGGAATTCTTGTATTACTATAGATGTATGCTTTGTTTTGATTTGATATGAAACCATTATTGTGATATCTTTACCCTTGTCGGGTTGGGGTGTTACAATTTATGGTATCAGAGAGACAGACTGCGACTCATAATACATTTACCCTTGACCTGTGTAAGTTAGACCACTAAGTTTCCACTTTAGGCGCTCACCAGATAACCTTTGAGATTTTGCTTTAGGATTTCCCTATAGGACCTTAAGTTCTGACCAGTGAGGAATGGGTAGACTATAAGGCTTTTGTTTAAGTATCATTGCTTCCGCATCACTCTGATCCGTGCCCTGCTTGTTGAGATCACTTTTGGAGGTTGAAAGCTCACGCTTTGAACCACCTAAGTTTCCGACTCCGTCCTTTGATTCTTTTGTTAATCATTTTGATGCCTCTTCGGGCATTCTGAGAATCTCCATGACGATGACCTATTTGATACATTCTGTTAATTCTCTCTTGTTTTTGATAATCATCTATGAATTTTCTGACACAAATTGAATTCGTTTTAACCATCTCTGTTCCCATGAGAAGCCTTGTGGTGTTTAACTGATGCGTGGTTTTGTAACCTTACAACAGGTTTTACCTCTCGAGGGATCTCAAGAGGCTTACAACCCCACCAGGCAGTGTACCTGACCGATGTAGTATAGTGTAGTGGTAAGTACGGGGGATTGATCGTTCTCCACAGGGAATAGTGTTCGTTAGGTATGAAAGACTACTCTAATAGGTCTAAGGGTTGAGGAAGATTCTTTTTATGTTTTTATATTTTTTATGAAAGCAAGTAAAATCTCGGTTTTGAAAGAGTGGGCGGAATTAGTTGCTAATCAACTAACCCAAATAACTACAAATGCAAATAAAATAAATAACTGAAAATAAAATGTGGTGAGAAACTTATGTGTAGAGAAATGTGTTTACTTAGATTTCCTTACTCCCTAACTATCTTTTACCGGTTAATTAGTGTGTATTAGTCGCGTGGATGACGGGTGTATTCCTTAATACCATTCGTGGGGTGGCGTACTTACTTCCCCAACTCTACAAGCTCCTACTTCACTCCTATGTCGAGCCGGCTAGGAAGCTCCTAACATGGGATCACTAGAATTCGCTTGTGCATTAAATACAACCATAAAAACCTTTAGTACGCATTTGGTTCATGTTTCTTAAGACGTTCAAGCAAGTTACCGAATAGGAAGTTAGCCAGTTTTCTTAAGCCTAACATAGATAAACAATCATCCAATACAACTAATAACACACTAATAACCAATAATCAATAGCTAGGTTTCATTAGATCTAAGCAAACACAAGATAAATTTAGCCTAACATGTTAATCAAAAGACAAGAATAAGATAGAATCAAACAACACATAGACATATTGAATGATTAATTGATAACTTATCTTCAATGTAACATGGAAGATCTCAAGGCAAAAAGCCTTGAAAAAGAAGCTAAATTCGTCTTAGGGTTTTCTCCCAAAATTCCACACACTAAGCTCTCCCTTGACAAAAAATTAGAAAACTATATATAGATTTTTGGATCTGACGGCGTCACCTTATGGAGTGTGACGCCGTCACCTCGCCGCTTCTAGGGTTCCCGGATGACCTTCTTGACGCCGTCCCTCTTTAGCTCTTCCAAAATCCATTCTGGCTTATCAAGGCTTGACGCCGTCGAACCTTGAACGTGACGCCGTCCCCTTTTGATTTAAGCCGTGACGCCCTTGATCAAGTTAAAGCGTGACGCCGTCAGAATTCACATGCTATTTTCACTGGCTTATCATGAGTAAATTTCACGTCTACCTTTTCTTGCCAAGGCATGACGCCGTCCAGAGTAAATTGTGACCCGTCAAAGGTAACTTTTGGCCGATTTTTGAGACTTTGCCGTTTTCTTCACTTTTATGCTCCAAAAACGTCCAAAATGCCTCCTTTTCCAGATTTTCTCCTCAAAAGTACCTAAAATGACAAAAGGAACGATTTAGGGCGATATTTGATCAAATAAATACGATTTAGGGCTTAAATGACCCCTTAAAAGCGGTACACTTTTCGCTTCATCAAATACCCTTACACTTGAGATTTGCTTGTCCTCAAGCAAATGCGCTTTTATTCTAATCAAAATACAAGTTAGGGGTCATTTAATGCAAACATAAAAGTAATTACAACAAATAATCGTTCCACTTCAATCATAATAAGCACGGAGATTACATACTAGCACCTCACAAGTAGTGTTTAGATACTCACATCTCTCAAGTGTCATCAAAATAAATCTCATAAATGAAAACGGATAATATCTCTCACTACCTGTCATAGCAAATAGATTACCATAGGCTTGGGAAAGGATCGAAAACCTCCTCCACTAGGCGTAAGAACCAAAGATAAACTATCAAAGAGGGCTTTTAAATGGGTTATAACGTTAGGTGTAGGGAAAAGGAAAACACGGTTTGGTTGGATAAAGGATATTTTACTGGTGGCGAGTTAAAGATCTTGATCAATTACATGTACTATACAATGTTGCTAAGCCAAGACTAGACTCGATCTTAAGCTAGAAATGAAATAACAAAAACAAAAACAAAAACATAAAACAAACATAAAATGAAACGGGATGGTAGTCCGTATGTTTTTTCTATTTTTCATTTTCTCTTTTTTTTTTTTTTTTTTTTTTTTTTTTTTTTTTTTTTTTTTTTGTGACATACACTTTTGCCCTACCATCCAAAATAATACATCATAGGGGCATTGCATCCCCCTTACACTTGAATTTTTATATAACTTTACAAATAACTATTCTAATGACTCGAATTAAGATAATTGAAAAACTTGGAGTACTTTTAAAACATTTAGCACATATGGGGGTAATAAATGATGTTCATTCCCATTACTCCATTACACTAGTACTTTACCCATGAGTCCCAATCGTCCCAAAACAATATGTACAAGGATATGACTCGACTTAGCAACCATGTAATCAACTAGATAATTAACTTGGGTTTAAACAAATGTTGTAACAATAATGCACAAAAAATGAGTGCATACAAGGTAGGCTAAGGCGATTTGGGTGTACATTTAAGTGGGGTGTAACAAATTCTTCCTTTAAGTAAAATGCTTAAAGGTCGAAATGAAAAGATAGGCTCTGAGGGGTGTACTAGGGGTATCGTGTACTAAAATGAGTACAACGCAAAGGGTGTGGGAGAATTACTTGACCAATGTAGCCAAAGTAATTATAACAAAAACACAGGTGTAAAACAATGGGTTAATCCTAATGCCTCTTATCATGTAGTAAATCTAACTACACGAATGTAGTCTCACTTGTGGCCTTGGAATGGTCCTAACGCAAGTTCTAGAATCTAAGTGCTACCGGTACACACATCATAGCATAAATGCTTTTCCTACCAATTCTAGGGGCGAACCTCACATATTTGGGGGTGGAAAAAATTTTTAGTGGTACGGTTTTTTGTGCTAGTCATATAACTCCTATCCGTGAGACGCTCATTAAGACCAAAGTTTCACTCCTATATGTTGTAAAAAATTTTAAATTTGGCACTAAAATTGCCTTAACAGGTATTTCTCTCAGTTTTATTACACATCTACCATTAAACAAACAAAAATCAAGAGCAATTGTATTCTCTAAAATCGTACTTTTACCCCCCCCTTACACTTAAGATGAACATTGTCCCCAATGTTCAAATAACAAGATGTAAAAGCAAAAAGTAAAAGAATGAAATCAAATACTCCCCTGATTCGCTCGGTGGATAATGAAATTACACGGTTAAATCTTCTTCCAAAGTAATGTTGAAGCTCCATGACTAATGCATCGCCATAAGCTTGATTCAAAACATTTCCTTGTCCAAAATAACCTGTTAAACCTGAGAAAACAAACACGAAAACCTGCATAACATCGGCGGGATAAATCTATATATAAGGATATAATGCTTGTGGAATGATAATTTTGCAGATTCCTGGAGATTATAAGTTGGAGATTTTAATAAAAACTTTTTTTAAAAACAAAACTTTCAAAAATTTCTGAAAATTAAATCTGACGCCGTCAGGTTATAACCCCTGACGCCGTCAGAAATGACCTGACAAAAATTTTCATTTTAAGTTTCCGGAAAATTTCTGGAAAAACCTTTACCTTACTTCCTGGAATTCCTGCAAAACATCATTATGACTCGATACAAGCATTTGACTCAAACAAATACTAATATGTATGCTAATTTAATATTATTACGATTCATGTTCATTTGTGTTAATCAACCGATTTAGATTTCCCTTACACTTAACTTTTGCAAAATACCTTTATATGTAGTTAAGACGAAGTTAAAAACAAAATAAAGCATTTTCACAAATTACTTTTGAACATGAATCAATAAGAATAAAAATTAAACATACATACGGAAACAAATAAAAACAAACAAACAAACAAATAAACACACAAAGCAAATAAATAAAATAAAGCTTGGGTTGCCTCCCAAGAAGCGCTTTTCTTTATTAACGAGTCTTGTAGCTAGACTCAAAGTCACGTACATTACGTGATTCCATCATTCATAATGACGTATCCCTGATAGATATGATCCTTGTTATCATGGTGGTGGTGTCTCAATCGCTCGACATTTGCGGTCACTTCACCTCCTCCTTTGCTGGTCAAGCTTACTATCCCATCTTGGTGTAAACTTTTAATTGTGAATGGTCCGTACCACCAGGGACTTGGTTCATTGGTAGGTGCTTCCATTTCTGAATGCCTTAGGAGCACTGAGTCTCCTTTTGTAAATTCAACGGGGTTATTGGTTTGCTCACCAGCCTCAATATAATTGTTATTTCTACCCTTACATTCTCTAATCTCATTTTCCATATAACTCTTAATCCTTGCCTCCCATGCAAGAATTTTCTCTCGAACATTACCACAGACTATATTGGGGTTAGCCTCCATCTTCTTCTGCAGAGCAACATCTCGTATATGTCGTGGGATCGTTGGGAAGTTTATTGTTTTCTTCCCCTTCTTCATTTGGATGGTGCTATTTTCGTAATTGATTTGTGCTCTAGTGGTAGCGAGAAAGGGTGCCCCAAGGATTATTGGCATATTCATATCATTTCTCTCAATGATCATGAAGTCGACCGGATACAGGAATCCGGCAACGTTGACCAACACATCTTCTGCAATTCCTAACGGATACTCATAAGAATGCTTTGCAAAGGAGAGTTTAGTATGGGTGGTGGATGGCAATTCATCGGTCAACTGAACATAAACGGATAAAGGCATCAAATTTACGTCGGAACCTTGGTCAGCTATCGCATCCAGATACTTGTGTTTTCCAATGCTGCATGGTATTTCAAAGACCCCGTAGAATTTCTGCTTTTCCACTAACTTTTGTCCTATGAGGCATTCATACAATTGCCCACCGGGTAATGTGTCAGATTTATCATCCGGTTCCATCTTCTTGGACTTCTTGTTGGGTAGATGAGTACGTCGATAGTTTCTCACCCAATCGTTTATGGTCTCCTTGTTTATTTCGTGCTTCAAGTAATGCCTCACTTGTTGTGACACTGGCGGTTCAACCAATTGGCGCTCCTCAGAGGGCGCCTCCTCTCCCTTGTCGGAATCGCATTTGTAGGAATTGGTGTTTCCATTATTAAGTGGGATGATGTCAATTTTGTTAACTTCCATAGTTATGGATTTCCCTCTTCCATCATTTCCGCCCTCTTGGACGACGGAGGTGGCCGTGACAAATTTAGTGTTAGGAACTTCAGCGTCATTCCTCACCAACACTTTTTCAGGGGCTTTTGTATTTGTATATTCCTTCAAAAGATTCATCATCTCCGCCATCTTCTCTTCCATTTCCTCCTTCTGTTTGTAGACGGCTTCCTCAAATTTTGCCAACCGTTCGGAGTGTTTCGACATGTACTCTCTCATTCGAGCTTCGAATGTTGGACTAAGTTCCTGAGGTGGTGAGTTGGGTTGAGCGTGCTTATGGAAGGGTTTAGCATTTTCCCTAAGGGGTGATTCGGACAATGGTGTTTGCTTAACGCTTGAGAGTGAGTTAACTGTTGCTTTTTGTGGACTTAAGGGTCTCTTTTGCTTTTCCATAAGATATGCAACCCTTTTCTCAAGTTCACTAACGCTTTCCTCAGTGATTTGATTGGCTGTATCGGGCGATGAATATGTCTTGACTGCCGAGCGCACGTCGTGGGAGACTTGCCACAATTCATCATCGTCGGATGCAAGCTCATCAATGATCTCCCATGATTCCTCGGCGCTTTTGTCGCGCAATCTGCCCCCGGCGGCTCGATCGATGGCACGCTTGGTGTGGTAATCAACATGGTCATAGAAGATTTGGATTTGAAGCCAGAGATTTATGCCATGATGAGGGACTTTTTGGAGTAAGTCCTTGAATCGAATCCATGCCCCGTAGAGGGTTTCGCCTCGACGTTGTTCAAACATCAAGATATCCTTCCTTAGCTTGGTAGTTCTTCCCGGTGGGAAAAACTGAGCAAGGAAACGAGTGGTGAGATCATCCCAAGAGGTGATGGATCCTGCGGGTTGTCGTTCTAGCCACTGACTAGCTTGGTCCCGCAGAGAGAATTGGAAGAGACGCAATCGGGTCGTCTCTCGAGTGGCAACATCAAGGTCTATAGAATCAACGATTTTAAGAAAGTCCTTGAGGTGTTGATTAGGATCTTCAGAACGAAGTCCATGGAATGCGCATCCGCTTTGCACCAACCGGATGGTGTCGGATCGCAAGGGTGTGATATTGGCTCCTTGAGTGAGCTCAATGGTGTTTCGATAGCCATGGTGGCTAGGACGGGAATACTCTCCTAAAGTACGGGCTCTAGGAGGTGGTGGTGGTTGTTGTGGTGGTGGGTTGTGGGGGTTAAGGATATTACCATCTTCCATGATGTCGGATGGTATGGTTACGAACAAAGACACGAAGAAAATAGATAGACTAAAGAAACCTAGAAAAATAAAATAAAAATCTCACTAGAAAGGAATTTAGTGAGTAGACCTAATAGAAATAAAAATTCAACCTAAACAATAACTATTCCCCGGCAGCGGCGCCAAAAACTTGATGCGTGGTTTTGTAACCTTACAACAGGTTTTACCTCTCGAGGGATCTCAAGAGGCTTACAACCCCACCAGGCAGTGTACCTGACCGATGTAGTATAGTGTAGTGGTAAGTACGGGGGATTGATCGTTCTCCACAGGGAATAGTGTTCGTTAGGTGTGAAAGACTACTCTAATTAGGTCTAAGGGTTGAGGAAGATTCTTTTTATGTTTTTATATTTTTTATGAAAGCAAGTAAAATCTCGGTTTTGAAAGAGTGGGCGGAATTAGTTGCTAATCAACTAACCCAAATAACTACAAATGCAAATAAAATAAATAACTGAAAATAAAATGTGGTGAGAAACTTATGTGTAGAGAAATGTGTTTACTTAGATTTCCTTACTCCCTAACTATCTTTTACCGGTTAATTAGTGTGTATTAGTCGCGTGGATGACGGGTGTATTCCTTAATACCATTCGTGGGGTGGCGTACTTACTTCCCCAACTCTACAAGCTCCTACTTCACTCCTATGTTCGAGCCGGCTAGGAAGCTCCTAACATGGGATCACTAGAATTCGCTTGTGCATTAAATACAACCATAAAAACCTTTAGTACGCATTTGGTTCATGTTTCTTAAGACGTTCAAGCAAGTTACCGAATAGGAAGTTAGCCAGTTTTCTTAAGCCTAACATAGATAAACAATCATCCAATACAACTAATAACACACTAATAACCAATAATCAATAGCTAGGTTTCATTAGATCTAAGCAAACACAAGATAAATTTAGCCTAACATGTTAATCAAAAGACAAGAATAAGATAGAATCAAACAACACATAGACATATTGAATGATTAATTGATAACTTATCTTCAATGTAACATGGAAGATCTCAAGGCAAAAAGCCTTGAAAAAGAAGCTAAATTCGTCTTAGGGTTTTCTCCCAAAATTCCACACACTAAGCTCTCCCTTGACAAAAAATTAGAAAACTATATATAGATTTTTGGATCTGACGGCGTCACCTTATGGAGTGTGACGCCGTCACCTCGCCGCTTCTAGGGTTCCCGGATGACCTTCTTGACGCCGTCCCTCTTTAGCTCTTCCAAAATCCATTCTGGCTTATCAAGGCTTGACGCCGTCGAACCTTGAACGTGACGCCGTCCCCTTTTGATTTAAGCCGTGACGCCCTTGATCAAGTTAAAGCGTGACGCCGTCAGAATTCACATGCTATTTTCACTGGCTTATCATGAGTAAATTTCACGTCCACCTTTTCTTGCCAAGGCATGACGCCGTCCAGAGTAAATTGTGACGCCGTCAAAGGTAACTTTTGGCCGATTTTTGAGACTTTGCCGTTTTCTTCACTTTTATGCTCCAAAAACGTCCAAAATGCCTCCTTTTCCAGATTTCTCCTCAAAAGTACCTAAAATGACAAAAGGAACAATTTAGGGCGATATTTGATCAAATAAATACGATTTAGGGCTTAAATGACCCCTTAAAAGCGGTACACTTTTCGCTTCATCATTAACCACGAGTGTAAGGATGTTTTCCTTTCACTTTTGAACGATAAGACTTGCTTGTCGATCTGTTTTTCCTTGGATAGTTAACTTTGATTTTATTCTGATAAAGGATTGGTTGATTGATCATTCAATATTGACAACTATCCTCCTTTGGCGTTTGAAAAAAATTTTGAACTTCCTACCATGATTATCGATTGTTAAACTCCTTACTATCACTATTACTCTGGAGACTCGTGTGTTACTTTCGCGGTTATGAAGTCTTCTTAGAAACCATTTCGTACACCAATGAATGAACCTTATCTTGAGAATTAATTGGCACCCTGAGTTTTCTGAATATGATTCCTGGTTGAACCATCAAGTTTTCCACCGGAATGTGAAGTAGGATTTAACCTGATACCGAGAGATTGTCTAGCCGCTAGGCGAAGATGTCTTTCGGATCATACCAGTTGATTTGAGCAACCAGAAAGAGCAGCAACCGAAGACCAGGTAGTGAGCTTGCTTAAGTATATCTTCTGGGCGTGCTTCACTACCTGATTTTGATCTTCACTTCTGATCTGTTTGACAAATAGTATGATACCTCACCGACCATCCCAAAGGTCATTTAACCCCAATGTGTTTGACACATCCTATTAATTCATTTCCAGTGCTGGATATAAATGTATCATCTGATACTACTCTGTCTTGCAAACCCCGTTACTACTCCTATGAGAACTCTGGTGATTATTAACCATGGATATAGGAAGTTTATTCCCTCCCTTTGAATAATGAATCTTGCCGTCAACTAGTTTCCTTTGGAAGGACATGACGATAATTTTGTCTCGATATGAAATTGTTAACTGAGCTTCTATATGCCTCACTTTTGACAGTTATACAATATTCGTATTACCGATGATTCACAACCTACCTGCCACTTATGCTAAAAGGTTAAACAAAACTCCAACACCTTGAACTGTTCGCTTATCTATCCCCAACACCTTGATGAACCATGTCCCTGACTCTGATATATGAACTATCCGTCTGGTTTAATGACCATATTCGTTCTGCGGATCTGTTTACTATTGATATACTTGATTTTGGAAATCTTTGAGTATTGACTGGCTGGCTCTTTGTAAAAGCTACCATAGACTACCGTATTTGAAATGTGATCCTTAACAATCTGCTCCACCCTACTTTTGTTATGATAACCGTTAACCGCTCAAATCTGTTAAGCTTAAAACTGCTATGGAAATACTTACCTTGATCTCATTTGATCGTCAAATTCTCCTGACACCTATTAATATCCATCCTTAGAAAGCTTTGGCATTGGAAGTCTTGCTGTACTATTTTCTGATGTTTCTGATGAACCTTTTTGATTCCCTACTGCTCGGGAGATGGAGTTGGCATTGAACTGATCCCAGTTGACGAACCATGATGGTATAGAAGTTGAGAGATTGAAGAAGCTGATGAGATATGTTTTTGTCCACCTCAGTGTTCCCCTTGAATACCCCTATTAAATTATGAAGAAGAAAGAGAAAATTTTGCGTCTGCATATCAACTATCGTAAACCTAACCGTAATTCTAACCATAATCACTTTTCATTTCCGAGTATCAATGATTAAATTATTCTATCCTTGTAAATTCTGTATCAGGCGACCTCAATTAATGTCTGAAGGACTGAAGAAGCAACCACAAGAACTCCTAAGATAGGAGATGACTAACTGAGAGCAACTTCCGTAAAGTATTTCAGTTTTATTCGTAAAGATGGGTGATGTGAATTAGATATGAAGTTTTCCCCGGAGCGATTGATGAAAACTGTTTTCGTACTCATTGTGACCATTATGAGTCTTAAATAATGCCAATAGTATTGGCTAATAAGAATCATGTTTTCGCGAGTATTTGGACAATTGTCATAGTATGACAACATGTTTGTGCTAGGAGACGAACGAGGAACATGTAGACCATCTTCGTATTAAATGGAATGACATTTGTTCTGGAAGAGTTGATTTGATTGGCGTTCAGAGATTGTAGCAGACACCACTACCAGGCATCCGGTGATGACAGCAGTCTGAGTTGGCGAATTCTGAACTGTGCTAGTAGACCTGTCCAAGACTCGCAGTCTTGCTTCTCTATTCATTTTAGTTGTACTAAAATGAATTGAGAGCAGAAGCAGACTTGAGAATGGAAATTGAGATCATGATTTTGAATGGAAGAAAATTCTGAAGTGAACGTTTGTGTTTGGAAGAATTAATTCTGTGATGGATGAAGCTATGGATGACGTAATTCATTTCCTCTTGACCTATTTAAATTCCGTTACCTGATGATAAGATCATTTGAATGATTGAAAGTTCCCTACTAGAAATTCCGTTTTGTGTCACTTTTGCGTATGTTGGAGGATGGTCTTGTTATGCGAAATTGACGAATTATGAATGATCTGATGCTTTTAATGATGTACCAAATTCTGATAAACATTCTAGATCTGTTCCGTTAACTCTTTCGAGTAGTTAGTTCCCCTCTTAGTTATGGTGTTTGATTTTGATGACCTCTGAGACTGTAGTTGGATTAGGTGGATTAAGATAAGTTGTTCTGTTCACAACTTGAGATAAAGTATGACCATCATGAGGGCATATTTATATGATGCCAGTATTATGATGTCTGGCCAACGTGATAATACTTACATCATATAGCATGCACTTGTTGTGGGCATAGGATATTTTGAGAAGTGCCTTAGAGCTGTAGAAATTCTGATAACTGTTTGAGATTATCTGCATTAGTGAGACTTTAAGTTCATTCTAACTTTACGCGTAATCTGCTTTCACCGTTATGCGAATTGATACGTCTGGATTCTCGTCACGCATTCTACTGACCTCTGAACTTCCGATAATAATCTTAGGTCCTGTTATAGAACTTCTGCCAATTGATGTTATCGATAATCTATTTCTGTACGTTCTAATCTGATTTGTCAAATCAAATTCTGTGGACGGCATATCCGTCAAAATCCCATGTATTTCCTGCATCTCTTCCGAGAAGATCCGATTATCATCTGTTACGTTCGATATATTATTCTTTTGATCTGGATTCGGTATGATTTGTCTTTCTGAGGAAACCGAAGTTTTGACCTACAATATAGAGTCATGAGAACCAAGTCTTTCATATTTCTGTTCACAGTCAGTTGTGTTTCCGTTTCGTTTCACCTCAATTTTCGATGAAAATTTTTCTTTTAGAGGGGAAGAAGTTGTAATACCTGAAATTTAGAAAGCATGTAAATGACCAAAATACCCCTGAAACTTTAAAACTAAATTAAATCACTTATAAAGCACCGAATTAATTCCGAATCTCTGGTAATAAACTACATATGAAGTAAAATAATTTTGAGACAACATTTTAACATTGTTACATGTCAAAAAAATTATTGTTACACTCAAATATTGTATACATGATCCGAAAATTATTTTTTTTATTATTTAATTATATTTAAAAACTAAATAAGAGATAATTACTAACTAAAATGGGAAACAATTCCACAAATCAGTAAATTGATTTGTTTTCATCATGTGGGCCGAAAATCCATCCCCCCTCCTCAAGATAACACGGCATTCCTTTTTATTCTTCATCCTTATCTCCAAAACCCTCAAATCGACACACTAAAACACACACAAAATACATCCAATTTTCTTGAAATCATTGAGCATTTTTTTGGTGTTCTTCATCATCCAAGGAAGCTAGGAAAAATAGGATTTGGTCGTGGGATTGCTTGGTTTGATCCGTGGTTATTTTTCTTGTCGCGTTTTCATCCGAGGTACACATAATTCCTACGCCTAATTCACACATTTTAAAATTTGTATGGCATTTTTCTCATGATCCTTACATCATATATGATTCATATAAATTGGCTAAATCGACCCATGCAAGCTTGATTGATCGTAATAATTTTTAATACTTAAAACGTACCATAAATCCAAATATATTCAAACGATTTTTCTGAGGCTTGTACATAATTTTTCTACGTTCTATAATCATCATATCACTTTAGAAAAATAACTTTTTGATTTGTTGAAGCTTGTATGAATCGTGGTTAATTATTTTGTTTATCGGATTTTTGGAAAATAATATGAAAACCTAACTAATGATTTAGGGTTAGGGTTTTCTGGATGGATCTGGTCATTTAATGCATTTTAAGGTTTTTTGATGATGAGGTAATAATGATTGGATGAATTTTGGTTAGGGTTTGTTGATTAAAAAGTATTACCGATTGAGTTTTTAAATTAAAAGGGTGTGTTTTGTAATTTTTAAAACTTGTGGGATATTTTTGTAAGTCACTTTAAATCTGGGGTAATATGAGAAAAATATAATATAAGGGTTTCATGTGTCAATTTATAATTTAAAGGTTTATTTGGTAATTATATATTTATTTATTATTCGGTTTGTATTTAATTAAAATTGAGGGACTAAAGTGTAAATTTTGGAAACTTGATGTTATTCTGTGTAAATAATGTTATTAAGGGTGTAATGTGTAATTTTGAGTATTTATGGGCTTAATATATAATTATTACTAAATTATGATTTGATTTATAAGTTTTGTAAAGTTAAGGGACCAAATGTGTAAATTCTGAATTCTGAGGGATCTGATTCGTACTATACATAATTCTGAGGTTACATTCTGTAATTTTGTAAAATAAGGTGCTTGTTTGGTAAATATGATTATTATAGGGATTAAATCATGAATTATGTAAATGTAGGGTTTGTTTTGTAAATTATATAACTAGGGGGTATAAACTGTAAATTGTGAAACTAAAGGGATTAAAATTTCATTCTGAATAAAGTGTGTATTTAAATCAGTAACTTAAAGTATTTTCATGTTAGACCTTTGAATTTAATGAATTTACAATTAAAACCCTAAACTATGTAAACTTGTCATAATAAACCCTAAACTTTTGTAACTTGATAAAATATACCTTAATTCCATAATAATCCTTGAATAAGGACTTAACCTAATCTGTAACATTAATATCTTGCTAAATGTGAAAATCTGTTAAATCTGGAAAGTTACTAAAAATAGAAAGTTACTTAAAATGGAAAGGTAAACTAAAAATGGTAATCTGAGTTAGAATCGTTTGTAATTCCGTCTTCTACTCCTTTAGGTGTAAAGAAGGAGGAGCCCTGATTCTGTTCCGTGTTTGTCTTGCTTATTTTGCTTTGCTAATAAGGTACATATATTCTGACCTTCTCACAGGTTTCTCATGAACTCTTTCTTTTTGTATCTTGTTTTCCCTTGAACCTTGCTATGTTTCCCCTGTTCTGTGAACTCTGCTATGATCCCTTTCATATTCTGATCTGTTTAGCTTCTGATTTGATGCCATTGCTATGACTCCCTTTGCTTTGAACCTTTTCTATTGATCCCCTTTGTTATAATCTCTGATATGAATCTATGTTGTGAAAACCTTTTAATTATGACCTGGAAATGTTTTGAGAAAACTCAATAGTTTAAAATGATGTTTTGAGTACGATACGATACTACTTTTATATGAAATTCTACCAATTTTTAAGAAAACTATTTTTAAGACTATCTTTATGAAAACCGTTTTGAAAGACCATTTTTATGAAGAATATTTTGTAAGATCATTTTTATGAGCACCATTATTGAAAGATTGCTTCAAATGGACTTTTAATAGAAACCTTTTTAAATGAACTGTTGCTATGAAACTCTGATATTGACCTTCTGATATTGACCTTCTGACATTGACCCTCTGATATTGAACCCTCTGATATTGAACCTTTTGATATGACACTCTGATTATGACATGGTATCTGACCTTGACCCACGGTTTGATACCCAAGCCACTCACTAGGCATGAGGGTTTCATGTCCATGTCATTGATGCACCGATGGCATGACTCTAGGGCAGGAGAGTGATGACCTGTCCCGTCCCTGAATTTATCTGATTTGGTGTGTATTGGTAGACTCTGGCCACCTGGGGCGTATGGATGCATCCTAGATCTGATCTGTTTCTGTTATCTGTATCTGTTTATCTGTTATATATATTTTGTGACTGAGGGTGTGTGCGATACACGTCTTTCACATATCTGGGAGCTAGCTACTCCATTTGATACATGAGGACACCCTTCATATTATCTGGTTACTTGAGAAGCATCCCCTCTGGATTACTGATATGGCTACATGGTTATTATATTATCTGTTCTGGGCTTGTGGTGGATTACTGTTCCTTTTTCTTTTCCTTTATTCTTTTTCATTTACTTATCCCTTAATCCATATTATATCTGCATGACCTTTATTTCTGTTACTTTCTACTGTTCTCTACTACTGCTTTGTTATCGTTATATCTGTTCACTGAGCTCTCGTAGCTCAGCCGCATTTCCTTTCTTGCGGTAGGTTTTAGTTTGGAAGCTGGGGTATGAGTGGAGAGAACCTTGGACTTTGAAGATTTGATAGCTATTCTGGATTAGAGATGATTAGAAGTTATTATACTTTAGAATTAGTATTTATCAGAAGTTTCATTTGTAACCTTGTGGTTTCTGTATTTCATTTGTAACCTTTGGGAATTCTTGTATTACTATAGATGTATGCTTTGTTTTGATATAATATGAAACCATTATTGTGATATCTTTACCCTTGTCGGGTTGGGGTGTTACAGATTCTCCCAAACAGGGGAGGAAATCAGATAAAGGCAAAGGGGATGGATCAGAAACTCAGGGGAGGCATGATGAAGGAACTAGTGAAAAGATTGATATGGATACTGATAATGCAGCTGATATGAATGTAGAAGAACATGCTCAAGAAACTCAAGAAACTGTTGAGAATCAAGAAACAGTTCAAACTGGTGAGAAAGAAGCACAAGCAGTTCATACGGCTGAAGCAGTTCAAACTGCTGAAACAGAACATGTAGAAGTACAAACTGCTAGTTCACTTTCAGGTACTGCTGATGAAGAATATGAAAGAAAGAGATCAGCAAAGGGAAAGAAACCAATGACACCTGAAGAAGCTGAACAAGAAGCTGAAAGACTCAAGAAAGTAAAAAAGATATTTAACCTTGCAGAGCAAAAGAAAGCCAGAAACAAGAGACAGGCATGATAGATGTTTGGAAGAATCCCCCCTCATCATAGGAGATGAAGCTTAATTCGAAGAAACTTAGTAATTTGCACAGAAATCATAAGTTTAGGGGAGGATTGTTAGGAATTAAGATTAACAGTTGGAAATGTTATTGTATAAGTTAGTATGGCTGAAGAAATTGAAGACAAGGCTGACAGTACTAAGTCAGTTAGTACTGCTCACACATTATAGTTTGTATTGCTTATAATTTTTGTAATCATATAGAAGATAAATATGGAAAATATTTTGTGTATATCTTATTTATATAGATGATAGTTATCTTGTAAAGGAATCCTTAATCTATAAAAGGATCTCCTAGGTTGAAGTTGTACGTATCTAGATTGTTAAGATTCAAGGTTGTAAACCCTAGTACTATCAAAGAGTACTCGTATTATTCATCAATAATATTGAATCGTTTTTGTTAAAGTAAATTGTCTCTTGTTCATTCACTATTACATTCGTTCATACTAAAACTACATCAAATAAATCTTCTGAGTGTTGGCTAGTAAATTCCGCGTGCTAGACTAACATAATTCAAAGTATCTATCTAACACAAGGAGTGTGTGTAGATCCGGTCAATGGTTCACAGAAATCATTGATTTCTTCAATGCAAACCCTATAAGGTTTGCATTAACTGTGAATCCTACTATATACATTTCTCACATTAACCAGTTTTGGTCTACTGCTAAGGCCATACCTATTAATGGAGAAGTACAGTTAAAGGCTAATGTAGATGGCCAAGAAATACTTATCACTGATTCATTTGTTAGATAATTACTTCAACTAGCAGATGATAATGGTGTTGAGTGTCTCTTAAACTCTACAATTTTTGATGGTCTTGAAAAAATGGGGTATGAGAAGAAAAATGACTTTTTGAAATTTTACAAAGGACTCTTCTCACCTCAATGGAAAATTTTAATTAATACCTTCTTACATTGTTTAAGCCCTAAAACAACTAGCTGGAATGAGTTTGGCAATAATATGGCTTCTACTGTAATATGCCTAACTACAGGACAGAAGTTTAATTTTTCTAAAATGATTTTGGAAATTTTGGTTAAGAACTTGGATACATCAAGCAACTATTTTCTATATCCAAGATTTTTGCAATGGTTTTTGGATCAACAACTTTCTCAAAAGAAGGTTTACAAAAGAACATTTTATGCACCCTTGCTCACAAAGAAACTGTTTGCAAACATGAGAAGGGTGGGTAAAGATTTTTCTAGGAAAATGACACCATTATTTCCTAATATGGTGGCACTTGTCCAATCTCAAAAATAGGGTGAAGGTTCAGTAATCCCAATTGAAACCCATCACACACCAACAATTTTACCATCCACATCATCACCTAAAAAGACCTATACCCGTAGGTTCACCAAAAGGGGCACTCAGTTACCTCAGGCTAGTGCTAGTATGGATGCAGATGAGGCTACCCATCAGGAGTTGGGAGGTAGTTTGGAAAGCGTTACCACTACTGTTGCTAGCTTAGATGCAACACAGGACAGTGGCAACATAACTAAGACCCAATCTAAGGCAACTTCTAATGAATCGAGTTCCCATGGAATTGATTCAGGTGAAGGAAACCCAGGCGCCAAGAAACCATGGGGGCTCAAATGCTCAAACTAGGTTTGGGGCTGAGTCTGGCATTCCTAATGATGCACCACTCGGGAGAGTAACACACTCCGAAGTGCTGAGGGTAGTATTGAACTTATAAATGAATTGATGGCAAAATGTACAAAACTGTCAAAAGATGTTCTTGACCTCCAGCAGCTTACGACTTCTCAAGGTTCTGATATTACCATGTTGAAGAGAAGGGTTAGGTATTTAGAAAGAAGACAAAGGTCAAGAACACAAAAACACAAAAGGTTATACAAGATTGGTACTACTTCCAGAGTTAAATCTTCTGAAGAAGCACAGAGTTTGGGGGAGGATGCTCCCAAACAGGGGGGGTGAATACAAGCACAACTTCAGGGAAGGAAACTAGGGTGGAAAATGATGAGATGGTTACACAAGTGGTTGATGAATTTGTGGTAGCTGATCAACAAGGAAATGAAGTGATTTTGAATGCAGTTGCTAAGGTTGTTGTGGAAGAGCAGGTGGAACAAGTTAATACTGCTAGTGAGCAAGTTAATGCTGCTAGTGAAAAAGTTTCAGCTGCTGAGCCAAAAGTTACTACTGCTGGAAAAGAAGCTGTTAATGTTGCTGCTGCTACTATTGATGATGATAAGCTCACTTTGGCTCAAGCTATGATTGACTTAAAGAAGACAACACCAGTCAAAGCAAGTTTAAGATCCAAAGCCAAAGGTGTGATTATCAGAGAACCAACTCCAACAACAACAAAAACAACACAATCACTACCACAACCATAGGACAAGGGCAAAGGAACATCGATTGAGGAACCTGTGGTTAAAACTTTATCAAGAGAAGCTCAACTCTTAGCAGATGCTGAAGCTACTAGATTGTTACAAAAAGAGTATGAGGAAGAGAATAAGATAATTGCAGAACAAAGAAGAATTAAAGTAGAGAAAGAAGCAATGAAATTGCACTTATGAACAAATGGGATGACATTGAAGCAAAGTGTGAAGCTGCTTATCTCTTAGCACAAAGGCGACAGCAAGAAGAAAGAGAACAATTTACTGAGGCAGAGCAAGCTAAACTGCTTATGGAATTTTTAGAACAAAAGAAAAAATTCTTTGCACAAAAGAGAGCAGAAGCTAAAAGGAACAAGCCACCTACCAAGGCTCAACAAAGATCAATAATGTGTACTTACTTGAAGAATATGCATAACTGGAAGCAAGATCAGTTCAAGGACATGAGTTTTGAAAAGATCAAGGAAGTTTTTGATAAAGTCTTCAAGAGGGTAAATACATTTGTTCCTATGGAAACAGAGGTGGTAGGAGGTTCTAAGAGAGCTGGAGAAGAATTAGAAGTTGAAAGCAGCAAGAAGCAGAAATTAGATGAGCAAACTGAGCAAGCACAAGAGCAAACATAGCAAATATAAGAAAGTGATGCAAAAGAAACAGCTAATCTAAAACAATTGATAGAACTTTCAAGTGATCATGATGAAGAAATTGCTGATGTTGTTCCTTTGAAGACTAAAGTACCTATCATAGATTGGAAAACTGGTTATCATGGAAAGACTGCTTGGTAGGAGATAATCAGAGTTGGTGGACAGTCTCAAAGGTTTGTCATGTCACAACTCGTAATTTCAGGTCATTTTCCAAACCCCGACAATTTACTATTCATGAGTTACTATTCATCAATCACTATTCACCGATCACTATTCATCATTTCACTATTCATTGTTTTTGAAGTCAGTTTGAGACTTTGAGAAGTCATCAAAATTTTTACTATTCACGTGACACTATTCATTCCCGGAGGGAAATCACTATTCATGGGCATCATTCATCATGTCGTAAACTTGGTTTATGGGTATTCAAATGCGCGTAACCAGTTAGGTTTAGCTGCGTATTCATGGATCATCAGTAAAAGCACATCATACAGACTAGGGTAGTCTACATATCATCAGTAACATCATTATCATATCAGTTCATGCATGGGTTTGTGTGATTTTCATTAACGTATGCTTAATTGTTTAATTAACGTTACCACTTAGTCATTTCTACTAACATTATACCCAATACTCCCGACAATGATCCTAACATATTTTCAAAATAATTATAATGATATAGAGATTATATTATTACTTTACCCGGTGTTTTTAAACCAATCGCTATATTTTTCGTTTGACGCTTATAACTCCGTCGGTTTACGAAATTTCAATCCGATAATCACTCTAACACCCGATTCTTGCAAGGAACATGATTTTACAATTTTTACAACTTTGTCGTATCTCATTTCACCTCGTCACGAGTTATTTCTAGTTAACTCGGTACCCGATAACACCCAATGTATTCACTAAACTAACCAATTCTAATTAAATGGGAGACAAAGCCTTACATTAACATCAAATCCATCCCAAATTACCCACATGTGCCGCCCCCCTAACCCCCCATTTAGCCTAATGCTTCAAAAACCATTAATGAATTTAGTGCCATTTTATTTCCAACTCCACTAACACCAACACATAACACAAGATCATTTTTGCTAAACCAAGCAGTTTCTCTCTTCTTTTTCTCCTTCCCCATTCGGCCAAACCAAGAACACCACCATAATCCATAAATTTTTCAAGTTCAAGTCATAATCACACTCCATTTACCTTCCTAGTTATGATTTTGTGATTAAATCTCAAGTTTCTTACTCATTTCTTACCAAAACTCATCAAATCATCAAGTAAGTTTTAAGAACACATTTTGATCATCTTATACTTTCATTTGATTCATATGTTCATGTATTTTCAAGTTATATTAGTTATTCATGCAAGTTATTTATGTTTTACATACCACTTTTGAACATAAACTATCTTAAACATTAGATCTATAAGTTTCACTAATGATCTCATGAAATCCACTAAGGTTGGTGATGTTTAGGACCCCATGACACCCTAAGAAGGTGTATGGTAGGATTTGCGAACTTGTGGAGTTGATTTGAGTTAGTATAATCAAGTTTAGAACCAAGGAAATGAGTTTTTAACAATCTAAAATAGCTACTGTCCTTAAACGCCAAGTCTGGAAAACTCAGTAACTTTCGGTATATTTTGGCCTTCATAATCAGAAAGTTCTTTCAAAAACGAAACCGTGGCCGCAAGAATCACTAAAAACCGACTTATAACGAAGGAGATATGATTTTTCAAAGTTAGACGACGAAAACTAATTTTCTGAAAATTTAGTTGCTGATCGCCGAGATTCAAAGGACAAAACGAGGCATTAGACGTGATCTAGACGACCCGACCTACTGAGATTATGTTAGTTCATGTTTATACGAAGTCGTGGATGTAAAGAACGTAGAAAACGAGCTTATAACGGCCGAGTTATTCACGTTTGAAGCCCGACGTACCATGTTTATTTTGACAGCCGCTATTAGAAAGAGTTTTAAGTATAAAAACTAGTGTTTTTGCGAAACATAACATTGTTAGCCGATTTTCTAATTGATCGAGGCGTGCACAATCGAAAGATAAAAGAAACGACATTTATACATTCTTACAAGGTTTTCAAAAACGTCGAGTTTGATCAACTAACACATAACGTGCAATATTTCACGACTAGTTTCACGAAGCCATTTTGGGCATATTTTCACAAGTTAAGGAAAATATTAAATTGCGATGAAAACGTTACATTTTGCCGATAGAACACCAAATGAGGATCGTGGAGTACCGTTTCAACATATTTATACGAAAAGTAGTTTATAACTTAACGAGACGTCAAAAGTGTGTTTTTCGTCGGTAAACGTTATTTTCAAAACTAACAAGTGGTATCGTTAACATACGTATTTGCATGTGTTGCATTGTATCATTGCTTACATTGGATCACATCATTCATAATAGGTCGTGGTTAGAGACCGAGCTTTATTTCATCATATCCATCATTGTCATTGTTGCTATATCATATCAGGTGAGTTTTCATAGCCCCGTTTTAAATTGTTTATTGATTTCTAAACTCTCGGGGGAGAATACATTGCACCATTTTTATATGCGGACCAAAGTATCTAAACTCATTACATTGCTTAAGTTACATCATTGCCCAGATTAAAGTCCCCTTTTATTATCATGAACCGTTAATTGTTAGCAAGCGAGAGTGAGTGAATAGATCTATTGAGGGTGACTCCTCCGTTCGGGTTGGTAGCGCCAACTTGTCAAACGAACGCATTTCATTTCTGTCATATTAGAGTGATTGGCAAACACTCAGTTGGGGCATTTCATTCAGTCTAGCTTCGGGGTCATGAGCTTAGAGCTAATATATCATTTTTATGTGGCATGGTTTTGTCATACACTTTATACTTGTGGTATCCGTACAACATTTCATTTACATAAACCTATGATCTCACCAACATTTTTGTTGACCATTTTTAACAATGTATTTTCAGGTAATTAAGGTATCGCATGTTGGCTTGCATATGGACATCATGGAGTCGCGGAGTCGACGCGTCTCACTTTATATTTTATGCACTTATCAATCATTTGAATTGTATGAACTTGTTTTCTGAAAACTTGTTTCACCTTTTGGGACCTAGCTTTGTAACTCTAAATGTTTTTAAATAATCAAACGATGTATTTTCTAAATGACACTTTAGGTCGTTCAATATAACTGCAACTTTGGTGCTATGACCAGTCGCGCCCCTGAATGCTTCATTCCGCTGCAAGTCACGCAATTTGGTGGTGTGACATGTCACTTTTGCACAAATGCTCAGAAAGTTTGACAGGGAAGATTTGGAGACCTTATGGGCATTAGTCAAAGAAAAGTATGGAGATTCTAGACCAGAATACATTTTGGATAGAGTTCTCTGGGGTGACTTGAAGGTTATGTTTGAAACTCATCATGAAGATAGAGTTTGGCATGATCAATATAGAAATAAAGTTGTGCTTTGGAAGCTTTTTCAGTCATGTGGAGTTCATACTGTGATGACGAGAGGACTTCAAATCTACATGTTAGTGGAGAAAGACTATCCTTTAGCTAAGTATACACTTGACATGATGCTCAATGGTACTGTCAAACTTCAAGTTGATCATTGGAGTTAAATGGTCTATCAACTTCTCAATAAAATGGAGAAACAACTTTATGGGGCTGATTATAAGAAAATGAGGGAATAGTGTTTGGAAGCATCCTCCTAGTGAAGGATTATACTTTGAAGGAAACTTGATAATTTTAGATGAAAAATATCAAGTTTAGGGGAGGATTGTTGGGAATTAAAGCTTCAAAGATGTTAAGACTGCTCAAGATTGATAAAGCCGCTCATGAGATTACAACTGCTCAGGTGATTAAAAGGAAAATGCTCTAAGTATGTTTCTACTGCTGGTTATAGAGTTACTGCTGCTAATGAAGGTTAAGACTGCTAGTGTATATTATAACTGCCGAGAACTTCAAGGAAATATACACTAACTAGTTAGTGCTGCTAGGCTTAATGTTAATGCTACTAGTTCAGAGTTTCAACTGCTGCAAGATTACTACTGCTAGAGTTAGAATTAAAACTGCTAGAGTATTTAGTTAATACTGCTGATAAGATAAACTTGTATAGTCGGTTAGATAATTATAGAAAAGATTCTTTAAAGATTTATCTTGTATAGAAAGTTATTGTAAGCCGACTAGGACTCCTTAGCCTATAAAAGGAGGTGCTAGGGCATAGAGTTCGAGATATTATTCATAACTTCAAGTTTGTAAACCCTAATACTTAAAGAGTATTTGTATTAATAATATTGAAGTTGTTGATTTGTTTACGATTGTGTTAACTGTTCTTCTTAATACTATTGTTTAGATTCCGCATAAACCTTAGTAATTCAACACAGTTTCTATACCTAGTTGTGTTAATTCATCTAGCATAACTAAACCTTTACAAGCTAGGGGAGTCGATAAAGTTTATAGCTAGGATCAATAGGTGTCATTCTTATGATATGTATGGTTTGAAGCACATAAGGTGTGTTTGTGTTCGCCAATGTAAACGGGCTGAGATGTGGGAATTCACCCACATCCTATGTTCTTAAATGCTTTTCTGGAGTAATATATTTACCAGAGAAATCCTTTACCCAAAAAAAAAAAAAAAAATGTAGCGTTTTACATGGTCAATGGATAGGAATAACAAGATTTTTAAGTTGTTTTACTGTAACTCACTTCTGTTTTGGTACCAAATTTAGCTAAATACTTTAGTTTTCTTTAGCGATCATGGTGATATACTTTAGTTTTCTCTAGTGATCATAGCGATATGCTTTAGTTTTCTTTATTTGAGCTTGTGGTTTTTTGTATGTATAATATTGTTATCATTTTATTGCCATTTGATAGGAAATAGTGCTTGAATTTGCTTACGATGTTAAAAATGCACGATTCGACATGAAAAGTACCCTAAATTGGCCACTCCAACTTCCCCATTTGGGGAGGGCTTTACTTGGTTTGACGGTGTGTGTTTGTATGCTCAATCCCCGTGGCTTAGTCGACCAAAAGGTTAGGAAATTGCCGTTACCCAATAAAATGTTATTATACATGGATAATAATAATTTTGGTTTAAGTGTGAGTTACTTCATCCAATTTAGTCAAAGGTTTTGAGGTTAGGTATGATAAGCACATTGAAATAAGCTTGTCAGTGAGATGTGCTTATTTTACCCGAACATTAGTAAACTAGGTGTTTGTTTTATCCAAACACTCCGGCAGATAGGTAGAAAGATATGCAATCTATAACAACCTCTTAAAATCCAGAGTTTCGAATACAGTGAATGGCTTCAGATAGCAAGATATTTAACCTGTTTGACTTAACATATTTGTTACCAATAGTAGCTATATACTTTCATGTTTGATCGTTCATGGAACACTTCAAGGTTCTACTATTGGTGAGAAAGTTTATTTTACCTTTTTTGATATGTTTTTAGTCTGTTACTATAATTGGTAACACGTGTAAACTATCTATTAACACTTTCAAATATTGACATTGGATTATTTAAATAAAAGAGGGGATGTGGACCAGAACAATGAGCCCGTGAGGGGTGTGTAGTGATGTGATTAGACTGATATGGACTACAAATTTTGCTAAAAATATAAATGACGCTGAGCCACATTCACTTATTAGGTTGAGTAACAATCAAAAGGAAATGGAGGAGGAAAACATTCTGAGACAGGAGCTTGAGGCTTTTGAAAGGATCTTGGATGAAAGGGACCTTATGGAGTTTGAGTGTTGGATTTTGGAAGTAACTAAGAAGCGTTTAAGAGAGTTAGAAGAACTTAAATAAATGGATTTAAAACAAAAAGCCAGAAACAATTGGGCGAAGTTTGGTGACGAAAACTCAAATTTTTTTCATGGAGTGATTAATAAACGACGGGTTCGTAATCATATTCCGAGGTTAGTGGTGAACGGGGGTTGGGTGTTTAAACCGGCCGAGGTAAAGAAGGAAGTTTATACTTTTTTCTGAAACAAGTTTATGGATAAGATGAAAACGAGGCCTTTTCTCAAATACTCGGGTGAAAGTTTTTTGAACAAGAATGATTCTCTTACTCTGGTGGATCAATTCACTTTGAAAGAGATTAAGGAAGCCGTGTTCGACTGTGGTGTTGACAAAGCCCCGGGTCCCGACGGGTTCAATTTTCGGTTCATTAAACATTTTTGGAAGGAATTAGAGGAAGATTTTGTTCGGCTGATGCAGGCTTTTTATCTCGAAGGGTGTTTTGGCATGGGAGTCGGGTCTTCTTTTATCACATTAGTGCCGAAGACAGGCGACCCTGAGGGTTTAGCTGATTATCGTCCTATAAACCTTATTGGTGTGATTAGCAAACTGGTCTAAAAAATATTGGAAAATAGAATGAGAGCAGTTATGGGAAAGGTTGTATCGGATAATCAGTCGGCTTTCTTAAGTGGTAGATATATTTTAGACAAACCCCTTATGATTAACGAGGTTTTGGCTTGGGCGAGGCGAACTGGTAAGGAGATTTTCTTATTTAAGATAGACTTCGAAAAAGCTTACGATAATGTGAACTGGGCTTTTTTGATTTCGATGTTAAAACAAATGGGTTTTCCGAATCTATATGGGTCTCAGGTGTTTTGGAGTCGGTGAGATCGTCGGTTCTTGTTAACGGGTCGCCGAATTTTGAATTTAATTGTCAAAAAAGAATTAGACAAGGCGATCCAGTATCCCCGTTTTTGTTTCTTATCGTCATGGAAGCGCTTTCCGGAATGATAAAGAAGGCTTGTTCAGTAGGGGCATTTGATGGTATTAGATTACCTAATGAAGGTCCGGTATTATCTCACTTATTATACGCAGACGATGCAATGATCATGGGAGAATGGTCGGACTTCAATTTTAGCAACTTGAAGCGAATTCTTCGGATCTTCTATTTATGTTCAGGATTAAAGATAAATCTTCACAAATCAGTGTTATATGGGGTTGGGGTCCCGAATGAAGTGGTCGAGGTGAAAGCGTCCTCGTTAGGATGTAAAGCTGGCGATTTTCCATTTGTGTACTTGGGAATCAAGGTTGGCGCGAACATGAATAGGGTGTGTAATTGGGAGCCGGTAATGGAGATTTTTAGGAACCGGTTATCGAAATGGAAAGCAGATTCTTTATCAATAGGAGGAAGAGCTGTCATTATTAAATCGGTGTTCGAAAGTCTACCCACCTATTATTTTTCCCTATTTAAAGCCCCGGTGACTGTGGTAAACAATTTGGAATCTTTGATTAAGCGTTTTTTGTGGGGAGGTACTCCAGAGGTAAGAAAAATTCATTGGATTTCGTGGGATAGAATCGCTTGTCCGAAAAATGAAGGAGGCTTGGGATTGACAAAATTGAGCTTGTGTAACAATGCTTTAATTATCAAATGGATATGGAGATATAAATCAGAAAAAGGCGCTTTGTGGAGGAGAACGGTGGAGGCTATACATATAGGTGATGAATGATACAATAACACATTAAACAAAGAAACACAGCGGAAAACATCACCATAACAGGATCCATAGTGCCATATGATCAATCAAAACAATAAACACATAAGTTATACCTTTGTAGCGTGATCCGGATGTCACCAACACAAGTGTAACCCACGACTTGATCAAGAAACCCAAGAGATCAATAAGGTTGATCTCCTCTAAGTGTGAAACACACTACACGTCACCGTACGCCAATGGATGCTAGTCCTTCAACCACCGTAACCAATCAAGCACCCTTGAATGAACAAGATTCAATGGAGATTGATGAAAGACAAAAACCCTAATTAGGAATTAGGGTTTGTGCCGTGAGATTGGAGTAGGGAGAGAGAGAGGTTTTCTTGGTAATTAGTTATGATAATTATTAGGAGATAATCATGTATCTTTTCTAATTATTCAAAACCAAAATCCCTTCCACAAGGCCTTACAAGGCCGGCCATACATGGGCTCCAAAATGGGCTTCCCATTTGTTTTCTAGTCCAATGTAATAAGTCCATTACTTATTCATTAGAAGCCCAATAGCGGTTTCTGGTTACTTACGGTTATTTATATATCGTAAATACAGTAAACACGATATATAAAGTGGCACCTCAGTGTATATGTGTGTGACCCCATAGGCTCACATATGTCTAGCCATATAGTTAGTAATTATGACACGAGCATACTCCAACAACTCCCACTTGCGACGTCATAATAATCAAGTAATTATACAAGCAATGGTTAGCGTCTAGCAACACGCCACTGCCCCTAGAAATATGTGAGGTTAGTTTCTTAAACGTCTCATTTCAGATGGTTTATATGTCATCTATCCTTTTGTTACAGATACCGTGTTGAATATTAGACATGGATCAAAAGTCATTCTAATAGTTCAACTATTATGTTTCTCGATATAGATATTGAACTAGATTACCAAGTGGATTTAAGATTCATCTTAATCCCAATTGGGTACGGCCATACAAACATCTGTTCAAATCATCGAGGGGCCCAATAGTATCTAACTCCAAAGCAAGTGGAGGAACAAATCCCATTTTGACTACATGTGTCATTCACATGCTTCATATCACTCCTGAAAATGGCCTTTATAACTACCTTATTCAGGATAGCGTTTAACCATATCAAATAATAAAATTCCACACATGCAAGACCTGCTTCCATCTCAAGTCTGAGGATAAGAGACATAACCTCTTGCGAGATTCACTATTGACGACGATCCATGTAGTGAATACTCGTAGGTTGGGTCAATCCAATGTTCATCACAATGAACAACATGTGAGTGTGGCAAATGAATCACCAGCACGCTCACATTTGCCTTAATTCGATGATACTCCCATATCATCAACCGACAATGGATAATTTTAGAATAAATGAATTATTCATGGATTAAACATGCAAATATAGAACACAGTAGTATAAATGAAGACGATCATACCAGGTATATCAATTCATTATATAATACGACTGCTTACAGTTCCATTATCCAAATACTAAAAACAGATATGCATAAGACTACTCATAGGTCGGAATCCGATGTTCCCACCATGATCGAATCATGTTGTACAAGACAACAAGTAGTCATCTGAGTAAACTTTGAGAATACTTGTTTCAAAACTCATGAAAGGTTTGAATGATGATTGTCCTTTGTATGTGCACATTCAAGTACAAGACGAGTATCGCAACAATACATTCCATAGGGTGTTTGAAGCTAGCAAGACACCTTCTTTTAATGTATAACGCATTAATGCTCTCAGTCTAGCACATCTAGTCAGCAATTTCATCATTCATGATGACATCCTACCATGACTAGGGTTGAGTATCATCTCAGTTAAATAAGCATCAGCGTATGCAAACAAAACAGAGTTCCTCAAATATCCGTAAACGTTTGAACATATCTTTGGTCCTTCGTAGGTCCATTATTAATGTTCGTTTAACAATTATCTAATGACATTCACTTAGATATTTGTTGTTATCAAATCATCTTGCATTCATGCAAATGATATATACATAGTCCAATGCGTAATATGACTTACATGATGAATCCTTTAGTCGAACTTTAAGATTTCCACTCATGTGTTCAATCTCATCAAGTGAGATTGATCATTGAGACTCCCCTCAATAACGTGTCATATTATGTTTGACTTAATAACCGCTTATGTTTATTTCATAAATCCCTCAAGAGAAACTTCATTCCAAGCTAAGGATTAAAGTCTAGCTTAGATGGAATATTGTTTCTAATATGTTAATGACATATGAGATTTAAGAAAATAAATAGAGTGCTCCAACTTGCTCTCAGTGTACTTAGGAGTAATCTTATTAATCAAAATCAAATTAATGATTTTATAATTAACTCAAGATCTTTGCTCCTAGATGCATGATCTAATCCACACATGGATTATTTTATCTTGTATACATAATAAAGATTATATGGATTCATAAACCCTTTTGATTACTCATCGTCCTCGCAAAGGTAATCAACAAGAAAAGTGTTTTGATATCCTATTGTCATATTTCATTTATATGAAAACAGGTATGACAATTAATCATCTTTATACATTTAATGTTTGTAGATGGGAGGATTTAATCATAGTCAATTTCTTGAGTACGAGTAAACTCCTTTTACTACACGTGCATTAAATGTGTGTACAAGTTTGTCCTTTTGAGTCTTCTCATCAAGAAACTCATTCTTAACCTTACAGTCTAACTGATTGGTAAGAGATCAATCAAGCTCCATGAGTGATTGTCTTTCAAGGACTGCATCTTAACATTCATAGTTTTGAGCTATTCATCAGATACAATATCTGATAATACATCTCAGTAGTTAGCAGGTTCACCATGATCCTCTAACTTATGTCTCTTAGCATTGATTAAAAAAACTATATCATTCAGGTGCAAGAGGAATCCTTGCGGATTTATGAATGAGAGATATCAATCTATGGTTTAACATATGCATGTTCAACCATAGTATGACATTAGCAAGTGTACTCAGAAGGTTGTGTATTTAGTTCTTGAATAACTTCAAGGTCTAAAGGTACTCCCACTTGCTTTTGTATGTAGAGACTAATCTCTAGATACTCAGCATCTTGAGTAACAATAAATTGTTTTCAAGTGGGACATCCAAAATACACCGTTAGTTCTTGACTCTAGTTTGTTAATTATTTACTCTTAAGTAGTTAACAAATTAAGAACTTCAATTAAGACATAATGGGATTCATCCCATGCCATAATACAATGGTGTCTTAAATTCCTTCTGGGTTGGAATCATATTGAGTGTACACATGACACACCCAATTTCTAACCTTGATAGCTTTGGAGGTAAAACAGTTTAAGTCATCAAAGATCAAACAGTATCAATAGTGTTTGATTTTCCATGATGGACATACCATAAAGTTGTGGTATTCCATGAGGACTGATGTTGTGAGACTATCACACAACTCATTAGATGAACTTATACCTTTTGGCTTACATATCTGCCAACCAAGTCAAACCAGATGGCATCAATAGTAATTTTAGCCTACTGCATACTTTACTTCATGTGCATGTTTTGACTAGAAAACATAAACATTTAATATTATACGTCGTAAGTGTACATGTCTTTAACAAGAAGACATAACAAATTAACATAGACGTCGTAAGTGTATATGTCTTTAACAAGAAGATATAACAAATTTTACGTCTTACTTTACGTTATAAGTCTTTCAACAATTAACGGAATTAATGTTTGTGTCTTTACAAGAGACCTAAACATATTCAACTAAAGTAATTTCGAGTGCCAACACTTGGCCTCAATAGTAAATTCAAGTTAATTTCATACTTCATGATTATGGCCTTACAAGAAAACATAATCATATTTACTAAACAATTCAGTGAATATGTAGAAGTAGCTTTTCATGTTATCTTGATGTTTGTTCTAATTAGGGCAACCTACATTTTATGTGTAGAAGTCCTAGTAGAATCTTTGTTTCTTACCTTTCAGTCAAGAGAAACTATTAGTCATATTGTTATATGTTGTACCTTGCACATAATTGAGATTTCTCCCACTTGTGCATGGCACAACATCATGAGAGTATACAAGCACCACTACGCTCGTGTGTTTGTATGAGCAATATGACAATGTCTAAGATAACATATGATTTTTAGTGAAAATCAAAATATAGATATGTAGAACTGTATCGTTTTAATAATGAATCATGCATAACGATTTTATAGATAACATTTCAGGAAGCAACATCAGGAACGCGACAAGTTATCTAATAAAATTTATGCAATGGTTCTTATATAAACTATGATACTTAACATGTGGAAAGTAATGTATTATTTCAAGACAATCTAGAAATAAGATGGGCAAGTTGTAAGGTATCAAAGCTTACAACTCCCACTGGATTAGACAACATTACATGTGTTTCATCACCAGTAAAATAATCACGTAGCTCCCACTGGATTAGACAACATTACAATGTGTTACGTCACCAGTGGAGAGTGAGTAGCGATTGGATACTTTCCATCTTTCTTTGAATATCTACACATTATTGCTAATGTGAGTCACTTTGACTAGTAAACATGTACTTAGGTATTCAAGAAAGTGCATCAAGTTCTAACATATAGATGATGGGCTAGCCATCATTGCTATTTTAACTTGAAAATAGGCATGCATTTCCTCCATAATTGGTCTACTTTACCACAAGGGTATGTAGGACCTTAGTAGGCATATTGGGTTAAGGCAAACTGCTAGGTAATCATGCTAGTAATTGCCTTTACCACATTGCGGTTTATTGATACTTCCGTCTTCTAATTATTTAAACTCGTTTTAGTTTGGTAGCTAGTACGAAATAGGTTGACCAAGCAAGAACATGCAAATATCGCCAAAGGTCTGACCAATGAGCAAAATTCGCCATGGGTTGAAATGGCCCTAAGGTCTGACCAAAGAGGTCAAGCCAAGTGCACATGTTCTTAGTTGTCCAAATATCTTATATTTCTTCAATGTTTCAAAACCGAAATAAGGGTTATTAAACAACGTTGAAGGAATAAGATGTGGAACCATACTTAGCCGTTTTAACTTTTACAAGACATCACGATTTCTAGAGTAGGTTTTCCTTGAGTTTGATTAGAATTAGGAAAATTCAAATATTCCTATTATGGCTTTTCCTCATAAAGAAAAAAGGATAGGAATAAGTCTCTTTCTTACAAGGAAAGATCGACTTAGTTCGTCCTTTTAACAAGAAAAGAACAAACTCTTGTTTACGGTATGCGTTGCATTAATTGAATTTACAAAGTTCAATTTTAGTATTTTCGATAACTATCCTTTTATAAATTAACTACCCCATGTTTATAATTTAAAACAATTAATTTACGAAAAGGCTAAGATCCTCATTGAGATTCGACCATTAATGCAGTTGATCTACTAGAAATGGTGGATTCAATAGGTAGGCGACGATCACCAATTGTATTACATGTACAACTCTTAGATCCTTATGGGACTCATGGCATCTAGTGTCAAACAACAAGTGTCATGTAGGCATGTTTAGTCCCATCTTTGCCTCGGGTAAGGGTCTGACCACACTACTCGATTAAGTCATCCAATTTGAAAACTGTGAGAATAATCCTAGGTCTGACCATGGACAATAGTCACCTTGGGTTACAATTCAGCCTAGGTCTGACCAGATGCTAAAAGGTAATTGCAAGTGTTCTCATAATTGGACGGCGTGACTTAAATTTTGACGGGTAAATAGTTTTGATGTGAATAAAAAACGTGTACGAAAGAAGCATGCATTCATTCTTCGTAGCACAAGTTAAAAACTTTTCTTAACTTAAGTCTAATCATTGTTTTAATTTATGTGTGTCAAGTTGTCCATTTTCAAGACTAATATATATCCTAAGTGGATTATTAAGTATGGACAATACAATAAATCAATAAATAAACAATCTTAACTAGTTTAAGTGTTATTTTGAAAACAATGATTTTTAAGTTTCAAATCATATTTAAACTTAGTTAAACTAAATCATAAGACTTAGTTCAAAATGGTTTATGTTTAGTTTCAAGTTTTAAGAAAACATTTTCCGTTTTACATGTAGTCACAACATATATAAAAACAACCAACCAAACATTCAACCACAATATGCAAAGCCTCAACCGATGAAAATCCTATGCTTGGTCTTGTGAGCCATCACAAGAACCAAGAGTCAACTAGGGACATATATCACAACCACATGGAGGGCTCCCACTTGCTCCAAGACAATCATGAGCAAGTTAAAAAGCCCATAATGCACATGAACTTCAGTTTCTGTCAGCCCAGTTTTTCTGTTTTGCAAGGCCCAAATGCCCAGGAAGATCACCTCCTCATGATTCGGCCCAGTTGACAAAGTTGTAACCCTATGTCTTGTGGACCTGCACCAAAAATTTTAGAAAAAAATACCTTACCAATCAGCAGGTAATCACGTTTTCCCAACAGGTGTCCAGCAGCAACTTTCAGTCTACAACTCTTCAATCTTTCGCCATTTGCTTCCAAGCTCTTGTTTACAATACATATAAAGTGAAATAAAACTAATCTACTTTGTATCTACTGTAAAATGCCCAAACATTGGCAAAACCAAAATTGAAATACATTACAAAAGTGCTGAAACAATGGCAAAACCCTAAAACAAGAAAAACAACCAACAATCACAATCACAACGCACAAGTGGTCTAGGTTTTCATCGGATTTGCATATGAACACATAATAATACATTCAAATAAAGATTATTACATGGTGTTGGCTATCTCCATGGACAAACATGCATGTATTTGCCATGGATAACAAAATAAATAACAAAAAATAAATTGTTAGCCAACGAATCGAAGAAATAATTAACAAGATTAAAACCCCGAATGGTACGCGTGACAAATGGCCAAAGACTCAAACCCCACAGATGTTAGGACCTTCTTAACACCATTTTACCACAGAAAAATAAGCCTCATGGGCTGATTTGAAATCGGGTTAAAAATCTTCCAAAAAACGCGTTTTTAGGCCATTTTACGGGTACCGATCAAGTAAACAAACAACGTATGCATAACAAATGGCCATAGGATCAAAAAGTCCAGATCTTAAGACCTTATAAAAGTTGAAATATTCATAATATATAAGCCCTAGGGGCTGTTTTAAAATCCCACTTTTAAATCCATTAAAAAACCATGTTTTTAGCCATTTTTATGCATACAAGATGATCATATGACAACATATGATGGCTCGTGATACCACTATAGGTGATGAATGATACAATAACATATTAAACAAAGAAGCACAGTAGAAAACATCACCATAACAGGATCCATAGTGCCATATGATCAATCAAAACAATAAACACATAAGTTATACCTTTGTAGCGTGATCCGGATGTCACCAACACAAGTGTAACCCACGACTTGATCAAGAAACCCAAGAGATCAATAAGGTTGATCTCCTCTAAGTGTGAAACACACTACACGTCACCGTACGCCAATGGATGCTAGTCCTTCAACCACCGTAACCAATCAAGCACCCTTGAATGAACAAGATTCAATGAAGATTGATGAAAGACAAAAACCCTAATTAGGAATTAGGGTTTGTGCCATGAGATTGGAGTAGGGAGAGAGAGAGGTTTTCTTGGTAATTAGTTATGATAATTATTAGGAGATAATCATGTATCTTTTCTAATTATTCAAAACCAAAATCCCTTCCACAAGGCCTTACAAGGCCGGCCATACATGGGCTCCAAAATGGGCTTCCCATTTATTTTCTAGTCCAATGTAATAAGTCCATTACTTATTCATTAGAAGCCCAATAGCGGTTTCTGGTTACTTACGGTTATTTATATATCGTAAATACAGTAAACACGATATATAAAGTGGCACCTCAGTGTATATGTGTGTGACCCCATAGGCTCACATATGTCTAGCCATATAGTTAGTAATTATGACACGAGCATACTCCAACAATACATGGGTCAAAACAAAGATGGGATATGTTGGCTTGCAATAATCGGTATACTGGTTTATGGAAAAATATTGTGTCTTTTGGTAAGAAAGTCAAGGTAAATGGCAATGGTTTATCGAGCGCTTTACGGGGTGTTTTAGGAGATGGCTTGGATATTAGCTTTTGGTATGATCTGTAGATAAACCATCTGATCTTGAAGGACCGGTTTCCTAACATATTTAGATTAGAAAAAGAGAAGAATTGTAGTGTTGCGGATAGGTGCAGAAGGTATAGTTCTGGAACAGCCTTGCAGTGGTACTGGAACAAGCTTCCGTCTACAACTGTGGAGCTGTAGGAACATGCAGACTGTGACGATATGCTGCGAAATATTGTGCTGAATGATCGGCCAGATTCATGCCAGTGGGTTACGGGTAAGGACTTGGCTTTTTCGGTTGGAGAGGTAAAGGTATGGCTGCGAAGCGACTTGAGAAACTATAATCAAATCGATGGCCGTTTCATTTTTGAATGGTGTAAATGGGTTCCTAGTAAGTGCAACATTTTTATGTGGCGTGCGGAGCTCGATAGACTTCCAACTAAAGTCGCGTTGCATAGGAGGAATATTCAAGTCGAAGGAACGGTTTGTAGCGTTTGCGGAGAAGGGGAAGAGTCGGTTGATCATATTTTTACAGCGTGTAGCGTTGCGTGTGGCGTTTGGCATGTTATATCCAGCTGGTGTAACGTTCCTCAAATGTTCGCCTTTATGTTCAAAGATTTGTTAGATATTGGAAGTAATATAAGCGGACCGCCAATGAAGAAGCAAGCTTTTTACGGGGTAGTTATTATCGCGTGCTGGAGGATATGGAAGGTGCGTAATGAAAAGGTTCTCTAATAATCAGACTAAAGTGATGGACATTATCGCTGATGTGAAGGCGTTGGGCTTTCTTTGGTTTAGAAATAGATGTAAAGGTAATGATGTAGATTGGGCGAAATGGTGTAGTTTTGACTTGATGTAACAGTTATGGTTGTGGGCGTGTTGTTTCTGGCTTGGAAGCAACATGGTTCCCTTTGTTTGATTGAAAGTTAATTTTCAAAAAAAAAAAAGAATTATTAGGTTGAGTTGGAATCTCAAATATCTATGATAAAAACAAGTCAATAAAAGCCCTATTTTGGGTTGAAAAGCTATAGCAAATCATTTTTAAGATTATATTAAAACATAAATATGGTTACTTTATGCATTGACGAGCTAACGAAAAAATCTATTCAACATTGTACATGGACTCTGATGTTGTATTTAAATTATAGAGTCCGCGGAAACAGGAATTTATCCAGGGATTCAGTAAAGTAGTGGCAGCAACAATTTCTAAGTAACCATGATAACAAAATTTATCAACACAAAATTGTGGGACGCTGAAAGGTGTTACCAAAATTCATGATAAGATATCCTAAAAAAGTTAACCTTATAATGTCACATTCCAATATCAAATAATTGAGTCTGAAATGCATGATGAAAGTGGTCTTGCATCAGGTATGATACACACTTCCACAAGGTATTCAAAGTTTATACACAATTATGGAAATTCCAACAAGAGAATCGGCGCAAGCTGATGGAAGCAGGTCTTAAGAGATGAGAAATTGGCGATATTGCATCCAGAATTGGCCAACTTTATTTTGGTCAATATATGAGAACAAGTCAAGCCAAATATCTATCAGAGGCATATATATTGTACGAAGCATTGCTAACACGTGAGTATTTCAAAGATGGACTATCCCATGATCTCAACCTCGCCAACAAACAACTGAGGTTCCTTGCACAATTCTTAACAGTGTGTCTGGTTTTTAATCGACGATAAATGGTTCATCAATTGGTTAATCAGCTTAAAATGTTGGTTGCTGAGTGCAAAAGGACTATCCCGGTAATCAATCTACCTTCAATTGAAGAATGAGGCACACTTTTCTGATAAATGCAAGTTCTAGTGGATTAACTTGATAAATTGAATGGGCCTGATTTCAGGAAACTTAATTCAAAGAATGGAAGCGGGTGATTCGGGATGTGACTAAATTTCTTAAAGTTGACACAACTTTTATGAATTTTAGGCCTCTGAGGTACAACATTGTGTTGGATGCTGATCCAGATCATTTGCCACGTGTTGCGTGCATTAAAAGAAACCTAAGATTGAAAGATGCAATACTTTGTAGCTACCATCCCAATGAGGTTAGTCATCAGTCACTTTTATGTTTAGTATCACAAGTGGAAAATTTATCGATGTAGATTATCTTTTGTCATAAATGGGTCAAATGGATTAAAAGTTAAAAAACTGAGCTAAAAGGGGAATGGGCCAAATGAGTGGTTATAATTGTCCACCACCTAGTCTGTTTTTATTCAAAGATTTAGATTATTATTGTAATTATATTGTTTGTGTAATCATAATGAATAAATTAATATCTTTAAAAGAATTTCTAAAAATGGACAAAAAAGTGGTTGAGCGGGTCCACCAAACCCTACTTGACCACCTGAACCGGTTTTGACCCGTGGCCTAAACTGCCCATCTTGCTGCCTCTACTTAGTAAGTTAGTAGCGACAATGTAATTCTTTCTTAAGCGGGGTTATCAGTAACGTGTTTCTTTTAGTTCTGTGCTTTATGTATATCTTCTTTGCATTTCTTATTCAGGTTAAGTTCTCAGAGCTCACTATTGATAATTTCACAATGCTTCAATGTTTAGAGTGGGAACCAAGCGGCTCATTTTACCAATGAAGCAGAGTCCCTTCTACTGACGTTGGTCAACATGGAGGCCTTCTAGGGTCTAATCGTATTAACTATTCTCAGGAAATGACTGATCCTACATCGCCACCAAATCCTCGCAAAGCAGTCTTGTATCACCCATCAACCACCCACCTCATCGCTGTGAGTTTCTAACACACGAGGGTTCTATGAAGGGGTTAAACATCAATCAATCACACCTTTTTGCTTCAAGCTATTCTAATATAACCGAAGCATAAACATGCTTGGAATACAGTACTAGATAGCACTTTGGTTTTTAGTCCATCCCTGCAAACCAAAATGGACCTAGGATAAGGAACACCCTTAGGCGCACAAAGTATTTAGAAAGATTTTGAAAACTCTCTCCGATTAATTAATATTCTTAAAATCCACTATCTATGACTTAGGGATTTCTTTATATAGAGGAGCAGCTAGGTAAATACCTAAAACATTTTCTACCATAAAATTAGATAAAATTAGGCTCAAACAACCACTGATGCAGAACACGATCTGCTGCTCCTTATGAAGTTGGGGAATCACTTCATTTTGTACCTTTTTAGAAGCTCGAAGAAAATATCAATGGAAATTCTAATCGAAGCAAATATTCAATAAGGGATACTAAAAGAAAATTTGGAGGACTTTGTACATTTGGGGCTAGTCTTGTTTTCTGATGCTTGTAGGAAAACAATGATCATATTGCTCTTCCATTCAAGACTGTACAGATACTTGATTCTTACAGGTGAAGCAAATGGCAAATGCATTACAATGCCATTTTCAATCTCCCTGCATACCCAGTTTCACACTCAAAATTACCTATGTTTAATAGGAGCTACACGAGAAGAAACGATGAAACTATGTGTGCTTGTTTTTATCATTTTTGTCACAATGAGCTTATACAATTCTCTATTGGGTCATTTTAAATACTGGAACAATCTTAGGTTCCTTTCTTTCCATATAAAGTAGTAAAAGTACACTGCTGCTGCAAGGACCAGTCTTCTAATAATAATGCTCCAAATGTTTCTTATCACTGGTACAGATATGGGATTTCGTCACACCAAAAATGTGTGACGATATGCATATAGTCACACACGTTTTTTTGGTGTGTGTCAACAAAGTTCGCGCCACCGTAGGTGGCATATGGTCACATTGTTTAGTTTTTGGCCGTTTTCATTGAAAAAGAGTGACCAAAACCCTAATATGTGTAACAAATTAGGCACAAGTTTTGTTGGATTAATCAGTTTTGTGTGACCGTAAATACTTTATAGTCACACAAATGTTTTTTGAGAGTAACAATTGCTCGTCCTTTGGCCACATAAATATATAATATATGTGACATTTGAGATGATTTATTCAAGTAAATGTGTATTTTGTGTGACTATTTCCCGTCCTATGGCCACATGAATATATAATAAATGTGACGTTTGTGATGATTTAGTCACACAACGTGTGTTGTTTTTTTGGAGTTAGTCACATACAATTTAAAAAATAGTGGCCAAAAGTGTTAATAAGTGTGACCATATGTTGTTTAAAGTGAAGAAATGTTTATTTTGTGTGACTATTGTTCATCCAATGGCCACTTGAATTTTATGTTTGTGTGGCCTTTTGTAATATTTAGTCAAACAAAGCATGTTTGTTTTGGTTATTTAGTCACATACAAAAAAGCAGAAAGTGGCCAAAAGTTTTAATAAGTGTGACCATATGCTGTTTAAAGTGAAGAAATGTGTATTTTGTGTGACTATTGATCATCCAATGGCCACTTGAATTTTATGTTTGTGTGGCCTTTTGTAATATTTAGTCACACAAAGCATGTTTGTTTTGGGTATTTAGCCACATACAAAAAAGCAGAAAGTGGCCAAAAGTGTTAATAAGTGTGACGATATGCTGTTTAATGTGAAGAAATGTGAATTTTGTGTGACTATTGTTCATCTAATTGCCACTTGAATTTTATGTTTGTGTGGCCTTTTGTAATATTTAGTCACACAAAGCATGTTTGTTTTGGGTATTTAGTCACATACAATTAAGCAAAAAGTGGCCAAAAGTGTTAATAAGTGTGACCATATGCTGTTTAAAGTGAAGAAATGTGTATTTTGTATGACTATTGATCATCCAATGGCCACTTGAATTTTATGTTTGTGTGGCCTTTTGTAATATTTAGTCACACAAAGCATGTTTTGTTTGGGTATTTAGTCACATACAATTAAGCATAAAGTGGCCAAAAGTGTTAATAAGTGTGACCATATGCTGTTTAAAGTGAAGAAATGTGTATTTTGTATGACTATTGATCATCCAATGGCCACTTGAATTTTATGTTTGTGTGGCCTTTTGTAATATTTAGTCACACAAAGCATGTTTGTTTTGGGTATTTAGTCACATACAATTAAGCATAAAGTGGCCAAAAGTGTTAATAAGTGTGACCATATGTTGTTTAAAGTGAAAAAATGTGTATTTTGCGTGACTATTGTTCATCCAATGGTCACATGAATTTTTTGTTTGTGTGGCATTTTGTAATATTTAGTCACACATCGAATTAAACAAAGAGTGACCAATAATGTTGATAAGCGTGACCATATTATGTGAGTGCATCTTTTAGTCACAGGGTTACTACTGCTATTACTAAGTTAGTATTGTTGGAGCAGAGTTGCTACTGCTAGTACTAAGTTAGTCCTGCTGAAGCAGAGTTACTACTGCTAGTACTATGCTAGTGCTGCTGGAAAATGAGTATATATATATAAAACAGAATTAAAAACAAAAAGAAATTTCAAATTGAATTAAACTCGAATGTATATAACTGAACAGAATATACAATTGTAAAGACTTTTGAATCTTCACCGGCTTAGCTTGCAGTTGCTTTATGTCGTTAAGAGATACATATTTGCGCTTCGATGGTACTGTTGGTCCACATTTAGTCACAGGGTTTGTTGGTGTAACCTGTAGTAAACAAAAGACGCTTGTATCAAACATTGAATTAAATATGAAGAATTATATATATGTAGGTTGAAAAAACACATGTATGTACCTCCTCTTCAACAATAACTTGATCCTTTGGCCGTGCAACGAAACCACCTACGACTTCCTTAACTGTTTTAAACCCATTATTTGCTACGTCCGGTATGCATGCTGCATCAACTAACGATGAATCAATTGACACTCTGTAGCAATCATTTGGGAGTGGTTGGTTATGCAGCATTTGCTTTCAATGAGACTAAAATATGGTACCCAAAGCAACGATATTTGCTTTCTTTAAGTGCCACAGTTTGCACTTAAATGTCTAAAAAAAAGAATTTTTTCATGTATATATCAGAAATTATTTAGACAAAAGAATAACAAGAAACATGTTGAAATACATACTGTTGGCAGTGCTTGTGTTGGAGACACATTTTGTTGCGATTGGGAATATGGAGACCCGTTTTATTGTGACTTAGGCTTTGTCTTAGGTCCGACAGTTTTAGCAGGTTCCTATATGTATATATAAAACACGTTACATTATTTAAACAAAAGAATAACAAGAAACATGTTGAAATACATACTGTTGGCAGTGCTTGTGTTGTAGACGACACATTTTGTTGCGATTGGGAATCTGGAGACCCGTTTCGTCGTGACTTAGGCTTTTGCTTAGGTCTGACAGTTTTAGCAGGTTCCTATACGTATATATAAAACACGGTACATTAGTCATGTATGTAAAATTCAAAAATCAAAGGGGGATGTTTTATTACTTACCATTGTTTCCGTTACCTTTTCTGAAGTTACAAGGCCATTAGACTTCTCCTGAATTCTCGCATCTTTAGCACTTACAACATTACTTGGCTGAGTGTCGTCCACCTCATTAGCGCTGCTATCTATATTGTCAATGGCCATTGGAGTTACCTGCAATATAAATTAAGAAATACATTGACTCATCAGTTTATGTTCAATGCCTGCTATCATTAACATCAGTGGTGTTAGCATTAGAAAATGAAATTGTTAACAACATAAAAAATGGCTTACATCTGAGGCTACTAGTAATTGAGATGCCAAATTTAAATGCATCCCTTGTTGACTCAACTGTGCCATCAGTTGAGTAAGCATTCCCTTTGTTTCTTCCATCTCACTGTACAATTTCTTGACCAGCACATCTTTTTCGGTCATCTCGGTGGTCAATTTCTTGACCAATAAATCTTTTTCATGACGCTCGCGTCTCTCATTATCCAGTTGAGTTTGAAGTAACTCAAGTCTTTCATCGTTTTCTTGTTTTCTTCGAGGAAGGCCAAAATACTTCTTGTATGTTACTCCACCTCCCACTCCTCTTGCATAACCGCCCTTTTCCTTACCAAATACAACTGTCATGGCATCAGTGCCATTATCAAGACTCAAGGTTCCTTCCTTGATCTGGTCATCTGCTTCTTTCTGCACAAAAAAATATAGGAAATGCTGGGATTAAAAGTCTTCTTGATGCTGTTAGAGTAAATGCTGCTCATATTTGTGTCAATGCTGCTCAGCTGGAGTTTGTGCTGCTCTTGAAGTTCAATGAAAAATATACTACTGCTAGTACACAGTTACTGCTGTTAGTACGCAGTTAATACTGCTGGTATACAAGTTACTACTGCTAGTACACAGTTAATGCTGCTTGTATATAAGCATAATAATAGAATTTGCAGTCAAACTTACAAGTTTATCTCCCACTGATCTAATCTCATCATTTGGATATTCGCCGTCTTTGTTTACCCTTCCTTTCAACCACATTACATCACGCGGGGGTTCTTTATCTGCTTCAATTTCTTTATTTTCGATCTAATAAACATCAAATGCATACACATGTAAAGTTAAACCAAGATAAACGAAAATATGAGGATGCATACACATGTACAGTTAAACAAAGATAATCTTTAATATGAGGGTATTAAATGCAAATGTGCAAATTGTGCAATGTAAACAGATTCATTTCTCATACTGATCGTCTCTCAATTTGTAAAACAAACATTATGTAATCTTACCATTTTCTATTTGATATAAACATATCCACCTCGTCCCATTTTATGCTGATAAATATTTTTGGAACGCGCCATTTTAGCTTTATCAGATTTCTCCTAAAAACACAAAATCATAAGGCATTTAGATGCGGTAATGCTGCAAACTGAAAATTACGAAATGACATATAGACTTAAATAAAGATGACTAATTAAAACCTTGTATGCATCGGTGGTCGTGTAGTCTACAAACTCGACCCAGTCTTCTGAATTCACAATTGCACTATACTTGGCCGGGACTTCATTCAGTTTCAAAGGTGTATTTAGGTTGGGCAAAATGCATTTTTCTCTGAGCTTCACTCTAAAATTCATTAGCAGTTGACCAAGACGAGTCATTAGTAATTTTCTGAATGTCACGTCAACATCAAAAAATTTCTGCAAAGATTAACACAATGTTGTTAATTAGTTACACATAATGTAACTGCATAGATAAACTTATGTAGTACTGGGTTACAAAATAGTATATATGTACCGTGATTTCAGCCCATAGTTTATCTCTTGATTCTTTATTCACCTTCTTCCAGGAAAGAATCTTCAAACCTATGTGCTCACGAACCAGATCGCCTAAAAAACTTGAAAACAGTGCTCTGTGTTCCCCTGATACCCTACTCAATGCATCAAAGGTTACCTTGAGCTTTATTCCACCAGGTTGGCCATACTTCAGGCGAAACAGTTTTAGCCTGGTTTTGCCCCTCTTAGCTAGTATCCTATCTGGTTGGTTGTTTCCAGGCGCATCTTCATCATCAGAATACTTTTCGGATTCATATTTTAAGCTGTTATCATCATGTTCAATATCAGCAGGAAGCAAAGGATGATTATCAACAATGGGTTGAATTTCCATGACTCTTGATTATCAAAAATGATTCTGGCTTGGAGAGTATTGGTGATAGAAGATTTATTTTTATGTTTTCTTTGCAGTATTTTTTTAAGGAGAGAAAAGAGGGTATATTAAGAATATGAATCGTTATTCTTGGTAACTGCTTGTAATTAGGTGATTTAAAAATTTTGGATCAAAATTTTGGCTCCAAGTTCTACTTTGAAATTAACAATTGAATTATTCAAAATGTTTGCCTTTGAACCTGTTAATTAAAGCATAAACTTGAATAAATCAAAATTTTGGCTCCAAATGTTATATATCATTATCTTAATCGCAAATGAACCATCTAACTGTGCAACCATCACATCAAGAACACAAATTGCTACCATTTAACAAACCAAAATACTTACACAATTACTAGTTATTCTACCCTTAATAATTACATTTACAAAACACAAATTGCTACCATTTTTTTTTGAACATTGAAGACTTTTTATTCATATATTAAAAACCAAAACCAGCAAGTTGCTGGGGAATACAGAAAGGAGAATATTCAAAACATAATACAGTACATACATAAGGGAAAATCAGTATCCAAATAAAATGTCAGAATTTAACCTAATACCATTTACAAAACACAAAAGTTGTTAATGTATATCCTAAACCCCGAAACCATCTTCTTCTTGCCTTTCCCATGGCTGCTAGAAGGTGCTCCAAAACCTATAGGATTCTTCCTACACGGCATTCCCAAGACAATATCCTGAGTAAATTTCTTTTTGTGTGCCTTTTCAACTGGTATTTGAACTTGCACAGGGAGAGCCAGGATAGGAGCTTGAGATGGGAGTTCCTCTGGAGGTTCAATGGCTTGGATAGGTTCCACTTCCCAAGTATCAGTACTTGCATCAGAATGTTGCTCTGGATAATACCAAGCAAGGAGGCCAGGAAGGATGTTGAGAGCACCATCATTTGATTCTGAACTGCTTGAATCAGAAGAAATTTGTATGACAACTACAAATAACAACTGTTAGATCAGTTTTATTGATTCAAATGTTAAACTATATCACAATCAAAGAAAAACCTTTTGATGGCTTACCATTGCAGAAGAATCCATTGTGTTCTCATATTTGGTCATCTTTTGTGGTATCCCAAACAATGAAGCAATGTTGCACAAACTAGGCTGCATTTTAAGTCTCATTGGTGGCCAACTAGGCTACAATTGAAGTCTTAATTGGACCTCTCAGTGTACTCACAAACATTGGACCTCTCAGGGTACTCACAAATAGTTCAAAAGCCTTTATTTGTAGTCTCAATGGACATCTCAGTGTACTCTAATAGGCTGCATTTGGACCTCTCATTGGTGGCCAAGCACAAACAAGTCTGGTAGGTACTCTCATTACTGGCCAATCACAAACTAGGCACATTCCAATGCTCTCATTGATTTAGACCTCTCAATGTACTCACAAACAGGCAACAAAAAAATACTCAGACACAAACCACTTAATTAGACATAGCATAACAACCATTATGTATACGAAAATCAGAGTATGGAAAACAAAAAAAATAGAGCATACATTAGACATAGCATAACAACCATTATAAAATACAAAACAACCCCATTTTACATTAGAATCGGTAACAACCACTAACATCACCATTTATAGATCAAAAGCCTGATACTAATTATTGTACAATCAGTCATCAACTGATATGTGAAAACATTAAAAAACATACCTTTGTTGTTATTTGGATTCATTGTTTGCGTGTTTGTGTTTGCCAGAAGAATGTGTGTTTTGATTAAGGTTTATTGATTATTGTGCGTGTTTACAAATGATCGGGTAAAGGGATTAATTGACGGTTGACTATTGAATTTGTGGTTTGGTTTAACTATAAATGATGTGGCAAGATTTGTAAAAGAAGAAGGAAAAAAAAAAAGTAAAAAAAAAAGAAAAAAAAATGTGCGTGTGTACAAATGATCGGGTAAAGGGATTAATTGGCGGGTTTTAGTGTACCCGTACCCGAACCCGTTTATAGTATACCCGTACCCGCCCCATATCCACTGGATACCCGATTAATATTATCCATCAGCTTTTTGGGTTTCTCCGCGGGTATCGGTTATCCATAATTGAATATTATATGGACAAAATTGGTAGTATTAAGATTAAGTCACACTAAAATCCACCGACAAAACAAAAGAAAATACTCTAATATATTCAAATTTTGTAAAAGTTAAAGAAAATGAATATCGAATCAAACGATTTAACGCAATGTATCGCAACGCAACGTACTCGGCACGATATTCACCAAACAAATCAAATGCGCAAGAGTTTTTAAAGGTTAATCATTCTCATTTCCAAAAATAATCTCGTTTTAGCCTTTTATAAGGGTTTGGTATCATCATTCGTGTAACGGTAGAGAACACGGACACACGAGTACTCACTAAAAAAAAATGAATAACCGAATAGTCGAGAAGAGTATTGACGATAACTCGAGTCGAGACGAGATGAAGAAAAGAAGTCAAAGAGATAACTAACAAAAAACATATCAAATAAGATGAGTCGATTGGTAATCGTCGGTATTTTCCCATAATCCCATTTTTTAGTACAAGGTATATATACTTGTTTTATGATTTAAAACAAGTTTGGACTTACGACCAAATTAATCTTTGGAAATAACAAAATTTCGACATGACTCTTTCATTTAGCAAACGTTTCCAAGTCAAAAGACTTTACTGAAAATCAATTTCTCGAGTAATTTATAATATAACGAGTATTTATACAAACCCTAAACCCTAAACCCTAATGTGTAACACCCCCAAATTATCGCAGCGGAACGATAGTGTCATTGGGATGCTACTTCAGGGCACAAAGTACAAGATATAGAAAACGACCTCTAAATGAGACGTTTTGAAAAGTTACCATTCGAATAGATAAAATTCATAGTTTACAAGCAAAAGATCCCAAAGTAGAATAGTACATAAGTTTTTAAAATATATCGAATGGTAAATGATAAAAGCAAAAGTCTTCAGAAAAACGTGCCCTAAGACTCTCTGCTCCAAGCATCTGCTATCGCCTTACTAACCTGAGATAAACATGCTAAAAAGTGTCAACACAAAGGTTGGTGAGTTCATAGAGTTTGTTATAAATAAGTTGAAAAGTTCTTCGAGAATGTTTCCACAGCAAAGGCATTGTAAATCTACTCAGTTCCAAGCCCCGCCCATTCAAGACTTGCAACCTGTGTGTTTACAACCCACTGCTAAAATATAGTATGTCAATTATGTATACACGCATCATAGTAGTTAAAAGTATAAATGTTTCATCACAAGTAGACTTTATGCTGCTCACGAGGAGACTTATCAATGCTGCTCACGAGGAGACTTATCAATGCTGCTCACTAGGAGACTTATCAATGCTGCTCACGAGGAGACTTATCAATGCTGCTCACTAGTAGACTTATCAATGCTGCTCACGAGGAGACTTATGTTCGGCTACCCCAAGTGTTTGATACTTAGGTCCGGGATATGATCTGCACGGCTACCCCAAGTGTTTGATACTTAGGTCCGCGAAATGCTTTCAAGAGTAACGCAAATAAGTTTAATACAATCATGTATGTATGCACATAGTTTAAGCATGTATCTCCCCCAAAGATAATTCAAAACGTGTACAAGAAGGGGCTATGAAACTCACCTGATATGATAGCACAATAACCACAAAGGATATGATGAAAATGAGGCTCGGTCTCAAACTGCGACCTATGATGAATGATATGATCTAATATAAGTAAATGAAATGCTTCTACTCATGCATTTACGTATGTTAACGATACCACTCGATGGTTTTGAAAATAATGTTTATCGTCGAAAAATATATTTTTGACGTCTCGTTAAGTTATGAACTACTTTTCGTGTAAATATGTTGAAACGGTACTCCACGATCCTCGTTTGATGTTTTATTGCCAAATATAATAGTTTCGTCGCAAAATAATACCTTTTTACAACTTGTGAAAATATGACCAAACGGCCTCGCAAAACTAGTCGCAAAATATTGTACGTTAAGAGTTAGTAATGGAACTTGACGTTTTTGAAATCCTTGTAACATAATCTCTCAGCCGTCTCCTTTGACTTTTGATCATACGCGTCTCGATCATGTAGATAATCGGTCATCAACTTGGCGACTTGCTAGTTTTACACTTTTTATTTTCATATAATGGCTGTTTTTCTGGGAAACTAGAAAAATCATATCTTTCTCGTTATAAGCCCGATCAACAAACGGTTGATTGATTTGGAAAATAGGCCGGGTATACTTCCTTTCACCCATAGGGGTTTATGGCTCAAAACTGCCTAGTTTAGCGGGAAAGTGGCTCGCAACATGGTGCCTTGCAAAAACAATTTATACTTAGAAAATATATAAGTTATAATGATGCTGTCAAATAAGTATAGTTCGTCGGCTTTCCAAAAATTCATAACTTGATCGTTACATGTCCGTTTTCAACGTTCTTGATATCCACGGGTTCGTACAAATATGAACTAACATATTTTCAGTCGGTTGGCTCGTCTAGATCCCACCTGATGTCTCGTTTAGTCCCTTGAAGTTCGGCAAAACAGCACGCATTTTTCTAAAAATAGTTTTTGTCGTTTAACTTTTAAAAATTCATATCTCCTTTGTTATAACTCGGTTTTAACTCATTCCAAAGCCCACGTTTTCGTTTTTGAAAGTATTTTCTAAATATGAAGGCCAAAATAATGCCATGTTTACTGATTTTTCCAGATTTTGCATTTTTAGACAGTAGGCTTATATATATGTTTAAAACTCATTTTCTCGGTTCAAGACTTGATCAAACTACTACAAATCAACTCCACAAATACTCTAAACCTACCATACACCTTCTTAGGGTGTCATGGGTCCTAAACATCACCAAAAATGATGGGCTTCGTGAGGTTGTCAATGAAACGTACAGGTCTGATGTTTGAGATAGTTTTTATGAAAAATAAATGAAGTGGTATGTATAACATAAATTTTGCATGGCTAGTTATCAAAATAACTTGAAAATACAACTAGATATGAACAAAATGAAGTAGGAAGTGATCAAAAATAATGTTCTTGAGCTTACTTGTTGTTTGATGAGTTAGGATGAAAAATGACCACAACCTTGGAGTTTTTATTGCAAAACCCTAACAAGGATGATATAAGGAACTAGTATAACCCTTTAGCTTGAAAATTTTTTGGATTCCCTCTTGTGTTCTTGATGTAGCCGTGTACTAGGGGAAGGAGGGAGAGAGTTTATGTTTTGTTTTAGCTAGTTAAAATGTGTTATGAAAATGTTATGAAATAAAACTAGTTTTTATAATAATTTGTGCATTTAAGGATTTTAACTCATTAGGCCAAGTAAATGTGATAAGGGGGGGTGGCATATAGTTTTTAGGTGGTGGTAAAATGGTATTCTTGGCTTATAAGATATTTTAGGATAGGATTTAGTTAGTTTAGTGTATAATTTCGGCGTTATCGGGTACCGGGTTAACTAAAAGTAAATCGTGACGAATAAAAATAAAATACGACGAAGTTGTAAAAACTTGTAAAATCATGTTACTGATAAGAATCGGGTGTTAAAATAGTGATCGTGATGAAATATCGCAAATGGACGGAGTTATAAGCGTTTTCCTGAAAATATAGCAAAAGGTTTCAAAATAACGGGTAAATTAATAATATAAATTTTATATCATTAAAATTAGCATGAAAATATATTAGGATAATAGCCGGGAGTAATTGGGTATAATACTAGTAGTAATGACTGAGTGGTAACGTTTAACGAACATACGTAAATTGAAATGATGCAATCCCGTGCATAGTAAAGACCCGAAAATGCGAATTGTGACATAATGTAACACCCCAACTCGATAAGGGTAGAAGTATTACGTTATAGTGACATATCAAAGCAAACACAAGCATATGACTTAAATAATATAAATGAATTTCAAAGGTTACAAAGGGAAAATCTGAATACATGGTTACAAATGAGAATTTCAATACATACTAAGTCTAAAAATATAATCACTTCTAGTCATCTCTAATCCAGAATAGCTATCAAGGTATAGTCTTCTAAGTCCAAAAGTACTCTCCACTCATAACCCAGCTTCCAACTAAAACCTGCTGCAGGAAAAGAAATGCGGCTGAGCTTAAAAGGCCCAGTGAACAGATATGTATAAACGAAGCAAAAGATAAGGAACAAGAATATAATATGGTGCATTGGGGAAAAAACATAAGGTATAAATAAATGGATATCAAGAGTAAGAAAAGGTCAGTAATCTACCATGAGCCTAAACAAAACAAATCAAATATCATAGTAACCATAGAGGAGCGACCTCTCAAATATGTGAAGGACGTGTATTGCACACAACATCAATCACCAAATAAAGTTATATCATATCATATCATATCATATACAAAGCAAATCTAGGATGCATCTATACGCCCCTGCAAAGATATTAGTGGCCAAACATGTATAATAATTGAGCTCATAATAAATAACAAAAAGGGACGGTGGGAACATCACTCGACCACACTAGAGTCATGCCATTGGTGCATCAATGACACGGCCATGGAACCCCCATGACTAGGAAACAAAGTGGCTCGGGTATCAAACTGCAGGGTTCTAAGGTCATATAATATCAAAGGTCAAATGTCTAAGTCATCAAAGTCATCTGAATATCAAAGGTTCATAGGTTTCATAGTAAAAGTCCATAATCAAAGTTTTCAATCAAATGTTCATTTAAAGAAATCTCTTAGTAATGGTTTTCATAAAAATAGTTCGTAAAGTAGTTTTCATAAAAGCTAGTCAAAATTCCATATAAAAGTGGTATCGCATCGTGCTCATAAACATCATTTTAAAATAGTTTTTCTCAAAACATTTTCCATTATATAATTAAGAAAGGTTTTCACATCCAGTTATAATATCAAATGAACCCTCAATGAATCAAGTGACTTTAATGCTCATGTCATAGGGTAACGAACGAATTATGTTAAGTATCATATCACAAGGGTCATAATGAACGAATGTAAAAAGGATCATCATATCAACGAAACATATCAAGCGAATGAATCAAAGTACAAGGGATCATGGCAATGGCTTAAGGGAATCTTAATGAATCAAGATCAAGAAGTCATGAGAAAGAAAGCACCCTTACTGAAAAAGTGTAGAATATCTGTACCTTAGACCGCAAGTGAAAACATAATAGAAACATAAGATCGGACGCAACTCCATCTTCAGCGAATCTACATGAATTCATGATCGTCTTATTATCAATATCTTATTTAAATCAGATTACTTATTTTAGTTGGCTTTCCATTTTTAGTAACTTTCCTTTCATAGCAGCTTCTAAGAATAGTAACTTTCGAAAAATAGTAAGTTTCCTCTTTAAGTAGTTTAACCATTTTAAGTAACTTTCTATTTTTAGCAGGTTTCCCGAATTAGTAAGTTTCCATAATTAGTAGGTTTCCATATTTAGTAAGTTTTAACACGACTTCCAAATTTAACAACTTTTAGGGTTATAAATGATAATTAACAAACTTTAAGACTTAAATATGTCAACTTTTAATAGTTTAGGGTTTAAACTTGTCACTTTATTAAAGTTCAGGGCTAAAGTGTAAATTACATATTTTATGAAAATTCTTATACTTGAACATTTTAAACACTTCATTATTGATTTCACGCAATAAGGACCCCAACTCACATATTAACCTAACCCGAACACTCTTTTGTACTTTACTCTTTTGACCTACTTTAATCCACGTATACTTCAAGAACTCGACACACAAACATACATATTCTCAACACACCACACGACTTCATGATTTCCATTCGAGCCTAAATCACCTCAACCCATGTCCCTCTCTTTGCACCCATCGAACACTACATACAACACATAAATCACAGCCCCTATACCCCCCTTTCATTTGATACCACAACACAGCACTTATTCACATAAAATCACAATCCCAATAGCCCTTACCAGCCACACGACATCCATAAATGACCACATAGAAATCACACTAGCCTTTTCATGCAAATCCATATATTCTGCTCTTGTATACGTGCCATAATGACTCACTTTCATGCGACCAAAACTGATTCTAATAGACCATACTTAACTGTTATGTTACATGCAATACACACTATTTTATCTGCCTCTTTTTTTTTCCAGATTTTGAGCCTTCATGTATATGTATTTTGTTCATTATTTCATGTGCCAAAAGGACTCTACAATTATGCAACAAGTGCTGATTTTACAAGTCCACAAAACCTTTTGTTCGACACCTCCAAGAGTTCTATGTATCATACATTAAATTCCAGTTTCTTCTTGATTATATCTGATCAACAAGTATGCTTTTATAACAGATTCTTAGACTTCAAAACTGATTGTAATGGCAGACTTACGCCCTGAATAATGACCTATATTTTCCATATTACGAGTGACTAAAACTTATCATTTTATGTGTTCGATTTATTATTATTTATGTGACATGAAATCCTCCATTTGAATACCCTTTTTAGTTGATCAGATCAGAACAGAAATTAAAGGTAGAACACATCAGGTTTTAATACGTTGTAGGATAATTTCATGTAACGTTTTCTTATAGTTCATATGTTAACGATCAACCAACAACACAAACAGACCAGGTTAGCATGTTCTCGTTTAGTTTTTTTTGTGTTTTATATTCAGGTCTTATAAGTATCTGTGGGTCACATAGAACAAGATGATGAGAGGTTGATGGTGATACCTTGCTTAACGAGACAATGAGAACAAAAGAACCAGAACCCTTGACACAACCCACGAATCAATACTCGACAACAACCCAGTAACCACGAATGAACACTAACAGCAACTTCCTTCGTTCCTTCTGGTCTCGAGATGAAGAGAAAATAGAACTGGAACCTTTTGGTTTATGTTTTTCTGAATCAGCTTTTGAGAAGTTTTAGGGGAGGCCGCATATATTATGATGGAGGGAGCGTGTGATGAAAATAAGGAAACACAAAAAAATATATACTGAAAGGGTTTAATGTGATGCGTGATTTGGGGCTGGACAATAGAGAAATAAAATCTTTTGGTTTGTTTAAAAATATACACCATTATGATTTAGCCTTATCAAATCAATTTTGGTTCTTACTAGTTGAAGGAAAATGTGTAGGGTGCACAAGGAAACAATAGTGTGTCGTTTAATATAAGGATTAGGATTAGGTTAGGAATGTCTTTAGTTAATTTACTTTAGGTTAAGCATTAATAATGTGCATATAATTATAACATATAGTTTTAATGTCCTTACTTATTATTTAGACTTAGATTAAAATTTATAAAGCTCTTGCATAATTAATTTTGTGTTCTTATAATTTCAACGTCAGAGGGGAAAAATGGGAATTTCAAAGAATGGAAATTTTAGAGTTTTACAACTCTTCCCCTCTAAAAGAAAATTTTCGTCCTCGAAAATTGAAGTGAAACGAAATGGAGACACAATAGACTGGAAACAGAAATATGAAAGACTTGTTTCTCATGACTCTATCTTGTTGATCAAAATAGCTTCGGCTACCTCAGAAAAGACATACCATACTGAATCCAGATCAAAAGGACAATATACCAAACGTAATAAATGATAATCATATTCTCTCCGAAGAGATACAAGGAATTCGAAGGATTTGACGGATATATCATCCGTGGAATTTGATTAGACAAACCAGATGAGAACATACAGAAAACAGATTGTTTGATATCATCAAACGGCAGAAAGCTCTACAACAGAACCTAAGATTCTTATCGGAAGTATAGAGGTCAGCAAACGCGTGACAAGAATCCAAACGTATCAAATCGTATAACGGTGAAGGCAGATTAAGCGTATAGGTGGAATGAACCTAAAGTCTCACTAACGTAGATAATCTCAAACAGCTATCAGAAATTCTAAGGCTTCTAAGGCACTCCTCGAAATATCCTATGATCACAATAAGTGCACGTTATATGATGTAAGTATTATCACGTTGGCCAGACGTCATAATACTAGCACCATATAAATATGCCCTCATGATGACCATACTTTATCTCAAGTCGTGAAATAATCAACCTATCTTAACCACCTAACAATCCTTCTATCCCTTAGGGTTTGTCCGAATCAAATCATCACTACGGATTCGAAATCAAAGAAACAGATCGCATAGATAATGTGACGGAACCTAGTAAGTATCATCGAATGAAGCTTATCGTCAAAAGCATCAATTCTTCCACAATTCATCGAAATTATCATATTAAAACCGTCATCCAACATACGCAGGAAGAACATAAAACGGAAATACTAATAGAGAACCCGAATCATTCAAAGGATCTTATCATCAGGTAACGAAAGCTTAAGTGGGTTAAGCAGAAGTGAATACGTCATCAATAACTTCATCCTTCACAGAATCAACTCTTTCAAACACGAACGTTCTCTTCAAAAATTCATCAATTCAAATACATGATCTCAAATCTCTTCCAAGTCTAAGCAGTCTGCCTACTTTTGTCCATATGATCATAGGATGAAAAGGAATTAAAATCTTGAGTCTGGTTCCTCAAGCCTTCGGCAACTCTTCTTGGAATTGAGGTGTAGTAACGCGAATCTCTGACATGATCACTGTGCATCCTTCCATCCGCAAGTCTGCTTCTGCTCTCAATTCATCTTAGTACAACTAAAATGAATAGAGAAGCAAGATTGCGTGTCTTCGACAGGTCTTCTAGCATAGCTCAAAATTCGCCAACTCGACATCATTTTCCTTAAATGTTCACAACCATGTTTGTCTTGCAAGCAATGTCTTCCCATCTTCAAGGTAAACACCGCTGCTGTCAACTCCAGGTTATGTCCTGAATAGTTCGTCTCCTACGGTCTGGTTGTCTTGATGCCCGAACTGAAATCTCCACGTGCTGCATGAGGTATAATCGAGTCCCATCTCAGTTTTTCTCTTCTTCTTATATGCTTCTTTCACGGTAACGCCTGTCACGAACATCTTCTAATACTCTTCTACAAGGTTTATAACTCCGATAACGGTCTTAAATCTCGGTCCTTTCTGTGAGAAACTCTGTCATCACAGGATACCTGGTAGTGCTGTCTGCTACAATCTCTGAACGCTAATCAAATCTACTCTTCCAGAACAAAGGGTCATTCTACTTAATACGAAGATGATCTACACGTTCCTTGTTCGTCTCTAAGCACAACACACTGTCATACTATGATAATTGTCCAGACACTCGCGAAAAACATGATTCTATTTGCCAATACAATTGGCATCATTTAAAACTCATAATGATCACACGAGTACGAAAGCAGCTTCAGAAATCGTCTTAGGGAAACTTCATATCTACTTCACATCACCTATCTTCCTCTTCACGAATAAAACTGAAATGCTTCGTGGAGGTTACTCACAGTTAGTCAACTCCCTTCTTAGAAGTTCTTGTGGTTACTTCTTCAGTCCTTCAAACTTAAATGAGGCCGTCTGATACGGAGTTTCAAAGATAGAACAAATCAATCATTGATACGCGGAATTGGGTAATGATTACGGATAGTGATACGGTTAAGTTCACGATAGTCGATATGCTGCCGCATACTTCCCTCTTTCTTCTTCATAAACCAACAGGAGCATCCCAAGAGAAACACTAGATGAACAAAAACATATTCCATCAGCTCCTTCAATCTCTCAACTTCTATGGCATCATGGTTTCGTCAACTGAGATCCGTTCAATGCCAACTCTACTTCCTAAGCAGGAGGGAATCCCAAGAGGTTCATCAGAAAACACCAGAAAAATTTGTACAACAAATACTTCCAATGCCAGAGCTTCCTAAGGGTGGATACTAATAGGTGTCAGGAGAAATTTGACAATCATATGAGATCGGAGTATGTGCTTCCATAGCAACATTAATCTTAACAGATTTGAGCGGTTGAGAGTTATCATTCAAAAGTAGGGTGAAGCAGATTGTTAAAGATCACATATCGGGTATGGTAGTCCATGGTAGCTTTACGAAAGCCATCCAATCCATAACCAAAAGACCTCAAGGTCGATTATATCAAGAGTAAAAAGATCCGTAGAACGAATACGGTCGTTAAAACAGATGGATAGTTCATATATCAGAGTCAAGTATATGGTTCATCAAGGTGTTGAGATAGATAAGCGAACAATTCAAGGTGTTGGAATCTTGCTTAGCTCCTTAGCAAAATGACAGGTACAGTGTGCATCATCGGTAATACGAAAATCGTAAGGTGGTCAAAAGTGGGATGTATGGGATATCAGTTGTCAGCATCATTATGCTTAGTTAACAAATCCATACTGAGATATTGTTTTGATCATATCCTTCCGAAGGAATTGATTGGCCAACAGAGTTCATCATTCGAAGGGAGGGAACAACTCTCCATATATTCATGGCTAGTAATTACCAGAGTTCTCATAGGAGTAGTAATGGATTACGCAGAACTGAGTTGTATCAGATGATACATTTCATATCCGGCATGAGTAATGAATTCATAGAATGTGTCAAACACATTATGGTTGAATGACCTTTGGGATGGTCGAAAAGGTATCAAACTGTTTATCAAACAGATTGGAATTGGGGATCGAAATCAGAAGGTGAAAGTTAAATGATGTAAGGTATCCAAGTAGTTTCTGAGGTATTCCAACTTACTTGGTTACTAAGCATAGGTTGCTAAACTTTCTAGCTTCTTAAACAAATGTTCTGATGAGGCGAAAAGTGTACCGCTTTTAAGGGGTCATTTAAGCCTTAAATCGTATTTATTTGATCAAATATTGCCCTAAATCGTTCCTTTTGTCATTTTAGGTACTTTTGAGGAGAAATCTGGAAAAGGAGGCATTTTGGACGTTTTTGGAGCATTAAAGTGAAGAAAACGGCAAAGTCTCAAGAATCGGCTAAAAGTTACTCTTGACGGCGTCACAATTTACTCTAGACGGCGTCATGCTTTGGCAAGAAAAGTTGGACGTGAAATTTACTCATGATAAGCCAGTGAAAATAGCATGTGAATTCTGACGGCGTCATGCTTTAACTTGATCAAGGGCGTCACGGCTTAAATCATAAGGGGACGGCGTCACGTTCATGGTTCGACGGCGTCAAGCCTTGATAAGCCAGAATGGATTTTTGAAGAGCTAAAGAGGGACGGCGTCAAGATGGTCATCCGGGAACCCTAAAAGCGGCGAGGTGACGGCGTCACACTCCATAAGGTGACGCCGTCAGATCCAAAAATCTATATATAGTTTTCTAATTTTTTGTCATTGGAGAGGGCTTAGTGTGTGGAATTTTGGGATAAAACCCTAAGACGATTTTAGCTACTTTTTCAGGGCTTTTTGCCTTGAGATCTTCCATGTTTCATTGAAAGATAAGTTATCAATTAATCATTCAATATGTCTATGTGTTGTTTGATTCTATCTTATTCTTGTCTTTTGTTTAACATGTTAGGCTAATTTTATCTTGTGTTTGCTTAGATCTAATGAAACTTAGCTATTGATTATTGGTGGTTAGTGTGTTGTTAGTTGTATTGGATGATTGTTTATCTATGTTAGGCTTAAGAAAACTGGCTAACTTCCTATTCGGTAACTTGCTTGAACGTCTTAAGAAACATGAACCAAATGCGTACTAAAGGTTTTTACGGTTGTATTTAATGCACAAGCGAATTCTAGTGATCCCATGTTAGGAGCTTCCTAGCCGGCTCGACGTAGGAGTGAAGTAGGAGCTTGTAGAGTTGGGGAAGTAAGTACGCCACCCCACGAATGGTATTAAGGAATACACCCGTCATCCACGCGACTAATACACACTAATTAACCGGTAAAAGATAGCTAGGGAGTAAGGAAATTTAAGTAAACACATTTCTCTACACATAAGTTTCTCACCACATTTTCATTTTTGTTATTTTATTTTATTTGCATTCGTAGTAATTTGGGTTAGTTGACTAGCAACTAATTCCGCCCACTCCTTCAAAACCGAGATTTTACTTGCTTTCATAAAAACTATAAAAACATAAAAAAGAATCTTCCTCAACCCTTAGACCTAATTAGAGTAGCCTTTCATACCTAACGAACACTATTCCCTGTGGAGAACGATCAATCCCCCGTACTTACCACTACACTATACTACATCGGTCAGGTACACTGCCTGGTGGGGTTGTAAGCCTCTTGAGATCCCTCGAGAGGTAAAACCTGTTGTAAGGTTACAAAACCACGCAATCAAGTTTTTGGCGCCGCTGCCGGGGAATAGTTATTGTTTAGGTTGAATTTTTATTTCTATTAGGTCTACTCACTAGATTCCTTTCTAGTGAGATTTTTATTTTATTTTTCTAGGTTTTCTTTAGTCTATCTATTTTCTTCGTGTCTTTGTTCGTAACCATACCATCCGACATCATGGAAGATGGTAATATCCTTAACCCCCACAACCCACCACCACAACAACCACAACCACCTCCTAGAGCCCGTACTTTAGGAGAGTATTCCCGTCCTAGCCACCATGGCTATCGAAACACCATTGAGCTCACTCAAGGAGCCAATATCACACCCTTGCGATCCGACACCATCCGGTTGGTGCAAAGTGGATGCGCATTCCATGGACTTCGTTCTGAAGATCCTAATCAACATCTCAAGGACTTTCTTAAAATCGTTGATTCTATAGACCTTGATGTTGCCACTCGAGAGACGACCCGATTGCGTCTCTTCCAATTCTCTTTGCGGGACCAAGCTAGTCAGTGGCTAGAACGTCAACCCGCAGGATCCATTACCTCTTGGGATGATCTCACCACTTGTTTCCTTGCTCAGTTTTTCCCACCGGGAAGAACTACCAAGCTAAGGAATGATATCTTGATGTTTCAACAACGTCAAGGCGAAACTCTCTACGAGGCATGGACTCGATTCAAGGACTTACTCCAAAAAGTCCCTCACCATGGCATAGAACTTTGGCTCCAAGTCCAAATCTTCTATGACCATATCAATCTCTCCACGAGGCAAACCATTGACCAAGCGGCCGGTGGCAAGCTACGTGATCTAAGTGCGGAACAATCATGGGCTCTCCTAGAGGATCTTGCTCTTTATGACAACGAAAGTTGGAGTGATCCCCGTGATTTGAATAAAACGGTCAAGGCAATATCTTTGCCTTCTAACAATTCAAGCACTTCCGACCGTAGGATCATAGAACTTGAAGACCAAGTCAAGTTCCTCATGAAATCCTACGAGGCTCCTAAACCTTCAAGCCAAGTGAACAAAATCACTTCTTCATGTGAATTATGTAGTGGTCCCCACGACACTCGTGATTGCATGGAACTCCCCGAACAAGCTTTTGTGGACTACGCATCCTCGCGTACCGACGGAGCGGGAGACAAGTGGTACACTTTCAAACCCGAGCCAAACCATTATGGTGATTCATACAACCCCTCATGGAAAAATCACCCGAACATTAGGTGGAAACAAAACCAAAACTCACAACAAACCAATTCTTCCAACCCACCTAATCATTTTCAATCAAGCGGTTCCAACTCGAACCGTACTTTCAACAACAATCCTTCCGGCAATGGTAGTACCAATAACTTTGAAGGATTGATGTCTCAATTTATGGCATCTCAAGAAGCTCGTTTAGCCAAGTTTGAAGCCGATTTCAAACGAAAACAAAGCGAGATGACCGATAAGATTGACACCTTGTTGAAAGCCCTCAATGACCGAGAAATGGGAGCACTCCCTAGCAACACGGTCAAGAACCCGAAACTAAATGTCAATGCTATTTCATCGGTTTCGTCCCCTAGTTCTTGTCCACAATATTATTCGGTCAATTCCATGAGCACGTGTTTCAAACAAACCCAAGTCGTTCCAAATGACCAAGAAGTTATGACATCCAAATTGGTCAACAACATAGTTGAAACACCTCCCACTCAAAACCTTGACGAAGAATTCAAGGAGCTCCACCTTGAAAGTCCGGTTGTTGATGAGTTGGATGAAAAGAAGCTCAAGTTAGGCGAAAGAGGGACCGCCTTTGTTCAAAACAAACTACCTAAGAAGTTAGATGATCCAGGCTTATTTGTTCTACCTTGCAAGATCGGTAATTCGGAGGCTTATGACACATTAGCCGATCTTGGATCAAGCCTTAACCTACTTCCGTTACCTCTCTACACCTCTCTAAAACTTGGAAAACTTGAAGAAACCGAGGTGATAATAGGCTTAGCGGATGGAAGTGTTGCTTACCCGGTTGGAGTAGTTAAGGACATGTTAGTGCACATTGGAAAACTAACCATTTTAGCCGATTTCCACGTCCTTGATATGGTTAGCGACCCTACATGCCCCTTGTTGATAGGTAGAGGATTTTTGGCGACCGCTAGTGCTATGATTGATTGCAAGGAATCTAAGATAGCGGTAGGAGAAGGAGATACTTGGTCAGTCTATGATGTTAAGAAACATGCCTATGATACTAGTGAGGAACCAACACCACATTGGCTAGAATCAAATAGGAGACCATCTAGATATGGACCTTGGATTGATAGAGACTTCATAGGACCCCAACGCCCATTTTACCTAGAAAAGGACTTTGTTAACCGAACGCATTCGGTGGAGCAACTCTTGGCTAGGGACACCGAATTGGATCCATTTGAAGACCCTCTAGTTTTTAGAAAGATGATTGATTTCCTAGGAGTTCTGCCAATTAACCTAGGAATGAATAAGTGGATTTGTGAGGAAGATGATCATAAGTGGAATTGGGATAAACCACCCAAAGATGGAGATGGGTCATGGCATATTAAGATGACGTTGTATGACCCGGATGGAGAGAAGTTTGAAAAGATATATCGTACTAAGCGAACCAATAGGAAACTTCAATCCAAGCTTAACCCTAAAGACGTCCTCGATGACGAGCTTACTTACATAGGGTAGCGTGACTTTGAGTCTAGCTACAAGACTCGTTAATAAAGAAAAGCGCTTCTTGGGAGGCAACCCAAGCTTTATTTGTTTTATTTGCTTTGTGTGATTATTTATTTGTTTGTTTGTTTTTATTTGTTTCCGTATGTGTGTTTAATTTTTATTATTATTGGTTCATGTTAAAAACTAATTTGTGAAAATGCTTTATGTTGTTTTTAACTTCGTCTTAACTACATATAAAGGTATTTTGCAAAAGATAAGTGTAAGGGAAATCTAAATCGGTTTATTAGAACACAAATTAACATGAATCGTAATAATAATAAATTAGCATGCATATCCGTATTTGTTTGAGTCAAATGCTTGTATCGAGTCATAATGATGTTTTGCAGGATTTCCAGGAAGTAAGGTAAAGGTTTTTCCAGAAATTTTCCGGAAACTAAGAATGAAAATTTTTGTCAGGTCATTTCTGATGGCGTCAGGGGTTATAACCTGACGGCGTCAGATTTAATTTCCAGAAATTTTTGAAAGTTTTGTTTTCATAAAAAGTTTTATTAAAATCTCCAACTTATAATCTCCAGGAATCTGCAAAATTATCATTCCACAAGCATTATATCCTTATATATAGATTTTTCCCGCCGATGTTATGCAGGTTTTCGTGTTTGTTTTCTCAGGTTTAACAGGTTATTTTGGACAAGGAGATGTTTTTGGAATCAAGCTTATGGCGATGCATTAGTCATGGAGCTTCAACATTCTCTTTGGAGGAAGATCTAACCGTGTAATTTCATTATCCACCGAGCGAATCAGGGGAGTATTTGATTTCATTCTTTTACTTTTTGCTTTTACATCTTATTATTTGAACATTGGGGACAATGTTCATCTTAAGTGTAAGGGGGGGGGGGGGGTAAAAGTACGATTTTAGAGAATACAATTGCGCTTGATTTTTGTTTGTTTAATAGTAGATGTGTAATAAAACTGAGAGGAATACTTGTTAAGGTAATTTTAGTGCCAAATTTAAATTTTTTTACAACATATAGGAGTGAAACTTTGATCTTAATGAGCGTCTCACGGATAGGAGTTATATGACTAGCACAAAAACCGTACCACTAAAAAAGTTTCCACCCCAAATATGTGAGGTTCGCCCCTAGAATTGGTAGGAAAAGCATTTATGCTATGATGTGTGTACCGGTAGCACTTAGATTCTAGAACTTGCGTTAGGACCATTCCGAGGCCACAAGTGAGACTACATTCGTGTAGTTAGATTTACTACATGATAAGAGGCATTAGGATTAACCCATTGTTTTACACCTGTGTTTTTGTTATAATTACGTTGGCTACATTGGTCAAGTAATTCTCCCACACCCTTTGCGTTGTACTCATTTTTAGTACACGATACCCCTAGTACACCCCTCAGAGCCTATGATGAGGCGAAAAGTGTACCGCTTTTAAGGGGTCATTTAAGCCCGAAATCGTATTTATTTGATCAAATATTGCCCTAAATCGTTCCTTTTGTCATTTTAGGTACTTTTGAGGAGAAATCTGGAAAAGGAGGCATTTTGGACGTTTTTGGAGCATTAAAGTGAAGAATACGACAAAGTCTCAAAATCGGCTGAAATTTACCTTTGACGGCGTCAGAATCATCTCTTGACGGCGTCATGCCTTGGCAAGAAAAGTTGGATGTGAAATTTACTCATGACGGGCCAGTGAGTTAGCATGAGAATTCTGACGGCGTCACGCTTTAACTAAATCAAGGGCGTCACGGCTTAAATCATAAGGGGACGGCGTCACGTTCAATGTTCGACGGCGTCAAGCCTTGATAGGCCAGAATGGATTTTTGAAGAGCTAAAGAGGGACGGCGTCAAGAAGGTCACCCGGGAACCCTAAAAGCGGCGAGGTGACGGCGTCACAATGCATAAGGTGACGCCGTCAGATCCAAAAATCTATATATAGTTTTCTAATCTTTTGTCATTAGGGAGATCTTAGTGTGTGGAATTTTGGGATAAAACCCTAAGACGATTTTAGCTACTTTTTCAGGGCTTTTTGCCTTGAGATCTTCCATGTTTCATTGAAAGATAAGTTATCAATTAATCATTCAATATGTCTATGTGTTGTTTGATTCTATCTTATGCTTGTCTTTTGTTTAACATGTTAGGCTAATTTTATCTTGTGTTTGCTTAGATCTAATGAAACCTAGCTATTGATTATTGGTTGTTAGTGTGTTGTTAGTTGTATTGGATGATTGTTTATCTATGTTAGGCTTAAGAAAACTGGCTAACTTCCTATTCGGTAACTTGCTTGAACGTCTTAAGAAACATGAACCAAACGCGTACTAAAGGTTTTTATGGTTGTATTTAATGCACAAGCGAATTCTAGTGATCCCATGTTAGGAGCTTCCTAGCCGGCTCGACATAGGAGTGAAGTAGGAGCGTGTAGAGTTGGGGAAGTAAGTACGCCACCCCACGAATGGTATTAAGGAATACACCCGTCATCCACGCGACTAATACACACTAATTAACCGGTAAAAGATAGTTAGGGAGTAAGGAAATCTAAGTAAACACATTTCTCTACACATAAGTTTCTCACCACTTTTCATTTTTGTTATTTTATTTTATTTGCATTCGTAGTCATTTGGGTTAGTTGACTAGCAACTAATTCCGCCCACTCCTTCAAACCCGAGATTTTACTTGCTTTCATAAAATTATAAAAACATAAAAAGAATCTTCCTCAACCCTTAGACCTAATTAGAGTAGCCTTTCATACCTAACGAACACTATTCCCTGTGGAGAACGATCAATCCCCCGTACTTACCACTACACTATACTACATCGGTCAGGTACACTGCCTGGTGGGGTTGTAAGCCTCTTGAGATCCCTCGAGAGGTAAAACCTGTTGTAAGGTTACAAAACCACGCAATCAAGTTTTTGGCGCCGCTGCCGGGGAATAGTTATTGTTTAGGTTGAATTTTTATTTCTATTAGGTCTACTCACTAGATTCCTTTCTAGTGAGATTTTTATTTTATTTTTCTAGGTTTTCTTTAGTCTATCTATTTGCTTCGTGTCTTTGTTCGTAACCATTACCGTCCGACATCATGGAAGATGGTAATATCCTTAACCCACACAACCCACCACCACAACAACCACAACCACCTCCTAGAGCCCGTACTTTAGGAGAGTATTCCCGTCCTAGCCACCATGGCTATCGAAACACCATTGAGCTCACTCAAGGAGCCAATATCACACCCTTGCGATCCGACACCATCCGGTTGGTGCAAAGTGGATGCGCATTCCATGGACTTCGTTCTGAAGATCCTAATCAACATCTCAAGGACTTTCTTAAAATCGTTGATTCTATAGACCTTGATGTTGCCACTCGAGAGACGACCCGATTGCGTCTCTTCCAATTCTCTTTGCGGGACCAAGCTAGTCAGTGGCTAGAACGTCAACCCGCAGGATCCATTACCTCTTGGGATGATCTCACCACTCGTTTCCTTGCTCAGTTTTTCCCACCGGGAAGAACTACCAAGCTAAGGAATGATATCTTGATGTTCCAACAACGTCAAGGCGAAACTCTCTACGAGGCATGGACTCGATTCAAGGACTTACTCCAAAAAGTCCCTCACCATGGCATAGAACTTTGGCTCCAAGTCCAAATCTTCTATGACCATATCAATCTCTCCACGAGGCAAACCATTGACCAATCGGCCGGTGGCAAGCTACGTGATCTAAGTGCGGAACAATCATGGGCTCTCCTAGAGGATCTTGCTCTTTATGACAACGAAAGTTGGAGTGATCCCCGTGATTTGAATAAAACGGTCAAGGCAATATCTTTGCCTTCTAACAATTCAAGCACTTCTGACCGTAGGATCATAGAACTTGAAGACCAAGTCAAGTTTCTAATGAAATCCTACGAGGCTCCTAAACCTTCAAGCCAAGTGAACAAAATCACTTCTTCATGTGAATTATGTAGTGGTCCCCACGACACTCGTGATTGCATGGAACTCCCCGAACAAGCTTTTGTGGACTACGCATCCTCGCGTACCGACGGAGCGGGAGACAAGTGGTACACTTTCAAACCCGAGCCAAACCATTATGGTGATTCATACAACCCCTCATGGAAAAATCACCCGAACCTTAGGTGGAAACAAAACCAAAACTCTCAACAAACCAATTCTTTCAACCCACCTAATCGTTTCCAATCAAGCGGTTCCAACTCGAACCGTACTTTCAACAACAATCCTTCCGGCAATGGTGGTACCAATAACTTTGAAGGATTGATTTCCCAATTTATGGCATCTCAAGAAGCTCGGATAGCTAGATTCGAGACCGAATTCAATCAACAACAAACAGAGATGACCAACAAAATTGACAACTTGTTGAAAGCCCTCAATAACCAAGTGCTATCACCTCCACATAAGGACGCTAGGAACACAAATAGCGGACCCCAAGTAAAAGACCCCTCTTCATCCAAACACGTCCACTTTGTCAACATTGTCACTATTAAACCAATTGATAGGAATGAGGATAATAGTGAACCTAAGGATGAGGATAGGAAAGTCGAGGTTGATAAGGAAGTTAGGACAAGTGAGATTGAAGAAGTAGATGATGATGAGGACTACTTCAATAGGCTACCCACTAAGGAAGAGCGTGCATATCATACAAACCTATTCGATGACCCCGAGACACCATACTTCCTAGGTAGACCAATCATAGAAATAGGCGACCCTTCTAATCTCAACATACCATGCAACATCGGACATCTACATGTGTGGAAAGCTTACATCGACCTTAGATCGCCCATAAACATCATGACTAGAGCCCACTACAACTTGATAATGAAAAATCAACTTGGGTATAGGATGCTCCCTGACAAGGGTTGGATGAGTAACTTCACGGGAAGAGTTAAGGGATTACCGGTTTATGTAGGAAACTTCACCTATGTCACCGACTTTGTAATTATAGAAGATATCCGCCCAATAGTCGATGCATCCTTGACTCAAGTGGTTTTTGGAAAACCATTTGTTGAGGTCTCTAGAATGACTTATGAACCTTCCTTAGGGATAGTTAGATTTAAGGATGAGACCGATGAAGTAAGCTACCAAATGCCATATAAGATAGAACAATTCCAACACTTGTCAAATGTTGAGAAGGAGCTTAAGCAAGCGGTCTACTATAGGAATGATGAGGATAGAAGTAAAGGAGTAGACTATGTTATGGAAAGGATATTCGGTTTCTACAAGGATTGTTTGAAATTAGGACCGGAGTATAAAACCGGGAAGGAGAATGGCCTAGGAACCGTGACCGATGATGGAGTCACGTAATGTACGTGACTTTGAGTCTAGCTACAAGACTCGTTAATAAAGAAAAGCGCTTCTTGGGAGGCAACCCAAGCTTTATTTGTTTTATTTGCTTTGTGTGTTTATTTATTTGCTTGTTTGATTTTATTTTCCGTATGTGTGTTTAATTTTATTAGTATTGATTCATGTTCAAAAGTAATTTGTGAAAATGCTTTATGTTGTTTTTAACTTCGTCTTAACTACATATAAAGGTATTTTGCAAAAGATAAGTGTAAGGGAAATCTAAATCGGTTTATTAGAACACAAATGAACATGAATCGTAATAATAATAAATTAGCATACATATTAGTGTTTGTTTGAGTCAAATGCTTGTATCGAGTCATAGTGATGTTTTGCAGGATTTCCAGGAAGTAAGGTAAAGGTTTTTCCAGAAATTTTCCGGAAACTAAAAATGAAAATTTTTGTCAGGTCATTTCTGACGGCGTCAGGGGTTATAACCTGACGGCGTCAGATTTAATTTCCAGAAATTTTTGAAAGTTTTGTTTTCATAAAAAGTTTTTATTAAATCTCCAACTTATAATCTCCAGGAATCTGCAAAATTATCATTCCACAAGCATTATATCCTTATATATAGATTTTATCCCGCCGATGTTATGCAGGTTCTCGTGTTTGTTTTCTCAGGTTTAACAGGTTATTTTGGACAAGGAAATGTTTATGGGATCAAGCTTGTGGCGATGCATTAGTCATGGAGCTTCAACATTCTCTTTGGAGGAAGATCTAACCGTGTAATTTCACTATCCAACGAGCGAATCAGGGGAGTATTTGATTTCATTCTTTTACTTTTTGCTTTTACATCTTGTTATTTGAACATTGGGGACAATGTTCATCTTAAGTGTAACGGGAGGGTAAAAGTACGATTTTAGAGAATACAATTGCGCTTGATTTTTGTTTGTTTAATAGTAGATGTGTAATAAAACTGAGAGAAATACTTGATTAGGGTAATTTTAGTGCCAAATTTAAAATTTTTTACAACATATAGGAGTGAAACTTTGATCTTAATGAGCGTCTCATGGATAGGAGTTATATGACTAGCACAAAAACCGTACCACTAAAAAAATTTTCCACCCCCAAATATGTGAGGTTCGCCCCTAGAATTGGTAGGAAAAGCATTTATGCTATGTTGTGTGTACCGGTAGCACTTAGATTCTAGAACTTGCGTTAGGACCATTCCAAGGCCACAAGTGAGACTACATTCGTGTAGTTAGATTTACTACATGATAAGAGGCATTAGGATTAACCCATTGTTTTACACCTGTGTTTTTGTTATAATTACATTGGCTACATTGGTCAAGTAATTCTCCACACCCTTTGCGTTGTACTCATTTTTAGTACACGATACCCCTAGTACACCCCTCAGAGCCTATCTTTTCGTTTCGACCTTTAAGCATTCTACTTAAAGGAAGAATTTGTTACACCCCACTTAAATGTACACCCAAATCGCCTTAGCCTACCTTGTATGCACTCATTTTTAGTGCATTATTGTTACAACATTTGTTTAAACCCAAGTTAATTATCTAATTGATTACATGGTTGCTAAGTCGAGTCATATCCTTGTACATATTGTTTTGGGACGATTGGGACTCATGGGTAAAGTACTAGTATAATGGAGTAATGGGGAAGAACATCATTTATTACCCCCATATGTGCTAAATATTTTAAAAGTACTCCAAGTGTTTCAATTATCTTAATTCGAGTCATTAGATTAGTATTTGTAAAGTTATGTAAAAATTCAAGTGTAAGGGGAATGCAACGCCCCTATGATGTATTATTTTGGATGGTAGGGCAAGAGTGTATGCAAAAAAAAAAAAAAAAAAAAAAAAAAAAGAAAAAAAAAAAAATCAAGAAAAACACAAAAAAAATGAGAAAAAGAAAAGTAGAAAAAAAACATACGGACTACCATCCCGTTTCATTTTATGTTTGCTTTATATTTTTGTTATTTTGTTATTTCGTTTTTAGCTTAAGATCGAGTCGAGTCTTGGCTTAGCAACATTGTATAGTACATGTAATTGATCAAGATCTTTAACTAGCCACCAGTAAAACATCCTTTATCCAACAAATCCGTGTTTATCATATCCCTACACCTAACGTTATAACCCATGTAAAAGCCCTCTTTGATAGTTTATCTTAGGTGCTTACGCCTAGTGGAGGAGGTTTTTGATCTTTTTCCCAAGCCTATGGTAATCTATTTGCTATGACAGGTAGTGAGAGATATTATCCGTTTTCATTTATGAGATTTATTTTGATGACACCTGAGAGATGTGAGTATCTAAACACTACTTGTGAGGTGCTAGTATGTAATCTCCGTGCTTATTATGATTGAAGTGGAACGATTATTTGTTGTAATTACTTTTATATTAGCATTAAATGACCCCTAACTTGTATTTTGATTAGAATAAAAGCGCATTTGCTTGAGGACAAGCAAATCTCAAGTGTAAGGGTATTTGATGAGGCGAAAAGTGTACCGCTTTTAAGGGGTCATTTAAGCCCGAAATCGTATTTATTTGATCAAATATTGCCCTAAATCGTTCCTTTTGTCATTTTAGGTACTTTTGAGGAGAAATCTGGAAAAGGAGGCATTTTGGACGTTTTTGGAGCATTAAAGTGAAGAATACGACAAAGTCTCAAAATCGGCTGAAATTTACCTTTGACGGCGTCAGAATCATCTCTTGACGGCGTCATGCCTTGGCAAGAAAAGTTGGATGTGAAATTTACTCATGACGGGCCAGTGAGTTAGCATGAGAATTCTGACGGCGTCACGCTTTAACTAAATCAAGGGCGTCACGGCTTAAATCATAAGGGGACGGCGTCACGTTCAATGTTCGACGGCGTCAAGCCTTGATAGGCCAGAATGGATTTTTGAAGAGCTAAAGAGGGACGGCGTCAAGAAGGTCACCCGGGAACCCTAAAAGCGGCGAGGTGACGGCGTCACAATGCATAAGGTGACGCCGTCAGATCCAAAAATCTATATATAGTTTTCTAATCTTTTGTCATTAGGGAGAGCTTAGTGTGTGGAATTTTGGGATAAAACCCTAAGACGATTTTAGCTACTTTTTCAGGGCTTTTTGCCTTGAGATCTTCCATGTTTCATTGAAAGATAAGTTATCAATTAATCATTCAATATGTCTATGTGTTGTTTGATTCTATCTTATGCTTGTCTTTTGTTTAACATGTTAGGCTAATTTTATCTTGTGTTTGCTTAGATCTAATGAAACCTAGCTATTGATTATTGGTTGTTAGTGTGTTGTTAGTTGTATTGGATGATTGTTTATCTATGTTAGGCTTAAGAAAACTGGCTAACTTCCTATTCGGTAACTTGCTTGAACGTCTTAAGAAACATGAACCAAACGCGTACTAAAGGTTTTTATGGTTGTATTTAATGCACAAGCGAATTCTAGTGATCCCATGTTAGGAGCTTCCTAGCCGGCTCGACATAGGAGTGAAGTAGGAGCTTGTAGAGTTGGGGAAGTAAGTACGCCACCCCACGAATGGTATTAAGGAATACACCCGTCATCCACGCGACTAATACACACTAATTAACCGGTAAAAGATAGTTAGGGAGTAAGGAAATCTAAGTAAACACATTTCTCTACACATAAGTTTCTCACCACTTTTCATTTTTGTTATTTTATTTTATTTGCATTCGTAGTCATTTGGGTTAGTTGACTAGCAACTAATTCCGCCCACTCCTTCAAACCCGAGATTTTACTTGCTTTCATAAAATTATAAAAACATAAAAAGAATCTTCCTCAACCCTTAGACCTAATTAGAGTAGCCTTTCATACCTAACGAACACTATTCCCTGTGGAGAACGATCAATCCCCCGTACTTACCACTACACTATACTACATCGGTCAGGTACACTGCCTGGTGGGGTTGTAAGCCTCTTGAGATCCCTCGAGAGGTAAAACCTGTTGTAAGGTTACAAAACCACGCAATCACCCCTCAGAGCCTATCTTTTCGTTTCGACCTTTAAGCATTTTACTTAAAGGAAGAATTTGTTACACCCCACTTAAATGTACACCCAAATCGCCTTAGCCTACCTTGTATGCACTCATTTTTAGTGCATTATTGTTACAATATTTGTTTAAACCCAAGTTAATTATCTAGTTGATTACTTGGTTGCTAAGTCGAGTCATATCCTTGTACATATTGTTTTGGGACGATTGGGACTCATGGGTAAAGTACTAGTATAATGGAGTAATGGGGAAGAACATCATTTATTACCCCCATATGTGCTAAATATTTTAAAAGTACTCCAAGTTTTTCGATTATCTTAATTCGAGTCATTAGATTAGTATTTGTAAAGTTATGTAAAAATTCAAGTGTAAGGGGAATGCAATGCCCCTATGATGTATTATTTTGGATGGTAGGATAAAAGTGTATGCAAAAAAAAAAAAAAAAAAAAAAAAAAAAAAAACAAAAAAAAAAAAAAAAAAATCAAGAAAAACACAAAAAAATGAGAAAAAGAAAAATAGAAAAAACATACGGACTACCATCCCGTTTTATTTTATGTTTATTTTATGTTTTTGTTATTTTATCATTAGCTTAAGATCGAGTCTAGTCTTGGCTTAGCAACATTGTATAGTACATGTAATTGATCAAGATTTTTAACTCGCCACCAGTAAAATATCCTTTATCCAACAAAACCGTGTTTTCCTTTTCCCTACACCTAACGTTATAACCCATTTAAAAGCCCTCTTTGATAGTTTATCTTAGGTGCTTACGCCTAGTGGAGGAGGTTTTCGATCCTTTCCCAAGCCTATGGTAATCTATTTGCTATGACAGGTAGTGAGAGATATTATCCGTTTTCATTTATGAGATTTATTTTGATGACACTTGAGAGATGTGAGTATCTAAACACTACTTGTGAGGTGCTAGTTTATAATCTCCGTGCTTATTATGATTAAAGTGGAACGATTATTTGTTGTAATTACTTTTATGTTAGCATTAAATGACCCCTAACTTGTATTTTGATTAGAATAAAAGCGCATTTGCTTGAGGACAAGCAAATCTCAAGTGTAAGGGTATTTGATGAGGCGAAAAGTGTACCGCTTTTAAGGGGTCATTTAAGCCTTAAATCGTATTTATTTGATCAAATATTGCCCTAAATCGTTCCTTTTGTCATTTTAGGTACTTTTGAGGAGAAATCTGGAAAAGGAGGCATTTTGGACGTTTTTGGAGCATTAAAGTGAAGAAAACGGCAAAGTCTCAAGAATCGGCTAAAAGTTACTCTTGACGGCGTCACAATTTACTCTAGACGGTGTCATGCTTTGGCAAGAAAAGTTGGACGTGAAATTTACTCATGATAAGCCAGTGAAAATAGCATGTGAATTCTGACGGCGTCATGCTTTAACTTGATCAAGGGCGTCACGGCTTAAATCATAAGGGGACGGCGTCACGTTCATGGTTCGACGGCGTCAAGCCTTGATAAGCCAGAATGGATTTTTGAAGAGCTAAAGAGGGACGGCGTCAAGATGGTCATCCGGGAACCCTAAAAGCGGCGAGGTGACGGCGTCACACTCCATAAGGTGACGCCGTCAGATCCAAAAATCTATATATAGTTTTCTAATTTTTTGTCATTGGAGAGGGCTTAGTGTGTGGAATTTTGGGATAAAACCCTAAGACGATTTTAGCTACTTTTTCAGGGCTTTTTGCCTTGAGATCTTCCATGTTTCATTGAAAGATAAGTTATCAATTAATCATTCAATATGTCTATGTGTTGTTTGATTCTATCTTATTCTTGTCTTTTGTTTAACATGTTAGGCTAATTTTATCTTGTGTTTGCTTAGATCTAATGAAACTTAGCTATTGATTATTGGTGGTTAGTGTGTTGTTAGTTGTATTGGATGATTGTTTATCTATGTTAGGCTTAAGAAAACTGGCTAACTTCCTATTCGGTAACTTGCTTGAACGTCTTAAGAAACATGAACCAAATGCGTACTAAAGGTTTTTATGGTTGTATTTAATGCACAAGCGAATTCTAGTGATCCCATGTTAGGAGCTTCCTAGCCGGCTCGACATAGGAGTGAAGTAGGAGCTTGTAGAGTTGGGGAAGTAAGTACGCCACCCCACGAATGGTATTAAGGAATACACCCGTCATCCACGCGACTAATACACACTAATTAACCGGTAAAAGATAGCTAGGGAGTAAGGAAATTTAAGTAAACACATTTCTCTACACATAAGTTTCTCACCACATTTTCATTTTTGTTATTTTATTTTATTTGCATTCGTAGTAATTTGGGTTAGTTGACTAGCAACTAATTCCGCCCACTCCTTCAAAACCGAGATTTTACTTGCTTTCATAAAAACTATAAAAACATAAAAAAGAATCTTCCTCAACCCTTAGACCTAATTAGAGTAGCCTTTCATACCTAACGAACACTATTCCCTGTGGAGAACGATCAATCCCCCGTACTTACCACTACACTATACTACATCGGTCAGGTACACTGCCTGGTGGGGTTGTAAGCCTCTTGAGATCCCTCGAGAGGTAAAACCTGTTGTAAGGTTACAAAACCACGCAATCAAATGTTCTTATAAGGCATATCTAAAGGCAGAGGCACGAATCAGAGTGATGCGGAAGCAATGCTACTTACATAGATGTCCTAGTCTACCCATTCCTCACCGGTAATAACTTAAGTTCCTATGGGGAAATCCTAAAGCAAATCCTCAAAGGTCGTCTTATGAGCGCCTACAGTAGAAACTTAATGGTCCAAACTTCACAGGTCAAGGGTAAATATATTACAAGTCGCAGCCTGTCTCTCTGATACCATAATTGTAACACCCCAACCCGATAAGGGTAGAAGTATTACGTTATGGTGACATATCAAAGCAAACACAAGCATATGACTTAAATAATATAAATGAATTTCAAAGGTTACAAAGGGAAAATCTGAATACAAGGTTACAAATGAGAATTTCAATACATACTAAGTCTAAAAATATAATCACTTCTAGTCATCTCTAATCCAGAATAGCTATCAAGGTATAGTCTTCTAAGTCCAAAAGTACTCTCCACTCATAACCCAGCTTCCAACTAAAACCTGCCGCAGGAAAAGAAATGCGGCTGAGCTTAAAAGGCCCAGTGAACAGATATGTATAAACGAAGCAAAAGATAAGGAACAAGAATATAATATGGTGCATTGGGGAAAAACATAAGGTATAAATAAATGGATATCAAGAGTAAGAAAAGGTCAGTAATCTACCACGAGCCCAAACAAAACAAATCAAATATCATAGTAACCATAGAGGAGCGACCTCTCAAATATGTGAAGGACGTGTATTGCACACAGCATCAATCACCAAATAAAGTTATATCATATCATATACAAAGCAAATCTAGGATGCATCTATACGCCCCTGCAAAGATATTAGTGGCCAAACATGTATAATAATTGAGCTCATAATAAATAACAAAAAGGGACGGTGTGGAACATCACTCGACCACACTAGAGTCATGCCATTGGTGCATCAATGACACGGCCATGGAACCCCCATGACTAGGAAACAAAGTGGCTCGGGTATCAAACTGTAGGGTTCTAAGGTCATATAATATCAAAGGTTAAATGTCTAAGTCATCAAAGTCATCTGAATATCAAAGGTTCATAGGTTTCATAGTAAAAGTCCATAATCAAAGTTTTCAATCAAATGTTCATTTAAAGAAATCTCTTAGTAATGGTTTTCATAAAAATAGTTCGTAAAGTAGTTTTCATAAAAGCTAGTCAAAATTCCATATAAAAGTGGTATCGCATCGTGCTCATAAACATCATTTTAAAATGGTTTTTCTCAAAACATTTTCCATGATATAATTAAGAAAGGTTTTCACATCCAGTTATAATATCAAATGAACCTTCAATGAATCAAGTGACTTGAATGCTCATGTCACAGGGTAACGAACGAATTATGTTAAGTATCATATCACAAGGGTCATAATGAACGAATGTAAAAAGGATCATCATATCAACGAAACATATCAAGCGAATGAATCAAAGTACAAGGGATCATGGCAATGGCTTAAGGGAATCTTAATGAATCAAGATCAAGAAGTCATGAGAAAGAAAGCACCCTTACTGAAAAAGGGTAGAATATCTGTACCTTAGACCGCAAGTGAAAACATAATAGAAACATAAGATCGGATGCAACTCCATCTTCAGCGAATCTACACGAATTCAAGATCGTCTTATTATCGATATCTTATTAAAATCAGATTACTTATTTTAGTCGGCTTTCCATTTTTAGTAACTTTCCTTTCATAGCAGCTTCTAAGAATAGTAACTTTCCAAAAATAGTAAGTTTCCTCTTTAAGTAGTTTAATCATTTTAAGTAACTTTCTATTTTTAGCAGGTGGTCGATATATATAGGAAGGGTAGGATTAGGGTTTCTATGTTGATGAATCATCTTGTTAGGATATTTAGGGAACATGATGATGTGGTTCAAGGGTTGTGAGGACAAGTGTGAGGAGGGGGAAAGAACTCCTGGGTTTTGGAAGAGTGGTGATGTGTCTTATTTAAAAACCATACAAACTACCTACTTGGAGAGGACATGGTGATGTGGAGGAGGGGGCATATGGTGTAGGTTTTATTTTAGGAGTGGAAAATGAAAGAGTTTGGTTTGGTAGTTATGAGTTTTGAACTAGGAAAGTGGGAGTTGGATCGAATAGCTTTATAAGGATGGTACTTAGGGCTTTATCATATTGTATTTAGGGTTTAAAGATAGTAACTGAATTAGTTCAAGGCTTAGGTTTTGGGATTTTGTTGGGTAGAAAATATCTAGGGTTTACAAATATATATATACGGATCGAATTTTATAGAAATGGAAAAGGAAATGGTTTGTGCTTATAAGGGTTGTACTATAAGCTTAATAGGGTTGTACTTAGGGTTTAGAAAAATAGAAAATCTATTTTTAATGTTTGGTTAAATTATATAAATTATAGGTTAGTTTTTTTTATTAAGTTATAAGGTATATAAATGGGATTTTTAGATTTTGTGCGTTAGGCACTTGTACACTAGGCTTAAAGACTAGTACTTATATTTAGTAAGTTTAGGAAAATTTATTTTTAAGGCTTGTGTATGAAAGACTTGTAAATTGTGCTTTAAAATAAATATATTTAGGGTTTTATTAGGGTTTTTATTAATATATAGTTTTTATGCATAAAGGACTTGTACCTTGGCTTAAATGACTTGTACATTTATATTTTGTAAAAATCTCATATTAATAAATTAGGTTTTGTGAATTTAGTACATAAAATCATAGTTTTATGAAATTATGGTTTTATCAGGAATTAAAGTAGAATTAGGGTTTTTGTGCTTTAGATGCTTGTACCTTAGTTGAATGAGTTTTACTTTAGTATTTTTAGGGTTTTGTTACTTACATTTGTTGTTATGATAGTTTAGGGTTTTATAGAAACTCTATTTGATAAGGAACGTTTAGTTTATACGCACGTTAACGAATTAACATAAAAAGGCAAATGAGATATCTTAAAGTTTTCATACTTAACATATGAGAATGTTTATATAAATAAATATTAAATAGGTTAGGGCTGGGTTGCGTGAGAGTACGTTTATCGAGGATGTGAGCTACGTCACATTAGATAATAGTTATGATCAGATAATAATTAAAAAAAAATTATACGTAGAAAAAGGATAAGTATAGTTTATTATAAGGTGAAATTTTACCAGTGGTTACAGTATCCCCCCGTTGAGGGAATCTCGTGTCGAGATTCAGTCTATGTTGGTTGAGAGGTTGGGAAAAGTGAAGTATGGAATGAGTTAGGCTTAGATTTCTAACATATTCAGATAGGGAATATGAGAGTGGGAAATCGTACAATGATTTGATTTACGATGGGAGTTTGATATGCTTAAAATGCCTAAAAAATAATATTATATATAATATTATCTTAGTCTTATGTCCTTTGAATCCAATAATATCGTCTCACAGCTAGTCCTTGTTTATATCTTTAACCTAAAAGGGTTGTCTAAGAATTTCCAATCGATACTTAAGGGAACGTAGTTTGGTCAGTTTTATTCCTACTAGATGAACTAAATTTGAATGTCTTGCCACCTAATAAATCCAAGGGCTGTGAATAGTACTATGCAACGGTCAGGAATATTGCCTATGAACAGTAAAATAACGGCTATGAACAGTAACATATAACGGTCGTGTAACGGCTAGTTTTCTTCTTTAAATACCCCATTTTTAATCCTCATTCTTTCACCACTAAATCCTCTCATAAAAACCTCAAAATGCCGCACCTTATAACATTCCTAGCAATCGTTTACGTGGTTCTTCCGGTTTCTTATTTGGCTTACGTACCTAATGAAGATTATGCGTTTTTGGTTTGCGTCCTAGCGTTCCTTATGCCTATTGTGGTTCTTGCTATCGGGGTAGACAAGATATGGGGGTAAGGGTTGTTTTTCTAGGTAATCCTTAGTATAATAGAGCTTATTTGTTCTTATGCCTAATATCTAGTCTCGTGGTATCTATTGCGCAGGATAGTCAAGGTAATTCATCCCGTCGTGGCTCTAGCTATCGTGTTGTTGGTGGCAATCCTCGTTTTCATGGCGGGTCAACCTATTAGTGATTCTATTCCTTATCTTGTAATCATTGTAACCTTAGTACTTCCGTTTCTAATTATTTCGCTATGTATGAATTTCCGTGGTTTCTAATAAAATTTGTACTAGTTGGGCTTTCTAATAGTCTTTATGAGCTCTTATGGTTTTTCTATCTATAATTCTTGTCAATTTCCTATCTTAGGAGTGATGGGTAGTAGTTGTGAGCTTCTATTGTATTAAATCAAATGTGATATTTTATGAACAATTTATTTTGTTTCAATATTTTTCTTTTGAATGAAAATTGTTATTAGAAAATCTGAAAAGATAACTGTCCAATTTATTACATGATTCTTCCTAAATTATACATAGTTGATCAGACTATGTATAATTGAGGACCAAATGATGTGATATTTGGTTCAGTTACTGTGGTATTCATTCTTTTTCAAAAAGTTTTAGATGGTGTACAACGCGTTATTTTTGGAAAATAACATCATAATTATTTTTCAAAATAATAGGAAAATTTTTAGTCCACACTACCGTGATGGGTTAGGGATTTCCTAGGGTACTAATTGAATATCCTCGAAATAAATCTTAGGATTTGTCTAAGGATCCTACAGGGTAGTGATAGTCTATTGTTCCATCAGAAATAATATTCACCAAATTTCCTAATGGTATACTAGTGTTTTGCTAGGTACTAATTATGAACAGGGTAAGGAGGAACAAAATAGATATTGAAGCTAACGCAGATCGTGATTATTACAAAAATATTACAAGATGAAGGCTTTATATGGTAGAAAAGTAGTTACTACACTTAGGTTACATCCATCGTAACTAAGGTAAAGATTCAAAAGAAATTACAACTTAGTGAGTTCTAAACCTCAATTTATTTATCTACTACAAGGGTTTATCTTCTGTTTAAACTTAAGGGTCATCCTAGGACATGTTTGGGATTTCTTAATGAGTTCTAGTTTTCTTTTTCACTAGTCTTGGCTTTCCAATTGGGATTGAAGTTTTCCTATCAAGTTTTCTCTTAAAGTCTTTTCTTGGGCGTAGCACCTTGCTTAGTTTCTAGGTCGGGAAATCCTTAAGTTAAGGTGATGGTCTTTCTATTATTGAGTTTCCGCTTTTGGTTATTTTGCTTAATTTCTTGGGTTAGGGTGATGATAGGTTTAGTCAGGGAGATTCATAAATTTACGATGTGTCTGGTTAATATCGTAAATAAATGATTAACTCTTGATATGAACTGCTTAAGGTCAAACTATTTCATTTGAAGTCTTGCAACTTTCTCTTCATTCATCAAGTTTTCTTCCGAAATTTATCTTAGAAGGTTCTATGGTTATAGCCTAGTTATGGTAGGTTTATGGAATCATAATAATCCTAGGTAAAGTCATGGTAGGTCTGAGCTTAATCACTGAAAGTTACATGATATTAATAACTTGATCGATTGTTTTTACACAAAACAATTAATACAAGGTCTTTTATTAATATTCCATGGGGTAGGTTAAGGATTCTATGCCTTTAGTATGAATGGTTGGGTTCCTTGTTGTCAATAGTAGTCCTAGTTTCCGTTACTTATTAGGTTACCAGTTGGTCGATTTCCCCAGGTTTGGAGGAAATAAATATGACTTATATTGCGTTCTAGGTATGGTTTGGTTTATGTGAAGCCATTTTGTTTATTGAGGATAGTAAATGATGGGATTTTTGGTATAAGGTCATGAGTAGTCATTACATGTATGCACAACATCATAGTAAGACATAATAGAATGAGTGTGTTCACAACAGAAAATATATAACAAAAGTAGATTGTTATTGATTTATAAGTTGATTACAACTCTGAAAATTTCAGACTTTTTAGATAATACAGGAAATACTAACCAAATACTATTTGGTTTACAACAACGATACATGTGACTTTAAGATCAGTTACGTCCTTGACGTAGATGCTTAATTTCAGTCTCAAGTTTCAGTTGTGCAATTTCCATTTCTAAGAAGCGTTCCTGAATTTCCTGGTACAGCCTTAATTGATTGTCCAATAGGGCTTCTAAGGCAAAAATCTTCTGATCCTGATTTCTTGCCGTTTCACTGGCTATCCACAAGGTTCTTTCAATGTCTTCCACTCCACCATGTATTTCACAGTGCTCTCTTCTCGAACAGCGGATCCTGGAATCTAAGCTTCTAAATTTATGACTGTAAGTATTTTTCATCATGTCAACCTTTACTCTTAAATCAAACACCGCTCGTCTCTCAGCATCTGCCCTTCTAAACAGAGTGTCGATGTTACGGTCGTACCATTCAAAACGTAATGGTTGTAACCCTTCCAACTGTTTACTATGGGTGTCGAGAGTGTTGGCTTGTTGATAAAGAAGGTTCTATATCGAATCATTAGAGTTTAAACTAAAGTCGGGGGAATTAGATGAAGACTTATCATCTGGGTTGTCTGGTATTGGGGATTTTGGAGTGTCAGGTAGTGGAGAGTTTGGCCCTTCATCTTTCTGAATTGTTTCTTGGTGTGTATTTTGTCCAACCTCAATTGCTGTTGGACAAACAATCAACTTTTCATGGGATTCGGTTACTTCCTTAAGTTTCTGACGTGGAGACGAATGAGTAAGTGATAATGGGAGTGGTTTTGTGGTAGTTTCGTTCATATCAGGGGTTTCGGGAGACATGGTACTGTAGTAATTTGCAAATAATAATTCTAAGTAATTATTATAAGAAATTAATAACAGTAAGGAAAGAAAAATGAAAGTAAAATATTCAAGTGTGTGGAAGTATCTATCAAAAGTGCGAAGTCTATTATGAAATAATCTTAATAGGTAAGGTACTAAGTACGGTATTATCTTGATATCTGAGTCTGGACATAAGAGGGATAAATTGGATAAGGGAAATCATGATTCTGTAACCACCCGGTAGTTATAAATATTTCATTATGCAGCTTAAACGATTAACAACAAATTATGAATAAATAACGTTTCAGTAGCGTCGTGGCACGGAGGACTTGGGTTAAGTTTTTGTGGAAAACGGTTATAGTCCAATGTTTGAAAACATATGTTTCTCTATAACCATGAGCTCTGATACCAATCTGTAACACCCCCGTTTTTGATATTCGCAGCGGAAATATAAGTTGGGGTGTTACTTCAACGATCACAGTCATGAAAATAGAAAACGACTCGAAAAGAGACGTTTTAAATAAAATTGTTATCATTCATTTATTAAATCAGAGTTACATAATATAGGTCCCAGAGGGAGATTCTGAAATATGTTATAAAAGTTACATTATTTATTTGAATGATAACAAAATGGACACTCTTTTTATAAGAAGAAAGTCCAAAGCCACTCCGTGCCAAGTTCAGTCTTTTAATTACCTGAGATAAAACATGCTAAAAAGTCAACACAAAGGTTGAGTGAATCCATAGCGTTTAAAGTTATAATAGGTTTTGAACACAAGCTAAATAAAAGAAATCAGTTATATCATAGTTCGGAATATTGCACTAAACCTCATGACACGCAATGCGTTGATAGTTTCCAGTCTCACTAACATAATATAAATGAAAGTGGTTTGCCCCCAGGATTAGATTTCAAATATAATGCATCTGCCTAACCGGCTACCACAAAGATATCCATTCGATTAGAACAAATGGGTCGTCAGGCCAATAGATCTATTCACATATTCGCGCTCACCCAACAGGTGACTAATGGTGCATGATATGAGGGACTTTTAAATAATAAATATAAATAGGGAACAGTTAACTTAGTGCAATAAAAATCAGGAAAATACTTCTGTTCGGTTTGGTAGCATGTATCTCCCCACAAGTTTAGAAAACATATAAAGAAAAGTGGGACTATGAACTCACCTTGATAGTCTGGATGGAAAACAAAGTTAAACAGAGTTGATAAACGTCTCCGGCACGCAACCTGGTTCGTTATGTCAAGTTTCAGTAATCACATTCCAATATGTAAGTTTTTAATATTCGTTTCGTAACGTTCTTGGTTGATGGTTAAATGTTTAATTGAGACAACATGAAGTCTTTTCAAAAGTTGGATAAGATTTTATCTTATTGTTCATTTTTATGTTTCCGTTCGTTCGTTCGTTAAATATATATATCGTTCGTTAGTTATCGAAATATACGTATTACGTTTATTACTTTACCATTATAATTTAAATCAAAAAATATATATATTAATAATAATAATAATAATAATTATAAAATGTTACTCTTTTACCCCTATAGTTTCACATATTGACAGTTTATACCCCTGGACTTTTGGAAAATGACAACTTTTACCTTTGAACTTTGGAAAATGACAATTTTTACCCCTCAACTATGGTCAAATGACAGTTTCTACCCTATAGTTTTGAAATTGACACTTTTTACCCCTGAGCTGCAAGTCGACAGCAATTAAAGTCCAATTTATAAAACTAGTTGGAGTCTCGACAGAAAATACCCTTGAGACTCCCAAGTTGTTACACCCGACGTCCTTATTTATTCAAAACGCGTTTTAAAAATTCGGGATGGGCAAGACTCGTCATGGTTCTTTTATAAAAGTTATAATAAGTTGTCAAACACCTTTTTCATAGCTTATGGGTATATATCCCAAGCTCATTAGTCTCGCAAAAATTAAAATGGTACGTATAAAATTAGTAGCAAAGGACGAGTTTTGGACTTGAATAACTTCATGAAAAATGAATATTTTTACGACGTTCTTTCTCCTATGTGAAGCTAGCTAGGTGGTCTCTCATGTGGCAAAAATTCATAATTTTTAGAAATCAAATGAGGGTCGAAACAATTTCTTAAAGTTGGTCGAGTAGAACAAAATCTGAAAAGAATAACAGTTTTGGTTTTTGGTCTAGCGATAGAGCAGTTTTTAGATTCGAATAACTTTATAACCGTTCAATCTTTTTACAACGTTCTTCTTTCTAAAATTAGTTAGCTAGGTGATCTATATCTTGGCCAAAATTCAGATTTTATCGAGGTCTTTAGAGGGTCGAAAAATAGGTTCAAAGTTAGGCGATGGGACTGTTTTTGCGACAGAAAACAGAAAAAGGAAAATGATTTGCGTTTTCAATTTCTAAGGATTATAACTAGTTTTTAATGCATGATATAAGGATATTAAGTATATTAAACTTATTTCCATCATGTTTTATCATTTCTTGATTTGTTTTTACAAAAATTAATATATAGGGCGCGTTTGGTTTGTTCGAACAAGAAAAGAAAAGAAAGAATAATGTATTTTTTAATCATGTTGCTTATTAGCACTTACTTTGTATCATTTTTAGGAGTGTTTAATGAGTATGAAAGTAATGAAAAAGAGTTTGTTAGACTTACTTGAATATTTACTCGATTTGAGTATATATATATATATGGCGATTTTTGGTTGAAATGAAATATATAAAGCTTCTCCTACTTCAAGGCTTCCTAGATACTTTCTTTGGCTTCTAAGGGATTTCTTCGTCAGTAGGATATTGGGTTTGAGGCTTTTTTGGTTCGTTTGAATTATGGTGGATAGGAAAGAATGTAGAGGTGGTCGATATATATAGGAAGGGTAGGATTAGGGTTTCTATGTTGATGAATCATCTTGTTAGGATATTTAGGGAACATGATGATGTGGTTCAAGGGTTGTGAGGACAAGTGTGAGGAGGGGGAAAGAACTCTTGGGTTTTGGAAGAGTGGTGATGTTTCCTATTTTAAAACTAAACAAACTACCTACTTGGAGAGGACATGGTGATGTGGAGGAGGGGGCATATGGTGTAGGTTTTATTTTAGGAATGGAAAATGAAAGAGTTTGGTTTGGTACTTATGAGTTTCGAACTAGGAAAGTGGGAGTTGGATCGAATAGCTTTATAAGGATGGTACTTAGGGCTTTATCATGTTGTATTTAGGGTTTAAAGATAGTAACTAAATTAGTTCAAGGCTTAGGTTTTGGGATTTTGTTGGGTAGAAAATATCTAGGGTTTAAAAATATATATATATGGATCGAATTTTATAGAAATGGAAAAGGAAATGGTTTGTGCTTATAAGGGTTGTACTATAAGCTTAATAGGGTTGAAATCTATTTTTAATGTTTGGTTAAATTATATAAATTATATGTTAGTTTTTTTTATTAAGTTATAAGGTATATAAATGGGATTTTTGGATTTTGTGCATTAGGCACTTGTACACTAGGTTTAAAGACTAGTACTTATATTTAGTGAGTTTAGAAAAATTTATTTTTAAGGCTTGTGTATGAAAGACTTGTAAATTGTGCTTTAAAATAAATATATTTAGGGTTTTATTAGGGTTTTTATTAATATTTAGTTTTTATGCATAAAGGACTTGTACCTTGGCTTAAATGACTTGTACATTTATATTTTGTAAAAATCTCATATCATTAAATTAGGTTTTGTGAATTTAGTACATAAAATCATAGTTTTATGAAATTAGGGTTTTATCGGGAATTAAAGTAGAATTAGGGTTTTTGTGCTTTAGATGCTTTTACCTTAGTTGAATGAGTTGTACTTTAGTATTTTTAGGGTTTTGTTACTTACATTTGTTGTTATGATAGTTTAGGGTTTTATAGAAACTCTATTTAATAAGGAACGTTTAGTTTATACGCACGTTAACGAATTAACGTAAAGTGGCAAATGAGATATCTTAAAGTTTTCATACTTAACATATGAGAATGTTTATATAAATAAATATTAAATAGGTTAGGGTTGGGTTGCGCGAGAGCACGTTTGTCGAGGATGTGAGCTACGTCACATTAGATAATAGTTATGATCAGATAATAAAAAAAATATACGTAGAAAAAGGATAAGTATAGTTTATTATAAGGTGTTACACCTCTCTAGCACAAAGAAGAGCTTACATGTGCAGGTATTTGAAGAATGTGGACAATTGGAAACTAAAGAATTTGAAATTCTTGAATGATAAAGGAATTGAAGAATTATATGCAGTTGCCAAGAGAAAAACTGAAATCTTCTTGAATGCTGAGGTGGTGAAGGGCAGTGAAGAAAAGAAAGAAGAGAAAACAAGTTCAAAAAGAGCAGGTGAACAGTTGGAAACAAAAAGCAGTAAAAAGAAGACGAGTGCGCAAAAAGAAGAGAAAAAAAAGAGCAGAGAACAAGAACAAACTGAGCAAGCTGTTGCTAAAGAACAAATGCAAGCTCACACTGAACTTGCAGTTGTCTCTGTAGGAAAACCTGAAGGAGAAGCCATGGATGCAGAACCTGTATGTGTTAAACAACCCATTGTTGATTATAAGTCTGGGTCTCATGGGAAAACAGTTTATTATGATATTAAGAGGCACGATGGTTCTTCTATAAGGTTTGTAAGCTTTCTTCAAATGGTTTATAATTTTGATAGAGAAGATATTATAGCTCTATGGAAATTACTCAAAGAAAGATTTGGTAATAAGACACCAGAACATGCTTATGATAGAGCAGTCTAGAATTACTTGAAGGTAATATTTGAACCATATCATGAGGATGAATGTTGGAGAAGACTAAAGTACAATACTGTTAAAGAATGGAAACTTTTTCAAGGATGTGGAGTACATGCTTTAACTGTAAATGAGTTGGTGATCTACATGCTTGTAGAAAAGTATTACCCTTTAAAGTTTCACAAAGACATTCTACATCAGATGTTGTTTGGGAAGAAAAGACACCAGCTTCAGTTTACTTATGATGATATGGCATATCAACTGCTCAAGAAGATGGAAAAGTATCTAGGACCCAAGGACAAGAAATAGAATTAAGACTGCTAGAGTTAGAGTTAAGACTGCTAGAATGTATAGTTAGTACTGCTTATGAGATAAACATGTATAGTTGAAAAACACAATGTTGAATACCTGGTTTGACATATAAAGTCAACACATACAAAAAAAAGTAGTAACCATACTGCATTGTTAATAACATATTAATTATAACATATCAGTTAAACTACGTTTACACTGAAAGACAACATAACATTTCTTGCAGGCGATTCACTTGGTTAATTGACTAGCAGGTGAATCACTTGATTTATGAGTTGGAGGTTCTTCATTAGGTGTTTGACTTGCAGATTCTTCACTTGGTTTTTGAGTAGCCGGTTCCTCACTTGGTGCTTGACTTGGGCATACTCCACTTGCTGTTTGAGTTGCAGTTGGTTCAGTTTCTTCATCACCACTGCCCAAGTAAGCACCAACTCTTGTTGATGCATTAATATGTAAGCCAATTACATATCCACTACTATCTGTTGTACTTGTGTTTTTCCTTGTAACACCACCTCTACCAGTATAAGATGGGGTTCCCCTTCTTTCAAGGCACACTGGACAAACATACCACCTGAAATCCGTATAAGGGGGACGCTTTGCAAAAAAGGTCAATCCAGCCTTGTTTTCAGTTTCAACCCGACAGTCAATGCAGACCATTTGACAACCATTTTGTGCATCCATGGTGAAAAGTAATTGATATGATAAAGAGTTGATGATAACTGGGGTATTATATAATGCAGGAAAAAAAGGATATAATATGGTACAATGTGGTTGTTGAACAACTAGATAGGATTAAAGACAACATAAATGCTTATAATGGAGCCAAAACATTGAGATTTTGAAATTTTTGACTATTGCATACTAGGACCATTTAGGATAAAGTTTTTGTTAAAATAATAAAAAATAGTCACATGAATATTTCACAATGTGACTATTTTGAATGTATTGGTCACATATAATACCCTTATAATGTGGCCATAAACATAATTTAGATACACATTTGTGATATGGTGTGACTATTGTATAGCATATAGTCACATGATTGTGCTACAATTAAATGTGACCATATACATTAGGATTTGGCAGGCAAACACACACTAAACTTTAGATACACATATTAACTTACGTGACCATATCTATCGAATTTTGGTCACACTTAATCATGTATGCCTATGGTTTAGTGTGACCATATATGAAATTTGGTCACACTGTTCAAGTGTGTGACATATATTTGTCACTTATAAATGCATATCGTGACTAATGCTTCAAACTTACTTTTCAGTTGTCACACATTTCAAATTCATATGTGGCTAAATTTTCAACAAAAACTAGCAGTCACATTTAAATAATGTGTGACAAACTTGAGTATATAATTTAGCCACATACACAATTACTTCATGTGACCATATATGGATTTTGGTCACACTGTTCAATTGTGTGACATATATTTGTCACATATGTAGATATATAGTGTGACTAATATTTCAAACTTATTTGTATCCGTCACACGTCCCAAATTATAACTGACTAAATAATCAAAACAAGATTTACCAGATACCTCTAGTCACGAAAATATTCAAATGTGTGGCTGTAGCCTCAGATGTAATTCCGAAATGGTCACACAAGTCGGATAAAGTGTGACTGTTTATTTTATTATGGTACATTTAGTCACATAAAAAAGTTACTGTGTGGCCGTTCAAAAAACAGCATGTGTGACAAAATCCCAGTTTTGTACTAGTGTATGGAGTTTTTAGCTGCAAACTCTTTACTAATATCACTCCATTCAACTGCTAATTGATCCATGTCCCAAAAGCCTCAAATCTGCAATATGACTTCTATATAGTGTAGTTTGCTAAAATAAGCCAATACTTATTTGAATAGATTAATATATAAGAGGAGATGGGACGGTTTTGAATATTCCACGAGTTGGTTTCCTTTCTTTTCAAAGATTCAGAAGCCCCATTGGATAAGTTTTTTAGTTTTTGACGAGATTATTTTTGTGCAATGTCAAGGGCCCCCTGCCTTGACTGTTCCAGTCTCAGCCACTCTATGTTCTAATATATCAGTAATTGCACCAAAGTAAATTAACTAGTAGACTGGTTGCAGCTCAGTCTTACGATGTTAACCTAAAAATTGTTGTATTTATGGGGAAGTATACTAGTTCGATATTTGATGTATTGACAGATTTTGTTATTTGAAAGGTTGGAAGGCATGCTGATCTTGTTCTGATAACAGGTTCTGGCCATGATGTGCGAAGAATTCCCTGCTGACGGGGTTCTCTTGATTTTTTTAGATGAGCCAACAGACCTCAAGTTAGGGTTAGACCATTTGTTTTCAATATAGTAATTAGTATTTACCATATTGCAGTGTGTTTGTGAATGGGTGAATGAAAGGTTTTGTTGCAGAGAATAATAGAACTTTGCACACGAATTTAGGAGAGAAAAGAGACAAGAATATAACTGTAAAATTTGATTGATATATGTTTTGTAAATACAAGTGTTTATATAGGTTATGTACAGGTATGTATTGAAAGGGTATGTTGGTTCAGATTTGACCAAGAGACACAACCTTTCACATGTAACTGTCATAAACGAATCCTAACCATAACTAACTATAATAACTGTCATTTGATAGGTCATCAATCCTATACTATCAACCTTATTGGTTGACATATGTCTGCAAATAAAATACATAATAAATATTGTCTGAAATAACTTTAGGAATACTAGCATTTGGACTTATAAAATCCAACACTCCTTCTTAAGTTCAAATGTATGATCTTTCTGTCTTGGTTTAAACTATGACTGTGAAATCATCCTTGCAGTCATTGTTTTCTTTGGTCCCTTCATTGTTCTTGCTTGTTGTTCCTTCATCATAATGAGTGATGATCTGATGTTCTTGGCAAAATTCAGTGGGGTTTTCAAGTTTTACCCCAAACTGCTCAATCCTTTTGTTCTTTTGAATGTCCATTGCAGTGGTATTAGTCACTTGATCATCTCGACCTTCTTGGCATTTTTTTTGCCCTTTGAAACATGTCCTTCTGTTTCATAGTGTGATACCCTTGCTGTTTTATAAAAACAATTGAAAACATTCAAATATTGGTTGTAGCATTCTTTTATATCCTGACCATATTTTCTTTCTAGGCCAAAAATCTCAGCAATATAAGGAAAATCATTTGAAAAATCTACACTTAGGTATCCCCCTAGTGTTTCAACAAGTTTGTGAAGATCCATTAAATGGATTTCTTTCCCATGAATTCTGGGTGGTAAGGGTCCTGGTAAGTTTCTTTTAAGATAGACAGAATAGAACCATTTGTAGGCCTTAATGAATTTTTCTCTAAAACCATCCCATTCTTGACTAATTAATGAATCATTTTTAAGTAAATCTAAAAATGAAATGCAGTCATTGAATGATTTAATAGGAATTGGAAGATTTACACCTTTCACAATGACATAATCATTGTCTTCTACAGTTGTGGAATTCAGTGGACACATGTAATCAATATGTCCATCTTCTTCACAGATGTTGCATTTGTGAGAGAAAGTAACTGCCATTTCTTCCTTGTGTTCTTCCTTGTATTGAGAATCTTCATTAAGCATCCTAAAATATCCTTCCATGTATTCATTTTTCCTTTGGTTCATCTTATTTTCATCAAAGAAGCAATCTGCAGGGGTCTTGAACATAGGAATAGGCTTGCACCTATTTCCTTTGATAGTGAGTTCCAGCCCTTGTGCCTCCATTTGTGTTGCAGAGAGAATATTGAGAGATACTTCTGGTGTATAATGAACACCAGGGATGATGAGGATCTCAGATCCTATCTTGATTTGTACTTCTCCTATTCCATGTATAAACATGAATTTCTTTTGTTCCTCAATCTTTTCAACTGAGAATTTTTCTTTCAGTTTTGAAAAGAGATGCATGTTAGAGCAAACATGCCTGTTGATCCTATTGCTTACATACCAGATTTGGTTCCATCCTTGTTCATCAGTGCCTTCCACCATGAAATCAGTGGATAAGTGGACGAGTTCAGGGTATGTGATTTGGACCTTTGATTTGTCTGTGATGATACCAAGGCCTACATCTTTAGTGAGACTTTCTCCATTTGGACAATTTTTTGCGATATGCCCCCTTAGTCTACACTTGAAACAGACATAATTCTTGTGTCTTTCCAGTGTTGCTTTCTTCTGTGATAACCTGTTGTTATGCAAATGGATCTCTTCTAGTTTCTTTCTTAGCATATCTTTGCATTCCTTTGATATTTGTTTGATTTTGTTGCCAAGTGCAGACTCACTGTCCCTTTTGATTTGTCTTTGGACAAATTCTGTTTGAGATCTGTTGTTTGTGTTTCTCCCAGGTTTTTGGCTCTGATGCCACATTTTAGATGAGTCAACAGACCTCAAGTTAGGGTTAGACCATTTGTTTTCAATATAGTAGTTAGTATTTACCATATTGCAGTGAGTTTGTGAATGGGTGAATGAAAGGTTTTGTTGCAGAGAATAATAGAGCTTTGCACACGAATTTAGGAGAGAAAAGAGACAAGAATATAACTGTAAAATTCGATTGATATATGTTCTGTAAATACAAGTGTTTATATAGGTTATTTACAGGCATGTATTGAAAGGGTATGTTGGTTCAGATATGACCAAGAGACACAACCTTTCACATGTAACTGTCATAAACGAATCCTAACCATAACTAACTCTAATAACTGTCATTTGACAGGTCATCAATCCTATACTATCAACCTTATTGGTTGAAATATGACTGCAAATAAAATACATAATAAATATTGTCTGAAATAACTTTAGGAATACTAGCATTTGGACTTATAAAATCCAACATATTTATATATCTACTTCAGGTGACATAACTTTCCCCTCATGCTTTTGCCTTTTATAAGTCAAATTGGTCATCATACCAACATTCAATTTGTTTTAGGTAGTGGTGGACATACTTCGATGTCTCCAGTCCACATGGGAAATTATGTTGGCGATGCAGAGAACATTGTTGGTAACATACAACGCAATATGATTCAATTTGAGGCTGTCTCCACTTTGCCATCTTGCTTTGAATGTGATAGTATAGCATCTTTGTTAGAGCAGAATGTTGGTGATGATAAGGGATGTCATTCTGGAGGCTTAAATCTTGGTTTTTCTGGAAATGGAGGTACATTACTAATCAGTGGTACTTTTGGCATTTAGGTTGCATTTGTGCTGAATGTTATCTATTTTAGCAGAACATATTTGAATTAATTGGCCTTTCTAAAAGAAACATATTTGAACTGATTGATTTAACCTTCAAGGCTTCAACAATGTTGACTAAAACAGGAGAACGAAACTCTAAACAACCATTTGAGAAAGATATCAGCCAACCAAAAAAACTCAAAACTAATATTCTTAGCATGTAAAATGTTAGATGGCTTGAAAAAACCTGTTGCTATAACTATTCAGATGGAGATATGAAATCGGTGGACTACATCCTTTTTTGGTTACTATGAGATAAAGCCCTGCCAGAAAACACTTCTGCCAAAATGAATAAATAGCGAGAAATGAAAATGTTAAGGAAATTGATGCTCACGTGTGCGTAGAACCAATCCTTATTCTTATACTGGTTTTCAAATTATGAATAAACTCGTCAAAGGACTTCTGTCTAGAGGGTCCTGTTTGAACCATCAATGACATTACCGTTCTTTAACCACCTACTTTTTTTCTTGTTTTTCTCACGCTTATTCATTTTGCTTTTGAATTTGAACCACATCCGTTTTACCTTTCCCATAAATCTACAAGTAATTATGAACGCACTATACCTAGATTGATGTAAGTTCACTTAGACAATAGACAGGAATTAGGGAAAAACTAACATCAATTTCATCTATGACAAGGACCGAAATCGTCTGGTCATAAATGTTGAGGTTAGAGAATGCTAGAGGGTTTATTTTGGTAAGCTGTATAATGGAAATAATGGAGGGACTTGTATAGTATCAGAGTGTCCAATGAGAAAGGAACACCAAAACAGTTAAAAGCATGTAAAGTAGGGCCAAAATAGAATAGTTATAAGAGCACTTGAGGAGGTGAAGTTACTCATTTGGGGTCACGGGGTGCCACATCACTTTAACAAACTTCCACAACTAACTCCCCCTCCCCCCACTAACAACTAACCCCAAATTACTCATTTGGGGCCCACCACTTACAACTCTATTTTTTTTATTCAAATTTCCGAATAACCTAAATTCATTTCATTAAATATAAAAATACAATACAACACAATAAAAAACATAGAAACGTAAAATAACGATACGAAAAAAAAACGATACGAAAAAAACACGATACGAAATTTAAAACACCAATAACAATACGATACGAAAACAAAAATCATCCAACGATTCTCATGAAGCTTTTATATATATATTTGTAATTGTCGATGAGATTTGAATTATCCTCCCACACTTGCAACACTTGTTCCCTAACCATCTTCAAGGGGACATGAAGTTGCAGATCTGTTTCATCATTTCTTAATAGAGTTTTTAGACCGACCCTGATAGCTGGATGGTCTTGAGAAAGCTGACATAACCTTTCGACCTCAGGAGCACGATCATGCATCTGGAGCATAATACGAGTTATCTCACCTAGCAAATTGTTAATCAGCTTGTGTTATTTTTCTTGTTTATTGCTCAATCGGGTAAGGATAGCCTTTTGCACCTCAACTGGTTCGTTAGCCATAGTGTTTGTGTTAAAATTAGTGATACTTGTGTGAGAAAATGAAGTGTTGTTAAAGTGACATTCATAGGGGAAACTAGCCGTTGGAGGATATTTTAAAATTCAAATTCAAACTAAAAGTAACAGCACGATATCTCTTGGAAAACTCAAAGAATAGTACACTAGTACAGTATAAAAAATATTTAGAAAGATAGTGTGTTATGGTATGTTATTTAGAGCCGTCTATAATTCAAATTCAAATTCAAATTACGGGAGGGATTTACTTAAAATTCAAATTCAAATTACATGCGGGATTTATTCAAAATTCAATTTCAAAATTCCAAATGTGCCTATAAATACACATTCGCATTCATAGACTTCTCACACACAAAATCAAAATCAAAATTCACATTCAATGTCTCGCAATGACTTCTCCTAGCAATTCCTAAGCCACCGTGACTTCTCCTAACAATTCCCAAGTCACCGTGACTTCTCCCAACAATTCCCAGATGAACACGACTTCTCTCAGCAATTCCCAAGCTCTAACCTGGTTCCAAATGAACCGGTGAACACTCCACTGGAAGATACCTTTCTGGTGTTCACAAAGGAAAATGAACCGGTAAACACTCCACCAGTTGTGGAACAACAACCCAATCCACCTATTGTGGAACACCAACCAAATCCGTTTGGACTCACTGAGGATGAACTCATTCTTCTTGAACAGGATGAGGAAGTCAGGAGACAAACAGAACAAAGAGAACTACAAGAGGAACCTGCTCGTTTGGAGCAGGAAGCCAGGGATGCAGAACATCTTAGGAACAACTGGTTTGACATCATGAAAGGAAAGTATTATTCTGGTGAGTTTAGGTCCTCTTTGAGTGAAGACGGTTGGAACTCAGATGAATCCTTTTATTAATTTGTAGTTTCATTTTCATTACCGTATCGTAGTTTCTATTAATCGTCACTAGTACATTCATCATTTTTCCTGACGACATTTTTGCAACCGTGCCGACGTCATAATCTCGACGACATGATGTCGACACCCTCTTGTAGACAATGCTCCGTAACTATCCAACTTCCCGACAAAAAACCCCGACGACACGGTGGGACCCACACATTTTTCCAGTCAAAGTTTTTTGTGGTTCGACAATATTATCCCGACGACATGACGTCGGTATTAATTTATCATGGTCAACAAGATTCTAATAATACCGAATTCATGACGTCGGTATTATTTTGTGAAGGTCAACGAAAATGTATATAATACCGACGACATGACGTCGGTAAATTAAAAACTATACATTGATTTAGATTTTAAATGCCGACGACATGTCATCGAAATCTAGTTATAGTGCAGTTGTACAGCAGCCTGCACAGCTGCAATTTTCCAGATTTTTTACGAAAAATTTGCTGGAAAAAATCTACCAAAACCTGCCTTTCAACAAATGAATACTAACACATCCAAAACCACTAAACACTTATAAACTTTACCAAACGGCTATAAACTTTATAACGGCTAAAACACTTATATATAACCACTAAACACCCTTAAAATACATTAAAACATTATAAACTTTACAAAATGGGTGTTATAATCGCTAGTCCTAGCTGCCATATCTACAAATGTTGCAATATCCACAATGTTCTAGTCGCGAAAAGGTTAAACTATACAATAATAAGATTCGGGTCGGCAAAATATAGTTTCAAAGATAAGTACATCACAAAAATAACACATATATCTCTACCGCCCCTCATCATCACCACTCTCACCTCCGCTACTCCCGCTCCCGCCTGCGCCACTCCCTCCCGCGCCACACCCGCTGCCTGAGCCTACCTCACCTCCAGAAGGCACCTGACTAATAAACTTGTGCCATTGCGGGTTGCTCCGGACAAAACCCATCAACAAAGAGAGCTGCTCCTTAACTTCCTTAGCTTCTGCTGCTGTAGCATCACTCTTCTTCTCAGCTGCAACACTCTTCTTCTCAACTTCATCAATCTTCTTTTTCTCGTCGATCTGGGGCCCACTGTACACACACCTAAAAACGAAATAATCAAAATTTAAAAACAGCCATTTCAATACATAAGATGGGTCATGAGTAATCTATTTGTATTATCCCACTGCACATACCTGGAGGTGGAGGCGGGGTGTATGGTAACGGTGGCCTGCTCATGTCGGGTACCACCCTGCCCCTGCCGACAATATAACCCCGCTGCTTGCCTTTATTACCAGGGCAAGTATCTCCTCCTCTGTGTACGCTACCCCTGTAGGCTTATCCGATCCGAGATCCCTTAGCCTGACCATCTCTTCCTATGTAGTTGAAAAAAAATGAGAAAATTAATATATTAGTCGGGTTAATTACTAGATTATGCTTCAATAAATCATTAAAGTGCGTGTTTGGAAAAAAAAACGATACTTACATATTTAAGCCGAGCCTTATCCTGCAACCATACATCATCCTTGCAGTGCGTGTTAAAAAAGCTCTGGATGGGCTCTCGCTGTTCTCAAACTGTATATACACATGCATATAGGATGAAACAAATTAAAATGACAAATCAAACACCATATATATTTTAATTGAACTTAAACACTTTTATAAAATTAAAATATATAATTAAAATTAATTACTTTTATAAAATTAAAATTTTTATTTAGTATAAATACTTTTAATTAATATATAATTAAAATTAAATAATCTTATAAAAATAAAATGTGTCTTACATATTCGTGTCGAGAAGCGGCCAATGATCTGGAACCGTGGCGGCTGTAAACCTTGTTCTTCTTTAGGTTCTCTTTGTTCACAGCAGCTCGTTTGACGGTCTTCTCCGACATGTAGAACTTGACATGCTCCTCCCACATAGACTGCTCCATGTTCGGAGGAGGGTTTCTTCCTATCACATCCACATTCGCAGGCCCACCCTCCCTAGTAAAGTAATCGCGCTTCAGGTCATATTTTTTGTCCGCGTAGTGCCAAGCCAGATACGCATTGATGTCGGTCAGAATGGTCTGCCAGCGTGATTCGCGCATGTGGCGCTCCAAATCAAACATTTGCTGCAATCAAATATAGTTAAAATTAATATAAAGATATAAATAAACAAACAAATTTAAATAAATATACACATTTAAACAAATTTAAATAAATGTACACATTCAAATAATTAAATATAGAGATATAAATAAATAAACAAATTTAAATAAATATGCACATTTAAATAAATAAACACGATAACATAACAATATAAAAGGAAAATGAAATAACTGACCCCGAGCCTAGGAATGATGTGCGCCTTCTTCTCCTCTTCTATATCGTACCAGGAGGGATAGTGCAACGGCATCTGCCTAATCAGCTTGCCAACGTAGTTACTGAACCACTTGGCATTCTTGCCGACATGAACGTACGTCCCCTGATCATCATACTCGAACTCAATCGAATGCGGGCCGTTAAGTTCCACGGCTTTCTTGAGGACCACGTTCTTCGTGGCTTGACGGACCCGCAGCCTGCCGCCATCCCGACCTCCATCCCTGCCTCCCTCCTCGCCCTACCTCCTCTTCGGGGTCATTGTGATCCTACAATTGGAGTGAGTGAAAACGTAATAAAGTAACATGTAACCAAATTCAAATGATCAAGTTTAAGTTTCTTTGAAAATAATCTATAAATTCTTACCACCACGGCAACCGCTCTCAATCTGACGGGGAGGGGAAGGTGGGTCACTGGCACCGTCACCACCGTGACCGCCCGCGATGGCTGCTGCCATCTGTAAAAGTACAAGTTGAATAACATATAGAAATTCAGGAACAAATTAACATAAGCTTGCACACATTCAAATACATACACATCTAAATAATCCATAACAATTTCATTAAAATAAGTGTCATTTTACAAGTTACAATTTAAGATCAATCTGCTAAATCATAATCACTGTCATAAACAACATTAGTCGCAACTTCAACCTTATAATCGAAATTGTTTGCGACTTCATTATTAGAAGCTGCTAAATCATAAGGATCGTCGTCTTCATCATCAATAAATCATCGTCGTCATCAACAGGAATGATTGGTGGTGGTGGTGGTGGTGATGCCTCAACTAACGTTGATTTACCATCGATATTTAAAGTTTCAAATTCCAAATCATTCAAATTAGCAGACAGTTCAAGATCAGATGAGTTGTTGCCATGTATCACATCATCATCGTCTTCTACCACGATGACATCCTAGGTTGTGTTGTTATTTACTTCTTGGACGACCTTCCAATGGAGTGGTCGTCTGGCAGGATCTTTGATTGCGTGGTTTTGTAACCTTACAACAGGTTTTACCTCTCGAGGGATCTCAAGAGGCTTACAACCCCACCAGGCAGTGTACCTGACCGATGTAGTATAGTGTAGTGGTAAGTACGGGGGATTGATCGTTCTCCACAGGGAATAGTGTTCGTTAGGTATGAAAGGCTACTCTAATTAGGTCTAAGGGTTGAGGAAGATTCTTTTTATGTTTTTATAATTTTATGAAAGCAAGTAAAATCTCGGGTTTGAAGGAGTGGGCGGAATTAGTTGCTAGTCAACTAACCCAAATGACTACGAATGCAAACAAAATAAAATAACAAAAATGAAAAGTGGTGAGAAACTTATGTGTAGAGAAATGTGTTTACTTAGATTTCCTTACTCCCTAACTATCTTTTACCGGTTAATTAGTGTGTATTAGTCGCGTGGATGACGGGTGTATTCCTTAATACCATTCGTGGGGTGGCGTACTTACTTCCCCAACTCTACAAGCTCCTACTTCACTCCTATGTCGAGCCGGCTAGGAAGCTCCTAACATGGGATCACTAGAATTCGCTTGTGCATTAAATACAACCATAAAAACCTTTAGTACGCATTTGGTTCATGTTTCTTAAGACGTTCAAGCAAGTTACCGAATAGGAAGTTAGCCAGTTTTCTTAAGCCTAACATAGATAAACAATCATCCAATACAACTAACAACACACTAACAACCAATAATCAATAGCTAGGTTTCATTAGATCTAAGCAAACACAAGATAAAATTAGCCTAACATGTTAAACAAAAGACAAGCATAAGATAGAATCAAACAACACATAGACATATTGAATGATTAATTGATAACTTATCTTTCAATGAAACATGGAAGATCTCAAGGCAAAAAGCCCTGAAAAAGTAGCTAAAATCGTCTTAGGGTTTTATCCCAAAATTCCACACACTAAGCTCTCTCTAATGACAAAAGATTAGAAAACTATATATAGATTTTTGGATCTGACGGCGTCACCTTATGCATTGTGACGCCGTCACCTCGCCGCTTTTAGGGTTCCCGGATGACCTTCTTGACGCCGTCCCTCTTTAGCTCTTCAAAAATCCATTCTGGCTTATCAAGGCTTGACGCCGTCGGATCATTAACGTGACGCCGTCCCCTTATGATTTAAGCCGTGACGCCCTTGATTTAGTTAAAGCGTGACGCCGTCAGAATTCTCATGCTAACTCACTGGCCCGTCATGAGTAAATTTCACATCCAACTTTTCTTGCCAAGGCATGACGCCGTCCCATGTTAATTGTGACGCCGTCAAGAGTAACTTTTAGCCGATTCTTGAGACTTTGTCGTTTTCTTCACTTTAATGCTCCAAAAACGTCCAAAATACCTCCTTTTCCAGATTTCTCCTCAAAAGTACCTAAAATGACAAAAGGAACGATTTAGGGCAATATTTGATCAAATAAATACGATTTCGGGCTTAAATGACCCCTTAAAAGCGGTACACTTTTCGCCTCATCAAATACCCTTACACTTGAGATTTGCTTGTCCTCAAGCAAATGCGCTTTTATTCTAATCAAAATACAAGTTAGGGGTCATTTAATGCTAACATAAAAGTAATTACAACAAATAATCGTTCCACTTCAATCATAATAAGCACGGAGATTATAAACTAGCACCTCACAAGTAGTGTTTAGATACTCACATCTCTCAAGTGTCATCAAAATAAATCTCATAAATGAAAACGGAAAATATCTCTCACTACCTGTCATAGCAAATAGATTACCATAGGCTTGGGAAAGGATCGAAAACCTCCTCCACTAGGCGTAAGCACCTAAGATAAACTATCAAAGAGGGCTTTTAAATGGGTTATAATGTTAGGTGTAGGGAAAAGGAAAACACGGTTTTGTTGGATACGGGATATTTTACTGGTGGCGAGTTAAAGATCTTGATCAATTACATGTACTATACAATGTTGCTAAGCCAAGACTAGACTCGATCTTAAGCTAAAAACGAAATAACAAAATAACAAAAATATAAAGCAAACATAAAATGAAACGGGATGGTAGTCCGTATGTTTTTTCTATTTTTCATTTTCTCATTTTTTTTTGTGTTTTTCTTGATTTTTTCGATTTTTTTTTTTTTTTTTTTTTTTTTTTTTTTTTTTTTTGTTTGCATACACTCTTGCCCTACCATCCAAAATAATACATCATAGGGGCATTGCATTCCCCTTACACTTGAATTTTTACATAACTTTACAAATACTAATCTAATGACTCGAATTAAGATAATTGAAAAACTTGGAGTACTTTTAAAACATTTAGCACATATGGGGGTAATAAATGATGTTCTTCCCCATTACTTCATTACACTAGTACTTTACCCATGAGTCCCAATCGTCCCAAAACAATATGTACAAGGATATGACTCGACTTAGCAACCATGTAATCAACTAGATAATTAACTTGGGTTTAAACAAATGTTGTAACAATAATGCACTAAAGATGAGTGCATACAAGGTAGGCTAAGGCGATTTGGGTGTACATTTTAGTGGGGTGTAACAAATTCTTCCTTTATGTAAAATGCTTAAAGGTCGAAACGAAAAGATAGGCTCTGAGGGGTGTACTAGGGGTATCGTGTACTAAAAATGAGTACAACGCAAAGGGTGTGGGAGAATTACTTGACCAATGTAGCCAACGTAATTATAACAAAAACACAGGTGTAAAACAATGGGTTAATCCTAATGCCTCTTATCATGTAGTAAATCTAACTACACGAATGTAGTCTCACTTGTGGCCTTGGAATGGTCCTAACGCAAGTTCTAGAATCTAAGTGCTACCGGTACACACAACATAGCATAAATGCTTTTCCTACCAATTCTAGGGGCGAACCTCACATATTTGGGGGTGGAAAATTTTTTAGTGGTACGGTTTTTGTGCTAGTTATATAACTCCTATCCGTGAGACGCTCATTAAGATCAAAGTTTCACTCCTATATGTTGTAAAAAATTTTAAATTTGGCACTAAAATTACCTTAACAAGTATTTCTCTCAGTTTTATTACACATCTATTATTAAACAAACAAAAATCAAGCGTAATAGCATTCTCTAAAATCGTACTTTTACCCTCCCCTTACACTTAAGATGAACATTGTCCCCAATGTTCAAATAACAAGATGTAAAAGCATAAAGTAAAAGAATGAAATCAAATACTCCCCTGATTCGCTCGGTGGATAATGAAATTACACGGTTAAATCTTCCTCCAAAGAGAATGTTGAAGCTCCATGACTAATGCATCGCCGTAAGCTTGATTCCAAAAACATCTCCTTGTCCAAAATAACCTGTTAAACCTGAGAAAACAAACACGAAAACCTGCATAACATCGGCGGGAAAAATCTATATATAAGGATATAATGCTTGTGGAATGATAATTTTGCAGATTCCTGGAGATTATAAGTTGGAGATTTAATAAAAACTTTTTATGAAAACAAAACTTTCAAAAATTTCTGGAAATTAAATCTGACGCCGTCAGGTTATAACCCCTGACGCCGTCAGAAATGACCTGACAAAAATTTTCGTTTTAAGTTTCCGGAAAATTTCTGAAAAAACTTTTACCTTACTTCCTGGAAATCCTGCAAAACATCATTATGACTCGATACAAGCATTTGACTCAAACAAATACGGATATGTATGCTAATTTATTATTATTACGATTCATGTTCATTTGTGTTCTAATAAACCGATTTAGATTTCCCTTACACTTAACTTTTGCAAAATACCTTTATATGTAGTTAAGACGAAGTTAAAAACAAAATAAAGCATTTTCACAAATTAGTTTTGAACATGAATCAATAATGATAAAAATTAAACACACATACGGAAACAAATAAAAAAAAACAAACAAACAAATAAACACACAAAGCAAATAAATAAAGCAAGTAAAGCATGGGCTGCCTCCCAAGAGCGCTTGTTTTTGTTCGAGTCACGAGCCTGACTCTACCCTTATTTAACGGAAATAGGGGAGGTTTCCCCTACACTTAGGATTAAGTGTGGGTGAAAGTAGCGATACACACCCGCTCGGTAGGAGTATGCCACGTGAGGAAAGAGTGGTGGATGAATTATATGCTCAAAGGGGTGTGCTCCTTTCATCATAACCTTGCCTAGTTTACTTTGGTCAATGGGTGAATTAAAGTTTCCTCCTAAAAAGGGATCATCTTCTATCAACTTTGAGAGACTCCTAATTGGGAATCCATCTTGACCTAATAAACCCGGTTTAAACCCATAATGTTTCTTACGATCAATCATGAATGGGTGATGTAAGTATGTAAGGTTATGGTTCACTCCTATGTCAGCTTCCTCTCTACAAGGCTTAGAGTCTACTACCTTCAACATAAAACTACCCGGACTATATGGTTTGATGGGTGGGTCGGGACCTAATTCAATTCCTAAGTTCACATCTAAGGATGGAAGATTAGGTAACGGTTTTGGTTTAGGCTCCGGTTCATCAAAACTGTGAACTTCCATAGAACTAAAAGAAAGGTTATGACTACAAGTATTCAAACCTATTTCTTCTAGTTTTGTTTCTTCCAAAGGTTCTACTTCAATTGGGGTTCCTATAGTCCCGTCTACTTCTTCCGAGTAAGTCACGGGCGGTGTATGTGCCTCAAATGATGGTAGGACTTGTGGGGTACTTGGTGGTCTTTGATTTTCTACTCTATCGTCCATCTTATCAAGATCACCTATATCCTCATCACGTGTTTTAGTAGGATCTAACCCTAACATTTTCCCAAGTATCTCAAGTGCTTCTCTAGGCATCTCAACTTCTATGTCCGAATCATAAGGATCATCCTCAATATTCTGACTGCTATATTCAAACTGCCTAAAAGATTCATCATGTGTTTCTTGAGATTCGACGTCATCAATCACAAAACCTAGGTCTTTTTGATCAATGTGATCATGTTCGGCTAAATCCTCCGTCACATCAAGGTCACCTATGTGTTTGTTTTGTACTATGGCATTACATGACAACCACTTAGGTATCTCAACACTAATGTATTCATCCCCAAACAAACTTGTTTCATGATCCAGGAAATTTATATTCAATTGACTTGTACTAACGTTTGTTGGGTTGTCTACCCTATAATAATATTGGGCACAATCTTCTATGGCATCCCATGCTTCTTCAGCACTTAATTCCCTAAAGTCCCATTGGCAAAACCCTCAATGCGCATTTGGTCATATTGGCCAACACGATAGTAAAAGGTTCGGGTTAGGGATGCTAAAGCGAAACTATGATGAGGGAATTTTCGGAGTAAATTTCTAAAACGAGTCCATGCATCATATATGGGTTCATCTCGATATTGTTTGAAATTCGAGATGTCAATAGGGTAGAATGGCCTTTGTGGTTGGTGGTATGGTGGATTCGCGTACTCCATAATGGTGAATGGAAGAGTCAATGGAAATTACGAACAAACACACAAAGAAAAAGATAGACTAAAGAAAACCTAGAAAAATAAAATAAAAAATCTCACTAGAAAGGAATCTAGTGAGTAGACCTATAAAATAAAAATTCAACCTAAACAATAACTATTCCCCGGCAACGGCGCCAAAAACTTGATTGCGTGGTTTTGTAACCTTACAACAGGTTTTACCTCTCGAGGGATCTCAAGAGGCTTACAACCCCACCAGGCAGTGTACCTGACCGATGTAGTATAGTGTAGTGGTAAGTACGGGGGATTGATCGTTCTCCACAGGGAATAGTGTTCGTTAGGTATGAAAGGCTACTCTAATTAGGTCTAAGGGTTGAGGAAGATTCTTTTTATGTTTTTATAATTTTATGAAAGCAAGTAAAATCTCGGGTTTGAAGGAGTGGGCGGAATTAGTTGCTAGTCAACTAACCCAAATGACTACGAATGCAAATAAAATAAAATAACAAAAATGAAAAGTGGTGAGAAACTTATGTGTAGAGAAATGTGTTTACTTAGATTTCCTTACTCCCTAACTATCTTTTACCGGTTAATTAGTGTGTATTAGTCGCGTGGATGACGGGTGTATTCCTTAATACCATTCGTGGGGTGGCGTACTTACTTCCCCAACTCTACAAGCTCCTACTTCACTCCTATGTCGAGCCGGCTAGGAAGCTCCTAACATGGGATCACTAGAATTCGCTTGTGCATTAAATACAACCATAAAAACCTTTAGTACGCATTTGGTTCATGTTTCTTAAGACGTTCAAGCAAGTTACCGAATAGGAAGTTAGCCAGTTTTCTTAAGCCTAACATAGATAAACAATCATCCAATACAACTAACAACACACTAACAACCAATAATCAATAGCTAGGTTTCATTAGATCTAAGCAAACACAAGATAAAATTAGCCTAACATGTTAAACAAAAGACAAGCATAAGATAGAATCAAACAACACATAGACATATTGAATGATTAATTGATAACTTATCTTTCAATGAAACATGGAAGATCTCAAGGCAAAAAGCCCTGAAAAAGTAGCTAAAATCGTCTTAGGGTTTTATCCCAAAATTCCACACACTAAGCTCTCTCTAATGACAAAAGATTAGAAAACTATATATAGATTTTTGGATCTGACGGCGTCACCTTATGCATTGTGACGCCGTCACCTCGCCGCTTTTAGGGTTCCCGGATGACCTTCTTGACGCCGTCCCTCTTTAGCTCTTCAAAAATCCATTCTGGCTTATCAAGGCTTGACGCCGTCGGATCATGAACGTGACGCCGTCCCCTTATGATTTAAGCCGTGACGCCCTTGATTTAGTTAAAGCGTGACGCCGTCAGAATTCTCATGCTAACTCACTGGCCCGTCATGAGTAAATTTCACATCCAACTTTTCTTGCCAAGGCATGACGCCGTCCCATGTTAATTGTGACGCCGTCAAGAGTAACTTTTAGCCGATTCTTGAGACTTTGTCGTTTTCTTCACTTTAATGCTCCAAAAACGTCCAAAATACCTCCTTTTCCAGATTTCTCCTCAAAAGTACCTAAAATGACAAAAGGAACGATTTAGGGCAATATTTGATCAAATAAATACGATTTCGGGCTTAAATGACCCCTTAAAAGCGGTACACTTTTCGCCTCATCAATCTTCAAGGTAGAAGACTTGTTTTGCTTGTGTTGCGAGAATGTAAGGTTGATCTTCGAATGCATAGCTACATGCCAAAATTTGTGTCATGTTGTTTCTAGTGGTAAAACGTTGGACTCTAACTCTTTTGTTGAATAAGTCGAACCACTTAACTCGAAACAACATAACTGTGAACTGGGTATACGCGAACTCCAAAATTTCTTCTAGCTGACCATAATACATTTCTCCCTTCTTCTCACCAGGTGAACAAATTCCGCTGTTCTGAGTTGTACGTTTTATATCGCGGCTGTGTACGACAAACCTCACACCGTTGACTACGCAAGAGTTGACTGAGATTGGGGTCGGTGATGGTCCACAAGCCAAAGCGAATAAGTCGGGAGTACAGCCTGGGTCATTGGCTATGTAAATTTTACTGTTGTGAAGTACATAATATATCACTCTCTTCATTTCTTGGAGACCTAACCGAATCAATGTCTCTTTACCAGACTTAGTACATAGTGATCGGAACACCTGGAAATCACTTGTTGGGCGAGGACAGTCCTGAGATGCAGCGGGACGATTAAATTTTGTCCCAACACCACGAAAATAACGAGAACAGAAAGTTAATGCTTCGTCTGCAACATAACCCTCCGCTATCGAACCTTCCGGCTTAGCTTTATTTCGTACATAGTTTTTTAGCTTCTTCATGTATCTTTTAAATGGATACATCCATCGGAATGAAATAGGCCCGCCTTCAAGTGCCTCTTCAGGTAAATGCATAACCAAGTGAATCATAAAGTCAAAAAGAGCAGGAGGATATATTTGCTCGAGACTACATAAAATATTGATCAATTGGTCTTTAGCTTTCACCATCAAAGTTCGGGCGCAAATTTGCTTAAAGAATAAACAAAGCTCAATCAATGGTGTATCAGTCTGTGCGTCCGATTATTGCTGAAGTCCATAAGGAAGTAACCGTTGCATCATTATATGACAGTCATGAGACTTCATGCCCGTTATATTGTTATCATCTTTGGTCACTTTTGACTTGAACTTGGATCCAAACCCATCTGGTAGTATAATTGTTTTGATGTATTGACAGAACAGTTTTCTTTTATCGGGTGTGAGGGAGTACCTAGCATGAGGCTTTAAGCACTTCCCGTTTTGTTTGTTTCTGAACCACAACTCCTGTCGAATGCCTAAAGCTTGAAAATCTTGTCTTGCCTTAGCGGTGTCTTTAGATTTTTCATTCATTAACAAATTGTTCAAGATACTCTCCAACACATTTTTTTCGATATGCATGACATCTAAATTGTGTGGTAGAGAAAGAAAAGACCAATATTCAAGATCGTAGAAAATAGACCGTTTAGTCTAGTTCAGTTCGACTATATGATTACGTTTTATCTTCCCACCCCCATAATCTCGATGTTTCCCCGGCACACGTGTGGGCAATGTTGCAAGTTCAGTCAAGATATCAGCCCTGGTATCTTTTCTAGGAGGATCTCTATCATCGGTTTCACCATTAAATGTCGTATAGTCCCTCCTCCATTTATGGTTTTTTTTAAGAATCTTCTATGACCAGCATAAGCTATTTTGCTTACCACACGCATAGCCGGAGTGTCTACTTTGCATGTAGGGCAAGCATAGTAACCTTGCCCACTCCAACAAGACAAACTACTTCGAGCAGGAAAATCATTGATGGTCCATAAAAGCATCGTTCTCATGTGGAATTCAGTGCCTGTAACAGCGTCCAAAGTCAAGACACCTGGTTTTTTCCATAATTCTTGCAGGTCATCAATCAAGGGCTTCAAGTAAACACCAATGTCCTTCGTCGGTGATTTAGGGCCAGGAATCAACAACGTCAGCATCAAAGAAGTATCTTTCATGCATAACCACGGAGGAAAGTTGTATGTTGTTAATATGACCGGCCACATGCTGTAAGTCTGACTAAGGTTGCCAAACGGATTGAAACCATCAGCATCCAACCCTAATCAAACATTTCTTGGTTCTTTAGCAAAATCCGAATATTTATTGTCAAACTTCTTCCATGCTTTACCATCAACCGGGTGTTGCATCTTACCATTTTTCGTAGACTTTCCAGTAGCATGCCAACTCATATGTTTTGCAGTGTGAATAGACTAGTACAAACGTTGTAGTCTAGGAATGATAGGAAAGTAACGCAACACCTTGTTAGGAACTTTCTTCCCCGTTGTGTTCTTGTCTTTCCATCTACTCGTTTTACAGACCGGACAATACTCCAAATCTTTGGCATCATCCCCCCGATATAAAAAGCAATCATTTTCACAAGCATGTATCAACTCGTACCCTAACCCGATCTTTTTAAATGTCTTCTTTATAGCATAGTATGACGGTGGGAGATTGTAACCTAAACTAGGCGAAAATACATCCTGGAGAAATTTTAGCGTTTTGTTAAATGAAGTATCACTCCATTTATCGCTGACCTTGAGATGCATAAACTTTGCCATAAAATCCAATGCTGTCATAAAGTCACAACCTGGGTACAGAGCCTGGTTGGAACTTGCAAGTAACTCTTTAAACTCGTTTAGTAGAGGAGGTTTCGTTGCTTGAGTCGGCTTGTTATTTGGCTCGCCAATATTTCCATGAGTCGGCTCATTATTCAGAGGAATATCAAGAATATCATTTTTTTCATATATTCGGAGGAATATCAAGAATATCATTAAGGCACGCACCCATGTCACTCATCTCATGTTGTGTTGTGTTATGTACTAACGGCGGAGGATCCGGTTCACCATGATCGCGCCATTGTGTATAAGTTAGGTCCCACCCATTTTGGCCTATGTGGTTTTTAAGACCTTCGAGAGATATCCATCCAACATTACGACAAAGACGACATGGATATTTTATGTTTCCATAACTATTCAATAATGGCTTGCAATGGTCGAGGAATGCAGCAAGACCATCAAAAAACTGTTTTGAACAATGATTCTCTAAACGGGTCCAACTCTTCTCAATTATCATAACTGCATTTTTATGATGCAATCAGTTATTATATGCACTTAATTAAACACATTCAAAATATTCGACACATAAACACATATAATCGTGGAATTATTACGAGTTGTTTTCTTCACCTAGTGCAACTACGGAAGGCAATCCTAACCCACTCTTAGAATGATTCGTCTCATATATGAAAGCGTATAACTGATTTACTATTTGAGAAAATTTCGGCAGCATTTCCCCTCAACTCCCCAAATATGTGCATTAAAGACATATTCATAGGAGTAAAGGAGAAACACTGTCCCGGTAAATGTGTACAACTTCCTTAACTTGGTTAGAGGAGTATCTGAAGAGGAAGCTGATAATGAGTGTCTAGGTGGTGATCTCGACTATTATGAATTAGAGGATAATTACATGGAAGCGGGATCTCCTGAGCTCGAATCCGGTTCTAAACCTGTATTTGAAGATGGTTTAGATCTGAATATTGATGAAATGGATGTTGATCGGACTGGTGGCAAATCAACTTGGCCGAGATGATATGGTTGTACACGAGATGTGTACAACTTCTTTAACTTGATGCACCTAGTTGGAGTACAGGTGGAAAACTTCAAGTAGATGTACCCATTAATGACGAAACATCTTGTAAATGGGGTGCTGTGGAATCTGATAAACCACAGGGTTCAGTTTGGAGTAAAAAAGTTGAAGAAAAAACTAAATCTTACCACTCTCAAAACACTTCCCACCAAAACTTCCCACCAAAATATTGGCACCAAAATTTCCCACCAACACATTATATACACTCTTATCCTCAAAACCACTCAACCTCACAACCTCTTATATTCACACCAATTTCAAAACCTGAGATGCAGCGATATAATCCTTTTATGTGTTCTTGTGGAACAAAAAATATAAAACTAAGAAAATCACATAAAAAAAAATACATTTGGATGGGAATATTACGCATGTCCTCTTTCGAAGGTGAACAATCATACATTTTTTATTTATGTAAATATACAAACAATCATAACATTTCCTTATTTATGTAATAGCCAAGAGAAAAAGATCATGGATGTGGATATTTTATGTAGAAAAGTGAATTTGATGACCGGTTACGAGTAATCTCTTTTTCTTCAACATCTCAAGGTGATGGATCTGCACCAACAATGTGCTCAAACTGTAATGCCAAAGATCTTAAGATAAACATGTTGGAATCACAACAAAAGGTGATAGAGACAAGAGTAAGAATGCTTGAGGAAAGACTTGAAATGGCAACGAATCCTGACGACCACGACCACGCATGTTAGTTGGCTGCAATACTCCGTGAGCTATTAGGTGACATGGACAATCTTCATATGTAGTAGTTTGTTGTTGTTGTTGGTTGTTGTTGTTGTTTGTGTTTGTTGTTTAATAAAATGTTGTGTTATTGTAATGATGAAAAGAATGTTGTCGTTTGGGCTCCATTTCAAATTGTCCATGTTTGGATTTTGGAGAGGTTTCGTAAGGTTAGTCCTAATTGTGGAGATAGTTGGAATCCGTATGGTAATGTTTATCAAGAAAAGGGAAGGTTGGTTGATGTTGCTGGTGAGTGTTTAGATGAAGAGTTGTAGTCATGGGTTCGATGTATAAGAGTTTCCAAGTTAGTTGGGCTCAATGGAAAATGTATTGAACAGTAAGTTCTCCAGGTCTCATAAAAAGTAAGTTCTTATTGGTTTTCTTTTGACCTATATCTGCATTAGTTAATGAAGATGTCTTTCTAATGTGTTCTAATGTGATATTGTACGTACGTTACCAACTAAGGACCATTTTTGCTATAAATGCGTATATTGATGATGTATCAAGCATATAAAGTTCTAAGAAACTCATTGCTTTTTTGTTGTATCAACCGATGGCCATGAAGAAGATTTCTCGTACATTAAATGTGTTGAAAATTATGTAAAGGTGGTGATCTCGACTATTATCTTGAGAGGATCAAACACATTGAGGAATGTTTTAAGGATACTTTGAGGTTATATTATCAAGTATGCGGAATCTACTTGACAATACTTAGAAGATTTGTATTGATGTAACAGTAACACAGTTATAATGAACACAGAGAATAACTTCAAACGATTCAATATTATTAAGCAATAATACGAGTGATCTCAATATCACTAGGGTTACAAAGACCTTGAATCTTAACAAAAATGTATATTACTGATCTAACCTAGGACCTCCTTTTATAGACACAAGGAGTCCTTTACAAGATAAGTATTTACCCGTATATTTCTAACTAATTGTGATATACATACAATCTTTACCATACCTATTATTTACGCATTTCCTAAAACCTTATCATGCAGCAGTACCTTCTGTTACTGCTAGCAATACTAACTTGACAGTTTGTACTGTTAGTTGTTCTTCAGCAGTCTTCAGTTATACACTAACAGTTTGTACTGTTAGTGTAATCTTCCAGCAGTACAAAGTCTTGGATCATTTAATTCCCAACAATCCTCCCCTAAACTTGTGATTTAACCTAAATCACCAAGTTTTCTGAATTAAATGAGGATTGTGAGGACTCTTCCAAACACTATCTTCTGAGCTTCATGTCTTCTGCTTGCTGGAATATCTTTCTCACCAATGCTCTTTCCATTTTAGATTCTTCATCAACTTGAAGCTTTGATGATAACATGAGAAGTAGTACTCATGCCCTTAGTGGATAATCTTTTTCTACTAACATGTAGATCTCCACTCCTGCTTTAGTTGAAACTCTGTGAACTCCACAGTTGTCAAATAATCTCCATGTGGTATCCAGGTTATGAGCTTGAAATCTCCATAGTGCATCATTTGCATCAGGCTCATATAGCCTCTTCAGCTCAACCCACAGCTCTTTGTCCTTAACTTCTGTAGGATCAGCAGACTTGAACCTTTCTTGAACTAAGCTCCAAAGCTTATCCAAGTCTTCTCTGTCAAAAGCTTTTAGCATGTCTTCAAAGAACTTGTAGACTTCAAATTTTCCTCCTAATCTGATAATCTTCCATCCCTTGATCATTCCACCTGGGTAAACCTCCCGATCAATGATGGGATGTTTGGCTTGAATGGGATCAACATTAAGAGCTTCTGGAATTACCACCATCATTCCATGGATCTGTTCATTAGTCAGTATCTCTTTCTCTTCCTCAGCTGATTCTTCTTCAACTGGTTCCTCCTGAACTGTTTCTTCTTCAGTTCATTGTTTATTGGACTCCTCAGATTTCAATTTTTCTGCTGCTCTTTTCTCTTCTCTGCCTTCACTTGTTTCTAGATTACCTCTTAGGAATATCTGCATTCTTCTATGAGTATCAATGTATATCCTTTCAATTTCCTCATAAGTTCTTCCCTTGAAGTGTTGTTTTTTCCAGTTATCTTGGTGCTTTAGATAATTCTTCATATAAGACAGTTGTTCTTTCCTTGTGGGAGGTTTCTTCTGATAAGATTTCTTCTTTCTTTGACTTTGCCTAATTTTCTCCAAAAGGTCATCAATGGCTTGTTCTTGTTCTTCTCTTGTGAATTGTGACCTTTTTTCTTCTTGCAGCTTGGCAGCTAGCTCCCTATCAGCAAGAACTTGAGCAACTCTTTCTTCTTCTTTAGTCTGAAACTTGTGTTCAACCATAAATCTTGCCAATCTTTCTTCTTCAGCTGCCCTTGCTAACTCTTCTTCATAAAACCTTTGAGCTAATTCTTCATCAAGAGCAATCTGAGCTTGGCTCTTCTTGGTTGTCTTCTGAGATGGTTCTTCTTCTACCATTATTCCTTTACCCTTATCTAATCTTGATTTATTTGGTCTTCTTGTATACACTGCACCAGCAGTACCTTGAGAATCACCACCAGTACCTTCCAATGCACTAGCAGTACCTTATTGTTCCAGAGCAGTACCTTCTTCCATATGCTTTTCTAGCCTCCCCTGAGCACCAGACTCCTCTTGGACCAAAAAACATGAGGATCTTTATCTAATTGGGCAATCTTCCTCCCCTGTTTGGAAGATTCCTCACCTTTGTCTTCACTCTAATCAGCATGTGAACTGGATGTAGAAGATGAACTCACCATATGCGCTGACCTCTTTCGTTGAAGTGTCTTTACCTTCTGCTCCAATTTCTTGACTTTCAACACCAGTTTAGTATAAACTTTTCCAAACACCTTCTTATGGGTGGTGAGCTCAGCCTCCAAGCTAGCAACCTTTTTAGACAAATTCGTACACAAATCCATCAATTCTTTAAGTGATTTGCTGCCCTCAGCACTTCCTTATGTGTGACCTTCAGGGAGAGGTGCATCATGGGGCAAAGACTCAGATTCTACCACATGGTGAGCCTCTGAGCCACCCAATATATCCGGTTGGCTTGGGATTCCACCAATAGGACTAGATTCAAAGGAACTTAGTACTGTTGGCGTTGCCATAGGTTGGGTCTTATTGATGTTACTTCTGTCCTGCCCAACTTCTAAGCCTGAGATAATAGAAGCAGCCCTTCCTATACTGACAATGTCAGCCTCATCTGCTACATGGGGAGGGGTAGGAACTCTTTGCTGAGGTACATCAGAGCCCTCTATGGATAAAGACCTATCTAGTGATGAGGTGGGTTGTGAGGCTGAGTAATCTGAGCTTGTGGGTGTGTGTTGGGAGTCAACTGGGGTTGTTGACCCTTCAGCATGTACCTGTAACATTGTATCAAATAAAGGAACCTTTTCCCCACAGTACCCTTTTGAGGCCATCCTCATATTACTAAAAAGTTTTTGGGTAAGTTTGGGTGTTGGATAAACATTTTTGTGAGGAAGAAGCTAATGTTTCTTCATGTTCAAAATAGTTTGAATGAACCTGGGATACATCAAAAACTTTGATTTGCTATCAACATTTTTCACCATTCCTTTAAAGATAAGTTTAGAAAAGTTAAAAGTCCTATCAGTAGCTAAGCAGATGAGTGCAGTTGCAATATTGCTACTGAACTGTTCCTATGAGGTTTTCTTAGGACTAAGACAGTGAAGGATGGTGTGAATAAAAAACCTTCATTGTGGGGCAAAACAACCTTTTTGAAAAGTTAAAGATTGTGATTGGATGTTGTACCCCATCCTGGTTAATGTTTCAAAAATTTCAGTATTTGGCATAACATTAATACCATTGTCATCATTCAGGTGGAGATGCCTCCTGTGTGATGATTCAGTAAGAGTGATGGTTTTGCCATCTACTGTTGCATTTAACTCTTTGTCTCCATTGTCAAATGTTCTGACAGTAGCAGTCTGCCAAAACTCTTTGATTTTAGAGACATAGATAGTGGGTTTAAGAGTCAAAGAATACCTTATATGAGAAGCATTTAAAAAGTCCACTATCTGATGGAATTGGGTATCCTCCTCTGCTTTTTCCAAATATGCGACAATGTTGTGCTTGTCAACAAAAGATAGAGATGCCATTATTTGTCAGTAAAAGTGGTATTTGACTGATGGGATTAGAGTAATTTAGGTTAGAAAGTAGATGGAAGAAATTGAATTGAGATATTATGAAAGACTTATGAGGGTTTCTATTGGACCGAATTCAATTAAATGATAACTTTTGATTGAAGAAAGGTGAATATAATAGATTAAAAGTAAAAATATACAAAAAGGAAAACCCTTAAGATAAGATTTTGAGCAGTAAAAATCTCAACAACTTTCAACGGCTATTTTCAAAAAGATGTTATTTCGCACTAGTACTAACGGTTATCCAGCAGTACAAACTTAAGCCTACCAGTACTAACTTTTTGCCTGGCAGTACTAAATTTTTGGAAAAAATTTGACTTAGCAGTATGAACTGAATTTTGATTAAAAACAATACTGCTTACAACCATTTTTAAAGGATTAAGTGTAAAGACAGACACTTAATCATTATTTCAGTTTAATACAACCTCTGGTTGTGTGAGAACCAATGATTTCAGTTATAAATAACTGCCTGTGATCAGATAAACTCATTCAAAGAGCTTTCTTGACAGGGTTTCCAGCTCGTGGCAGGTGTTGCTTCTAACACAATTTTGTTAGATTCACGTTTGCTCACAGTTCTCTCGACCAGATGTCCTTAGACTAACACATTATACTAAAAGCATAAAATGGTAGAGAGTGAGTTAAGTCAGTTACTATCTGACTAACTATGCCATCAATTCCAATGCAAAACATCATAATAAGATTTCAAGAAAGAAATTTTAAAGAATCGGTTAACTTAGATATAAAACCTTTGTTAATGGATCCCCAAATTTAGTCCGTCATCAATCTATTATGTTAGCAACCATTCCACCATATGCTGCTCACACAATGCACTAGTAATTCCTTCGTGCCCAAACGATCCATACCTGCAATTGTTAGTCCAAAACCAAGAAAACAAATGGCAAAGCATTTGCTTCATAGCAGTATAAACATATGACTAACAGTTCTGACAAACAGTCTAAATTTGTACTAACAGTACAAACTATACATAACAGTACTAATTGACAAAGCTAGTAGTACAAATCCAATTTAATGTACAAAAATACACAGATGAAAAACTTTAAGGGTTAAGCATTCCAATACTTGCTACCAAGTATTGAAACCTTCCTACATCAAATGCTTTAGTGAGAAGATCTGCAAAGTTTTGATCAGTATCAATTTTAACAACTTGAATTAAATTTTTCTCATTGCAGTCACTTTTAAAATGATGCCTAATTTCTATGTGTTTTGTACTAGAATGTTGCACTGGATTTTTAATAATGCATATTGTACTGCTATTGTCAATATATATCATGGTATTCATGAGATTGTACCCATAGTTAAGCAGTTGATTTTGAATCCATAGCACTTGACCACAACAACATAGTCAGCTTCAGTTGTAGAAGTTGCCACAATTGTCTGCTTCTTACATTGCCATGATATAAGTCTGCAACCAAGGAACTGACAACCACCAGTTATTGATTTCCTATCCAGGCTTGCACCAGCATAATCATTGTCTGAATATGCTACCAAATCAAAAGGTGATTCCCTAGGATACTACAGACCCAACTTAGGTTGACCCTTAAGGTACCTAAAGATCCTCTTGACAATAGTTAAATGGGAAGCCTTGGGATTGACTTGAAACCTTGCACAGGCACACACAGTAAACATGATATTTGGTCTTGATGAAGTAAGATACATCAAGGACCCTATCATTGATCTGTAGGTGTATACATCAACACTTTCTCCATCAGCATCTTTAATCAAAGGTTTCTCTGGATCAACAGGTATGCTTGCCACTTTAGCATCAGTAAATTGAAACTTCCTTAGTATCTCAGTCACATATTTATCCTGACTAATAAATATGCCTTCAGTTGATTGTTTTACTTGCAACCCCAAAAAGAAGGTAAGTTCCCCCATGGAACTGATCTGAAACTTATCATGCATAAGTTTCTCAAATTCTAAGCACATCTCCTTCTTTGTGGATCTAAATATAATATCATCCACATAAACCTGTACTAGCAAGATATCCCCCTTATTTTTCTTGATGAAGAGAGTCTGATCAATCTTGCCCCTTTGGAATCCATTCTCTAACAAATATGAGGCCAATGTTTCATACCAGGCTCTTGGAGCTTGATGCAAACCATAAAGAGCTTTCACCACCTTATACACCTTGTCAGGATGTTCTGGATCTACAAAACCTGGAGGTTGAGAAACATATACCTCCTCTTCAATAGTACCATATAGAAAGGCACTTTTGACATCTATCTGGTAAATAGTAAAGCCCATTAAAGAAGTATAAGCTAAGAACAATCTCATGGCTTCAATCCTAGCTATAGGTGCAAAAACCTCTTCATAGTCTATCCCCTCTTCTTGTGTATACCTCTGGGCTACAAGTCTTGCTTGTTTCTGATCACAATCCCCTTTTCATCTCTCTTGTTTCTGAAAACCCACTTGGTTCCGATGACCCTCATACCCTTGGGTAAATCGACTAATACCCAAACCATCTGAATTTTGAATTGGAGAAGCTTTTCTTGCATGGCTTCTACCCAGCTTGAGTCTTCTAAGGCTTTAAGGACATTTTTGGGCTTAGATTGGGAAATAAAACATACAAATAGATAAGTGTTGGCATCTTCATGCTTCTTTTCTTCATAAACAGTACTAAGAAAGCCTTGTAGATCTGAAGTCATGGTCTGTCTTCTTGTCTTCACACCAGATTGTATGTCCCCAATCACATTATCTAGGGAGTGATCTCTGTGTATCCTTGTATGTGGAGTTGTGGGAACTGGGTAGGAGAGTGGTAAATTGTTGAAATCTACTTCATCTTCTGAGAAATCATTAGTAGAAGGACCTGATAGGCCAGCAGTATCATTATTTTTCCTAGCAGTACCAACTTGAGGCTCAACAGTACAATCTTTATTTTTACTATTTTCTTGATTCTCATGATCTTCAGCTCCATCTTCATTGTTTCCATCTTCAAAACCTTCTTTGGCTTCATCAGTATAAGGTTCAACATTCTTTGAAGATGAATCCACACTGTTCCATATTGGCATCAGTATATGATCTTGATCTTTCCCCTTTCCCAAACTTGCTTCATTTGTTGCAACATCCTCTTCTGTACCTGCAAAATCATTAGAATTAGTTCCTGCAACAACTGCCACATAGTTCATGGACTAGGTTAGAGTATCAAGATCAAATAGCCATTTTGGACCTTCACCTGCAACATTAGATTTATTTTATAGAAACTGAACATGCAGGTTTTCCTCTACTTTCCTTGTTCTTGTGTTGTATACTCTAACGGCTTTGCTATTAAGTGAGTACCCAACCAAGAAACATTCATCAGATTTGCCATCAAATTTTCCTATATGGTCTAAGGTATTTAGAATAGTTAAATGACACCCAAATGGTCTTAGAAAACCTAAAGCAGGTGTTCTACCCCTAAATAGTTCATATGGTTTCTTGTTGTGAGGTTTAACTACCAAAACACTGTTCTGCACATAACAAGCAGTATTAACTGCTTCAGCCTAAAAAGTGATGGGCAGCTTAGAGTCAGCTAACATGGTTCTAACAGCTTCTATTAGTGTCCTATTTCTCCTTTCAGCAACCCCATTCTATTCCTCCCCCAAAGGTAACATATCCTCCATCCATTGGTTGAAAGTCAGAAAGATAGGACATGTTGCATGTTATGTGCCTGGAACATCCACTATCTGCATAACCTTGATCTTCCTCATCATCCTGTGAATGTCCCTGCACATAAAAGAAGGAAATTTGTTTCCTTAGGGTACCCAAGCCATCACTGACTTGGGTTTTCCTCATGCATCAGTATAGTCAAATCTCTTTAATACAATTGATGCACCATTGGGTTTGATTGGTCTCCATACCCAACATGCTGAAGCCTTAACAACATTTGCCCTTTTATCCCTATCAGTGTTTTTAGGCTCACCAGTACTAACTGCTAGTCTAGCAGTATGAACCTTTGAGTTCCAAAATTTGTTTTGAAATACTGCTTTCTTCTGAAAAGGCCTTTTAACAGTTTGTTGTGCATATTTGAAAGTTGGTTTTGCACTTGAAACTGCTGGCTTAGGGTAAACAATTTTAAATGGTCTGGCAGTACTAACTGCTGGTCGAGCAGTACTAATTGGTTTGAGGCCAGACTTCAATAAAAGTGGTATGGGAGTCATTCTATCAGCATTGGGGTGAGTTTGAGACCTGTTTGAGTTCACCTTATGACTTGTGTTCCCAAGAACCCTATTGTTCCCAGTAACCATCTTTCTCCCATGATGGTTATGACAAAAAGCTTCTAGGTGGTCAAAGCTACCACAAGTAAAACAAGCCTTTTTATACATGTCAAAGTCACTTCCTAGTTGATGGGACTTGAGGTCATTCCAGTTCCTCTGGTTACTTCTAGGCTTGCTTGTGGACCTATACATTTCAGAATATCTAACTGTTTTCCTAACTGGTTTTACATTTGTTGTAGGTTTAACAGTTTTATCACTAACCACCTTAGGAACATTGGTTCCTTCTAGCTTTACTACTTCAGGTTTAGCTACAACCTGATCTTCATCATCAGATTCCCAATCTTCAATGATGGGAGCATCTGAGTTCCTATCAGTTGACACCTTGTCCTCAGTAAGATAGGTGTCACTTGCACTCTCAAAAGGCTCATTAGCTTCTATAGTTTTATTAGCAGTTGTAGTTTCTTTAGGCTTACAACCATATTCTAACTTAGGTTGTTAAAACTCAGTCAAACCTGTATGCTCTAGGTCAATTCCTGGGGGAGCAGGCACTCCTCTATGAGGAGGTGGACATGTTTTATAGCCCAACCCAGACTTAGCCTTATTAACCATTTGACACTCTATAATTTTATTTACATCCTTTGATGCATACTCCAAAGTGTCTACAGTTAATTGAATATTTTCTTTTGCCTTTATGATTTTATCTAACTCAGTTTTAAGCAAACTAATCTCAGCATTTTTAAGATTCAAGTCTCTCTTAAGAACAGCTATATCCTCAGTAAAAACAGACTCATTGTTCTTATAATGCACAATCTGTTCTTCTAGGACTGCTAAACTTCTTTTATGATTAGACAAATTATAATTTGTTTGGTTTAATTCAATCCTCTGCTCATCATAGTGTTTCTTTACAGTTTCATATTCTTTAATAGCAGTACATGTTTTAGAACAACTTTTAGCTGAGAGTACCTTTGAGTCAGAGAAGGCCATAAGTGCCATCTCAGCTGGTGCTTCCTCTTCATCTGCCATGAAACTTCAGTCATAGCCTAGACCATCAATAGCCACCATAGCCTTTGAAGATGACTCTGGCTTGCTTCCATACCCCTTATTCTTGCTATCCTGTTGACTGGGTCTTCTATATTCTCTTGAAAAATGCCCTAACTTGGGATAGTTAAAGCATTCTACCTTAGACTTATCAAAACCAGCAGTATCATTACTACTGATGTTGATTTTCTTGCCAGTTCTTTGATAGAATTTCTTAGCCCTCATGCTAAGAAGTGAAATCTGCCACTTGAGATCCATCTCTTCCAAGTCATCATCATTAATCTCCTGTAGATCTTTATGTGTCAGCATTGACCCATCATTCTGGCTGGTCAGGAATGCACAGTAGGTAGTATCACTCAGAATACCAGCAGTGCTAGTTGATGAGCTAGCAGTACTAACACTAGGGTTAGCAGTACTAACTCCTACAGCCACTTTCACATCATCTGGACTTGAATTACTGGGAGATGACACAATAGCTTTCTTCAAATCCTGTTCAACAATCTTGAAATTGTTGTATAAATCATTGAGGCTCATAGTATCAATATCTGGCTTATTCTTCCAGACCACCACATGCATAACCCATTTAGCAGGTAAACTCCTCAAGAACTTAGAGTTTAGTTCTTCCTGGGGGACTTTAACTCCAAGCATAGCCAGTTGGCTAACAATCTTCTACAATCTGTTAAACATATGATCCAAAGACTCATTACTGGTAGCACTAAAATTTTTAAAGTTCTGCTTCAATAGAGTCTTTTGAGTCTTCTTGGTGGCTTCATTCCCACCATACCGAGTTGTGATTGCTTCAAACAAGGACTTTGCATCCTTGTATTTGCTGAAATTTAGGAGCTGATCATTAGAGATGGTCATCATCAGCAAGCTCCTAGCCTTGACATCATTCTTCTTTTGCAGCTTCTCTTCTGTAGTCATTGGAGAGGTATTCCCAACAGTCTTTTCTTCACCATTAAATGTTGTTACAGATGTTGAAGGCTTAAAAGAATTCCCTTCTTCACTGATCTCACAGAGTGCATAGTCCTGCACTTGAAAGTACTGTTTGATTCGCAGCCTCCACATCTCTAAGTCGTTTTGCTTCAGCATAGGTAACTTAGCAGCCATGTTAGTCTGTGTGATTTCCATGTCCATTATCTTCAAAAAGAGTTTTTCTAAATCAAAGTATCAACCTGGCTCTGATACCACTTGAGAGGATCAAACACACTGAGGAATGTGTTAAGGATACTTTGAGGTTATATTATCAAGTATGCGGAATCTACTTGCCAATACTTAGAAGATTTGTATTGATGTAATAGTAACACAGTTATAATGAATACAGAGAATAACTTCAAATGATTCAATATTATTAAGCAATAATACGAGTGATCTCAATATCACTAGGGTTACAAAGACCTTGAATCTTATCAAAAACGTATATTACTGATCTAACCTAGGACCTCTTTTATAGACACAAGGAGTCCTTTACAAGATAAGTATCTACCCGTATAATTCTAACTAATTATGATATACATACAATCTTTACCATACTTATCTTTTACATGTTTCTTAAAACCTTATCATGCAGCAGTACCTTCTGTTACTACTAGCAGTACTAACTTGACAGTTTGTACTGTTAGTTATTCTTCAGCAGTCTTCAGTTATACACTAACAGTTTGTACTGTTAGTGTAATCTTCCAGCAGTACAAAGTCTTGGATCATTTAATTCCCAACAATGAACAAGAGGATAATTACATGGAAGCGGGATCTCCTGAGCTCGAATCTGGTTCTAAACATGTATTTAAAGACGGTTTAGATCTGAATATTGATGAAATGGTTGTTGATCGGACTGGTGGCAAATCAACTAGGCCAAGATGATATGGTTGTACACGAGATGTTAAACGAATGAATTAGAAAGATGGAATAGATGTGTACAGCTTCCTTAACTTGGTTAGAGGAGTATCTAAAGAGGAAGCTGATAATGAGTGTCTAGGTGGTGATCTTGACTATTATGAACTTTCTTAATATTCAGATTGGAGTAAAAAAGTTGAAGAAAAAATTGAATCTTACCACTCTCAAAACATTCCCAATGCTTTCCATCAAACACTTCCCGCCAAAACTTCCCACCAAACACTTCCCGCCAATTTAAATCTTCCACTGAACACTTTTCTTAAAGAGTAACTTGGAAGTTTAAATGTGTTATCAATTAATTTATGTTAATTGAGAAGTGATGGTCATTTGTTAACTAGAACTAAAATGTCATGTGTAATATGTATTATATCTAGTGGGCTAGTAGTATTAGTATAGTTTGTAGTCCAAGTGTATATATGTAATACATATACTAGCCCACATCATGGTCCAAGTTAAAGCCCATCCAAAGCCTTTTGGTTGGCTGTCGACATATAAAGAACACACACTCTCATTATCTAGTTGTTGGTGTATCTCACAAGTGTAAGAGAGTGTGTGTGTGTGTTTTCCTTTAGTCTTTATATTATTTCCTTTCAAAAGTTAATAATCATTCTACTAGAATTTTACCATACGATCCACCACTTCTCTACTTGTTCTTTATATGTGTTTGTGAGTGTCATCTAGCCTTGTCGTGTGAAGTGTGATAAAGAGGAGAAAGCTTCGGTTCATTCCAAGTGATGTTCGGTCCTAACAAGTGGTATCAGAGCCTAACTTCAAGGTAGGAGTATTTTTGTTTGATCCTAAAGACTAAAACACCCATTGTTACTTTTCTTTTACTAGAAAAGTTACAATTTGTGTTCTTGTCTATTCGATCTATACAAAAATCACGATTAAGTTGTGTTTTTGTATGTTGAATCGACTTGGTATGTGAAGAGTTGATATTATTTCACTCGAATACAGTTTTGGAAGATTGGATTTTGGTTTGTTCTTAGTTACTTTGATCGACAATCACTAACAAAACTTGTAAAAGATTTGTTTTTGGATTGATTAGTGATAGATTTGATTGATTAGAGTTGGTCAAAGTTGGTAGAAGTTGGTGAGTTGGTGAAGGAAAGTCTTACAAGGTGCATGGGCAAGTCAGTGGGTTAGTAAGGAAAAGGACAAAAAGTTGGTAAATTCTGCAGGTTATCGAAATTCAGAAAGTCAAACGAGTTATCGGAATTCGAAAATTTTATCGGAATTGCAGCAGTTCCTCGCAATTGCTACAAGATTTCAGAATTGCAGCAGTTCTTCGCAATTGCTACTAGTTTTCGAAATTGCATCAATCTTTCGAAATTGGTACTGATTTCGGATTTGCTACATTGTTTCGCAATTCACACAAATTTTCGAAATTGGAGGAAAGTTTTGAAATTGGAACAGAATAGACAGAATTGGCCCTCGTACTTGTGTGAAACGATTTCAAAATTAAATAACTTTTAAGGATTTGATTCGAACGTAATTTCGTCAACACCAAAAGTGAACTCGGTATTTTAGCACTTGTATAAGTGTGTAAAATACTTCGACAAACGGATATCTACCCTCTTGTATAAGAGTGTTAGATTTTTATATAAATTACCAGTTTATATAAATTAGATATATTTCTATCTAAATTGACATTTTGCCATAATTTGTACAAATTCTGGTCAAATTAAAATTTCTATAGAAATTGTCATTTTATCTAAATTGTAATTTACATAACTTTTGTCGAAATTGTAAATTTTTGACTTTGTCTTAATTATACTCTAAGAAGATTTCGTAACTTTATTTAATTTGTTTCGTTTACAACTTCAACAATCATCAACAACAAATCAAGGCTTCACAACAACAACCAAGTTTAATCTTCAACAACAACATCTCTTATTTTGTTGTAACGATCCTCAATCCACTTTATCATACAAAATTGTTGATATAAATAATGCCTAAAAACAATATTAATACTTCTTGATATCTCTATGTTTTGATAATCACAAAATGTAAACTCATTAAACATAAACTTATTAAATAAACAAGTATTTAGTTGTAAATATTCATTTCTACAACTCAATCACTTAAGGTATGAATAAACAAATGCCTAATGCATTATATGATCAAAAGAACATTTTCTTAATCACTTGATTTTTTATAAAATGACACAAACATTTTATATCTTTTAGAAAATCATTTTAGGTATTAAATAAAAATGTTTAATCCATTATAAATTTATGAATTCAAATTTTAACCAAAAATGGCAAAAATGTTCCAGAAAAACCTTCCCTACGAAAAGACAAAACTGAGCAACATTTGGGTAGGGCGGCCCCCTTAATTTTACTAGGCGGCCCCCTTAATTTTAAGGGGACCGGTGTCACAACTCGTAATTTCAGGCCATTTTTCTGAACCTCGACAATTTACTATTCACGAGTTACAATTCACTGGCACTATTCATTCCAAAATTTTTATTTCATATTCTCGTAAGTTAAACTATTTTAATGATAACCCGAGATTTTGGAACTCGTCGGAGAATTTCTGCAAGAATCACGAAACCGTGTCCGAGACTTACTTTAAGGTTTAAACGTCATTTAGGCATCCCGATATGTCCAAACAACATTACCAACAAGAGAAATATATGTTTTCCACCTTCCGTGACATTTTCATGAATTTAGGAATTTTAGGATACCCGGTTTTAAGTTTTGTGACTTTACGACTTACAGTTAGCAATTAACGGGACCGAAACTCACTCCATAAGTCAAGATATGTATCCAACCTATAATATCTAGATATTTTCTGAAAAATATCTAGATATTTCAAAAACCTAGTGAAATTACCATTTTACCCTTTCGTTGAAATTACCAAAATGCCCTTGGCCTATATAAAGCATAAACTAGCTCATTTTTCACTAGAAATTTCACACACTCATCTCTCTTCTCTCTCAATCCCACGGCTCACTCAAGAACATGGAGGAGATCCAAAAGTTTTCAAGAATCAAGTGTTAGATTAGTTCCATATATGATCCTTGTTAGGGTTTTGCAATAAAAACTCCAAGGTTGTGATCTTTTTCCATCCAAACTCACCAATCATCAAGTAAGCTTCAAGATCACTTGTTGATCTTTCCATACTTTCATTTTTCTAGTTTCATGTTGTTTATTCAAGATCTATATGCATATGTTATTTATACCACTCCATTTTATACATATCTAACTTTTGATCCCTAGAAATAGATTATAGTTAGATCCTTGTTAGATCCACTTGATTTTTGATGTTTAGGAACCCATGACACCTTAAGAAGGTGTATGGTAAGATTAGACTAGATTTGTGGTGATTGAAAGTGGTTTGGTTGAAGTTGGAACTAGATTGGAACACTAGAAATGATTTTTGAAATAATATATATACCTACTGTCCATATTTTTAAAACGTGGGAAACTCAGTAGGTGATGGGTAATTTTGGACCAAATATTTAGAAAATACTTTCCGATACGAAACTATGGCCGAAAACGGGGATAAAAACGAGTTTATAACGAAGGAGATACGCTAAAAACGAGTTAACGACGAAAACTATATTTTCCGGAAATAGCTTGCTGATGAACAATACTCACGGGCAAATTTGAGCATAAAACTTGATCTAGCCGTCCCGAATTACCAAAAATAGGTTAGTACGTTGTCCCACGATTCCGTGGATATAAAGAACATAGAAAACGGACTTATAACGACCAAGATATACACGTTTGAAAACCCGACGAAACTTATTTAATTTTGACCATTTCTAATAGCAAAATATATTCCAAGTGTAAAACAGTTTTCCTTTCAAGTCACCATATTGCGAGCTATTTTCCCGTTGATCGAGTCACGTATGACCAAAACTCATAGGAGACGGCTGAGAGATTATGTTACAAGGTTTTCAAAAACGTCAAGTTCTATTCCTAACTCTTAACGTACAATATTTTGCGGCTAGTTTTGCGAGGCCGTTTGGCCACATTTTTCACAAGTTATAAAAAGAGTTATTTTGCGACGAAACTATTATATTTGACTATAGAACACCAAACAAGGATCTTAGAGTATCATTTCAACATATTTACACGAAAAGTAGTTCATGACTTAACGAGACGTCAAAAATGTAGTTTTCGATGATAAGCATTATTTTCAAAACTAACGAGTGGTATCGTTAACATATGTATTTGCATGTGTAGCATTGTATCATTGCTTACGCTAGATCATATCATTCATAATAGGTCGCGGTTAGAGATCGAGCCTCATTTCATCTTATCCATTATTATCATTGTTGCTATCGCATCAGGTGAGTTTTCATAGCCCCTACTTTTATACGTTTTGAACTTTTGGGGGAGATACATGCTTAAATTACTTTTCTCGTTTATCAAATACGCTTTGCATTGGTATGCAAGACATCTAATACGCTTTGCATTGGTATGCAAGACATCTAATACGCTTTGCATTGGTATGCAAGACATCTAATACGCTTTGCATTGGTATGCAAGTCATCTAATACGTTTTGCATTGGTATGCAAGTCATCTATTCTATTGTGCATTGGTATGCAAGACATCTATTACATTGTGCATTGGTATGCAAGTCATCTATCCTAATCATTCTATGTTAGCATTGGGTTGTAAACACACAGGTTGCAAGTCTTGAATGGGCAGGGCTTGGAACTGAGTGGATTTACAATGCCTATGCTATGGAAACTTTCTTTAAACGCTTTTCAACTTATTTATAACAAACTCTATGAACTCACCAACCTCGTGTTGACACTTTAGCATGTATTTTCAGGAACCAAGCAATAGCACGCTACTGGAGGCTTTTGGCAGGGCATGGCATGGTCATAGAAGACTCTGATAAAACATTTGGGACCGCTTAACTTATTTTATGGGCAACTTCCGCACCACTTTTCATAATGTAAATTAACACTTTTGACTTATCAAATATATTCTAAATGATTGATGTGAAAACCGTTCTTTACACTTGTGTTATGATACCAATTGAGTTGCACCCCAAAGACATTACTTTCCGCTGCAAACCATTTTTGGGGGTGTGACAGATTGGTATCAGAGCCTAGGCTATAGAGAATTGGGTAATTTTGAAACCTAAACTATAGCTACTTTTACGAAAACTTAACCCTATGACCGCCACGTGCCTGCCTGCCAAGCTGATGCCTCATTTGTGGTTTGTTGCTGACATATTTAATGAGATTTGTATCTTAATTGCCAGATAGATTATACTCACTTATTCTCGTTGATTACTGTGATTGTCTTACATATAAGAGTGCATACATATCATACACGTCACAGCGTTACACCTTTTTCCTTACGTAGTTTCATCTTTCGACCTCAAGCCTGATCACCTGCCTTAGTCTTTTGAACCACCCTTTACATGTGAAGGACATAGTATTATTATAACTAAGCTGAGTATTCCAAAATTCATTGAACCTCGGTGGAATATAGACTAGTCATCTATATTCGACCCGGGACAGTGGGACATAGCCTGACTACCTATGTTCGACTCAGAGATGAATTTTGCAATACTGAGAGTAGTTATAATGGAATTATGTCCGGATTGATTTGATCGGTGTAAGCAATTCCATAATCGAGCCAAATTTTCAAAAGACCTCCTTCAAACCACTTGTTCCTAGTTTGATCTAAGTGACAGTTCTTGTTTGATGAGTTGCGAGGATCAAACTGGAATCAAGTTGTTACCCGAGCCGATTCAGTTTAATCTCATGACAGTTCTTGTTTGATGAGTTGTGAGATTAAATTTGAATCGACAACCTCAAACCGATTTAGCCTAATCCCATGACAGTTCTTGTTTGATGAGTTGTGGGATTAAGTAGAAATCGGTTACCTAGAGGTCTTTTGAAGGCTATGCTCGATCATGGGAAAGTTTACCCCCATCAAACCCGACCATGAGAACGTACGTACGTAGAACGAGCGAGCTGAATTCAGGGACTGAATTCCTCTAACGGGTGGAGACTGTCACAACTCGTAATTTCAGGCCATTTTTCCGAACCTCGACAATTTACTATTCACGAGTTACTATTCACTGGCACTATTCATTCTAAAATTTTTATTTCATATTCTCGTAAGTTAAACTATTTTAATGATAACCCGAGATTTTGGAACTCGTCGGAGAATTTCTGCAAGAATCACGAAACCGTGTCCGAGACTTACTTTAAGGTTTAAACGTCATTTAGGCATCCCGATATGTCCAAACAACATTACCAACAAGAGAAATATATGTTTTCCACCTTCCGTGACATTTTCATGAATTTAGGAATTTTAGGATACCCGGTTTTAAGTTTTGTGACTTTACGACTTACAGTTAGCAATTAACGGGACCGAAACTCACTCCGTAAGTCAAGATATGTATCCAACCTATAATATCTAGATATTTTCTGAAAAATATCTAGATATTTCAAAAACCTAGTGAAATTACCATTTTACCCTTTCGTTGAAATTACCAAAATGCCCTTGGCCTATATAAAGCATAAACTAGCTCATTTTTCACTAGAAATTTCACACACTCATCTCTCTTCTCTCTCAATCCCACGGCTCACTCAAGAACATGGAGGAGATCCAAAAGTTTTCAAGAATCAAGTGTTAGATTAGTTCCATATATGATCCTTGTTAGGGTTTTGCAATAAAAACTCCAAGGTTGTGATCTTTTTCCATCCAAACTCACCAATCATCAAGTAAGCTTCAAGATCACTTGTTGATCTTTCCATACTTTCATTTTTCTAGTTTCATGTTGTTTATTCAAGATCTATATGCATATGTTATTTATACCACTCCATTTTATACATATCTAACTTTTGATCCCTAGAAATAGATTATAGTTAGATCCTTGTTAGATCCACTTGATTTTTGATGTTTAGGAACCCATGACACCTTAAGAAGGTGTATGGTAAGATTAGACTAGATTTGTGGTGATTGAAAGTGGTTTGGTTGAAGTTGGAACTAGATTGGAACACTAGAAATGATTTTTGAAATAATATATATACCTACTGTCCATATTTTTAAAACGTGGGAAACTCAGTAGGTGATGGGTAATTTTGGACCAAATATTTAGAAAATACTTTCCGATACGAAACTATGGCCGAAAACGGGGATAAAAACGAGTTTATAACGAAGGAGATACGCTAAAAACGAGTTAACGACGAAAACTATATTTTCCGGAAATAGCTTGCTGATGAACAATACTCACGGGCAAATTTGAGCATAAAACTTGATCTAGCCGTCCCGACTTACCAAAAATAGGTTAGTAGTTGTCCCACGATTCCGTGGATATAAAGAACATAGAAAACGGACTTATAACGACCAAGATATACACGTTTGAAAACCCGACGAAACTTATTTAATTTTGACCATTTCTAATAGCAAAATATATTCCAAGTGTAAAACAGTTTTCCTTTCAAGTCACCATATTGCGAGCTATTTTCCCGTTGATCGAGTCACGTATGACCAAAACTCATAGGAGACGGCTGAGAGATTATGTTACAAGGTTTTCAAAAACGTCAAGTTCTATTCCTAACTCTTAACGTACAATATTTTGCGGCTAGTTTTGCGAGGCCGTTTGGCCACATTTTTCACAAGTTATAAAAAGAGTTATTTTGCGACGAAACTATTATATTTGACTATAGAACACCAAACAAGGATCTTAGAGTATCATTTCAACATATTTACACGAAAAGTAGTTCATGACTTAACGAGACGTCAAAAATGTAGTTTTCGATGATAAGCATTATTTTCAAAACTAACGAGTGGTATCGTTAACATATGTATTTGCATGTGTAGCATTGTATCATTGCTTACGCTAGATCATATCATTCATAATAGGTCGCGGTTAGAGATCAGCCTCATTTCATCTTATCCATTATTATCATTGTTGCTATCGCATCAGGTGAGTTTTCATAGCCCCTACTTTTATACGTTTTGAACTTTTGGGGAGATACATGCTTAAATTACTTTTCTCGTTTATCAAATACGCTTTGCATTGGTATGCAAGACATCTAATACGCTTTGCATTGGTATGCAAGACATCTAATACGCTTTGCATTGGTATGCAAGACATCTAATACGCTTTGCATTGGTATGCAAGTCATCTAATACGTTTTGCATTGGTATGCAAGTCATCTATTCTATTGTGCATTGGTATGCAAGACATCTATTACATTGTGCATTGGTATGCAAGTCATCTATCCTAATCATTCTATGTTAGCATTGGGTTGTAAACACACAGGTTGCAAGTCTTGAATGGGCAGGGCTTGGAACTGAGTGGATTTACAATGCCTATGCTATGGAAACTTTCTTTAAACGCTTTTCAACTTATTTATAACAAACTCTATGAACTCACCAACCTCGTGTTGACACTTTAGCATGTATTTTCAGGAACCAAGCAATAGCACGCTACTGGAGGCTTTTGGCAGGGCATGGCATGGTCATAGAAGACTCTGATAAAACATTTGGGACCGCTTAACTTATTTTATGGGCAACTTCCGCACCACTTTTCATAATGTAAGTTAACACTTTTGACTTCTCAAATATATTCTAATTGATTGATGTGAAAACCGTTCTTTACACTTGTGTTGTGATACCAATTGAGTTGCACCCCAAAGACATTACTTTCCGCTGCAAACCATTTTTGGGGGTGTGACAACCGGCCACCTATTTAAGGGGACCGCCCCGCTCCTCCAGCTGTCAGATTTTGCCTATAAATACTGGTTCATCCCTGGACTTTTTCCTCACCTTTTCCACCCCCAAACCTTCTGTTCTAAATCTCTTCTTATCCTTCCAAATCCTTTCTAAATCCTTTGATCATATATTCTTAAGCATTGGTTTCCAAGTGATCCAAGCTTCTACCATTCAAGTGCAAAAGAAGAATACTCCTTCAACAACTAGAGAAGAAGTATTGCAACTTAGTATCATCTTGCTACCTAAGTTGTTTGTATATTCATTCATTCATTTTTGTATAACTTGTGTATATTTGTTAGATAGGTGTGAGCATAATTGCTTAGGCTAGATTAGTGTGTAAGTAGTGAAGTTGTGAAGAAGTTAAGGTGTGTAAGTAGTGAAGGTGTAAAGAAGTAGAAGAGTACATAAGTAGTGCTAGGTTGTGAAGTAGTTGTGAAGCCGGTGTGAAGAAGTTGTGAAGAAGTCATGAAGAAGTTGTGAAGAAGTCGTGAAGCCGTTGTGAATAAGTTGTGAAGAAGTTGTGTAGAAGTTGTGAGATTGGTTCTAGCTACGATTAGAACCTGACATCTAGCTTTGTGTCGTTAAACCGGTGTAAGCAAAAGTTGTGTAAGGTTTTCTCCGCCATAAGGGAGCTTGTTGACATAGTGAAGAAAACTCTCGAGTTAGGTGCTCGGGGAGTGGAGTAGGGCAAGGAAGGTGTCCTTGTAGCCGAACCACTATGAATCTTTTGTCTCGCGGTTAGATCTTTCCATCTCTATCTTTCTTTTCATTTCATTACTTTACTTGCATTGTTTATTTAGATTTACTTATATTTGTTCATATTGTTCAAGAGTTCAGTTCACATAAATTTCAATCTAAGTTTTTAAAAGTAAACAAAATTTTCATAATAAAATTAAAAAGGCGTAAAACTATTCAACCCCCCTGTAGCAACCGTGAATTTTCCAAGTCTTACTCAACATTTAAAAACTCAAAATGATTTATTTTAGAAGTTACATATTCCCCTTGCGTATAACTGGTAACTAAACTTCACGAATTAAGAAGACGATACCACACGCGTACCGACACCAGATTAGTAATGGTTCAAAATTTTAATTCATTTTTGGAGTCAGTAAATTTTACTTGAGTTCAGTTTGATAAAAACGACTCCTGAACTATATCATTCGTGCTCACACCGAATCGGAAATCTCAAGTTACACTGAAGATTCAACGGGACACGGGGTCAATTTAGTACACACCTATAAACAAAATCTTATACTTATCCTAAATACATATCCTACCCGCGCATTTAATAATATACATAAAAAAATAAAAAAATAAAAAAATAAGGAAAGAGATAAGGCACGCCCTTTTCTCCCCTCCCCTCATTCTCTCTCTTTCTTCCCCACCCCACTTCTAATAATCGAACGTCACTCCTTATCTCCATTCTCAGATCAGAAACCAACAAGAGATGACGCCATATTTTTATCCTCTTCCTTTGTCCAAAAAGAGACGACTGCCATCCTTTGTCGGATCCAAAAGTCAACGAGCCGAGCCAAGAAGATGATGATATGGCTTCTTCTTTTGGCCATACGAGCGTCTGAGGATAAGAAAGGACGAGTCAAACTTTCTTGTTATGTGTTATAAACTCCGATTGATTCACAGAAAACCCACTCACTCGAATCATCATCAAAAACACAAAAAAATTCAAGGGCTTGATTAAGAATCAAAGGTGTGTGGGTTTGCTTGGAGATCGAGTCCAATCCGTGTCTAAATCAATTTCAATCGTCTGGTGTTGTAAGCTCTTGCACTATTGTTCTATTTTAGTGGTATTCGATCTCTGATATTGTCTTTTTTTTCGATAATGAAATGAAAATATGTTAATGGATGTTATGATAAAGAATGTGTTGATTTGAATTTAAGAATGATGTTGTGTTGTGGTTGCTTTGTGGTAAAGATTAAATCCGAAAATATAAAACAAAAATCAAAACAAGTATTGGCTTATGTTGGAAGTGCTTATTTAACTGCTTAATAATTGGTTTATTTTGGCTGGTAAAAAAAATGGAAGTGTTTAATTTATCGCTCATCAGTGGGCTTAATCCGTTTACTTCTGCTCACTTCGTTAATTGCTAAAACTTTTTGATTTCGGCTCATTCAGCTGGTCACAAATAGGATGGTAACATATTGGTAGCGTGAAAATTTGTTTAGATATTAGGGTGAGATAGACCTTGGTTGCATTTAGAGTCTGTGCGAGTCAAAAACCCACTGTGGATGAACCACAGTGGTCGAGCTTTGCTTATTCAAGTCGCATATTGACAATATTCATTAGCTTATGGTGTTGATCTTTGGCTAGTGTTAAAAACAGTCTCACTTGTATCACTCTAGTCTTGTGTTCGACTCCCAAAAGGGCACAAACAGGATAAACTCATTTTGGTTATAAAAATCGTTAGCCTTGGCTTTGGAATAAAACCCACTGTGGGTCAAACCACAGTGGTGTGTTTTGGTTCGGATTGTCAAAACAGAGTCATGTTTCTAAAAAAAGAAAGAGGCTGCAAAGGTTGTTAGATGAGACAAGTTCGCACCCATCACATATTGCCCTCTGTTTTAGGCCTTTTTCAGTGCTAGTTACCTTCATTGACTTCACCCAGGAAGACCTTTGTCAGCACAGTGTTAGATGTCAAAACATTCGCTGCATGCAGTATACCATCAAAACATCATTTTGAGTTAGTTTTCAACTTGTGACTTGACTCATGACAGAAATGCAAAAATTTAATATAAATGTGAACTAATGAAATATGCATCAATTTAATAATGTGATCGTATGTATATATGTATGTGATCGTATACATATAAGTTTTTTTGTGAAACATAGTAATAGCACATGCATCAATTTAATAATGTGAACTAATGAAATATGGTAATAACATATACCTGATCTTTCCGAAAAGAAACCATTTTTCCTAAATTAGTAAACTAGTAAACATTTAACTTACTTATATCGGTTTCCAAAATTGTAAACACTAAGACAGCTTTTTAGAAAATTCACTCGAGTTTAATAACAATTATCAAACGACTAATGAATGAACATATATTTTAGTAACGCATAATTTCCTCAAGAAATCAATACACATGCACGGGCCATGCCCGTCTTTTATCAAATAAATGTACTTATTATGTTTTCATTAAGAACTAGACAAACTAAACATTTTATGTAACCTCGATAAGCTAGTTTTTTTTTTAAAACTACAAATCATTTAAGTAAAGGCCATTATTTACACATAATTATTCATACACTTCAAATTATATAACGTTATAATGACTATTTTTACCTATCTTTAACAAGAATGTTCCCATACTCCGACAACGTCTAGTAGTGTTCATAATCACTCTTTCGTTCATCGTCTTTCGGTTAGTGTCAAATCGTAGTCTTATTCGTCCGTGATATTTTTATTGTCATACTTATGCACTTCCAAGAGCCAATGCCTACAATTCCTAGAAAATCATTTTAAACTTAAATGCTGCCACAACAGCAACAACAACGTAAACACTTTAAAACTTTTGAATTAAATTCGTGGAGTTATGAACTTGGTCTGTGAACTGAAACATGCCTTACTAATTTAGGTCGCGTGTCGGTGCCGTACACTATTGTTACTTGATTTGTTCACTTCAGACGATTATTTCCGAGGTGAGTTCTCGTAGCCCCTTTTTCATTATGTTTTTCCTTGGGAGAAAATGGTACTCAAATGATATTTTAACTGTTTTCATGCTGTGATTATACTGTTTTTCATGATTTTGGACATTATGTGTGTTGATACAATTATGTGCTACAATTTGTTTGACTGTGTGTACATTGATGCGCAACTGTTAACTCTTTCGAGAGCCGAAACAATATGATAGATCTATCGGGGTAGCTCCCCTCAGTGTGTTTTGTTTATGTGTGCAACCGTGGCAGGTTCAGTTGGCGCGACATTATTTGGTTTCGACATTATTTGGTTTCGACATGTGCTTATAATTGGTTATCATGCTCACTTTTGTCTTACACTATGCTATCACAGCTCAACGGTTTTACTTTTAAACCTACGAGCTCACCAACATTATGTTGACGTTTTCTAGTACCATTTTCAGGTGTTATTGAAGCTGCTTAGAAGGTAGAGTATTGACTGGCTTAGCAAGACTTAAGACAAGACCCTCCCGGGTTATATCTCGTGGAGTTGCATTTGATATTCCTTAGTGACGTTGTTTAACCTTGAGACTTATGTTTATTTTGGATCTTTGTACTTATCCCGGTTGTGGGAGTTTGCGACTATTATCTATCGTATGTTATGCATTTAGTGTTTCTCTGTTGTGACACCTTGTGTTCTTAACTATGAAGTCATACCCCGTAAATGTCATTCCGATGCGCCATTTTTGGGGTGTGATAGATTGGCATCAGAGCCAAGGTTATAGAGAATTAGGTGGTTTAACCTAGACTATAACCTAAGAATCCTCATATAGTTTGCATTATAGGAACTACGTGTGCGATTATGCGTATAGTATGACACGAAGTGATGATGATAAGTAAATGCAACATGATGATATCCTAAAAACGCCTGGCCAACGTTTTTACGATAACATGATGCGGCATGGACTTATCAAAATCATGGACTATCAGATAGGGAGTTGAGTGTAGTAGTATGATACGTATACCGACCCATTCTACCTACCTCCTATCTAGCATCTACCAATGTCCTACCTTGTAGAATCATTCTTCCAAAAAGGTCGGCACGAGTTAACCGAGGCATTCCACCATCGAGGGGTGGAAGGACTGGTGGCCGAGGAGGTAGAGCAGGTGGTCACGGCACCGAGAACAACGGCAACGACAATGTGAATCCTGACCTTTCTGCCATGATCACCGAGCAACTACAAGCATTGCTACCCACTCTCGTTACCCATGTTGGTGATCACATCAGTTACCTAGGAAACAATGGAAGCGGGAATGACCATGCAGACGATGGCATTGGTAGTGACCACAACAATAATGGCAACAACAACAATAGTGGCAAGGGATGTTCGTACAAGGAGTTTACAGCATGAAAACCAATGGACTTTGATGGCAATAGAGGAGCGTTGGTGTACACAAGATGGATTGAGAAGATGGAGGCAGTAATGGACATAAGCGAGTGTGCAGCCCACCAGAGGGTGAAGTACGCTGCAAGCTCGTTCACGGGAAAGGCTCTGACGTGGTGGAACACGCAAATCCAGGCCAGAGGAAGAGAAGCCGCCATGGGAATGAGTTAGGATGACCTTAAGGTATTGCTAAAGGAGGAGTATTGCCCAAACAACGAGATGCAGAAGCTAGAGCATGAGTTCTACAACCATGCTATGGTAGGTGCTGGTCATGCAATTTATACAGACCGATTCCATGAGCTTGCTAGACTAGTACGTCACATGGTCACTCCTGAATCCAAAAGAATTGAGAGGTACATCTATGGTTTGGTCCCTGAGATTCGCGGGATGGTGAAAGCGACTGAGCCCCCTACCCTTCAGAGCGCGATACTGAAATCTGCAACCTTAACGAATGAAATTGTTAGGAATGGGACATTGTCCAAGAAAGGTGATAAGAGGAAGATCGTGAGTGAGACAAGTAAACAAGGAGGTGCAAATGATGAAAATAAGAAGAAGAAATGGGGAAAAGGATTTGTGGCAACGAGCTCGGGCCGTAAAGGATATGAAGGTCCTCACCCTAAGTGTACTAAATGTAACTACCACCACCTGGAGACTAAACCCTGCCTAGTGTGTTTCAGCTGCAATCAGACTGGTCACATTGCAAGAGATTGTCGAGCAGTAGCCATGCAGGCGACTCCAATTAATGTCATCTACCCAAAGACATGTTTTGAGTGTGGGAGCCTGAATCATTTCCGAAACACGTGTCCTAAGCTGAATACGGCACAGGGGCAAGTGCAGAATAACCAGAATCAGGCCTTAGTGACTAATGGAAACACTGGAAACAATGGCAACCCAGCTCGTGGGCGAGTATTTGTGATGAACGCTGAAGAAGGACGCCAGGACCCGAACCTCATGACGGGTATGTTCTCCTTAAACGGATATTAGACTATCATACTGTTTGATTTCGACATCGATTATAGATTTGTTTCCACTTAGTTCATGCCTCTGTTAAAGGTGAAGCCTAGTGTCCTAGCTCTTAGCTATGAGATTGATATAGCGTAAGACCAAAAAGGTAGAAACCGATAAGATGGCTCAAATCTTCACCACCTGGTGGTAAGATTCTTGGAGTGCTGAAATGCCACCCGTTCATTTTTGAGCAACCCCAAACTAAAGTTTTTCTTTTTCTTCAGAATATATATATATATATATATATATATATATATATATATATAATATATATATATATATAAAATATATATATATAAAATAAAATAAGCTTTTTAACAACTTTTAACTTAATTTCATGTCAGTTCTTGTTTGATGAGATGTGAAATTAAGTTTAAAGTTGCTACTTAGCTTAAAATTTTTAAATGATTTTGCTCAAGAATGAACGAGGCATTTCATGAAGCCTAATCACTCGATAGTTACTACATCCCCGTCTATTTCATTGCGCCTAGTAGGACGAACAGAAACCCAAAGACACCTCACGTGCTTAAGACTTCCTCGGAGTACTTCGTAAAGACCTAAAAGGATTTACCCCCCCTGAAGGATTTAGATGCGCAACTCTCGGAGCGGCACAAATTTCATGATACGCGATACATCTCGAAGAAAGATTCCGAACCCGAATATCATTAGTTGAGAGTGCACAAGACTGACAACCCTAAAACCGCGTTAAGAACGATATACAGGCATTTCGAATTTTCAGGATGAGTCCTTTGGTTTGATCAATGCCTCCGTAGTATTCAAAGATAAGAAATACAATTAGAGCGACACACATGAGGAACATCTTACCTATTATATCGAATCATGACAGACAACTCACATCGCGATTTTGGTGGACACTATAGGACACATTAGGAACACAATTAGATTGGAGTACGACCTACCATTCCTAGACCGATGGTCAGGGTGAGCATACTATCTGACATTAGGAGACATACTTAGGGCATGCACTATTGATTTTGGAGGAAACAGGAATGCACATCCCCCTTAGTTGAACCTTCTCCTTGATTACCTACTAGTTGTTTATTTGAAAGCGATCCCAAAATTGAGTCAATCCTTCAAAAATGTTAAGTTTCCTTTCTTACAACTTGATACCTAACTTAATTTCATTACAGTTCTTGTTTGATGAGTTGTGAAGTTAAGTTAGATTCAAGTTGTTACGTAGTTTAAAATTAGGTTTAATTTCATGACAGTTCTTGTTTGATGAGTTGTGAGATTAAGCTGAAATCAAGTTGTTACTGGGCTTAAACTGTGGTTTAGTTTAATCTCGTGACAGTTCTTGTTTGATGAGTTGTGGGGTTAAGCTAGATTTCAGTTGAAGCTCAACTTAAACTACCGAAAGGATACCTAAGGTTTTTGACGGCTTTACTCAAGGACGGGAAAGCTTGCCTTACTGTGTGATTATTATGTGGTTTCATTTGTGTGATTTCTAGAGGTTAGGAAGTATTGATAGTACCAATTGGGAAGTAGCACCCGGTACTATTTGGATTGACACCCACACCCTTACCTTCCTGTGTACAACCAAATCGAAGGGTGAATACTGTCCGATCAAGCTCAGACCCTTAGTCAACTGAATTTTGAGGACAAAATTCTGTTAACCGGGGTAGACTGTAGCAACCATGAATTTTCCAAGTCTTACTCAACATTTAAAAACTCAAAATGATTTATTTTAGAAGTTACATATTCCCCTTGCGTATAACTGGTAACTAAACTTCATGAATTAAGTGGACGAAACCACACGCGTACCGACACCAAATTAGTAATGGTTCAAATTTTTAATTCATTTTCGGAGTCAGTAAATTTTACTTGAGGTCAGTTTGATAAAAAACGACTCCTGAGCTATATCTTTCGTGCTCACAACGAATCGGAAATCTCAAGTTACACTAAAGATTCAACGGGACACGGGGTACATTTAGTACACACCTATAAACAAAATCTTATACTTATCCTAAATACATATCCTACCCACACATTTAATAATATACATAAAAAAATAAAAAAATAAAAAATAAATAAATAAGGAAAGAGATAAGGCACGCCCTTTTCTCCCCTTCCCTCATTCTCTTTCTTTCTTCCCCACCCCACTTCTGATAATCGAATGTCACTCCTTATCTCCATTCTCAGATCAGAAACCAACAAGAGATGACGCCATATTTTTATCCTCTTCCTCTGTCCAAAAAGAGACGACTGCCATCCTTTGTCGGATCCAAAAGTCAACGAGCCGAGCCAAGAAGATGATGATATGGCTTCTTCTTTTGGCCATACGAGCGTCTAAAGATAAGAAAGGACGAGTCAAACTTTCTTGTTATGTGTTATAAACTCCGATTGATTCACAGAAAACCCACTCACTCGAATCATCATCAAAAACACAAAAAAATTCAAGGGCTTGATTAAGAATCAAAGGTGTGTGGGTTTGCTTGGAGATCGAGTCCAATCCGTGTCTAAATCAGTTTCAATCGTTTGGTGTTGTAAGCTCTTGCACTATTGTTCTATTTTAGTGGTATTCGATCTCTGATATTGTCTTTTTTTTCGATAATGAAATGAAAATCTGTTAATGGATGTTATGATAAAGAATGTGTTGATTTGAATTTAAGAATGATGTTGTGTTGTGGTTGCTTTGTGGTAAAGATTAAATCCGAAAATATAAAACAAAAATCAAAACAAGTATTGGCTTATGTTGGAAGTGCTTATTTAACTGCTTAGTAATTGGTTTATTTTGGCTGGTAAAAAAAATGGAAGTGTTTAATTTATCGCTCATCAGTGGGCTTAATCCGTTTACTTCTGCTCACTTCGTTAATTGCTAAAACTTTTTGATTTCGGCTCATTCAGCTGGTCACAAATAGGATGGTAACATATTGGTAGCGTGAAAATTTGTTTAGATGTTAGGGTGACATAGACCTTGGTAGCATTTAGAGTCTGTGCGAGTCAAAAACCCACTGTGGATGAACCACAGTGGTCGAGCTTTGCTTATTCAAGTCGCATATTGACAATATTCATTAGCTTATGGTGTTGATCTTTGGCTAGTGTTAAAAACAGTCTCAATTGTATCACTCTAGTCTTGTGTTCGACTCCCAAAAGGGCACAAACAGGATAAACTCATTTTGGTTATAAAAATCGTTAGCCTTGGCTTTGGAATAAAACCCACTGTGGGTCAAACCACAGTGGTGTGTTTTGGTTCGGATTGTCAAAACAGAGTCATGTTTCTAAACAAAGAAAGAGACTGCAAAGGTTGTTAGATGAGACAAGTTCGCACCCATCACATATTGCCCTCTGTTTTAGGCCTTTTTCAGTGCTTGTTACCTTCATTGACTTCACCAAGGAAGACCTTTGTCAGCACAATGTTAGATGTCAAAACATTCGCTGCATGCAGTATACCATCAAAACATCATTTTGAGTTAGTTTTCAACTTGTGACTTGACTCATGACATAAATGCAAAAATTTAATATAAATGTGAACTAATGAAATATGCATCAATTTAATAATGTGATCATATGTATATATGTATGTGATCGTATACATATAAGTTTTTTTGTGAAACATAGTAATAACACATGCATCAATTTAATAATGTGAACTAATGAAATATGGTAATAACATATACCTGATCTTTCCGAAAAGAAACCATTTTTCCTAAATTAGTAAACTAGTAAACATTTAACTTACTTATATCGGTTTTCAAATTTGTAAACACTAAGACAGGTTTTTAGAAAATTCACTCGAGTTTTATAACAATTATCAAACGACTAATGAATGAACATATATTTTAGTAACACATAATTTCCTCAAGAAATCAATACACATGCACGGGCCATGCCCGTCTTTTATCAAATAAATGTACTTATTATGTTTTCATTAAGAACTAGACAAACAAAACATTTTATGTAACCTCGATAAGCTAGTTTTTTTTAAAACTACAAATCATTTAAGTAAAGGCCATTATTTACACATAATTATTCATACACTTCAAATTATATAACGTTATAATGACTATTTTTACCTATCTTTAACAAGAATGTTCCCATACTCCGACAACGTCTAGTAGTGTTCATAATCACTCTTTCGTTCATCGTCTTTCGGTTAGTGTCAAATCGTAGTCTTATTCGTCCGTGATATTTTTATTGTCATACTTATGCACTTCCAAGAGCCAATGCCTACAATTCCTAGAAAATCATTTTAAACTTAAATGCTGCCACAACAACAACAACAACGTAAACACTTTAAAACTTTTGAATTAAATTCGCGGAGTCATGAACTTGGTCTGTGAACTAAAACATGCCTTACTAATTTAGGTCGCGTGTCGGTGCCGTACACTATTGTTACTTGATTTGTTCACTTCAGACGATTATTTTCGAGGTGAGTTCTCGTAGCCCCTTTTTCATTATGTTTTTCCTTGGGGGAAAATGGTACTCAAATGATATTTTAACTGCTTTCATGCTGTGATTATACTGTTTTTCATGATTTTGGACATTATGTGTGTTGATACAATTATGTGCTACAATTTGTTTGACTGTGTGTACATTGATGCGCAACTGTTAACTCTTTCGAGAGCCGAAACAATATGATAGATCTATCGGGGTAGCTCCCCTCAGTGTGTTCTGTTTATGTGTGCAACCGTGGCAGGTTCAGTTGGCGCGACATTATTTGGTTTCGACATTATTTGGTTTCGACATGTGCTTATAATTGGTTATCATGCTCACTTTTGTCTTACACTATGCTATCACAGCTCAACGGTTTTACTTTTAAACCTACGAGCTCACCAACATTATGTTGACGTTTTCTAGTACCATTTTCAGGTGTTATTGAAGCTGCTTAGAAGGTAGAGTATTGACTGGCTTAGCAAGACTTAAGACAAGACCCTCCCGGGTTATATCTCGTGGAGTTGCATTTGATATTCCTTAGTGACGTTGTTTAACCTTGAGACTTATGTTTATTTTGGATCTTTGTACTTATCCCGGTTGTGGGAGTTTGCAACTATTATCTATCGTATGTTATGCATTTAGTGTTTCTCTGTTGTGACACCTTGTGTTCTTAACTATGAAGTCATACCCCGTAAATGTCATTCCGCTGCGCCATTTTTGGGGTGTGACACCACCCCCCTTCTAGTTTTCCACAATTGGTATCAAGAGCCACGTCAAACAAGATTTTTAAAATAATCTGTATTTTAAAACTTGAATCGATCTATGGAATCGGAAAAATATTTAGAAGGGCAATCTATGCAAAGACCACCGCTATTTGAAAGTAATGGTTTTCTTTATTGGAAAAATAGATTCGAAACTTATGTGTAATCAAAAGATCTTGATCTTTGGCATGTTATTACCTATGGTGATTTTCCCCCTATTCAAAATAATCCTTTAACTAAAAGAGATGAAATTGTACCTTTTAAAAAACAAAATTATGATTTGAAAAAGAAACTAGCTAAAAATAATGAGGCAAAAATGGTTATTTATAATGCGTTACCACGTAAAGAATACGAAAGGATCTTTATGTGTGAAACTGCAAAAGAAATTTGGAACTCCTTACTAATAACTCACCAAGGTAATAGTCAAGTCAAAGATAATAAAATAGATCTTCTTGTTCAACAATATGAACAATTTACGATTCCGGAAGAGGAATCAATAGATAATGCTTTTGCTAGGTTTAACACTATCATCACAAGTTTAAAAGCACTTGATGAGAATTTTTCTAGTAAGAATTTTATTAGGAAATTTCTTAAGGCTCTTCATCCAAAATGGCGGGCTAAGGTTACGGCGATTGAAGAATCGAAGAACTTGTCAACACTTCAACTTGACGAGTTGATCGACAACTTGAATGTCTACGAAGCAATAATAAAGAAAGAGTCCGAGATGGTCAAAGGAAAAAGAGAGGAAAGCAAGTCAATTGCATTGAAAGCTAGGAAGGAATCTAGTCAAGAGGATAGCTCAACCTCCGAAAGTGATAACGAAGAATATGCAATGGCCGTAAGAGAGTTCAAGAAATTTCTAAAGAGACGAGGAAGATTCACAAGACAACCACGAGATGAAAGAAGATCGCTTCAAAGAAATAGGAATGATAACTACGGGAAAAGAAAGTGCTTTAGATGTGGAAGCCCAAACCATCTCATTGGCGAGTGTCCAAAGCCACCGGGTTATGATTACCAAAGTGCCTTTGTTAGTGGAGCATGGAGTGATAGCGACAAAGACGAAGCGGACAAAGCAAACGACGAAAAATGTCTTATGGAAAAGACATCAAATGAGGTACTTTCCGAAACCGAATACTTTAGTGACAAAAATCAATCATTAGACGAAAAAGACCTAGATAATGAATATAATAGGTTATGAAAATTAGGTCAAAAAGTCATGGCTAAAAATAAATCACTAAAACATATTAATAATCGATTAGAAAATGAAGTACTCGAATTAAAAATTAAACTACAACATTTAGAAAAAGGAAAACAAGTTTTTATAGAATGTAAAACATGTCTAGAGGTCAAAAATGAAAACGAAAAACTTAAAGATGAAATTTCCAAACTTGACAAGTTTAAAAATAGTAGTAACTCACTTATGAAAACAATAAGTGGTCAAGGAACTTCGGTAGATAAAACCGGTCTAGGATTCAACTCAAATAATGTTTCAACTAGTGAAAATAAAAATGTAAAGTTTGAATGTCAATCTAGTAAACAAAAACCATTAGAGTCAAAACCAAAGTATATACTTATAAAAGATAGAAAATACCTATTGCAAGTGATGAGGAAGTAAAAAGTTTTTATAAACCATCATTAAAAGCCAAAACCGGATTTTCTAAACCGAAATTAAGATCTAAAACTCCACCTCCAAATAGACCAAATAATCCTCATCCTCGGTCTAAAACCCCTCAACCTAGAAGAAATCAAGGTAGACAAAACTTTCCTAATAATAATAATAATCACCCAATGTGAAATTATTCACTTCAACCAAGTTTCAACCCTTGGGGAATACTTTCACCATACATGCAAATGCAAACCATGTTTGGTTCAAACAATTTTGGACAAATGGGACAATGGGGACCAAGTGGCTAAATCGTCACTCATTGAATTATTCGGAAACTCATCTATGTTTGGCTTCCATAAGTCAATATGACACCTTGAAGCGTTTGAAGAAAATCTACTGAAGACTAAAAGGTACGCTTTCCTTTTAAGTTTATTGTTATAATATATGCTTAGATTAATGACTAGTTATTTCATGCCTATTTAGCTCATAATGCCTAGTTATCTATATACACATAACAGCTTATATGTATCTACTTAGAACCTAGAATCACTTGTTCTTTTCCTTTTGGCCCTCTTAAGCTATAACGTTTATAATGGAAATCTTCTATGTCCACTATTAGAAAACTCATGGTGATGAAGTGAAATGAGTTAAGTGGATTAATCATTAACATAGAAGTAAGATTAGATTTCTCACGTTAGAAAACTATGGATGAAACAAGCTCTCCTAGACTATGACATCAAGTTAGATAAGTGTACGACAACAAAGGAACTATAGATGTTAGGTTATACCCCATTCAACACTCTCGCATCGAACATATATAATTTCTTCATCGCTTCCTTATGACCATAGGATATGTAGAAACGGGTAGCATGTGACAATAGCCTTAACCAATTCCCTTGAGCATGAGATCTTTAACAACCATTTTTTAAAATCTAGGATTAATGGTTTTCGTTGTAAAAAATCTAGTATCTTTAAAAATATACAGAAACTTCACATTTTGGAAAAATGATTTTTTAGATGACTATTTCACTTTTCTATTAACACGTTTTACTATCTCATTTTTCTTCTTAATCTATGTCCATAATTCTGTTTCGATCAAAGTCAAAGATTGGGAATTCTTTTTCTTACCCATTCTTCATAAACACATTTTGAAATAAAACCCAATCTATTTTATTCAAATAACTTTAACATCTACATAAAAACCCACTTTCAAACATTGTTGAATAATGCTAAAAACATTTTTTTTTAAATCATGCATGGTGATCTCATATTTGTCATCTATATTTATGTACATGACATTTATAAGTGAACTAAGTCAAATCAAGCGGACCATGGTTTGTCTATTAAGATTTTGTTTGTAACAAGTCTAGAAGTCCATGCTATCTTAAGTTCCCATTTATTGCACATAGGCACACATTAGGATCCCTCAAATAGTTCATTAATCTTCCCACTTACATATAATTAAGAAAATACTTGGTGTAGTTTATTGTTTCCTAGTCCATATATATTACTTGCTTGATGAGTATGTTTACATGCTAGATGAAATTAATTGTTTGCTTAATCTCTTTAATTAACATGTTTTGCATAAATATCTATTAAATGCTTAATTGCCTCAAAGAGTTGGACTTGCTTGAAACTAAACCCAAAAACACAAACCTTTCTACAATTTTCTGCCAAAAACCCATTTCCAGTAATCTTGGAACCAACAGATGGGCGCCCCCCTTAAATCATAAGGCGGCCCTCTTAATGTTTAAGGGGACCGGCCCCTATTTAAGGGGATCGACCATCTGATGGTCGAAGGTGCTGTTTCCTTTTATTCTTTTTAGCCCATTTCATCCTAAACCTTCCAAAATTCACAAACATATCTTATTCCAATCCATCCAACAAATTTTATCCATTCCTTAATCCCATCAATCCTACACTATAAACACTCCCATTCCTCATAATATTCCATCATCTCATCATGCCATCTCCCATCAAACCAAAGCCAAAAACCTCAAGGTTAGCAAGGATAACCGAAAACCCTGTTTGGAGAAGAAAACCTAACCCCCTGATGAACTCAAATAAGTACATTTTATTACTATCATTTATCCTATTAATTTGACTTGTTTTACTATATTATGTATGAGGATTGATACTTAATTGTTTACTTTTGTAATTCTCAGGTAAAAACAAGCATTTGGTGAAACTTAGCTATTTTGGACTAATTAAGGAGCAAAACGTGCATAAAGTGAAAGTCTACTGACATGGACAAGATCAAGTCAATTCTGCTCCAGATGCGCCGCATCTCACTCTCGACATGCGCCGCATCTCTATCAAGATATCACCAGATACGATCCAAGATACAAGAGGACATGCGCCGCATCTAATAAAGAGTTACGCCGCATCTTCTGGCGGTGTACGAATATTCCTGAATATTATAATCTTGGACCCCACGCGAAGTTAAGTACATGCGCCGCATCTACTTAGTAGATGCGCCGCATCTTCCCTTAGACAGAAACTATAAATACCCCGTAGACCAGACGAATTAAAGAGTTCCAAAAACCCTAACACCGAAGACCGAACAGTAGGAACAAAGGACGAATTCAGTCAAGGAGGCAGCACAAGACACACCCGAATCAAAGATACAAGAGCTGTAAGAAGGTGCTGCATGTATTTAATTCATTAAGTAGTTTTGTTTTATTGTGTTAGCAAACTTTAATTCATCAGGATTGGTGGCTTGTGTAATGTGACAACGGAAAGATTGCACTCCCTTTAATACTTGCTTTCCCATCAATTAAAGTTTATATGTTGATGTCTTTGGTTACTACTTATTAGTGCATTGATAACCTCTGTGTTTATTAGTGGCTTGCGGGCATTTGACTGCGGGACATAATGTGGCTCCCACGATTGTTTCTAAATTGATCACTTAGGAATAACTTTTAGACATAAGTAATCATTAAGGGTTTACTCGCCGATAAGAATAGGACCAACGAGAAAGGATTAACTACATACACTTCATATAAAGCTATCAATAAAACAAGTGACAATCTACTTAATTATAAGGACAGCCCTCTTATTGTCTCGAGTATTTATCTGTGTACGTGTGTGCTACTTGCTGATTCGTGCCTATTGGTTTATTTTATTATTTTAATTGCAACAAATCGTGCTAGTCTCTCAGGCTGAAACCCCCCTTGCGTTAGGATATTAAAATACTGATTAGAATAACTAGATAATACGTTCCACTCTTAGTGATCGACACTCTACTTACCATTATCTTCATACTGACCGGGTACACTGCTCGTTAAGTGTGTGTGTTATTGATAAGTCGGCTAAATATAAATTTAAAACTTGAGTAGGCATTAAAACTGCTAAACCGCAACGACACATCACGCGCATCAAGTTTTTGGCGCCGTTGCCGGGGAGTGAATTGTTATTATCTGTTAATTTGATTAGTATTTTAATTAGTTTTTTTTCTTTTTATTAGATTAATTGCATCATTGTACTATTTTGCATATTTGTTGTATTGTGTGTTAATTGTTTTCTTTTATTTTTGTGTGTTTATTTTTGTTTGTGTGTTTAATTTTTGTTTTTATTTTTCGTATTTTTTCTGTTCTGCTATCGTTGTACTGTGCTAAATCAAACGATACGGCGCATCTGATCTCTCAGATACGGCGTATTGCGTTTAATTTTTTTAATACAACGCGTTTAATTAATTCGATACGACGCATCTTTTCCCCAAGATACGGCGTATCTGTTTTTAATAAGAAAATTTTTCTAAGCGATAAAGTAATACGACGCATCTGCTTTTGCAGATACGGCGTATCTGTTTTTAATAAAAAAAATTTTCTAAACGTTAACGCCATACGACGCATCTGCTTTAGCAGATACGGCGTATCTATTATTTTAATTAAAAACAGTTTGCGAATTATTAAACAAATACGGCGTATCGATCTCTGTCGATATGGCGCATCTTACTGAATCAAAAATCTTTTATTTTTAAACGTAACGAAAATACGGCGCATTAACTTTCATTAATACGACGCATTTAATTTTAATTAGATAAGCTGATTTTTGATTAATTAATTCGATACGGCGCATTCTTAAATTCTAAAGCGGCGTATCTATTTTCTGAATAAAGTCTGATTAAATTTTAACGATTATAAGATACGGCGTATCCAACTCTTTGGATACGGCGCATCGTCTGCAGATATCAGTAACTTTAATTTTTCGTATTCCGTTTTCGTTATTAATTATCTGATATATTACTTTCTCGAGCATACCCTACTGATGCTTTTGTGATTGATTTCAGGAAGTGCATGACCAGGAGTTCTACGAAGAACTTGATTCAACCTTTCGAAGCTCCTGAACGAGCCCTACATTCGCTTAAAAGGCTTTTCAACACAAGAAGCTTTGATCTTTCAAGTTCACTCGAGCTTGATTACTTTTCTGAAGAAAAAGAGGAAGTTGAAACAGATACAATGGGCGAAAACACTACTATGGAGGAATACATGAACAATACCCTTGCTGATTACACTTCAGGAGTTGCTAGACCTAAGTTTGATGACAAGTCAAAATTTGAGTTGAAGGGACAATTTCTCAAAGAGCTCAGAGAGAATGCTTTCAGTGGGACGGAACAAGAGGATGCTAATGAGCATGTTGAAAAGGTCCTGGAAATTGCAGATTTGTTTACTACAAAAAGTGTCAATACCGATCAACTCATGCTAAGAATCTTCCCAATCTCACTAAAAGGAGCTGCTAACAAGTGGCTAAGGAATGAACCTGCTAGTTCAATCACCACGTGGGAAGGTTTGAAGAGCAAATTCCTGAAGAGATATTGTCCACCTGCTAAGACTGCTAAGAAGATGGAGGCTATCAATAGTTTCAAGCAAGAGCCTGATGAAACCCTTTATCAAGCTTGGGAACGATTTAAAGATTTATTGATAAAATGTCCTCAACACTATCTAACCCCTATGCAGGAAATAATATTGTTTTATCAGGGATTGGACGTGCCTACAAGACAGATTTTGGATGCTAAGGGAGCTGTACCTCAGATGAGTGCAACTAATGCTAGGAAAGCGATCCAAGAAGCTGCTGATCATTCTCAGAAATGGCACGATGGGACCTCTACTAGATCTAAGAGCAGCACTAATTTTGACGGGATTGCTGCTATTCAAGCTCAATTGGATAAAATTAGTAGAGAAATGAAGAAGCGTGATGAAAGAGCGTATGCTGCCCAAGTTGGATGTGAAAAGTGTGAAGGACCTCACTACACTAAGGATTGTCCGAGTAAGAATGAAAGTGAGACGTTTGAAGAAGCTTATTACACCCAATTTGGACAACCATTCCGACCTTCAGGAAGATTTAGGGAAGCTAGTCCGGGATTCTATCAAAAGAACAACTTCAATCCCGCTTATCAAGAGAGGAGGCAGACTTTAGACGATACTTTAAACCAAATTATGGCCGATGCTGCTAAAAGACATGAAGAGAATACTGCTATGATCAAGGAAATTCGAGCTTCAACGGACACTACTACAAGAAATCAAGGAGCTTCGATCAAAGCATTGGAACAACAAATTGGTCAAATGAGCAAAGTTCTTCAAGAAAGGGGATATGGAAGTTTACCGAGCTCAACTGAAACCAACCCAAGGGATCATGTCAAGGCCATAAGCACCACTGAAGAAGTCACTCCTAATATACCTAGAAGGTCGATGAATGGTAATGATGGTGCAAGACCCGAATTTTTCTTTAACTCTTCAATCAGCTTAAGGAGACTACTAAAAGAGAAGACAAAAATTGAAGAGGAGATTAAGGCAACAATGAAAGAAGAGAGCCCTGCAACCGATTCAAATGCCTTGCCTCATAAAGAAAGAGACCCAGGAAGTTTTACTCTACCTTGTTCTATTAATAATATATCTTTCAATAATGTGTTGGCTGACTTAGGAGCTAGTGTTAGTGTTATGCCTCTTAAGACATTCGCTACCCTAGGACTAGGAAAATTAGCACCAACTAAATTACTTATTGAATTGGCTGATAAAACAGTAAAACGACCTGAAGGGATTGCTAATAATGTGCTAGTTAAGATTGAGCAGTTTATTTTTCCCGTAGACTTTATTATACTAGACATGCCCAAGGATGTTAAGATTCCTTTAATCCTCGAAAGACCTTTCTTGTCTACTGCCCATGCTAAGATTGATGTGTTTAAGAGAAAAATTTCATTAAGGGTAGGGAATAATAAACTAGTCTATAAGTGCCAAGATCCGGTTAAAAGCATAATTAGAAGTGTTTATGTACTAGGATTAAGAGAACGTATGGACCTCGATCTTGAAGCTAGACTTATGGGAGAAACATTGATTCAAAACAACTCAACTAATCCTAATCATGAAGACTTTGAGGAATTCATTGACCTTAATGTACCTACCGAACTTAGACGCGATATTGTTAGTGATTCTGATGATGAGTGGTATGATTGTGTAGTAATTAATAAACGTAGGAGAAGGGTTGAGAAAACGAATTTGAACAATGATGTGTTTATTGAACTACCACCCCACCTTGCTTATTTGTGCCTATATGATAATAAGAATTTCCCGTCTATCATTTTGTCATCTCTGCCCGAAAGGGACAGGACTTTGTTTATACAGATATTAAAGAAGAGCGGCGTGGAAATTAAGGACGAGCAAGGAGTGTTCAATATTACTAAATTGGGGATGAAGGAGCGTGATGTTTCCGACTCCTTCAATGATCGATACTAAGGAGCTGAACGTGAGTCTAACTTGAAGACTCTGGAATAAAGACAAGTGCTTACCGGGAGACAACCCGGATTTATCTTTTATTATTCTGTTTTCTGTGTCGAGTCAGTCCAGGCCGCACGAAGATACGGCGCATCTCAATTCTGAGATGCGACGCATCCTCTGCAAATGGTCATATCTTATTTTATTTTTTCTGCATTTTTATTTTCGACTTTAAAACTATTTATCAGTTTATTTTAATGCGGCGCATCCCTGGTTAAGGATGTGGCGCATCTTTATTCTGATCCGTATTATTCCAGGCTCGATACGGCGTATCTTCTTCAATAAGATACGGCGCATCGATTGACCTGATGATTTTCAGTTTTAATTTTTAAGTTTTATTTTTCCTAACTACTAATGTATTATGCAAGTTTGAACCTTTCTTATCTTAGGTGTGTTTTAAAGTGTTGGTGGTATTATAGTTTCCTGGATTTCCTGTGGATAAATCAAGTATGAAGCTTTAACGTTCTAATCCACAAGAAGATGATTTTTGCTTTTATACTAATGGAGGATCATACCGAGCAAATCTCAGGGGAGTTTTTCTGTTCTAATTCTTTTATTTTCCAGTTTTTAACCTTTTATACAAACAACGAGGACGTTGTTTAACTTAAGTGGGGGGATTGGAGAATTAGAACACTTAACAATTACTTGTCCTAAACTTTTTCAAAAATTATGCTTAAAATGTGCTTAATATATCAAACTTAAATTTTTTTTTTAGCATGTTTTTGTTTAAGATCTAAGTTACATAGCTGCACACATGACGTTATTTTCAAAAATTGTGATTTTTCAAAATTCACAAATCTATGAGTGTGCCGGTGACTTGTAAACTTTAGAACTTGGCTTGTATACTATTCGAGACCACCATAATGAGTATTATTTATATAATTGGAATGACTTGTCTAAATTGTTAAAATTCTAGGATTACACCCAAATAGCCTTTATATGTTATGTGTATTAGCTAACTACACTGGTTAGTTAACCCCCGTATAAACCCTTTTGTTACTCTCATTTTTAGAGTAAGATACCCCTAGAAAAACACTCAGAGCCATTCCTTTCGTTTCTTACACCTATGTTTAAAATGTTTCGTTACACCCTTACACCTTAGCCTACCCTGTAGATTAGAATCCGTGGTTGGTTAATTGCTATAGGCAGAGTGTGTTTCCTTACATTACCTGTGTTCGCGTGCGTAATTCATTATCTATGGTTAGGTCGGGAAATTGCACAATGCAAATTGGAGTGAAAGTAAATATTGTATATCTTTGAGTTTATTTTTCGTGTGTTTACTACTTTCACTATTACCATTATTTCTGAAGTCATGAAAAGTATGGAAAAATTATCCAGAATTATCGTTATAGTGATGTGGTGAAATTTTACACATCTATGTTTATGTTGATATTTAAAAAAAAAAAAAAAAAAAAAAAAGTTGGATGTTTGTTTTAACCAACTTATGTAAAGTTATGTAAGTGGTCGATATCACCACTATTTGTTGTATTATATCTATGGATTGAATGGGAATTGGCAGTTATGGGAACGCCAGTTAAGGTTTATTCTTTGATTAAGATTTTGTTGAGTATAATTCGTGTCTACCTAAAGCGTGTGTTTCAAGTGTTAAAGCGTGAGTTATTCAATGATATGAGTCTTATTCATGGGATGGTTGGGATAGTGATTAACCACACTTAGGATTTTAATTTATTTGTTTTGTTTATTTTTCATTTTACACCAATTTATATCCCAAATGTTATCCATGCCCTTTATTATTCTTTATCCGACCAAACCTTTGATTTATTGAGATTAGGGATTTGAGCAATCTTAAGTATCGTAGTCGTGGATTCGGCTATGTATTTATGATTTTGTCGCCCTTTTTGATATATTATTATTGGTGAAGTTTGGACCTATCTTTAGCCTATTCGAGTTAAGGATTTGAGCAATTGCAAGTATCGTGTTCGTGGATTCGATCATGTATTTGTGATTTTGTCGCCTTTTCTGGAATTTGAGATCGATAGTGAAAGAGAATAATTAACCCCTAAGCCTAAAAACCCTTTTTACCGCTTTAGACTTGTTATTCCTTAGCTTTAGTGGTGGAGATGTGTATACTTGCCAAGCTTATGATAGAATATTCGTCGCGACTGGACAGTTAAACGATTAGATTTGATTTTATCGACTTATTTTATTTTACTTCTAATTCATTAAGTGTTTAGTTGTGTGATTATGAAATGAACAAATACATGCTTAAATATAAAAATAAATCCTAACATCTTTTAGGATACATTTTCATAAATGAAATTCTAAGGTTTACTTGGGGACAAGTAAAGTTCAAGTGGGGGGATATTTGATGAACTCAAATAAGTACATTTTATTACTATCATTTATCCTATTAATTTGACTTGTTTTACTATATTATGTATGAGGATTGATACTTAATTGTTTACTTTTGTAATTCTCAGGTAAAAACAAGCATTTGGTGAAACTTAGCTATTTTGGACTAATTAAGGAGCAAAACGTGCATAAAGTGAAAGTCTACTTACATGGACAAGATCAAGTCAATTCTGCTCCAGATGCGCCGCATCTCACTCTCGACATGCGCCGCATCTCTATCAAGATATCACCAGATACGATCCAAGATACAAGAGGACATGCGCCGCATCTAATAAAGAGTTACGCCGCATCTTCTGGCGGTGTACGAATATTCCTGAATATTATAATCTTGGACCCCACGCGAAGTTAAGTACATGCGCCGCATCTACTTAGTAGATGCGCCGCATCTTCCCTCAGACAGAAACTATAAATACCCCGTAGACCAGACGAATTAAAGAGTTCCAAAAACCCTAACACCGAAGACCGAACAGTAGGAACAAAGGACGAATTCAGTCAAGGAGGCAGCACAAGACACACCCGAATCAAAGATACAAGAGCTGTAAGAAGGTGCTGCATGTATTTAATTCATTAAGTAGTTTTGTTTTATTGTGTTAGCAAACTTTAATTCATCAGGATTGGTGGCTTGTGTAATGTGACAACGGAAAGATTGCACTCCCTTTAATACTTGCTTTCCCATCAATTAAAGTTTATATGTTGATGTCTTTGGTTACTACTTATTAGTGCATTGATAACCTCTGTGTTTATTAGTGGCTTGCGGGCATTTGACTGCGGGACATAATGTGGCTCCCACGGTTGTTTCTAAATTGATCACTTAGGAATAACTTTTAGACATAAGTAATCATTAAGGGTTTACTCGCCGATAAGAATAGGACCAACGAGAAAGGATTAACTACATACACTTCATATAAAGCTATCAATAAAACAAGTGACAATCTACTTAATTATAAGGACAGCCCTCTTATTGTCTCGAGTATTTATCTGTGTACGTTTGTGCTACTTGCTGATTCGTGCCTATTGGTTTATTTTATTATTTTAATTGCAACAAATCGTGCCAGTCTCTCAGGCTGAAACCCCCCTTGCGTTAGGATATTAAAATACTGATTAGAATAACTAGATAATACGTTCCACTCTTAGTGATCGACACTCTACTTACCATTATCTTCATACTGACCGGGTACACTGCTCGTTAAGTGTGTGTGTTATTGATAAGTCGGCTAAATATAAATTTAAAACTTGAGTAGGCATTAAAACTGCTAAACCGCAACGACACATCACGCGCATCACCCCCGAAACAAGTCTATCTCAACAAATGATGTGGCTAAACAAACAACACCTCCACCCACATTTGTTCCCAACTATACTCCCAATCCTCAAGCTCATTCCAATGAACCCTTTCACAAACCTCATTATAATAACCAACCATCCATCTCTACTCCTAAAAATACACCTTCATCTCATCCATATGATTCACATGAAGAGCATGATCAATCCCAAAACAATAATCCCAATCTCATTCACAACACCTCACATCTTATTCAACCTACCAATGTACCATCCAAAACACTCACCACTCTTGGAATATCCTCTTCTTCCATATCTCCATCCTCATTTACTCATGATTACCCAAACTCAAAAAGTATCACCACCACTTCCTACCAACTCACATGCTACTTCTATGTTGCATATCCAAACATCCATCCAAAATAACAACCACACTCCACCATCATCACCTTCTTCCGAACACTTGAAGTTCATTGAAGAACTTAATGAAGCCCATGAGCTTAGTGCTCTTCTTGCCTTTGCTCAATGCAAGATTGGATCAACTCCCTTCTAGCCCTCCTTCATCACAAAATAACCTCAACCTCCACCTTCGTTCCAAACTACAAATCTCAACCTTAAACTGACCTCATTGAAACCTTTCAAAACCCTCATCATATTGGTCAAACATCCAACTTTACTTCCAACTACACACCCCAATTTCATCCACTTCCACCAAATGACCAAATCCACATTCCCACGGAAAAGGAAAAGTTCCGTGAAGAGATAAACCAAATCCATGACCTCCTTGCTATGCACCTTGCACAACGCAACAAGGGCCAACCCTCATCCTCCATCCTCACCCCCACAACTTGAATCAAGTTGATAATCATGTCAACTATTGTCCTTGTTGTGTCCTTCTCCAAAAATAAATCATTGCCTTAAATAAACATTTCACTTGGATTGAGTAACTTCTTACTAGATCTCATCCAACACCTCCACTAGCACAACACTCTAACCCTCAATCAACCGATTCCGCTCCAAACTCTCCACCTCCAAAAATATACCTCTATTAATCAGACATCCTTACCCTCACTCAACCACTTTCATCCCAAACACTCTACCATCAAATAAAATAATTCAAGCTCTTGTGTTGCAAGCAAGTCCGATGGCTCTCTTTGGCAAATTAGGACCTTTTTACTTGTTGTATGTTTTAAACATAATAAATGTTTCACATAATCATTTTGATTTAATGAATGTCTTGCTATGTGTTCTTAATATTTGTTTGCCATGATTGTTGTTTTTATATTTCATATTTTGCTATGTATGCTTGTGCTTCTAATATTTTTCTTGCAAGTATTCCATATCTCGATTTCTTGATGCCCTCAAATGAGGGGGAGCACACATCAAGGGGGAGTTCTCGTTCCGACAAATTTTGTATCTAAAACTTGTCGGCATAACCTTTTTGATTCTACAAAAAGGGGGAGAAATGAATATAAACTTACTAAATACTTGTCCAAAAATAATGTTTTGGATTTAATGAGTTTAAGTTTTGTAATCATCAAAAAAGGGGAGATTGTTAATATAAATAATGCCTAAAAACATTATTAATACTTCTTGATATCTCTATGTTTTGATAATCACAAAATGTAAACTCATTAAACATAAACTTATTAAATAAACAAGTATTTAGTTGTAAATATTCATTTCTACAACTCAATCACTTAAGGTATGAATAAACAAATGCCTAATGCATTATATGATCAAAGGAACATTTTCTTAATCACTTGATTTTTTATAAAATGACACAAACATTTTATATCTTTTAGAAAATCATTTTTGGTATTAAATAAAAATGTTTAATCCATTATAAATTTATGAATTCAAATTTTCAACCAAAAATGGCAAAAATGTTCCAGAAAAACCTTCCCCACAAAAAGACAAAACTGAGCAAAGTTCGGGTAGGGCGGCCCCCTTAATTTTAAGGGGACCGGCCCGCTCCTCCAGCTGTCAGATTTTTCCTATAAATACTGGTTCATCCCTGGACTTTTTCCTCACCTTTTGCACCCCCAAACCTTCTGTTCTAAATCTCTTCTTATCCTTCCAAATCCTTTCTAAATCCTTTGATCATATATTCTTAAGCATTGGTTTCCAAGTGATCCAAGCTTCTACCATTCAAGTGCAAAAGAAAAATACTCCTTCAACAACTAGAGAAGAAGTATTGCAACTTAGTATCATCTTGCTACCTAAGTTGTTTGTATAATCATTCATTCATTTTTGTATAAGTTGTGTATATTTGTTAGATAGGTGTGAGCATAATTGCTTAGGCTAGATTAGTGTGTAAGTAGTGAAGTTGTGAAAAAGTTAAGGTGTGTAAGTAGTGAAGGTGTAAAGAAGTAGAAGAGTACATAAGTAGTGCTAGGTTGTGAAGTAGTTGTGAAGCCGGTGTGAAGAAGTTGTGAAGAAGTCGTGAAGAAGTTGTGAAGAAGTCGTGAAGCCGTTGTGAATAAGTTGTGAAGAAGTTGTGTAGGATTTGTGAGATTGGTTCAAGCTACGATTAGAACCCGACATCTAGCTTTGTGTCGTTAAACCGGTGAAGCAAAAGTTGTGTAAAGTTTTCTCCGCCATATGGGAGCTTGTTGACATAGTGAAGAAAACTCTCGAGTTAGGTGGTCGGGGAATGGAGTAGGGCAAGGAAGGTGTCCTTGTAGCCGAACCACAATAAATCTTTTGTCTCGCAGTTAGATCTTTCCATCTCTATCTTTCTTTTCATTTCATTACTTTACTTGCATTGTTTATTTAGATTTACTTATATTTGTTCATATTGTTCAAGAGTTGAGTTCACATAAATTCGAATCTAAGTTTTTAAAAGTTACCAAAGTTTTCATAATAAAATTAAAAAGGCGTAAAACTATTCAACCCCCATTCTAGTTTTCTACAAAAATTTAAAAGATGACTACACAACAAGATAATCATGCCACCGGTGCAGAAAACCGTCCTCCAATGTTAGAAAAAGGTGGTTATCTTGCATGGACGAGTCGTATGCTCTGATACATGAAAACCAAGCCTCAGGGTCAAGGAAAACTCTTGATTAATTCCATCGAGAATGGTCCATTCAAGCCTCGTGAGATTGAAGTAACAGCTGGAAATCCAACTGCAACACCTCCCGTCGAACCAACATACCGAATCCAAGAGGAATCGGATTATACGCCAGAAGATTGGAAGAAAATTGAAGCAGATAACATGGCAATGCACTTAATCCAACTCGGTTTACCGCAACATATATTCTGTGCAGTAGACAGTTGTGAAACTGCTCATGATATGTGGGAACCCGTTAAACGACTTTGTCATGGCACTGAAATTGGTAAATAAGACATAGAAAACAAGCTTCTAACTGAATGGGAAAAGTTTACATCCACTCCAGCTGAACAGATTGAATCTTATTACACACGGTTTTGTACTCTAATGAATGAGTTGATCAGAAACAAGTTGGCGCCTACTCAAATTGTTCAAAACATCAAGTTCATGAACAACCTACCAGAAGAATGGGGACGATATGTTACTATTGTCAACCAAACAAAGAACCTTCACGAGGTAAACTATGATCAGCTCTATGACTTCCTAAAGCAAAACCAGGCAGAGGCAAATGAAGTCAGAAAAGAGAAGCTAGCAAAACAACATGATCCTCTTGCACTCGTTGTCCATACACCTACACCTGCAACATTAAATACACAACCATCTTCATCTTCATCCCAACACTTCATGCAATAACAATATAATTCTCAAACACCGTTCTACCCACAACAACAACATGTAATCCCACAACAACAACACCCAGATCAACATGATCAGGATGAGTCAACTGCTGCTTTGACTCAAGCTTTTGCTTACCTAACTAAAGCATTCCAAGGACGCTACTCCACACCCACCAACAACAATCAACGAATCTCATCGAACACTCGCAACAAGCAAATTGCACAGTCGAGTTTCAACATGGGTCAACAAGGACAAATGGTTGGGGGATATAGGAATCAGCAGGGATATGCTCCTCGATATCAGGTGGGTAATCAAAATACGGGGCAGTATGTTGGTAATCAGATGGGTCAGTATGCAGGGAATCAGATGGGTATAGCTGTTGGTAATCAAAGGGTTCAGAATGCTGGGAATCAGTTTAGGAATGTTGCTGCTCAGGGAGCTGGGAATATGAATCAGGGTAATGTGATGAAGTGCTTCAACTGTCAGGGTATTGGTCATATGGCTAGGAACTGTCCAGACAAGCCGAAAAAGAGGGATCCAGCTTACTTGCAGAAAGCATTAATGTTGGCACAGAAGGAAACGGCTGGGTTACAGTTGAGTGCAGAAGAGAATGACTTCATGGCTCTTATGGATGATTCGAAAGATCTTGAGGACATCGATGCGAACTGCATTTTCATGGCAAATCTCCAGGAGGCTAAGTACGACACGGATTCGGAAGCACCTCCTGCTTATGACACCAATGCGGTTTCTGAGGTACAACCATATGCTACATGTCACAATAATGAAATGTTTGATATGTCACCTCAAAATGAACAGCATCCTGCGACTCCTAATCTCATTTACGATACATATATGGACGAACCAAGTTGTAGTAATACTAATTTGGTAACTCCAGACATGGATCCTAATGGAGACTTCGAGTCACAGCATACTGAGAATGATGAGGAAACATGTGCTATGTTTGAATCATTATTGCAAAATTGTAGTATTGAAATAGAAAAGGTCAAAAAGATCAATCGCGAGGTTAAGGCCGCGAATGAAAAATTGACCGCTGAGCTTAAGAGTTATAAGGCTAATAAAAGAGCTTTTGATTTTCACAACAAACGTCTGTCACAACTTGAGGTTAGCTTAAAAGATTCTGAGTTAAAAGAAAAATGTTTGCAAATCAAATTTGACACTCTAGATGTTAATTTGAATGGGCAAATCAAATCTCTAAACAATGAAATTTCTGAACTAACCAACCAGCTTTCAAAACAAAAATCAACTTATTCTAATCTTGAAAAGGAAAAGAAAGAATTGAATGAAAGGTTTTCAAAACGAGAAAATGATCTTCTTAAAGAGATTTCTGACAAAAAGGAAACCATTGCAAAGTTGGAAGATTTACTTGTAAAAACGGGTCACTCTACACAAATAATTAATTTGTTAATAAACGATCCAAACCCGATTTTACATAAAATAAAGAAAATGGCTATCGGTTGAGAAAACCCTTATAATCTCAAGAAAGCTCAGAAAGATCAGAATGTGTTATATAATAGTACTGTGATAAATGATGTGCATGATCCTCCCAAGGTTCGTGATTCTGTTGAAACAATAGAGCTTTCCGAAGAGAGTCGTGTTAAAATGAGCCAAAAGCACCCAGACATTAGACCAATTGATTATAATAAGCTAAATGCAATGTCTGGAATTCTTGAGGTTCAAAAAGAGTCACCAATGTTTTTCAAAACACCAGTGGCTGTCACAAAACGAATAACTGTCTCAAAAAATCTGTCTAACATCGAACAAATGGCATCTAAAAACACTTATGATACAAGTGCAGCTAGACTATATTTGGTTGATCTTAAACAAAGAATTGAAACACTTCAACGTATTGTGGCTTCCAAAACAAACAGTCAAAAGATTGAATGGTTTCCAGGTGTTCAGATTGAACTAAAATGGATTTTTGAAAATGACATTAATCCACATATTGCTGCAATCTATGCGGTTGTCCAAAATGTGCAACATAATCTTTTGAAAGAGTCTGCAGAATTCGTTAAGGATCACAAATCATTAGTGAAGGAAGCTAATGAATACAAGGAAAATATAAAAGTTTTGGAAAAACAAAATGACTCTCTTTCCTTCGAAGCTCTATCGACCGATATTATGTCCATTATTTACCAAACATATTCTGTTGAGGATGATGAAAGACTTCGGGCTAAGACTTCTGAAATTGTTTCAAAATATGAAAAGGCGCTTTTTAAGATTGAAAAGCAAAATGTAACATATTTTAAACAACTTGATAAGAAAAAGGAAGAATGCAAGTATGACAAACTGTCGTATGAGCGTTCTTACTAACAAATGAAAGAACAAATTAATCTTTTGAAGTCTTAACTTGAAAGTCAAAAAAGGAAGGGTGAGGAAACTACGGGTATAGCACCATCAACCCCCTTGCCTAGTGAGGAAGAAAATGGGAAAGCTGTTGTCCAAAAATCGAATGTTATAGGGCTTGGCCTTTATAGGATTAGTCCCACTACTGCGTCTACCTCTACATCTAAAACATCTAGGGCGATAGACAAAAGTAAGAAAGATAATCCAAATGAGTCTAGGAATGCTACAACAACATCTCAGGAAAACATCATAAATTCTAATGAGTGTGCCTTACCTTCTACAGGATTAGAAAGCACCACTAGGAGGAGACGAATGCCTAGGAGCAATATCAAGAAAACTAGAGTCTCGCCTGTCTCTGAAAGTGAATGCAAGGAAGTAGAAGAACACCCTAGGAATTTAAAGCTTTCAAATAAGGAACATATATCATCTGGATGTAATGAAAAGTCCAATGTTTTGAATGCATGTAATGAATCTATTTGTTTAATGCAAATGAAATCTTTGTCTGAAAATGCTTGTGATGATATTGTTTCTGATACTGTGAATGAAAAGCATGAATAGAAAGATGTTCCTACACGAACTAGTGCTAAGACGAGATACCTTAACAGTCTTATTGCTGTATCTAGGACTATCTCTAGTACTCTATCTCCTAGGGACTATCTTAAGCTTTGTGCATGGAAACCAACGGGTAGAAAATTCACACGTAAGAATGGCAAACAAAAAGTTGTTCCATTAGAACAAAATTAAACCATCTTTTTGTGTGATTCATGTGTTACCCCTAACCCATGGAACCAAATGATATACGGTTTCCAAATGCAATTATTTTCTGTTCATGGCAGGTTATCGAAATTTGTCTTTGGATCGTAGACACGGGTTGCTCGAAGCACATGACCAGGAATTTGAAGCTGCTAATCAACTTTGTATGGCAGTTCATGGGAACTGTAAGATTTGGGAATGATCATGTTGCAGCTATTCTGGGTTATGGAGATCTTCGGTTTGGCAATTATTTGATCACCCGGGTTTACTATGTCGAAGGGTTGGGACACAATTTGTTCTCAGTCGGACAGTTTTGTGATGCAGATTTAGAAGTTGCATTTAGGAGAAACACTTGCTTTGTTAGGAATTTGGTGGGGGATGATCTCTTAATTAGGAATCGTAGCACCAATCTCTATGCAATAGACATAAACCAAATGGCCTCTTCATCACCAATTTGCCTCATGACTAGGGCAACCGAAACCAAGTCCTGGTTGTGGCATAGACATTTGTCCCATCTTAACTTTGACACCATAAACAAACTTGCCAAAGACAACATCGTCAATGGTCTCCCAAAGTTCAAATACACCAAAGAAAACTTATGTCCATCCTGTGAGCAAGGAAAGAGCAAAAGAGCAACATATAAACCTAAACCCGTACCTAGTTCGGTTGATAAGTTACATTTGTTACATATGGACTTATGTGGCCCAATGAGAGTTGCAAGCATAAATGGGAAGAAGTATATTCTTGTAATCGTCGATGACTATTCAAGATATACATGGGTAAAGTTTCTGAGGTCGAAAGACGAAACACCGGGCATCATCATCACCTTTCTGAAGCAGATTCAAGTCTTACTTCAGGCTCCAGTTAGGATAGTAAGAACTGACAATGGCACGGAATTTACGAATCAGGAGTTAAGAACATATTTTGAAGAAGCTGGTCTTACTCACCAGACTTCACCTGTTAGAACTCCACAGCAGAATGGGGTAGTTAAAAGGAGAAATCGAACTCTTGTGGAAGCTGCTCGCACAATGCTGATTTATTCTAGTGCACCGTTATTCCTATGGGCTGATGCTGTTGCCACTGCCTGTTTCACTCAGAACCGATCCCTAGTTCATCCAAGATTCAATAAAACCCCGTATGAACTAGTAAACAACCGAAAACCGGATATTTCTTATCTTCATGTATTTGGCGCTTTGTGCTATCCAACGAATGACAGGGAAGATCTGGGAAAGTTGAAAGCTAAGGGCGATATTGGAATCTTCATTGGCTATTCGGAAAACTCGAGGGCATTTAGGGTGTATAACAGGAGAACGAAAAAGATCATGGAGATGATGAATGTGAAGTTTGATGAAATTTTACAGATGGCTTCTGAGAGACTCGCTGTAGAACCCGTGCTTAATCCGATGACTTCCGGACATATCAGTTCGGGACTCGCACCTCAAGGAGCTCAACCAATTCATAACGAACAACCCACCGATCAAGAACTGGATAATTTCTTCGAGTTTATGTATGATAAATACTATGGTGGCGCTTCAAAAAATGCATCTAACCAATGTTCCGCTGCACCCACTCAAAATCAACAACCACCACCACCACCATCAAATCCAGATGCATCCACAATATTCGAAGCTGGCGCACCAACTCCCTTAACATCAACATCATCTACATCAACTCCAGCAACTCCAGTAATTGAAATTGTTCTACCCAGGATTGATGAGCAAGAATAAAATCATTCAGTGTTAGACGAAAAACCATTCGAAAACCCGTTTGGAACGGACTCTGCTGAATCATCTTCCAGATTACATGAACCATCTAACACGCATTCGTTCAGTCCAAGGTACCCTTCAACTTTACAGTGGACAAAAGACCATCAAATAGAACAGGTTATTGGTGAACCCTCAAGGCCAATTTAGACGAGAAAACAACTCCACACCGATTGCGACATGTGCATCTATGTCTGCTCAGTCAGTCTCATAGAACCAAAGAACATTCGGGAAGCAATGGCAGATAATGCCTGGATTGAAGCGATGCAGGAAGAACTTCTTCAATATCAGTTACATGACACATGGGATTTAGTTCCAAGACCAATTGACAAACTTGTCATTGATCTTAAGTGGTTATGGAAAAACAAAAAGGATGAAGAAATGACTGTGATTCGCAACAAAGCTCGTCTAGTGGCAAAGGGATACAGACAGGAAGAGGGAATAGATTTTGAAGAGTCATTTGCGCCAGTTGCAAGGCTTGAAGCAGTCAGGATTTTCTTAGCTTATTCCGCTTACAAGAACATCACGGTTTATCAAAAGGAAATCAAGACAACTTTCTTGAATGGAACTCTGAAAGAAGAAGTGTATGTGAGTCAGCCAGACGGATTCGTTGACAAGGATCATCCAGAATACGTCTACAAGCTAAAGAAAGCAATCTATGGTTTGAAACAAGCCCCACGGGCGTGGTATGACGAATTATCATCTTTCCTACTTCATAATAATTTCACCAAAGGAACAATTGACCCGACCTTGTTTACAAGAAAATTCAAAAATGACATTTTGATTGTTCAGATTTACGTGGACGACATAATTTTTGGGTCCACTAATTCGGAGCATTCAAAACATTTTGCAAATCTCATGAAAAGTAAATTTGAAATGTCCATGATGGGTGAATTAAAATTCTTTTTGGGATTACAAATTCATCAATCCCCACGTGGTATTTTTCTTAATCAGGCTAAATATACAACTGAGATTTTGAAAAAACATGGAATGGAAAATTGTGACTCTGTTGGTACACCAATGGTCACTTCACCCAAAATAGGCGCTGATTTATATGGGAAACACATGGATCCGAAGAAATATCGGAGCATGATTGGGTCTCTCATGTACTTAACTGCTAGCCGACCAGATATACATTTTGCTGTTTGCTTACTTACACGGTTTCAGGCAAGGCCTACCGAACTTCACCTCCAAGAGGTTAAACGGATCTTTCGGTACCTACGAAGAACCATTAACATGGGACTTTGGTATCCGAAGGATTCGGAGTTTACACTGATAGCATTTTCAGATGCAGATCACGTTGGTTGCCAAGTTACAGCAAAGAGTACATCAGGCGGAGCACAATTTTTGGGAGAAAAGCTAGTAGGCTGGTCATCAAGGAAACAAGACTGCACTGCTTTATCAACAGCAGAAGCCGAGTATGTGTCTCTATCTACGTGTTGTGCCCAAGTTCTATGGATGAGGACACAATTAACAGATTATGGTTTCTCTTTCGATCGCATACCTTTGTATTGAGACTCGAAAAGTGCCATAGCCATCTCGTGCAATCCAGTGAAACACTCGAAGACCAAGCATATTAGAGTCCGCTACCACTTCATAAAGGAGCACGTTGAAGAGGGTACTGTTGAATTATTTTTCGTGAAGACTGAATATCAACTCGCCGATCTATTTACTAAAGCCCTCCCAAAGGAGCGGTTTGAAAACTTAGTTCGTCGAATTGGAATGCGAAGCCTAACTCCCGAAGAGTTAGAAAGTCTTCTCGAATCTTCGTGAATTATCTCATGAAGCTTCGCATGTAAATATTTTTCAAAAAACAAAATACAAAAATAGAAAATTTCCAAAAAGACATAAAAAAATATAAAACACAAAAACCAAAAATATTCTTCTCACGACATGTCTCTCGTATAATCAATATTTTGTACGTATCTAGAAATGTCATTCAACAATGATACGGGCATGTACAGATGCTTGAGCGGGAGTTCATTTAAATTTTTTCCAAAACATGTCATTTCTCAAAATTATCTTCATCAAGGCTTTCGTATATATCAGTACGAGACCCATGCTTTATTGTGAAATCTTTTACTGTGGCCCGAGTACTCCAACTCGAAAAGATTTCAAATAAAGGCTACATTGATGACTTCTGATTATTTCTTATCAGGACTCGTAATGTTAATGGCTAAAAGCTAAAAAACGTGAGCACTTAATCAAAATTGTTTCAAAAAGATTTTTCAAAGTCTTTCTATAAATTTTGTGCTCACAATAACTCCCTCTAAGACCCTTAAATGCTTTTAAACAAAAACGTTTAATTATATGCTTTGTTTAAGGGGGAGTATAAAAAGAAAAATGTTCCGTTTTCATGCTAAAATCAGTCCGTCTCTCCTCAAAAAGTTTCATTTTAATCAACTGTTTTCAAAAATACCACTTCATGCTATTTTTGAGGGGGAGATTAAGTGTTTATTAGATATAAGGGGGAGAGGACATGATTAAAATGTGATCAAAAAGTTTTGTGGTTTGAATCTCAAACGAGTTCTTCAAAAAAAAGACTCAGTATGAACCCTCGAATTGACGAAACTAAATGTCCGTTATCGAAAAGACATGTCCTGGATAGGTAATAATTTCAAGCTGGTTATCCTGTGATGTAAGCGTGTCTCGCAAAGGACTTGTCTGAGTAGAATGTACCAATTCGAGAGATGATCTTTGAATATGACCGGGACGGGTAATAATTTCAAGCTAGTCTAACTAGTGATGTAAGCGTGTCTCGCGAAGGTCATGTTCATTGAAAACCGATCATTTCAAATGTGCGAACTCTACCCAACATGTGCAATTTATTCCAAAATGCATGAGCACATGTGAAGGGGGAGTGTTTCAAAAATGTAAAACTCTCAATGTGTTATCTAAATGTGTTTACTCAAAAACACTTTGAGAGATTTTCATAAATGGTTTTATGGCATGTGATCGTTAATCTAGGATAATCATGGAGTAATAAGGTGATTATGGTTAGGTTATGTCCAATGATCCGCCAGAACCGGAGGGATCTACCCAAGGACAATTCCAATAGATTAGAATTAGAAGTCCTTAGGTAAGATTGAAAAAAGGAGTAATATGAGAAAGGAGAAAGAAGGGGTTGAAGAATGAAAAAGAAAAGTTTAATGAAAGGGTGAAAAGAAATATCCCTCCATGAAAACTTAGGTCAGAAACCGGGTCAATACATCTGCTATCGGTACTCACTAAGGTGATACTGATATTGAAGACAAGACGTCATGGGCCCAGTGACGCGTTGCACCACCCCTCCTATCCACTCAGATATCTCTTAAAAGATATTTTTTTCATTTCTCACGGAGAACACTATATAATCTATCGGCCTCTCACTCCAAGATGTGTTGATATTGAAAAGGTGGCACTCTGCTCCATGCCTCCGACGACTAAATCAAAAACGCTCATTATAGAGTCTAGAGACACGAGATTCATCAAAGATCTCTTAGGAACACTTCCTATGAAATACACTTGTGTTCATCAAAAAGGATACAAGTTGTATGAGTCTGAATGAGATCTAAGGATATTGCCTTATGTTATGATGGTAATATGCTTCAAACGGTCTACAGTCTTGAAGTGATACTTCGGTATACTTCAGAGGCTCTCAACGGCCTTGGTTAAGATTAGAGAAAGTTTTCACACTATGCTGATAACGATCTCGAAATCTGAACCTATAAGCGCTAGACGATTTATTGCTAACTGTCTTATGCAGGTACCTACGAAAGTCCATCCACCATCATCATCTACAACGACGACGCATCTGGACAGAAGAAGTAGATCAAGGCAAGAACGACCAAAAGACGATTATTTGAAGATCACAGTGCATGAAGGAACATTAAATGAAGACTATTATACATTGACACACAAAGTTCAAGTCGTTGATGGCAAAAGACCAATCACGGGAGCATCATTGAAATGACCATCCCTTAGGGGGAGATTGTTAGCAATTAATTTATGTTAATTGAGAAGTGATGGTCATTTGTTAACTAGAACTAAAATGTCATGTGTAATATGTATTATATCTAGTGGGCTAGTAGTATTAGTATAGTTTGTAGTCTAAGTGTATATGTGTAATACATATACTAGCCCACATCATGGTCCAAGTTAAAGCCCATCCAAAGCCTTTTGATTGGCTGTCGACATATAAAGCACACACACTCTCATTATCTAGTTGTTGGTGTATATCACATGTGTAAGAGAGTGTGTGTGTGTTTTCCTTTAGTCTTTGTATTATTTCCTTTCAAAAGTTAATAATCATTCGACTAGCATTTTACCATACGATCCACCACTTCTCTACTTGTTCTTTATATGTGTTTGTGAGTGTCATCTAGCCTTGTCGTGTGTTGTGTGATAAAGAGGAGAAAGCTTCGGTTCATTCCAAGTGATGTTCGGTCCTAACAAAATGAAACAACATTGAAGATGGTCAAAGCTCAACCTTTTATTTAAAACACGCAAGAGTTCTCAACCACATACATTTCATACAGACTCAAACGAAACAACTCGACAAGCAAACGACACAACTCGACAAGCAAACGAAACAACTCAAACAAAACAACTCAAACGAAACAACTCGACAAGCAAACGACACAACTCGACAAGCAAACAAAACAACTCAAACGAAACAACTCGACAAGCAAACGAAACACACGACATATACCATAACAAACATCGCCAATTCATTTTTTTTTTGCTGCTACTTCCCACTTTGCTAGAACCTGAACCATTTTTTCCCTTCCTTGCTTTCCTTTGCTTGATGAAATGTTCAAGCATAGCTTCAAGATTTGTTATCCTATTTCCCAGATCATCAATTTTGGTTTCCAACGTGCTTTCTCCTCCAACATCATCAGTTTGAGCGTCCAACATCTCTCTGTAGTACGGCTTTTTCCTCAACCATTCCAGAATCTGGTCTCTCATCCATGAGCTAATGTTCTTAAAAGAACCATATTTATCATAAATTTCGTAGCTATATGTATTAAGAACTTCATTAAAGAGACCCTTCGACGATAAAACCTTTGACCACTCCTCTTCCGGCATGTAACCAGCCATTGTTATGTGTGTTTTGTGAGAATTGACGATTGGGTTATGTGCGTTTTGCCGAGTTGAGGATTATTCGTTATATATAAGTAAAAAATTGGTGGGACAAAGGTAAAATAAGGCGGGAAGAAAATCCCAGCGACATGTTGTCAGTACAAAACAGGCGGGAAAAAACCGCGCCCAATTATTCGCTATTATTCAGACGCGGGGCAAGACAAAAATAGGTCTAAATAAGTTCCGACGACATGTCGTCGGGACAATAACACTAATGACAGAATAAATGCTAATTAAACGCCAATCAAAAGCTAATTACAATAATTTTTTGGTTTATATGTTACCGACGACATGTCGTCGGTAGCATCTTGGCGGGTCAAATTCCCGTCCGATTATTCGCTATGATTAGAGAAATCAAATGTTACCAATATGATCCCAACGACATGTCGTTGGGATTTTAACATCTTAAAAATTCAACGCATTCTTGGCTCGGTCAAGCGTAATTTTTGTCGTTTAGTGCAAAATGCCGACGACAATTTTCGTCGGCATTTTACTCGTCACCCGTTCTCCTGATTCTTGTAGTGCGTACTTTGTTTTTCCAATTCGATGTTTAATGTAATTTCAATTCGATGTTTAATGTATTTTTGTTTTCTAGTTTAAAAAACCTTACAAGTTTTATAAAACATTACAAGTTTTATAAAAATTTTACAAGTTTTTTCAACTTACTCAATTCCTATATAAACATTTTAAAAGTTTAGAAAAGAATGGGAAAAAAAAGGCATTGACAAAACTGTACCAAAAGGACACAATTTAGCTTCGTCGTGCAGACGACGAAGGAAAAACTGGCGAAAGATGGCGATGCTACGCGGTGTGGTGGCGAGCAATGGCGAGGGATCCATGGTGGACTAGCGAGCCTCGGCGAGTATCACACCTTGTGCTCTAAGTGTGTGGGGAGTCCTTCCAAAGGTATTTTTGGCTAGATTATCTGAGGCATGTCTTATGGTAATGATGATGTTGAATAAAAAAAATAAAGAGTGCGTTAGTACATTGGTCTATATATTACAAGAATAAAGGTAGACATGTAGACTGTATAATTTGTCAAAAGATAAAGCTTATCATCCATAAGGTGGCTTTTTGAGTGTGTGTTTAGAGTTCATACGTAATTATGACAAAAGAAATTAAAAAGATCATGGTGAAAACTTTTAACTTTATATCGGGGAAAACAATAGTGGTTGTTCTCTTAGTCAGATAGTACATGAATAGAGGGAACCTAAAAAAATATCTGCATATGATGTTCCTTGACCTAGAAAGAAGGTAGGGTCATTGGGGGTGAACCCATGAGAAAGAGTCCTGCCATGTATGTCGATGTGATCAAGGCGTGACAGGCATGAAAGCATGTAATGATACGAAAATGTTATCCTTATTGTTGTAAGTTGCACCAAGTTTTAGTGCTTGTCTTTTTCCTTAATTTATAGATGAGCTCACAAAACAAATACAAAATGATATATGTGTGCAATTTTTTCTATAGATAATAGTGTCAATTGATTTGACTTAAATACTAGTGCATGAATGGGACTCGGTTCAAATTCGAAATCTTTAAGGGTGTCACTTGGCAAATACAAAGGCTTGCTAATGTCTGCAAGATTGTCACTTGATAGTATTCGGTTAGTTATATCATGGAATTATGATGTTGCACGATGTTTTTACTTCAAAGATCTGTGTTTAACAACTTTTATTTCAGGGTTTAATACGATCGATCCTTATCACTTGCTTCCATTTACAAGAAGGCCACTTTTCCTTCTTGTCGATGGTGACAACAGTAAAGCTTTTCAGGTAATAATTTAATGTGAACACATACGCTTTTCAGTTATGGTGTTCATATACATACCACAATCTGCTGTTCATATACATATGGCAATACGATGTTCTCACCCTGTCATGGGAATCATTTGTTATTTGATGATAATAATAATTTAGTGTACGTAACTGTTTGTTACATTATTTGGGATATCTGGCAGGCCATAAACAGGGCCGAAAAAGGAGAGCCAGTTGCACTTCTCCTATCTCCAAAATCTTAATGCCCTTTGCACGGTGAAATAGATCATCGCCAACCAAGTGGAAGCCAGTTCCCGAGTTTTCTCACTGTGCCTTTGCAGTCCTTGATCGTCCTACTTGGCTTTTCAGGCTCCGACATCGAAATGGTTTGTCTTTACTGTCGAGTCTATACTGTTTTGACCTTTTTGGTTGCAGTGCTTTGGCATTATGTTAAGACTAAAACTGATATTATATTTTCAGGAGAAGCTCAACAAGGCGCAGACAGTCCTTTCCTCGTCTTTGCACAGGTCTTGTAGGGATTTCAGGATCGAATTGATCAAACAACATGTACAAGTATCATTGAAGGAGTAGTAAAACACAGAAGGTTGAACCTTTAATAACGATATATTATAACTGAAAAGGTTAAAGTTTACAATGATTTCTAATCCTATATATACTATATGAATCGGTGCCTCAAGAAGACATGTCGATTCATAATAAACGTTGTAACCCTAAATAAACGTTGCGTACTAATAACCGTTTATCCTAACTGTCTTCATATGGGCTGGGTTGGTTTAACCCAATTCGATCCATTATGCAGACTTTACATACAGACCCAAATACTAAATACATACGAATTAACATTCTAACTATAGTCTTAAACATAAACATTTGATATAAAACATTAAAGGCTAACATTTTCCCCCTAATGATTTAATATCAAATTCTTCTGAGTTTGCTGTCTTGTACATTCCTTTATCCACTTCCATTCCAGTCTTGAACTTTTTCTTGGGTGATTCAACTATGTCATCTTCCATATCTTCTGCATCAGGCTGTGGTTTGGTATCTGCAACATCTTTGCCATCTTCATCACTTTCTGCCTTTCCTTGCTTTGTTCTTAGTGCTTCCTCATAGTATATCTTCACCTTTGGCTTCATTGCCTTTGTCAACCATCGTGGTTGTAGGGTTCTTCATGAACCGGGGTCTCAAGGTTGGTTCTTTTCTTCTCGATCTCTTATAAACAACTGTGTTCATTCTTTCTTTGTAACAAAACTTGTAGCCAATTTTCTTCTTCTCCTTTCTTTCTATTCTCTTCTCTTGAATCTGCTTTTTCTTGGTTTAACCACCGGTCTTTGGTGGTAACCGTATAAACCTTCTTTCTTTCTTCTTCAAACGTCATTCATGGCAGATTTGAGTGTGTTGTTTTGATCCCTTGAAGCTCTGATACCACTTTTGCACAGGTCTTGTAGGGATTTCAGGATCGAATTGATCAAACAACATGTACAAGTATCATTGAAAGGAGTAGTAAAACACAGAAGGTTGAACCTTTTCAGTTATAATATATCGTTATTAAAGGTTCAACCTTCTGTGTTTTACTACTCCTTTCAATGATACTTGTACATGTTGTTTGATCAATTCGATCCTGAAATCCCTACAAGACCTCAACAAGGTGCAAAAGTCCTTTCCTCGTCTTTAGATAAATGGGGAGAAATGTTGGCGTCTTTTGACACACTTCATCCTGTTTGGGCTCAAGTTTTAGAAGATCCATTCTTATGACGGCTGCTTTTACGGTACTTTCTAAAATCATTCTCATACTTTTAGTAGGGAACTCTGAATAGCTTGGAAATCCATTGGTCTGTTGAAATTGATGGATGTCTTAATAAACAGCAATTCAAACACAGGGCACTAATCAGTTACACAAATCATTACTTAATATGAAAATCTACGTACATAATATTTGACCTTCAAGAAGTTACTTTGTTGTCTTTCTTATATCAATATAAACCATTATAGTATTCTCCCTGGTGGATTTGTAGATGTATTAATCAACACATCATTTGGTTTAAGTTAATTAGGTATAAGATGTTCCATAAATAACAAAAGAAACCCGTTTACAAATGGTGTATTTTCTGCTAAGAACTAATTGACATCCCTGATCAAACTTTATACTAACGGAAGGAATCATAAATGCTTTGTTCTTGTCCTTTTATAAAAAATACAGTCAAGTTCTTCAGACTCTTTGTATACGTCAGTTTTGGATCCAAAGTTTAATGGTGAATCATCTTTTGATCTTCCAGGTTTATATTCTGTCGCGCAGTGCTCGCACTATATGCTCCTACTTCTGGCATAAAAGAATATCTTCCTGAATGTTCACCTCCTCTCCCCGATGCTTTACTGCCAACGACACCTTCGTCTATTGCAACAGTATTACAAATAGCCGACATTTTTGGTGCTGCAACTATGTTCAACATCAGGGAAAGGATTATACCTCTAGATGAACAGTTTTCATCTTAATGCTACGTTAAATAGGCTGGACATAGTGAAGTAATATATTAATATGTATGTGTTCAGTAATATCATCCTTAATTGTCATCCTCAAAAACCTTTTATACGTAAATTTGTTTCTGCCACCCTTCAAAGATTTGCTTATGAATGTCAGTTTAACAAGGGAAAATTACGTTAGGTACTGCATTAAATTTATGTTACAGGTGTAGATTTTGAAGTACATTATATTTCACACGCGACAGGATTATATAATATCCACAACTTCTAATATTTGTATATTTTTCATAGTTCTATTAAGGTGATGGGAATGTAATTCACGGTGGACACTGCCTTTCTAAAAAATTTTTAAAAAAAATAAAATAAAATAAATAAATAAATCACCGTGGACACTACTTGTATGATATATGGTACCTGAAGCCAAGGAACAAATTTATGGGAGAATCACAACCAGACATGGTGAAACTTCTGGTTTGGTGTTTCTCTCTTGATTTACCGCTCATTTCATGAACAAGGGTGTGACGAAATCACGGAATTGTAGTAAAATTGCGATGTGAGCTTTGATGTGTAAATAAATTTACGAGTTAATTACATTTTTGGTCCTTGTGGTTTGCCGGGTATTTCATTTTCAGTCCAATTTTTAAAAAAGTATCGGATCCACTCAAAAAACCGACGACCCGTAACAGTTTCAGTCCAATTTTATGTTGACTGTTAGTTTGACCATTTAAAACATATAAATGACTAAGATACCCAGCAAAAAAAAAAACTGTTTCAGTCCAATTTTATGTTGACTGTTAGTCCAATTTTATAGTTGGACCAAACTTGTTACGGGTCGTCGAGTTTTGAAGTGGATCCAATACTTTTTTGAAAATTGGACTGAAAATGAAATACCCGGCAAATCACAAGGACCAAAAATGTAATTAACTCTATAATTTACAGAATTTCGGTTAAAAACTGTTTTGGGCATATATCCCTGAAAGATACAAGAAAAAACACCTATAATGACGACCTTGATAACTAAACCGGTTTAGTGACGAATTTTACACTATTAGTGACGATTCTTGTCGACACTAAAGCCCTTTTTTCTTTTAGTGAAGGGTGAGTAGGATAGTATTATTTTGTCCATTAGGGATATGGTGGAACTTAAACTTTATTAAGAAACCCATTAAGGTAATTTTAAGGTATCAACTCTACTTTAGTGATCCATTATTGGAGCATAAAGCAAGATGAGTTCCACTACTACAGCAAAATTAAATACTACTACTACTAATAAAATAATAGAATAGAATATTACATGACATGTTTGAATGCCTTCGGTAATTTTGTTTTTTTCGTCCTGTTATGATAATTCATCTTTCTTAAAACACCCACAAGGACGAGCACCACCGTACTGTTTGGGGCGCAACAATAATGATTTCAATGTAACACGTTTTTGTGTGTTTATGCATGTGTAAAAAAACGTTTTTGTGTGTTTATGTATGTGTAAAAAAAGGCATAAAACTGTCTTATACTGTTAAAGAAACAAAAAATACGAAATAAAAACGCATAAAATTGTCTTATACAAAATATAAACTGATAAAAAAAAATACCGAACAAAAACGCATAAAACTTTCTTATACTGTTAACAGAGAGTAAAAGATGGGACATGAAAGGTAAAAGGTGAAGAGGTATCCATAAGAACACCCTTAATTATGGCTTGTCATAATATAGACGAGTCTTGGCGAACCCGTGCGTTGCATGAATTGTATCTTATTGTTGACTGTGGATTGTTTTAATAATTCGTGGAGTTGTTAACGTCTACTTTCAGTAATATATATATATATATATA